>CAMTDV010000021.1:19110976-20334650 GCA_947069175.1 Scalesia atractyloides | reverse complement strand
TTCTTGCATTATATTTGGAAAAATCATAATAATGTTTACTTGGATTTTATAGTTGTGTTTGTGTTAGATTGATGATTTTTGGCCAAGATTGTTATCTAGCATGACCATGCTTGTGGTTTTTTGTCAAGAACATGATGATAGTGCTACTTACTTGAAAGCAAGTTAGGGTGATTGTTATGTTGTTCATGGTAATTTTCCCAAACTTGTAGAGTTAGGAGTTTTGACAAACAAATAACTCTTGTTTAAAGGTTAACACTACCTAAGCAAGTGAGCTTCAAATAATAATTTTTAGGTGATTAGAGTGATTATTTCATTTTAGTTTTCCTAAGGTTTATTAAACTAGGAAACCTTGATTGGAGACTTAGTTAACTTAGAGCTTGCATCACCATTGATCCTCCACTTAGTTGTCACATGTTTGTTTGTGGATACTTAGTTTAGGCAACCCTTTCTTAGATATTGTCATCCTCTAGTTTAGTAGTAGTTTATTATTTTGCATGATAAATTTGGAACAAAACCAACTCATCAATTGGAAAGGCTTTAAAGTAACAAAAGTTTAGTATTGAGACACCGCGTCCACGGATTGATATCCGGGTCTTACCGACAAATTATATTACCTCCCGATGGGTACACTTGCCCTTTGTGTGTGTAGTTAGCTTTTAGGTGAAAACCCCTTTTTAAAACTAAATATGTGTGAAGAAACCCAATTAAAAATATATATAATTCACGCACATCAAGGAGATTATCATGAATTTGTAGGATCTTGTCCATTGTCTCTTGGATCAGTTCGGGACCAGTGATTTGAATGTCTCCGATCTCGTGCCAACAAATAGGCGAACGACACTTGTGACCATACAATGCTTCAAATGGTGCCATTTGAATACTAGCGTGATAACTGTTATTGTACGAGAATTCTACCAATGGCAAGTGCGAATCCCAGTTGCCGCCAAAATCGATTACGCATGACCGAAGCATATCCTCTAAAGTTTGGATAGTACGCTCGGTTTGACCGTCAGATTGAGGATGAAAAGTGGTGCTAAGGTTAATATGAGTGCCCATGGCGGATTGAAACGTTTGCCAAAGGCGGGAGGTGAAACGAGCATCGCGATCGGAAATGATGTCAACGGGAGTACCATGACGACTAATGATTTCATCCATGTAGATACGAGCCAATTTCTCGACTTTGTAATCTTCACGAATGGCAAGGAAATGAGCGGATTTGGTCAATCGATCAATGATAACCCAGATGCTGTCATGACCAGACGAAGTACGAGGAAGCTTGGTAATGAAATCCATAGCAATACTCTCCCATTTCCAGACAGGAATTTCTGGTTGTTCGAGCAAGCCAGAGGGGCGTTGATGTTCAGCTTTCACCTTAGAGCAAGTGAGACACCAATAGGATGCACGAAGATCATGGTACATCTTGTCAGCGCCAAGATGAATGGAGTATCGGGATTTGTGGGCTTCATCCATCAAGTTGTTTTGAAGATTGAGACGGTCGGGAATCCAAATGTGATCATGGTAGTAAAGAATACCATCGGGTTTAGCTGCGAGTGAGTTTTCGACACCACAATTCAATTCGTTATCGAGGTTACCCTCGTTAATGACTGAGAAAGAATTGTGCTTGGCGAATTAACTCGTGAAGTTTTCCCACAATTTGGTAGCAACAAATACTCTTTACATGAGTCTTACAACTAAGTGCGTCAGGCACAACATTCGCCTTGCCAGGATGGTAGCGAATGTCACAGTCGTAGTCGTTTAACAATTCTACCCAACGACGTTGATGCATGTTGAGTTCCTTTTGGTCAAAGATATGTTGTAGGCTCTTATGGTCAGTGAAGACCGTACACTTATTACCAAAAAGGTAGTGCCGCCAAATCTTTAATGCAAAAACAACTGCACCAAGTTCAAGGTCGTGCGTAGTATAGTTTTTCTCATGACTTTTGAGTTATCTCGACGCGTAAGCGATGACCTTGTCCCGTTGCATAAGAACACAACCAATACCTTGGTTTGAGGCATCACAATTCACGACGAAATCGTCGTTTCCATCAGGGAGTGCAAGGATAGGAGCATTACAGAGCATGTCCTTGAGAGATTGGAAAGACTCCTCTTGTTTGGGACCCCAAACAAAAGGTTTATCTTTTTGGGTCAAGGATGTCAAAGGGATGGAGATTTTGGAGAAGTTCGAGATGAAGCGAAGATAATAACCAGCTAGGCCAAGAAATGAACGAATTTCAGAAGGCGATTTAGGTGCAATCTAATTTTTTCATAGCTTCTATCTTTGCGGGGTCAACATGTTTACCGTGTTAATTGACGGTGTGACCAAGGAATTGAACCTCTTTTAGCCAAAATTCACACTTGGAGAATTTGGCATAAAGACGTTCGGTACGCAGAAGCTGAAGAATAAGTTGCAAATGTCGCCCATGTTCTTCTTTCGTCTCGGAGTAGATGAGAATATCGTCGATGAATACGATTACGAATTGATCGAGGAAAGGTTTACACACGCGGTTCATGAGATCCATGAACATTGCAGGCGCGTTGGTCAAACCAAAAGGCATGATCACGTATTCGTAGTGTCCGTAAACGTGTACGAAAAGCAGTCTTAGGTACATCTCCCTCGAAAACTCAAAGTTGATGGTAGCCAGAACAGAGATCAATTTTTGAGAAACAAGTCGCACCTTGAAATTGATCGAAGAGGTCATCGATTCGAGGAAGTGGATATCGATTTTTGACAGTGAGCTTGTTGAGCTCACGATAGTCAATGCACATCCTAAAGGATCCATCCTTATTCTTGACGAACAAGACGGGAGTGCCCCAAGGAGAAGTACTAGGGCGTATAAAGCCTTTATCAAGAAGCTCTTGAAGCTGGCTTGATAGCTCTTGCATCTCCGAAGGTGCTAAACGGTAGGGAGCCTTCACAACAGGAGTTGCGCCGGGGATGAGGTCAATATGAAAGTCAATAGATCGAGGAGGCGGAGGACCAGGAAATCCTCTAGAAAGACATCAGGGAAATCGCAAACAACAGGAACGTCGCTCACGCTTGGGCCATTGTCTTTCTTTTCCACAACATGGGCCAGAAAGGCAAAGTACTCCTTGCGTAAATATTTGTTCGCTTGGATGCAAGACATGAGTTTGAGACCTTTAGAAGGTTTCTCGCCATAGACGTGCTATGAATCATCGTTAGGAAGTGGAAGACGTATGAACTTTTCTGAACAAACAACCTCAGCACGAACTCGCTTAAGCCAATCCATGCCTACTATGACATTGAAACTACCCATTTTTATAGGTATGAGGTCAATCAAAAACTTATGATCTTTTAGAATCAAGGAGCAACCAGAAAGAATAGAATCAACAGAGAGAGTTTTACCATTAGCGACTTCGACAGCGAAAGGATTAGGCAGTTTGGAACGTGCGCACTTAAGTAAAGGTTCAAATTCATTCGACACAAAACTCTTATCGGCGCCTGTATCAAATAGACATGAAGTATAAACATGGTTAACAAGGAATGTACCAGTGATAACATCGTTTGAACTTTGAGCCTGAGCAGAGGTGAGGGCAAACGCTCTTCCTCTTGCTTGTTGAGGCTGCTGGTTGACGTTGCGTTGGGGGTAGGTGTTGGCAAGATGGTTCGGATCACCGCACTTGAAAAATGCTCGCACAGGAGCATTTGAGGTTGGGTTTGAGGTTGAGCAGGGTTAGGCTTGAGGGCTTGAGGTTGGGCGTTTTGGGGTTGAGGGAAGCTATGTCAACGGTTTGCAAAGTGCCCAAATTTGTGACATTGGGCACACTTGCGGCATGGGGTACCGGTAGGGTGATGGTGTAAACAGGTAGTTGATGACTGTCGTAAAGGTCATGCAAAAACCGAAATAAACTAGTAGTTAGAGTAAGTGGGATATCGAACCAGAGGAGGATTGTGGAAAGTGTTATAATGAAAAGTATTAATTAACTACCACTGTAATGGAAAATCTGTTTGATTGATTGTTATGATTATCTAACTGAACGAACTGAAAACAAAATTTTTATCAAATGGAGAAACAATGGTTCCTCCGGAATTCAGGTTTCTAGTTAAATTCAATTATTTGTCTAACTTAACACTCACATAGACATGAGTGTAAACCCTAATTCGTCAATTGTGATAGTTGCAGACTAAGTATTCCGGTTAATACATAACGGGAGGTTATCAAACAAATACCAATTATATTTACCAACCCTAATCCCATGCCAAATAAATCCCAATTACTAGAACAATCGGGAACTGAATAATTAAGAATTAAAGTTAAATAAAAGCAATCGTTTACAATCGACAAATCAAGTTCACCGGCAAAAAGCATCGAATGCTTAGATTGCCGGCTTAAACAAAGTTATAATTACATACTTAAACTAACATACGAAAAACCTTCATCCGAAGGAAACCACAAGAGTTTTAGCCGCTCATCTCGCAAATAAGATCAACAAAGTCTGATTTGATGACAAAATCATGATTGCTTGGATGATTTGATGAAGAATCGTGATGGATTGTGGTGAAAAGCCTTGATCTTTCGAGCTCTGGAAGTGCCTCTGTAGTTCTTGGAAGTCACGATACTCATGACATACTTCTTCAAACCCTAATATGCCTCAAAATACCAAAATTCGCGTTTTCTGGAACTGGAAACGTAACTGACGGCCAGAGACCGTCGGTTACATTCAAAAGCTTATGTTTCTCTTTGCTAAACCAACCGTAACTGACGGTAGGAGACCGCCGGTTATGGTGGTGACTTGCTGGTTGATCTTTGGCCAAAACCACCCAACCGCCAGTTACGGTTGGGCCACCGTCGCTGACGGTCGTGATTTCTTTCTTCTTTCTTCCTTCAATTCAACTTTCACTAAACGACCATCAACCCCCTGAAGTTTATTTCTTCCAATCCCTTTCATATAAGAGCACAAACCACTTTCAGTTAAGTACCGAATAGTCCCTACACTGCATTCCTTCTTGTATCTTGCACTCTCACAACTCGTAATCAACCGAACAAAGCTTCCAAATCACACTTTGAGCTGTAAATATCATCCTCGAGCATTCCACTTCTACTTTAACTCCCATAACTTCTCCAAGTTACGTGTTTTTCATGCAAAACAACTATTTCTCGTAGTTAACTCATTCTAGGCAAGTAAACACATAAAACACACATAATATTCACAATTTAGACACTCTAATGCTCGGTTTTCACCTTCTCCATCAGTGGTACACTGGGGATGGGACCCAGCGTAGCCTTGCATTAGCTATTCAGGGTTGGTAGGGGTGATGGCTGCAACAGTTGGATGGGTTGGGGATTTGGCAGGGTAACAACTGCGCAATTTTGACTAGAAGCCTTCCGCTTCTTGTTCTTGGGGTTGTTGTTTCGAGGGGTTTTGGGTAAGGGTTCGGTGGTTGTGGTGGTATCAGCGTTGGCTTGGTGCACGCCTTTTAATGCTGCTTTCGCGGCATTCCTGCGCTTAACGTGGTTACTGTTAAGACGGGCAGCCAAACGATAGGTTTCCTCAATGGTTGCTGGGAAAGCAGCTTCCACGAGGTTCATGAAAGAGTCGAGTAGGAAATGGATATACTTGTTGATAGCCTTTTCAGTGGTATCAACTTGGGTGGGGCAAAGGATACTAAGCTGCTTGAAACAAAGGGTTAGACCATCGTTATCATCCACATTTTGCTTGAGGTACCAAAACTCGTGTTCCAGCTTCCTAAGCACTTGAGGAGGGCAAAACTCGTCCCTCATGATCTTCTTCAGTTCGGCCCAAGGTAACGCGTGGGCGGCATCGTCCCATCTCGTGCTACGTTCGGAGGTCCACCACTCGAGGGCTCTCAAGCAAAATACCCACATGGCGTTTTGGGTGCGCAAGTCATCGGGGCAGCCACTTTGGCGGAAGGTGATCTCCATGGCTTCAAACCAGGTCAAAAGGGCGGTCGCGCCATCGTTACCCGTAAACTCCAGAGGTTTGCAGGCAACGAATTGTTTGAAGAGGAATTGTGACTTAGGCTTTTCAACCTTGGAGTCCACGGAGCCGTGTAGCGATTCGGTGTTTGATTGGATCTTGCTGACTATGTCGAGTATAACTCGGGCCATTTGGTCGCCATCTGTTCAGCGACGAGGTTCATGAGTTCTTGCTTGGAGATAGAGCGGGGGCTCTTCTTGATCTTCTTGTGTTCAGTGGATGAGTTTGGAGAAGACATCTAGAGTTGAAATAGAAAAAAGGAGGATGAGACTTGATCATAATGTAAAAATAGGATTTGCATGTAAAAGCATGGATATGTTCACGTATGTTGCATGTATTTGACGAGTATTCAACATGTATCCAATAAGCATAATCACGTATGAATGCGTATAAAAAGTATAAATTTAGTTTGTTCACGAGGGTTATTATTGTTTTTTATTTCGATAAACGTGCGAATTGTGTAACGGTCTCAAATGAATAAGGTAACAAGTATAAAATCACATTAAAATTGAGATAACATAAAAGATTGGCTCAATAAAACATGGGATTGTTTCAGGTAGAGAAACGTCGACTATTCCAAAGTGATTCGTAGGATCTTTCTAGTTACGGAACATGCTTTGGCCTAATAGGTAAAACACTCTCGTCGAGAAGCGATTGATGGTATTTTACCCTTCCAGTTACTACATGTCCCTAGTCGATCAATAATTCGAGACTTTGGCGAGATTGAAAATCGAGGAACGGGACTAGTTGACAAGGTGCGGGTTTCACCCCTAACTTGACAACATCGTACCCTACGTGTGGTTTGTTTCTTACTAAACGAGGAGCATATTTCGACTCGTTTTGTAAGATCCATTAGAGTATGAAATGGAAGTCTTCCATCAAGGTGTGGATGTCACTCCTAACTTGATGGCATAACTTCGTGAAAAATCGATTACGCGGAATGAGGGATTTCACCAAAAATTGCAAGTCATTGGACTTATCTTGGTGTAAAATCGCCTCGTTTGCATCATGAGTGTCTTCAAGTCTTCAAGGGTGTTGTGTAAATGTCTAAGGAAAGACATTATGTAAATATTAAGACCAAAAGAAAGGAAGAAGCAATGAAGGAAGAATAAAGTTTTAAGCATGATATAGGAATGGTAAAAAACACGACACTTAAACTATAGACTAGGTCGAACATGGCAATTCTACCTGATTCTCTATAGTTATGGCTCTGATACCAATCTGTCACACCCCCAACCGATGGCGGAAATATCAGGATGAGATGAAACGAGATTGCAAGAGACTTTATAACGCTAATTTGTGACAATATTTAATTAAACATAATTTCCTTTCACAAAATTGTCAAGTACAACATAATTTCAGAAATACAACAATACAACAAGTTTGAATGATAACAACATAACAAAATTGATACAACAATATTAAACCTAAACGTCTAAATGTGTATCTAGCGTCATCGCTACTTCATTTTCATGGCATCAATCTTGTCAACCTGTAACATGTTTAAAATACGAGTTCAATGCAAAAGTAAAGGCGAGTATACAAGTTTGAGCATAGCATACGTATAAGCATAAGTTTAAACAAATCAACATGGCAACTAAGTTTACATACGAGCAAATACAAGGCATGCGATATTTCTAGTCAACCCTCTGTTTACGCAACTAGTATAAATAATTCAACATGACCACACGTTCACAGGCGGTGCGTTACTCCTATAGCGCTATACATGTCAAATGGAGGCTTGAAATAAGCTAATGACTATGGTATCACATACGTTCGGTCCTAGTATAAGCATAACATACGAATCAAAGCGTTCATGAGTAATGGATTGTTCGTGCAAGTAATAAAGCATAAGTTTTGTGTTGTTTTTTATATGTAAACATGTTACACCCCAAAAGTGGTAAACGTAAAAAGGGGGGTTTGAGTATACTCACGGTTTTGCAAGCGTTCCGAGTAGCAAATTCCATGAAGAGTTGTTAAGTTGAGGGATGAACACCGAGTTATCCTACAGAGGAAAACGTAGGTGTGAGTGTTGGAATGATAATGGGAGATTCGGGATTTGGAATAATGCACACAAAGTAAAGTATACGAAAATACTCACTAAGGCATAGCTAGGGTTGTGTTACTTTAAACTAGAAAACTACATAGAATGAATGGGAAAATATCAAGTGTTGTGTGGGCTTAGGTGTAGGATAGCCCAAACTAACCTTGTAGTCACACTAACCCCAAGTTCTTGACTTGGCAACACTTGTGAGCTTAAAGCTCTTCAAAAACATAAAGTTTAGAGTGTTAACTTATATTTACATTTTTAACAACTTTGGTTAGTCTCACTAATCATAACTTTGATTAGGAGCCCAAGAACACAAAGTGGAATGTAAAAGAGATAAGTTTTGAAAGTGTTTTGAAACAAACAGAAAGTTCAGAGTCCTTTAGGTGCATTTCCAGGTCTGGATTCTCCATGGAGAACCCCTGGATTCAAACCTAAGGATTATCCAAGCAAATAGAAAGAAGAATCAAGTGTTTTCATTAAGATTTGAGCAAGTTATGCTCACTTTAGTGCAAGAGGGTGAACCTGTCTGAATTCTGATGTTGCAACTGATTTTAGAGTGATTTGGGAGGGATTTGGAAGAGATTAGAAGGTGATAAAAGTGGAAGAAAGCTGGAGAATGGGTTGTATTTATAGGGGGAAGGTTGGAGGTGGTTAGGAGGTGTTAAATGGGGTTTAAAGGCCATTGGAAGAGAGTTTGTATTGGGATTTCGTGCATAATCCACGAACCAAAAGTAATCTGCCCGCCCTCCCCTTGGGGTCCGCAAGGACCAGGTCTGGGCCACAAAGTTGAATTTTGTTGTCTACATTACCCTGTGCCACTGGCATCACTATCGGTGATGCATGTTCAGCAATCTGTGGCCAGAAGTGATTCTCCACTCCTCGAATGTTAGGATCCGGAAATCTAGGATCCCTTTGCCAATGACATGGGGCCACTGGTGCTTGCTGAACCGGTGGTGGGGTGTGATATCCATCTCCCCCACGTGGCTGTCTCGGCTGAAAAGCTGGCCGATTCCGGTTCATTGCCGGATTTTGCATACCACCCTGATATCCTATATAACCCTCGTTCATCCCCCACTCTTCATCTCTATACCCATCATCCCATGTCTCAGTTCTTGCTCTGTTTTCCATCGTCTCCATACATCACACCCGACTGGTTCAGGTGTGGAACTAAATTTGGCTGATTCACGGCTCGTAACGGGTTGGGATGTGGTGGTAACCGACTCTCTAACGGATAAAGTGGTCCACCAATAACGTGAAAGTCTCCAGTTGGAGCAAATGTTGGTTGAGTGGTTGAGCTGGACTGTGGTGCCATGGGTGGAGTTTGTTGCGATGTGTTTGAATCTGGTATGGAGGAGGTGGCATTGGTGGCATCTCAGTATGGGTTCTTGTTGTGGTGTTTGTCGTTCCGGTGCTGACTGATTTTCTGGAGTATTCATGTTTGACAAAATCGATTTTCCTTTCAAAGCTGAACGATGAAGCAAGTTCCGTCTGACGGTCTTCTCGATTTCGGGGTCGAAAAGAAGTGGTGATGTCTTTCCCGAAAACCTGGTATGCATGCAACTAGAACTCACCTGCACACAAGTAAACAAGAAATTGCGCGTAATACCGAACGAAACAAAAGTAAACAAAAATAAATATTTTTGGGTTTTTGTGATTTTTATAGAAAAACAAGAAAAAAACACTAATCTAAACTAACACTAAACGCACGGATCCCCCGGCAACAGCGCCATTTTGATGACTGTCGTAAGGGTAAATCAAAAACCTATTTAAACTACGTAGATAGTGTAAGTAGGGTATCGTATCCACGAGGAATTTGTGGTCAGTGTAGAGATTTTAACTAAAAACGAAATTATCTAACTTGGGGGTTTGATGAATTTGATTGTAAAAACAAAAGAAACTAGTTACGAAAGTTGTGATCAATATGAGAAAAAGTAACTTCCACTCGGAATCCCAGTTACCCTTTTAACATAAAACCTGTTTACTTATTTAAAACACCACATAGACATGGCCTCGGAATTAATGAATTTGATTAGTTAATAGGGATAGTTTTTAAGATTCACTATGCGACCTAATAACCCGTTTGATTGTGCCAGCTACCCACCAATTTTCCAACCCGCTAACAACGCAAGAAAGTTGCCAATACGCTTAATAAACGACAAGTAATTCAAACACAAGAAATGTTTACCAAGAATCCAACATAAGTGATCAAGCTGTATCAGTTACAAGAATCCATAAATAAAGTTTACTGCAAAAACAAAACAAAAGTTCATCCGGGTAGAAGTCACGAGAGGCTTAGCCGCACATGGAAGTCATCACAACTTCAATAATCATTTGGGATTGATTGGACATGAAGGAACAGCTTCCGAGATGGAGAAATAGTGGGAACTTCGCCAAAAGACTTCTCTGGAATCAGTGGCGGAACCAGGAATTTTCAGTTGGAGGGTCGAGTAGAAAACTTTCTACGTGTGCTGTTGTTTATAAATTTACTTTTACCAATTTACCATGTAAAACAAAGGAACAAGCTCGAAAACAACTCAACATTAATGTATATCAATTTTTTTAACCATTTACAATATTGTAATTTGCTATATATATAACTTTTAAACCTTAGGCTTTAAAATAGTTATAGAACTGATTTATTTTTATAAGGTATCCTTTAGTTTTTTGATTAAAAAAGTCTTAATAAAATTTATTATGAACATAAAGTTTTAACAATAAGAGTATATTTCTGCTGAGTAAGAGTGATAAAGCAAAAAGAACTTAAGAGGTAAATCTGTAAATGTAACAAGCTAACAAAATTTTAAACAACTTTTGTTTTTGATTAAAAGAAATTATAAACATCTTGGATTACTACAAGGCTACAACTCTACAAAATTAAATTGATTTATAACCCGGTCACTAGTTACAATGCATATTCAATTGAAAATTAAATGATTTGAAACATTTAAAAAGAATAATGATGTACGATGGATTATTACATTTTTCTTAAGAAGTGGGCCGAGCCCATATTCATCCATATAAATACAAAATCTTTAATGTTCTTTCCTTCTTCTCTGCAAGTAATCTACCGGAGTACCAGTTGCCGCCGACTACCATCGGATTTTTTTCAATCATGTTCTCCTCACTCAAACAACTTTGTGGGTAATCATGAAGGGTCAAACTAACAAAAAAACAACCACATAAGAGGCGCGACTGAGAAAACTAACATACACCGGAGGGTCGCCGGACCCCCCTTTAGTTCTGCTAGTGTCTGGAATCGTTCCTGACGGCTGGGAAAAGAATGAAATAAGTTTCCATGCAAAACTAGGTTAAAAACCAAATTTTCTCCGCCATGCGCTATCGCGCCATGCGCCATAACCATAGTGCTCCCTCGCGCGTAAGTTTTTTACTTTTTGTTGACCTTGTTCTGTCATGCCACGCGCCAGGACACTATTACTCCCTCGCGTGGTGCGAGGGAGTAAGGTTTTCAGAACTAGTGTTTTAGGTCCCGTGTTGACCCATCAAACCCATTTTCTAGCTTGGATGCTTCTTTTTCCTCGTTTATATCCCGTTAATCCTGAAAAACCCAACGTGTGATAAGCACATATATCAATACGAATAAACACGTTTAAACACTTAAATCCGACACAAAACTATACAAAACGCGACGTGTTTGCACCCGCACATCAAATATAACAATTCTATGAATTCAAAATTTATTGTGTTACAGCTTGCCTTGGTGAATGATGCTTGCAATAGAAAAAGGTTGCAACGAGAAGAAGGATACCCGATTGAGTGGTTTACAACAAGCACTTTTGACATGTTTGAGAGTTTACTAGTTAAAAGGAAAGATAATGGAGAGCCATAACGCCAATATGGCAAGGAAAAGAAAACTGTCAAGAGGACTAAGAAAACATAGTTACAACCAGTTGTTCAAGAACAAGCCACACCAAAGAGAGCAAAACAAATGCAGGGTGTTGAAGAAGAACATGATGATGCTGATGATGTTGAAGTTGATGTTCAAAATATGATGAACATACTGATAATGATGATGGTGATGATCATGATGAGGTGGATGATAATGATGAGGTGGATGATGATGATGGTTTTGGTCATGATGATCATTATGATTATGCTGATGTCGACCCTGAGGTTCAAAACGCCATGACGATCGATGGTGAGAATGAAGAGGGTTTCATTCAATAGGTTGTGGCTGAAGATTTAGAAAGCAAGAACAGGATGTTTGAAGTTTCTACATTAGGGAACCATGCTCTAATAAGGAGCACTAACACAGCATGAAGACCATGGTGCTGGTGAGAAACAACAAAATAATGAAGTTGAGGAGTACATTGTTCGAATAATAAGTATAAAAATAGACACAAAATGCCATACTTAATAATTCCTTTTTTCTTTTCCTTTTCTTTTGTTTATCAGGCAATGACTGAGAAGTTGGATGTTGCATACAAGGAATTAGAAGACTGTTACAATAAAATGACAACATTGTTAAATAAGTCAAAGATTGAACATGCAAACAACCTCTATGTGCACATAAAATATTCTCAATGTCTAACATTGTTGAAGAACATGTCAACATTTGTTGCTGAAAACGCCAATAAAGTGGCAGATGAGAGAGAAGAAGGTGAAAAAGAAGTAGCAGATGAGTTGGCAGCTGGGAGAAAAGAAGGTGAACATGAAGATGAGGGTGGAGTGGAAGTTGAAGGTAATGAAAACGTCAAAGAAGTAAATGATGATAAGGAAGGGGAAGTGAAAACAATTGGTGGTGAGAACGCCAATGAATTGGATAGTGAGAGGGAAGAAGCTGAGAACGCCAATGAAGTGCCGGCTGATAGGGAAGAAGGTGAAAACGCCAATGATAATGAAGTGACTGCTGAGAGGGAAGAAGGTCAAGACGACAAGAATATGGCTGGTGAAAACGCCAATGAAGTGACTGAGGCTGGTGAAAGTACAGATGAGGAAGAAATAAACGAATAGGATATTGAAAGCTTGGATTGTGATTTCAAAACACTTTAATATCATATTTTCAGATATAATGGGGAAAAATAACTAAAAGGAATATTGCTGAGGTTTTGGAACTGCCAAGAGAAGACCTAAACAAATGATTGAAATAAAAGAAGGTTTAGATTGTCCAAGGATGGTGAATCAAATGCTTATAGCTATAAAAGACCACCTGAACCCTGCTGAGGATACCCCCAGCTATGCCTATATTTGATAAAACGCCAAATATCCCCCAAACGGAAACACAATACAGTAAGAGGTTCATGGATGAACTCGAAAAAGCAACAGAGGCTATGAATGACAAAACGCCAAACATACCTGTTGCAGAGACACAGTTCAGTGAGGGCTTCATTTCTGAACTGGATAAAACTGAAGGGGAGATGGTGAACATAAGTGTTGACCTGCATGGTGCAGTGGTTGATGAAACAAGATGTCAACAGCCATCATTTGGAGGTAGGAAAAATCTCATGCAAAGATTTGAAGAACATGTGACACCACAGAAACCCCAAGATGAAGA
The DNA here is from genome assembly GCA_947069175.1 of Scalesia atractyloides. Taxonomy (NCBI): domain Eukaryota; kingdom Viridiplantae; phylum Streptophyta; class Magnoliopsida; order Asterales; family Asteraceae; genus Scalesia; species Scalesia atractyloides. The sequence continues at coordinate 20,321,130 of CAMTDV010000021.1, read as the reverse complement.
AGCCACTGAAATATCATAACCAAAAACGGCAAAAAGTTCAGATGTGCATGAGAAGGGCGATGGGGATAAAATGCTAAACATCACAAAGTTGATTCAAGATAACACCATTCTAAACCCAAAAACGTTGCCCTGTGATGAAGAAGATGAAGAAGATGATGAATTTGATGAAGATGATGAACATGAAGAGAATAAAAAGGATAAGACTATGGAAAAAAGGATAAGAGGGAGTCAAAGAGGAGTAGAGCATGCTTGTCACCTTACATCAGGAGGCAAGTGGTTATTAATGCACCAAAGGATGCACAAGATTACGCCATTTCCAAGTACATATTCACTGGATGCGGGGATTATGAGTATGTACATTCCTTTATAGTAAAACTCCATGTCTTGTGTGGACATAAATGAGAATGCCTAAAACGCCATGTTTTGTTTTTTTTTTCTCTTTTTGCAGTAGTATAGTGTTCAAGATCGATGGAGTGTCAGAACTCCAAAGGGTGATGGCTGAGAGCATGAGACCAGGATTGTATGCACCCATATGCATTATTATCAGTTGGGGACATATCCTGAATTACGAAGAAAGATACAAGGCTCCTGAATCACCCTCAAGATTATTTTGCACACAAATAATGCTGGTAACTCTTTAGCTATATTAATTCATACAATTATATTATGAATTTGTTTTATTATTAAAAATGTCATTCATCAAAATTACAGAATACGCCCGTATATAATAAAACAGATAGTTATCGATACAACAAATTCAACAACGCTATGGAATTGGTTATGCAACACGTACGTCTCAAAGAAGACCGCAACAATAGAAATATACTACAATATGAGCTGGTCTTTATGCCAATATTATACGAAAGACATTTATGTTGTCCACTTCAATATAAAACACAACAGAGTTGATGTATTGGATAACAACGTCAAAAAGGATAAACTCGGCATCGAGAAAAAGTATGAAGGACGGGTGGAAAAGTTGGTAAGTATCTTAAAAACTGTCACACCCCGATTTCCACGTGTAACCTAGTGGGGAATATTGTGACGTATGTTGATATCATCATAACCAAACAACACAAAATTGCACAGCGGAAGTCTTGGAATATAAAATATTATTACAACTTAATTGTCCGAAAATACCAAAATAATAATTATAACGAGCTTGTAATAATAATCCACAGGCGGATCAAAATATATACAAAAGATGTTCAACAGACTTTGGCACGTCTAAGGACTTGCAAGATCCTCTTATGTTGCTACTGAGCAGCTTGCAGCCTATTTACTTATTTGTACCTGTAATTTAGTCTTTTGAAAATACGTCAGTTTACACTGGTAAACACAATCAACTGACACATTTTGAAAACCTTTTCAAAATTTGACATAGGTACACAAGGCATGAAAAATCTTTTATAATTGGGACATGTCACACCCCGACACGCAGCGGAAAAGGTGATCGGGGCATGATTGGGTTATCATCAAAGCTCATGACATTTATTTTAAAGTTTCATATTCATTAATACACTTTAATGGGAAATTACAATCAATATTACATCATGTCCTAAACATCAATCTAGGCTTCATTGTTTTCTTCTAAGGCATTTCCTATGTTTTCCTTGCTTCATCCTGTTCACCTGTATCATGTGTAAAAAATGGTTTTTGGATCAACAAAAAGTTGGCGAATGAATTATGAAAAACATTTGAACAAGTTTATTTAATTGATTATAAAATAAAGTGCACAACCACACATGAGTAAAAATAGATGTAAACTTATTCACCAATCAACTAATATTAAATAATGCACACATGAACAATAATGGATCGTTTTGAGGCACGCGTTGCTCAACTCGTCTCTCACGAGAAACTGATGGGCCTAATGAATGAATTGCATATAAATTAACAATATGAAAAACATAACTACAAACAATGTATACAATCTAAGTTTAGATCACAATATGGTATGGCACAAGTTTAAATAAACGAGTTAATTTTGGTGACACATGACACACCCCAAAACGTGTAATTAAAAAGGGGAGTTGTAAGATTCACTCACATTGGGTGCGTTCGGTTGATGATGTTGAATGCGCACGAAGTTGGTTTTAACCACGAGTGAAACTAACCTAGATAATGGCATAATGGTTCGGTAAGTAAACGGATTTTATTAATCCATTTTAGTAGGATTGTTGGGTGTATTTTTGTGAGTTTAAGGCTATTTTCTAACCTTAAAAATGTTGTTTTTAAGTATTTTTAATTGATTTTTGAATAAAATAAATAAATAAAAATAATAAAAAAATGTTGACTTTTTGACCGTTGACCGTGACGTTGACTTTGAATGTTGACTGTTGACCGGTTCGTATGTGTGTATGTATGCGCTGGGTGACGCTCGAACCCGAGACCTCCCGTACGCGTGCACGCAGCTCTACCAACTGAGCTACGTGTCTAACCTGAAATATTTCTGTTTTTAGTTATATTTATATACTAATTGAATTAAACAGAAAATCATTTATTTTTAAAAACGATTTTAATGCATCGAACCGGTGTTCTCCACAGGTTTCGAACCCGGGACCTGTGGTTTGGGTTAACACACAGTCCACCGCTGGACTGTGTGTCTAACTTGTTAAATAATCTTATTTTTATTATACTTATATACAAACTAAATAATTTCCTTTCTGTCTTATATAAAAAGTTTGATAATTGTCCGGACCGGTGCGGTAGTCCGGACTCGAACTCGTGACGTGCGATTAAACGTTCACACAGTCCACCACTGGACTGTGTGTTTATCTTGGTTATTATTCCGGTTTTTATTAAACTTAACATCTATGTGAAATGAATCCGGTTCAGTAAAAAAAAGGACATTTTTATTAAGGCAAGCATGCGTGGGACAAGTATCGAACTCGGGACGTAAGCGTGTTTTATGTGCACACAGTCCACTGCTGGACTGTGTGTCTAACCCGAGTTATATCTTGATTTTAATCATACATATAGACAACTGAAACTTCGTCTTCTTCATTGGACTTAACCAGAACTAAAGTCCGACTGGTTCGTCGATTAAATCATGTTCTTTTAGTGTGTTGCGGTTAACTACAGGTGAGATAAATAAAAAGAATGAAAGATTAAGCGTAAGGTATACCGAACAGTGGCTCCTCTGTTTCGCCGGCGAAACTCCGGTGACAGCAAACTATTCCGGCGACGTGTGTCTTGCGGCAGAGGGTCTTCAGCGAGCTTGAGGTGAGTGTAGGTGGCTTCAGTATGAGCTATGGGGGTTCAGTAAGGCTCAAAGGTGAAAGGCTCGGTTTTCCGGCGAGTTGCAGAACTTTTCCGGCGGTTATGACTTGCGTCGCGGGTTCAGACGTCGGTTATAACCGATGTCATAGTTAAAGTTTACGTTAAAACTGAAGAAACCGTCCAATCTTGGCGAGATAGTCGGGATTTCCGACGACTGCAAATAGGCGCGTCGGTTTTGAAATTGAGATTCATGTTATGAATTAATTGTCTTCAATATTGAACAAGAAATACAAGTGGCGCAGTGGTTGGATGGTTAAGTGTTAAGGCTGTGTTTGAATCCGCTGCTGACCCGGGTTCGAAACCCGGCAGCAACCTTTTATTTTTAAAACACTATTTTTAATACTTTTTGAAATATAAATTATATATTCCAATATATTTATTAATTATGTATCGTTTAAAATTATTTTGGGCATTAAATACGCAACGAAATTTTTAACTGATTGTTCGGTTAATAAACGGAGCGGGTTTGGTAAATCCGGTTTTTGACGGATGTTACAGTATCCCATGCTTTTTAGAAATTTCGTCCCGAAATTTAAGTAGTGACATATTTGTCTAAAAAGGATGGTGTTTAGTTTGACAGTCACATGTTTAGAAAAAGAGTAAAGAGTTTAAAATTTTTGTTTGAGGCGGTAACGTCCCTTGTAAGGGTTAGGTACCCTGTTACAGGAATCCCTTTTTGTTGCCTACGGTAAAAATATTGATAAGTAGAGTTGATTCACTAAATATGATATCATGCGTAAGAGTTTTGATATGTTTGGAAGGATAGGGTTATATCCTAAAACAAAATTTCTAATACTACAACCTACATGGAACTTCTCATAACCGTCTAACAATGCCTCTAATCCTTTGACAAGAATACTTATATATAGGAAGTACCAGCGGCGTATCCACCATATTCTTGTCAAATTTTCATTGGTTTTATTAGTAAGTTATGATTGGTTTTATGATGTGACTCTAGAACATAAATAAACGCCACAACCAATGTACCAAGAAATTACTAAATCCTACATAGAACTTCTCATAACCGCCTGACAATGCCTCTGATCCTTTGACAAGAATACTTATATATAGGAAGTACCAGCGGCGTATCCACCATATTCTTGTCAAATTTTCGTTGGTTTTATCCGCAAGTTATGATTAGTTACCAAGAAACTACTAAATCCTACATAGAACTTCTCATAACCGCCTGACAATGCCTCTGATCCTTTGACAAGAATACTTATATATAGGAAGTACCAGCGGCGTATCCACCATATTCTTGTCAAATTTTCATTGTTTTATCAGTGAGTTATGATTGGTTCTATGATGTAACTCTAGAACATAAATAAACACAACAACCAATATTTGAGTCCACATTCTGATAGCATACATGTTTGAATGATGACAACACCTCTCTCGTTTGTTGTGATGGAGAGGTTAGTCATTGTGGAAGTGAGACATAGCTCAACTTCTTTAAATGATGAAATTGAATACGCTGAAATGTATGATGAACAAACTTTGACCAAAACATACTAAATCCTACATGGAACCTCTCATAACCGCCTGATAATGCCTCCGATCCTTTTGACAAGAATACTTATATATAGGAAGTACCAGCGGTGTGTCCACCATATTCTCGTCAAATTTTCATTGACTTTATCCGCAAGTTATGATTAGTTCTATGTGACTCTACGACAAACACAACAACCACAAGATCGTATTGCATGTACTGAAAATGAAAAATGTCTGTGCGATCAAGGCTCATTTAAACGGAGCCGATCGTATTGCATGTACTGAAAATGAAAAATGTCTGTGCGATCAAGCTCAATCAAACGGAGCCGATCGTATTGCATGTACTAAAAATAATAAATTTAATCTAAACAATAATCACACAAACAGTTTATACATGGAACCTCTCATAACCGCCTGATAATGCCTCCGATCCTTTGACAAGAATACTTATATATAGGAAGTACCAGCGGCGTATCCACCATATTCTCGTCAAATTTTCATTGACTTTATCCGCAAGTTATGATTAGTTCTATGTGACTCTACAACAAACACAACAACCACAAGATCATATTGCATGTACTGAAAATGAAAATGTCTGTGCGATCAAGGCTCAATCAAACGGAGCCGATCGTATTGCATGTACTGAAAATAATAAATGTAATCTAAACAATAATCACACAAACAGTTTATACATGGAACCTCTCATAACCGCCTGATAATGCCTCCGATCCTTTGACAAGAATACTTATATATAGGAAGTACCAGCGGCGTATCCACCATATTCTCGTCAAATTTTCATTGACTTTATCCGCAAGTTATGACTAGTTCTATGTGACTCTACAACAAACACAACAACCACAAGATCGTATTGCATGTACTAAAAATGAAAATGTCTGTGCGATCAAGGCTCAATCAAACGGAGCCGATCGTATTGCATGTACTGAAAATGAAAAATGTTTGTGCGATCAAGGCTCAATCAAACGGAGCCGATCGTATTGCATGTACTGAAAATAATAAACAATAATCACTCAAACAGTTTATACATGGAACCTCTCATAACCGCCGGATAATGCCTCTGATCCTTTGGCAAGAATACTTATATATAGGAAGTACCAGCGGCGTATCCATCATATTCTTGTCAAATTCCCATTGGTTTTATCCTTAAGTTATGATTGGTTCTATGTGATAAAGAAAAACATAAAACTAAACGATTGGAGTTGAATCTTGATTTTCGGTGAAGAGGACTAGTTGGGTGGTTTCGTTTGGGCCGTCATTATCTTCGTCAGGATTGGCGTTGATGTTGAAACCTCTTCCTCTTGCTGGTGGCCTAGTGATTGGGTTTTCTTGATTTACTTGGTTAACTGGGTTTGATTGAGCTTGAGCGTTTATGATATTAACCAATCGAGGGCACGTGTTTCTAAAGTGGGTAGGGTTGCCACAATTGAAACAAGCTCGAACATATGGGAACATGGGGTATTGAGGTTGATGATAGGTTTGGATCATGTTTTGAGTAGGGGAGAGATTTGGTTTTGAGGGGTGCGGCAAACCTTGCTCAAATGACCATAGCGTCCACAAGTTGCACATAGTCGACAAGGTAAGGTAAGGGGATGGTGATAAAAACAGGTGTTACATCGAGGGTGAGGTCCAAGATATGGTTTCTTATTTGGGTAAGTTGAGTTGGGTGCCACTTGAGTGATTGGGATAGCTTGGATGGGTATGGCGTGTGAAATTGGTTGATTACGTTGGATAGTAGCGAAAAGTTGCCCGTCTCTTTTTCTCTTAAAAGTGTGTTGAGAAGGGGATTCGGTTTTGGTGGAGTTTGAAGTTTCAGTTGATGCTTTATCCTTCTTCTTTTCCTCCTTGAAGTCTTTGTTCCGGATTCGGTTCTCGGTGAGCTCTGTAGCTAGCTCCATTGCTGCTTCCAAAGTTGCAGGAGTGGTACTTATTACAGAGTCTTGAATCTTTGACGGAAGACCTCGAATGTAGTGCTCGATCAAACGGTAGAGGGGAGTGAACAAGTTGGGAACCATTTGATGTAACTCGAGGAATCTTTTGTTGTATGTGGTGTGGTCTCCTTCCTTTTGGTTTAACGAATAAAACTCATCTTCTAATTTCTTGATTTCGCTCCTTGGGCAAAACCGTCTTGTCATGATTTCCTTCAACTCTTCCCAAGTTAAAGTCATAGCATCGTCAACGCCTCGTTTGGTCTTCTCTGTATTCCACCAAGTAAGTGCTATTCCATATAAACGACCGCTAGCATATCGCATCTTGCGATCGTCAGGGCAATCGCAATTTAGAAAAGTGTTCTCCATTTCTTCAAACCAATGGAGGAGAGCGGTGACACCTTCAGTCCCTTCGTATTTTGGAGGGTCGCATGATTTGAAATGCTTGTAGGTGCATTTAGTGGTATTTGGGGGAGGGTTGATAACGTGTTGATCTTCTTGATTGACAGGATTAGCGGTAAGTGCTTGTTGGACTTGGATTACAATGTTGGGTATTACGGCAGCCATTTGTTGAGCGATTAGGGCAGCCATGCGCTCGCGGGCTTTTCCTGCTCTCATCTTCCTACGGGCGAGGCTAGAAGACATCTACAAGGAATACATGTCAAGAGTATGAGTTGGATGTTTTTGGGTTCATGGGTCGCATTTAGGAATGAACATTCATAAAATAAATATAGAAAAATAAATCTACTACATCCATATGATGTCTTGGGCTTTGCTCGTCATTAGGCCTTGCATGCCGCCATACTTCACCTTCGTAATCATGTGGGCCCTCATGAATACCGGGTTTTTCATATGGTTCGCATGTGTTAGCCTGGTCACGTACACTAAAACCGAAGAAAATCGAGAAATATGTATATAACGTAGATATTCGGAATGTGTCCAGGTGTAGACACGGTGACACCTCAAAGTGGGGTTAGTTCGAACGACGTTTGGTGTGGCATGCTTTGGCCTAATAGGTCCTTCGTACTCTCATCGTTAGTCCCCAGGTAGGCAAACTGGTCCGTTATATTGGATTTATACGAATGCCAACCTAGACAGGACGTTCCGACTACCGGTACTTGTACCCTTCCAGTTACTACATGCCCGTCGCAGAACTTACTTTGATGAGATTTGAAAATTGCGACAAAATCTTTGAATAACGATAGTATGAAGATGATTTGAATATATGAACATTGAAATATGTATGATGAATGTGTATGTAAGTATGTATGTTTGACTATAAGTATAAACAAATATGAAACAAATAAATATCATAAGTTTGTATGTAACCACCTAAACAATTAAAATTTAGGCAAACTATAGTATAGGCTCTAAGGGTCTAATAACCTATCCTATATCCCTATAGTCATGGCTCTGATACCAATCTGTCAGACCCCGACCCGCAGCGGAAAAGGTGATCGGGGCATGATTGGGTTATCATCAAAGCTCATGACATTTATTTTAACGTTTCATATTCATTAATACACTTTAATGGGAAATTACAATCAATATTACATCATGTCCTAAACATCAATCTAGGCTTCATTGTTTTCTTCTGAGGCATTTCCTATGTTTTCCTTGCTTCATCCTGTTCACCTGTATCATGTGTAAATAATGGTTTTTTTGGATCAACAAAAAGTTGGCGAGTGAATCCTATGAAAAACATTTGAACAAGTTTATTTAATTGATTATAAAATAAAGTGCACAACCACACATGAGTAAAAATAGATGTAAACTTATTCACCAATCAACTCATATTAAAGAATGCACACATGAACAATAATGGATCGTTTTGAGGCACGCTTGCTCAACTCGTCTCTCACGAGGAACTAATGGGCCTAATGAATGAATTGCATATAAATTAACAATATGAAAAACATAACTACAAACAATGTATACAATCTAAGTTTAGATCACAATATGGTATGGCACAAGTTTAAATAAACGAGTTAATTTTGGTGACACATGACACACCCCAAAACGTGTAATTAAAAAGGGGAGTTGTAAGATTCACTCACATTGGGTGCGTTCGGTTGATGATGTTGAATGCGCACGAAGTTGGTTTTAACCACGAGTGAAACTAACCTAGATAATGGCATAATGGTTCGGTAAGTAAACGGATTTTATTAATCCATTTTAGTATGATTGTTGGGTGTATTTTTGTGAGTTTAAGGCTATTTTCTAACCTTAAAAATGTTATTTTTAAGTATTTTTAATTGATTTTTGAATAAAATAAATAAATAAAAATATTAAAAAAATGTTGACTTTTTGACCGTTGACCGTTGACCGTTGACTTTTACTGTTGACTGTTGACCGGTTCGTATGTGTGTATGTATGCGCTGGGTGAGGCTCGAACCCGAGACCTCCCGTACGCGTGCACGCAGCTCTACCAACTGAGCTACGTGTCTAACCTGAAATATTTCTGTTTTTAATTATATTTATATACTAATTGAATTAAACAGAAAATCATTTATTTTTAAAAACGATTTTAATGTATCGAACCGGTGTTCTCCACAGGTCTCGAACCCGGGACCTGTGGTTTGGGTTAACACACAGTCCACCGCTGGACTGTGTGTCTAACTTGTTAAATATTCTGATTTTTATTATACTTATATACAAACTAAATAATTTCCTTTCTGTCTTATATAAAAAGTTTGATAATTGTCCGGACCGGTGCGGTAGTCCGGACTCGAACTCGTGACGTGCGATTAAACGTTCACACAGTCCACCACTGGACTGTGTATCTATCTTGGTTATTATTCCGGTTTTTATTAAACTTAACATCTATGTGAAATTAATCCGGTTCAGTAAAAAAAAGGACATTTTTATTAAGGCAAGCATGCGTGGGACAAGTATCGAACTCGGGACGTAAGCGTGTTTTATGTGCTACAGTCCACCGCTGGACTGTGTGTCTAACCCGAGTTATATCTTGATTTTAATTATACATATAGACAACTGAAACTTCGTCTTTTTCGTTGGACTTAACCAGAACTAAAGTCCGACTGGTTCGTCGATTAAATCATGTTCTTTTAGTGTGTTGCGGTTAATTACAGGTGAGATAAATAAAAAGAATGAAAGATTAAGCGTAAGGTATACCGAACAGTGGCTCCTCTGTTTCGCCGGCGAAACTCCGGTGACAGCAAACTATTCCGGTGACGTGTGTCTTGCGGCAGAGGGTCTTCAGCGAGCTTGAGGCGAGTGTAGGTGGATTCAGTATGAGCTCTGGGGGTTCAGTAAGGCTCAAAGGTGAAAGGCTCGGTTTTCCGGCGAGTTGCAGAACTTTTTCGGCGAGTGGAATTACGTCGGGTAAAGGTGTGATTGTGAGCGAAAAAGCTAGCAGAGGTTTGAGGGGGTATTTATAGGGCAGGACATCGACGTATTTAGTCCGATTTCCGTCTTGATTCATCGGTCATTACGTTTTCCGGCAGTTATGACTTGCGTCGCGGGTTCAGACGTCGTTTATAACCGATGTCATAGTTAAAGTTTACGTTAAAACTGAAGAAACCGTACAATCTTGGCGAGATAGTCGGGATTTCCGACGACTGCAAATAGGCGCGTCGGTTTTGAAATTGAGATTCATGTTATGAATTAGTTGTCTTCAATATTGAACAAGAAATACAAGTGGCGCAGTGGTTGGATGGTTAAGTGTTAAGGCTGTGTTTGAATCCGCTGCTGACCCGGGTTCGAAACCCGGCAGCAACCTTTTATTTTTAAAACACTATTTTTAATACTTTTTCAAATATAAATTATATATTCCAATATATTTATTAATTATGTATCGTTTAAAATTATTTTGGCATTAAATACGCAACGAAATTTTTAACTGATTGTTCGGTTAATAAACAGAGCGGGTTTGGTAAATCCGGTTTTTTACGGATGTTACAGGACAAACTATATCTCATGTTATCAATTTTACATAACTTGACAATACATACAGGGCCCGGAAGCTATGCCGGTTCATGATTAACCAACACACCACTTATTCCTTTATTGGGAAAATCCATATTGGGCTATAAAACTTTTAATAAACCATTTCGCATCTGTCAGGTGTATGCCTACACCCCGCGCTTAGGTCATGGCCACTTACACTTTAATGAGTCAAGGATATCCAGGACATGGTCACATTATCCCCCAATGTTTAAGTCAAGCAATACGAATTAAAACGAGTTATTTGAATTTCCCGACACATAGGTCTTCAAATCCCATACCCGACCATGCGGTGATAATTTACCGTTTCCCAAGCCCGTATAGGGAAAATATGTTAAGAGTATTTACCTGAGCTAGCACTCGTCTTATAATGCAGATTTATAATAACTCAGTCGTATTCAATTAAGTAAACATAGGTACAGTTTACCGGAAGGCTCTAGTCTGGAATGAGGGTATAAATAACCAATTAGAATGCTAACAGATCTTATTTAAGTCATAGACTTAAATCGTTTAGCTTAAAGTATCGACAACGGTACAATACGCTTGATTAAGCGACGATCGGAGTAGACTGTAGTTTACACCTGAAAAGTACAAAGACTTGTATAATATGGGTAAACATATAACATTCTCGATTTTGAAATTAAAATGATAAAGTTAAACCCGTTTTGGTAAATTACGTAAACTAGTCACGTAGGCTTAACCGTACGCATATAAGCGATACCAGGTAACCGGATGATTTAAACAAGTTATAATATCAATAGGATATCAACTTGTATGCCCGTTATGGTTTTAAAATAAAACTATGCCTCACAAGGGCGTTTTGGTCATTTAGCGACGTATAAAAGGAGCTTGCGTATAATCTGATGTTACGATCATAAACATTCTGTGAAAACACTTTATTAATGATATAATATCATTAGGATGTCAAACATATGTGTGTTTTATAGTTTAAGACCAAACTATGCCCCGTAAGGGCATTTTGGTCATTTCACACATAGTTTAGAAAGCTTATTTGAAATTCCGAGTTTATAACAAGTACCTACTGTAACAATATTTTAAATGAGTTATAAAATCAGTAGGTAACAAATTTTGGTTGGTAAATAAGGTTTAAAACCATACTACGCGCCGAAAAGGCGTTAACGTCGTTAAATGACGATGGTTGCGATATTTTATGAAAACAGATGTTATGAATAGGTTTATATGATCAATATATGTTATTTAGTATAACACATCAGTATGTAAAAGGTTTTGTATGGAAATCATGCTTTAGATTCAAGAACTTGTGCATAAACTCAGTTTATAAACTGAAATGATATCCCAAAATATCCTAATCATGATATTATATCAGTAGGTAATGAGTTTAGTATGATACGTTACGTTTAAAACCGTTCTATGCGTCATAAGGGCCTTTCGGTCATTTTAAAGCATATTTTACGATATTATATGAAATCTCGGTTTATGATCAGATTTGTAACATCAAAAAATGTTAAACATGTTATCACATCAGTATCTTAATCATTTGCAAGTTCACTAATGTTTAAAACCTCATTTTTAAACAAAAGGGCAAATTAGTCAAAGAATGGCATATTTACGGAAACTCGCATAAAACTCGGATTACTATTATGATCATGCAATATAACCTCAGAGGGTTATGCTACATCATATTATGATCATAATGGAACCTTAAATCAGTAACATACTAGTCTAATTCGGTTCATAATCGAAAGTCAACGCAGAAGTCAAACTTCACGACTTTCGGTTGCGAACCGACCCTAAGACTGGAATTGACGAGCCGAACATGTTTACACATGTTCTATTAATTATTACCAAGTTGTTTAAGTGTTAAAAGATATCTTATAATACGTATAAACTCAGATTATGAATATTTCAAAATCTGACCCATTGACTTTTTAAACATTAATATGTTGACCCATCAATTGACCAAGCAATCGTGGTAATTGGGAGGTGCCCTTTTAAGGGATTAACACCTACTTAATTACGATCACGTAGCCATGTTCATTACGAACAATGGCTGGAGCATTAAAGTCTAAACCGAAAGTTAAAGCGTTTATCGAAAACGCTTAACTATTGGCTTTAAAAGCCTAAATAAAAGAACTAGCCATGGAAGGAACACTTACTTATGGTCCTATGGACTGAAGAAACTCAGAGGGAAGTTCCCAAAAGCTCAGGATCCTCCACAAGAGAGTTATAGAGAAGAAAGAAGAATAGGTGCAAGTTTGAACACAAGAATTCAACACCTATTTATAGTGATTGAGGATCAAGGAGATCATGCCATGTGTTTAGAGGGCTTAAGAGATGATTACAAGTGTTTAGGAGGTTTCAAGACCAGGTGAATTGGTGGCAAAACAAGCTAGGTGTCGAGTTGTGAAGTTATGCTTGGTGAACAAGCATGTTGCTGTCTGCAGACTTCCATAGTTTGTTAGGAATAGTCCCTGAACTTCCAAACTTGCGTATAAAGTTATAATTAGCGCATAAAACTATTTTTGGCCCATATTCGGCACACACAAGAGTATGACAAACATCATAAGTGTAACTACCCGCATTTTCACAGCTCGTTACATCGCATATTTTCGCACTACATCGCTTATTTCACATGACACGTCGCACTTCATGACGCATTCACTTACAACGCCCTCGCTTATACTAAGATATCGTGTGATTTTTTTTCCAAAGGCTACTCGCTCGCTTACACGCCAACGCGATATTCACAAAAATTGGGAACTAACACGCGTTGTATCTAACTTAATTATCTCGTCCAAACGCATAATGCATGAAACGCTCAATGCAACGCAACTCGAAACACAGTTAACTATGTTATTTATAGTTATACATACACACACATATATATAAGCCTCGCTAAAATGCTTCATGTAACTAACTAATACAAATGAAAACACCAAACGAACTGGTCACTTCTTACGAAAGGGTCACATCTTACGAAAGTGGCACTTCTCACGAAAGTGGCAGCTCGCACGAAAGTGGCAGTTCGCATGAACTGAGGCCTTCTCTTCTCATCTCCTATAAATACCAAGCACACTCGTGCTCTCACACTTACTGCCATTTTGCACTGACGTCCCAACCCGCACTCCCTCTGTTTTGCAACGTAAGAAACAACTACTTTCAAGCAAACCACGACGATTTACACAATGATTTACACGAGTCTATCTCTGATTTCATCTAAAACTTCTTCTTTTACAAAAACTTTAATCTTTTTCATAAAACCTTCTGTTTATATCGAATCAAGATTAAGACTCTCTAGATACATGCTAAATCAAGTTGTCTACTTTGTTTTATTGTTTGAGAAACTTGGAATTATTTCAATTATTGTATGAATATTTGTTTAGTGATATGGGAAATTGAACTCTGTTAAATATTGTCATATAGTAATTTTTATGAATTCTCTTGAGCAATCTGATTCGTTTAGTGCCGCGCCCTGATGATTCCGCCATCGGTTGGGGTGTGACAGATTGGTATCAGAGCCATATCTAAAGGGAATTAGGTAAATTGCCTAGTCTCTAGTAGGAACCTATGTGCTTATTCCTTGATTATCCGATTAAAACATTATCTTTGGACTTAAAATACTATACGAAGTCTTTCCTAGGACTTGGACATAACACACAAAGCTGCGAAGATACTCGTACATCACAAACGAGTCGATTTGTCGAGATTAGGCGTGAAAAGCGCAAACTCTCGACGAATCGCTCACTCTGCGTATTCCGATTAGCATGAAATTCTCCGTTAAGTTAGGAGTGATATCCTGATGGGACCGGGATGGAAACCACGATCAGGGATTCGAAGTAATCAGATTATTCGCCTGTGATAAACAGTTTGAATTGTGAAATGATTTTGATATAGGAACGTATGTAACACCAAAAAAGTGCGTTAAAGCGAAAATGGGTCAAGTATACTCACTGTGGGTGCGTTTAGGTAAGAGTTCGGGATCTAAGGAGAGTCAAGAAGAGCGCCGGATTAGCCTGCATACGCGAACGGAAGTGCATCAGTCTCCGAAAAGCTGAAACGGTTAAGTCTTGGTTGGGCAGTAGCCAAGTTCGGGCGAACTTGTGTGTACTTGTATGGCTTTGGTAGGTTTAGAGTCAAGTTCGGTCGAACGTGATGAGTTTCCTAAGAAAACTTGTCAAGTTCGGACGAACTTGTAAGAATTCCTTACTGAAATGACAAGTTCGGTCGAACTTGTATAGTTTCTAAAGAAACTAGGCAAGTTCGGTTGAACTTGTGAGGAGTTTTGGTGAAATTAGCCTAAGTTCGGTCGAACTTAACCCATCTGGGTGCAAGTTCGGTCGAACTTGACCAGGGAACTGGTGATTCTCGAGCGAACTTGATGTTTTCGGGTCCAAAATCTTGCATTTTCGCGTTGTTTGCTGAGGAAAATCCAGTGTTCATCCCTCCAACCCTGTGCTACTGAGCAAACTTAGGTCGGGGAGGTCTTTTAGAGCTGTTTTAGACGTTTCACAAAAGCGTGGGCTAATCCGGGCGAACTCGGGGTTCGTTCGGATTAGTCCGGCTTGTGTAAACCAACATAAACGTCCTTGTGCTTCTAGATCTGGGATCTTGAATGATAGATGCTTCGTTTCATATCAGGAGATGAACAAAACATCATCAAAAGTTCGTATTTTGTGTAGAAATCAATGTTTATCAAAGGTTTTTCTCAGATCTATAACTTACAAGCCGAGATCCTTCAGATCTCGTGTTTGGGAAGCCTCTGCTAACACCAAACGAACCCGTATTGTGTAGATCTAAGCTTAAAACAGAAGTTTTGGAAGAAAAAGATGAAGATTTTCGTTAAAAGAATGAGTTTTGATGAAAACGAAGGCTATGCCTTGTGCCAAAATCGTTGTAAACCTTTGTTGATCGGTTATAAACATTGTTGCAGTGAAATCAGGTTGATTCTTACTTAGAACACGAAGGTTTCGGGTTTTGAGAGCTCTGGGCGAACTTGCAGCAAGTTCAAATGAGAGAACAGAGCTTGGTATTTATAGGAGAAGGCGAGAAAGTGAGGCTGGTGAGTCAAGTTCGGTCGAACTTGCATGAATTTCATGCAAGTTCGGGCGAACTTGCTTGATGTTTGAGGAATACCAGTCAAGTTCGGCCGAACTTGCTGATTCTGTGAAGGATCAGGCAAGTTCGAGCGAACTTGGGGGCAAGAGTGGGATTCTTGTGTCATTAGGCAAGTTCGGGCGAACTTGTGGGAACCAAGTTCGGCCGAACTTGGCCTGGTGACCAAGTTTCTTTTGCCGATTTCGCGTTAAGAGTTCGTTTGGTTATTCGGTTCGTATTGGTTAGTTACTTAAACGTTAAATTAAAGCGTTTAGCGTTATACTTGATATAATAGAGCGATTTAGCGATTCGTGTGTGCGAGAGCGATGCGATGGCGAGCGTAAACATAACCACAAACACACATAACACATAAATAATTTAAAACCACATAAATAATTGCGATTTGCGATATATGAGATTAGCGATGCAATTTGATAAGCGATTAGATGCGATAATAACGTACAATACCATAAGTAATCAACATAAACTTTATTATAAACTGAATCTTGGGATTAGAAAAGAAGTACAGCGATAAAAACAAGGAAAAAGATAACAACGAATTTTCGAGTTGTTACAGTCTCCCCTACTTTACGGAATTTCGTCCCAAAATTAGGCCTCAGTTGTAACAAATAGATGCGGGTACTTGGCCTTCATATCACTTTTCAATTCCCAAGTAAACTCGGCACCGCGTTTGCCCTCCCATCAGACTTTCACGATAGGGATGCGAGAGGGCCAAAGTTTCTTGGTCTCTCGGTCCATGATTTTCCCAAGCTTTTCCACGAAATGGAGAGTCTCGTTGATTTGCAGATCTTCGAGAGGTACATGGAGGTTCTCTTCGGCTAAGCATTTCTTGAGGTTGGACACGTGGAAAGTCGGATGTACGTTATTGAGTTCCTCCGGCAGTTCGAGTCGGTAAGCCACTTTGCCGATCCTTTCCAGAATCTTAAAGGGTCCTACGTATCGTGGCACTAGCTTTCCTTTCTTTCCGAAGTGGACCACTCCCTTCCAAGGTGCAACCTTTAGAAGTACGTGATCTCCCACGTTGAATTGCAGGGGCTTGCGGCGTTTGTCGGTGTAACTCTTTTGGCGACTCCGAGCTTTCAAGAGATTGTCTCTGATCTGGAGGATTTTGTCTGTCGTTTCTTGAATTAGCTCGGGACCGGTGATTTGTGCTTCTCCGATCTCGTGCCATGCAATAGGCGATCGACATTTTCTTCCATACAGTGCCTCAAAAGGAGTCATTTGAATGCTGGTATGATAACTATTATTGTACGAGAATTCAATTAAAGGTAAATGCGTATCCCAGTTACAACCGAAATCTATGATGCACGCACGAAGCATGTCTTCGAGGGTGCGAATCGTGCGCTCAGTCTGACCGTCTGTCTGAGGGTGAAAAGCAGAGTACTTAGATTAAGCGTAGTACCGAGAGCGGATTGAAAGGTCTCCCAGAGACGCGAGGTTAAAGCGATCGTCACGGTCAGAAATGATGTCAAGAGGCGCCCCGTGTCGACAAATGACTTCGTCGGTATAGATTCGGGCTAACCGTTCGACCTTAAACTCTTCTCGTATAGCAATAAAGTGCGCAGATTTGGTAAGACGATCAGCGATAACCCAAATGCTATCGTGACCAGATGAAGTGCGGGGAAGTTTAGTAACGAAGTCCATAGCTATACTCTTCCACTTCCACATCGGGATTTCGGGTTGTTCGAGTAAACCAGAGAGCCTTTGGTGTTCGGCTTTAATTTTTGAATAAGTTAAGCACTTTGAGACGTACAAGGCGATATCCTTTTTTATGCCCGGCCACCAATACTTAGGACGAAGGTCCTGGTACATCTTGTCGGCACCGGGGTGAATGGAATATCGAGATTTGTGAGCTTCGGTCATTAGCAAATTACGGAGATTATCACGACTAGGAATCCAAATGCGATTAAGATAGTAATAAATACCATCAGATTTAGATACAAGCTGAGTTTCGGCACCACACTTCATTTCTTCTTCCAAAGTATTCTCGTTAAAACATGCGTGTTGAGCGGCACGGATGAGGGTTTCAAGCTTAGCACAAGCTTGAGAGTCACGAATACTATATACATAGCTTCGTCGACTTAGAGACGTCGGCGACGACGTTTGCTTTGTCGGGATGGTAGCGTATCTCACAACCGTAATCGTTGAGAAGTTCAACCCACCGGCGTTGGCGCATATTCAGTTCCTTTTGATTGAAGACATGTTGTAAGCTCTTATGGTCGGTGAAGACCGTACACTTAGTACCGTAATGGTAGTGTCGCCATATCTTCAATGCAAAAACAACTGCACCGAGTTCGAGAACATGGGTTGTGTAGTTCTTCTCGTGGATCTTGAGTTGGCGGACGCATACGCGATAACCTTGTCTCGTTGCATAAGCACACAACCAAGACCAAGGTTAGAGGCATCACAATAAACAACGAAATCGTCGTTTCCATCGGGTAAAGCGAGAACGGGAGCGTTGCATAGCATACGCTTGAGAGTTTGAAAAGCTTCCTCTTGCTTGGAATTCCAAACAAAAGGTTTATCTTTATTAGTTAAAGCAGTAAGCGGAACGGCAATTTTTGAAAAGTCGGCGATGAATCGATGGTAATAACCCGCCAATCCAAGAAATGAACGGATTTCGAAAGCATTCTTCTGTGTAATCCAACTCTTGATGGCTTCAATCTTTGCAGGGTTCCTTGACTATTAACGATGTGGCCGAGAAATTGGACTTCTTCGAGCCAGAATTCACATTTGGAGAACTTAACATAAAGGTGATTTCCTTGAAGAAGTTCGAGGACTAAACGGAGATGACACACGTGTTCGTCTCTCGACTTCGAATAGATAAGGATGTCATCGATGAAAACAATGACGAAACGATCTAAGAAAGCTTTACACACACGGTTCATCAAATCCATGAAAACCACGGGTGCATTGGTAAGACCAAAAGGCATGACCACGAATTCGAAATAGCCATAGCGAGTACGAAAGCAGTTTTCGGAATGTCTTCTTCCAATACGCGTAGCTGATGATAACCGGAACGAAGATCGATCTTAGAAAAAAACAAGTAGCACCTTGAAGCTGATCAAATAAGTCGTCAATTCGAGGAAGAGGGTAGCGGTTCTTTATCGTGAGTTTGTTAAGTCACGATAATCAAGCACATTCGGAACGATCCATCCTTCTTTTTCACGAAAAGGACGGGTGCGCCCCATGGCGAAGTGATCGGGCGTATGAAACCTTTATCAAGAAGCTCTTGAATTTGGCTTGATAGCTCGCGCATTTCGGATGGTGCGAGGCGATAAGGAGCTTTAGCAACGGGAGTAGCTCCAAGAACTAAATCGATACGGAATTCAACATCTCGAGTAGGGGGTAAACCGGGTAAATCGTCGGGAAAGACTTTGGGAAATTTACAACAACGGGAACGTCTATATAAGTCTTCTTTTCTTTCTTCGGGTTGACGATATGGGCGAGGAAGGTAACACATCGCTTTTGCAAGCATTTGTGTGTTCGAGTACATGACAAAAACATCAACTTCTTTTAGGGCGTTTCACCATAAACATGGAGTTGATCACCGTTTGGAAGAGGAAAACGAATCATTTTATCGAAACATACAACTTCAGCATGGTTTTCACGAAGAAAGTCCATACCTACTATGATATCGAAACTACCTAACTGCATAGGTATGAGATTGATCGAGAAGACATGGTTGTTGAGATCGAGATTACAACCACGTAAGACGGAATTAACGGTAACGGTTCTTCCGGTGGCGACTTCCACATCGAAAATCTTTGGGAGTTTAGCGCGCTTACATTTTAAAACCTTTTAGAATTCTAACGATACAAAACAATTATCGGCACCAGTATCAAATAAACATGAAGCATAAATACCATTAACGAGAAACGTACCATTGACACATTGTTGTCATTGTGAGCCTGGCGGTGGTTGAGGTTGAAGGCTCTGCCACGCGCAGCTTGTGGTTGCTGCTGCTGCTGAGCCTGCGGTGCTGGCTGCTCTTGCTTGATAGGACGATTCGGGCAGACATTGGCGAAATGATTCGGATCACTACAAACATAGCACACACGTGCTTTTGGAGCTTGTTGCTGGTTGGCTTGAGGAGGAGCGGGTAAAGCTGGAGCTGCTGGAGCCTGAGGAGCTGGCTGACGAGTACCACTACTGCAGCTGACTGTAAAGTGGCCGTAGATATTGCAGTTTGTGCAAAAACGGCAGTTGCCACCAACGGCATGATGATATGTGCACTTAGGGCACAGAGGGTGAGGTCCGGTATACGCACGCTTAGCTGGGGGTGCGTTCGGAGCGGCTGCGGGTTTGCTGGAGCGGCGAGAGCATAGTTCTTACTCGGGTTTTCTCTTTTGCGTCCCTGACGCTTTTCCTTCGGGTCACTTGGTGGTTCAATAGCAGCGGTTGGCTCGACGACTGCTTGATTGGCGACTTTAGCAGAGTTCTTGAAATAACCATCCTGAACTCGCTGATCATTGATCTCAACGGCGAGCATGTAGGTTTCCTCGATGGTTGTAGTACGAGCAACTTTCATGAAACTTGCAACACACTCAGGTAAACCACGGATGTACTTGTTGATAGCTTTCTCTGTCGTATCAACCTGGCTGGGACAGATGATGCTCAAAATCTTAAACCTAGCAGTGAATCCAACATTGTCGGGACCATCCTGTTTGATTCCCCAAAACTCATTCTCGAGCTTTTGCATTTCGTGCGGAGGACAAAACTCCTTCAACATCACTTCCTTGAGTTCCTCCAAAGATAGACTGTAGGCTTCATCATTACCGCCCCTATTCCTTTCGGCGGTCCACCAGTCAAGAGCACGGGACTGGAAGACTCCAGTAGCGTTCACTGTGCGGAGGTCATCGGGGCATCCACTTTGCCTAAAGGTGACCTCGATGGCGTCAAACCAATGGAACATAACTGTCGGTCCATCGTTGCCCGTGAAGGCGAGAGGTGCACAAGCTTTGAAATTTTTTAAGCTGAATCGCGGCATGGGATTCTCAGTTTTTGAGTCGACTGATGAGTTACTACTCACAGCATGAATTTCCGAGACGATTTGCGGAATGACTTTTGCCACTTCCTTGGCGACTAGTGAAGCGATGCGCTTGTTGTCGCTGTGGCGCGGAGCAGTACGGCGAGTATGAGATCCGAGTGACGACATCTACACAAAGATTTGGATTAGACGAGATTCGATTATAATAGAGTTATGTTTAAAATATTTATTATAATTATTCATACAAAGCACAAAAACACATAAACACGTATGCATATAAGCACATAAGCATACACTTTGCACATATTCACCTTCTTATAAGTAAAGTGTAGCGCGTTCGAGATGCGATATAATAGCGAGATATAAGCGATATATATAAGCGAGATAATACCGCGCATGAGGTACACATGTCCTCATCGGCGTAAGCGAGTTAAGCGATTAGTTTGGTTCGTGTATTAATTAGCGTTTTAGATTATGAGAGTTGTGCGAGTAGTGCATGCGTTTAGGGAGTGTAAAGCGATAAAGCGAGAAATCGGTAATGCGAGAAATAAATAAAGCGAGAAATCGAATAAAGCTAAAATTCTCAAAATCTTAAACACATAAATAATAATAAACTCGATGATGCGTAAATCGATGATATAGGCTTAAATCAATTGGGAGTGTCTGGGGTTTTGAGACGTTGACTACCAAAAGAGGTTCGACTACCCTTTGCATTTGGACTCACTCTTTGGCCTAATAGGTAAACGTTCTCACCGTAAGCGGCTAACGACCTTTACCCTTCCAGTTACTAGTGTTCCAAACCATCGGCATAACCGAGACTTTGGTGAGATTGAAAATCGAAGCATGGAATTAG
The DNA here is from genome assembly GCA_947069175.1 of Scalesia atractyloides. Taxonomy (NCBI): domain Eukaryota; kingdom Viridiplantae; phylum Streptophyta; class Magnoliopsida; order Asterales; family Asteraceae; genus Scalesia; species Scalesia atractyloides. Next base: position 20,299,508 of record CAMTDV010000021.1, on the reverse strand, counting down.
TTATTAAGATGCGGGTTTCACCCCTAACTTAACAACATCATTCCTAGTTGTGGTCACGCTCACCGATTACATCGGGCGTTCCACTAGATAGAAAAGGGAGATGTTCGCTGAGGTTTGGATGTCACTCCTAACTCAACGAAGATATCTCGTGATGAGTAATACGCGGAATGAGCGATCTTATTGAGAGTTCTTGGTTATCACACCTAATCTCAATTTGATCCTCGTTTGTGGGATATGAGCGTTTCATAATCGTGTATATTGTATTAACCTTAGAAAAGGCATATTCAAGCATTTATGGCAAGTAGGTTGGCATTTAATTCAAAGATTGGTCAATCAGGTACTTAAACATGCTACTAGGTCAAACATGGCAATTCTACCTATTATCCTAAGGAATTAGATCTGATACCAATCTGTCACACCCCAACCGATGGCGGAAACATTGGTGTTAGTGGCACTAGGCGACCAGATTGATTTCACGAGATGTTCCATAACAATCATTTAACATATCACAACCTACTTAATATCCCATACTATTAAACGTAACATTTAAAAAATTATTACAAAACGAAGATTTCTCATAAAATTCAACCGGGTTTGATTTTCTCTAGATTTCATACATAAATTCTAAATCTGAAATACATCAACAAACTACTAAGTAAAACAAACTAAACTAAGCAACATCCAAGCATCCACGCTAAATCCTCAACCTGTTACATACGTTAAAATACAAGTCAATACAATTAAGTAAAGGTGAGCATACGAGTTTAAGTACTACTAGCATAATCGAGAAAGCGTTTGCGAAATAATCTAACTACATAGCATGATAAACCGAAACATTTTCACACAGATTAACATAGGCTTATTTCTCATGCTAACTACCGTGAGAAGGCTTGCGCGTTCATCCTAACTAGACCCCGTTGGGTGTAAGCCACACTATAGTACCATACTAGCTAAGGAAAGGCAAGTTAACGAAACTAAGTCCTAGTCACATGTTTCTAGCATCACGTATTGAGCATATATAATCAGATTATTCACGTGTGATAAACAATTGATTTGTGAAGTGATTTTGATATAGGAACGTATGTAACACCCAAAAAGTGTGTTAAAGCGAAAATGGGTCAAGTATACTCACTGTGGGTGCGTTTAGGTAAGAGTTCAGGATCTAAGGAGAGTCGAGAAGAGCGCCGGATCAGCCTGCATACGCGAACGGAAGTGCATCAATCTCCGAAAAGCTGAAACGGTTAAGTCTTGTTTGGGCACTAGCCAAGTTCGGGGAACTTGTGTGTAAACACACAAGTTCGAGCGAACTTGGTGTAAACACACAAGTTCGAGCGAACTTGTATGGCTTTGGTAGGTTTAGAGTCAAGTTCGGTCGAACTTGATGAGTTTCCTGAGAAAACTTGTCAAGTTCGGGCGAACTTGTAAGAATTCCTTACTGAAATGACAAGTTCGGTCGAACTTGTATAGTTTCTTAAGAAACTAGGCAAGTTCGGTCGAACTTGTGAGGATTTTTGGTGAAATTAGCCTAAGTTTGGTCGAACTTGACCCATCTGGGTGCAAGTTCGGTCGAACTTGACCAGGGAGCTGGTGATTCTCGAGCGAACTTGATGTTTTCGGGTCCAAAATCTTGCGTTTTCGCGTCGTTTGCTGAGGAAAATCGAGTGTTCATCCCTCCAACCATGTGCTACTGAGCAAACTTAGGTCGGAGAGGTCTTTTAGAGCTGTTTTAGCCGTTTTAAAAAGCGTGGGCTAATCCGGCGAACTCGAGGTTCGTTCGGATTAGTCAGGCTTGTATAAACCAACATAAACGTCCTTGTGCTTCCAGATCTGGGATCTTGAATGATAGATGCTTCGTTTCATATCAGGAGATGAACAAAACATCATCAAAAGTCCGTGTTTTGTGTAGAAATCAATGTTTATCAAAGGTTTTTCTCAGATCTATAACTTACAAGCTGAGATCCTTCAGATCTCGTGTTTGGGAAGCCTCTGCTAACACCAAACGAACCCGTATTGTATAGATCTAAGCTTAAAACAGAAGTTTTGGAAGAAAAAGATGAATATTTTCGTAAAAGAATGAGTTTTGATGAAAACGAAGGCTATGCCTTGTGCCAAAATAATTGTAAACCTTTGTAGATCGATGATAAACGTTGTTGCGGTGAAATCGGGTTGATTCTTACTTAGAACACGAAGGTTTCGGGTTTTGAGAGCTCTGGCCGAACTTGCAGCAAGTTCAAATGAGAGAACAGAGCTTGGTATTTATAGGAGAAGACGAGAAAGTGAGGCTGGTGAGTCAAGTTCGGTCGAACTTGCATGAATTTCATGCAAGTTCGGGCGAACTTGCTTGATGTTTGAGGAATACCAGTCAAGTTCGGCTGAACTTGCTGATTCTGTGAAGGATCAGGCAAGTTCGAGTGAACTTGGGGGCAAGAGAGGGATTCTTGTGTCATTAGGCAAGTTCTGGCAAACTTGTGGGAGCCAGGTTCAGCCGAACTTGGCCTGGTGACCAAGTTTCGTTGGCCGATTTCACGTTAAGAGTTCGTTTGGTTATTCGGTTCGTATTGGTTAGTTATATTAAACATTAAATTAAAGCGTTAAGCGTTATACTTGATATAATAGAGCGATTTAGCAATTCGAGTGTGCGAGAGCGATGCGATGGCGAGCGTAAACATAACCACAAACACACATAACATATAAATAATATAAAACCACATAAATAATTGCAATTTGCGATGCGATGAGATTAGCGATGCGATTTGATAAGCGATTAGATGCGATAATAACGTACAACACCATACGTAATCAACATAAACTTTATTATAAACCGAATCTCGGGATTACAAAAGAAGTACAACAATAAAAACAAGGAAAAAGATAACAACGAATTTTCGAGTTGTTACAGTATGGTTATCCTACCCGATTGATTTAGGACCCACCGACGCATGTCAAGGCCCTGCCTGACTACGCACGTCGGGGTTCTGTCTCGGTTGTATGGCTAAAAGTGACGTGGATTAATTTACTAACGCATGTGCATTGTATGTTTTAAATAGAAATTACAGGAAGTAATCAAGAATTTTCACCAGGAACTCAGTAGGAATACCTAAGTTTTCAAAGTGAGTACATTCTCTTTTTGTAAACTTTTTTGTGAGTCAAAATATTTTAATTATGCTTAACAGTGATTGAGTATATGTATTCTACAATTACTGCCGGTATATTGGGGTTTTGTATACGAAATTTGAATCCGTTACCGTTGGACAAATGAATTTTTGCCAATGGGTAACATGACCCACAAGTCAGGAGTGACAATACTGATTGGGTAATGCTGTAGATATAAACATTGTAAATGCGGATGCTCTCAATACTGGAAAGCTATAAAACTTGTTTTGATTATACTGGGATGTATTCACCAGTATTTCTTGCTAATAAAAATCTTTTTAAAACGCGTTTCAGGTAACCTAATGTGAAGCTAATAGAAGCCAGCTGGAGAGCACTGAAGGCTTAGAAAAATGGCTATAAAAGTTACCTAAATAAACGGAGTTTATGTTTTCCATAAGTCAGGGTTTATCCCTACAAATGTATTGAAATTGAAACTTGAGTTTTATCCCATTTTATGTAATATAAAAGTTTGGTGTTTTGAAACTCTGATCAACTATTTCCTAACTACCATCCTGATGTTGTAATTCCGCTGCCAAATTAATAAACACCGGTACCACCAGCTCTGTGTCTCGCGGCTCCCGCTCCCGGGGTAGGGGTCGGGGGTTGCAACATGTGCTATTATAACAAAACTTGTATGCTCGCCAATACATTTTTGTATTGATATTATTTTAACATATGTTACAGGTTAAACACAGGTTATATCAAATCAAGATTAGGACTCTCTAGATACACGCTAAATCAAGTTGTCTACTTTGTTTTATTGTTTGAGAAACTTGGAATTATTTCTATTATTGTATGAATATTTGTGTAGTTTTATGGGAAATTGAACCTTATTAAATATTGTCATATAGTAATTGTTATGGATTCTCTTGAGCAATTTGATTCGCTTAGTGTCGCGCCCCGATGATTCCGCCATTGGTTGGGTGTGACAATAAGACTCTCTGTTCGTTAAAAGGTCACTCAGAGGCTTATTTTGAGCATGTTGACACTTTTAGTCCCTTAATTAATAAATTGTCGTTCAGAGGTTATAAAATAACATAACTACGATTTTGGTCCCTCTTGTTTAACACGTGGCATACGAGGATCAGCGGGACACATGTTGGAATTTTATAGGACGGGTTTTTACGAGGTGTTACAAAAACTTTGTATATAAAAACTATGTTGCCAAAAATCCATAATAATATATACAAAAAATGTGAAATGCAACAAGATGCTTTTGCAAACTACTTGCATATTCAAAAACACCCCAAAGCCCAGATCATGAAGACTATCAGGCAAAAGATGGATTGGAGGACAAAGAAAAACGTGATCGACTGTCGGATTTTTGCAATGAGGCATATGGAAATGTATATGGGGCAGATGACTGGTTGGGGATGTAGTTTGGCAAATGAAACTGCACCAAATGACCTACAACAAGGACGACTAAACAATCTCAGGATTAAATACATTGTAAAACTCCTGCTGCATAGCAAATATGAAAACAGAAAAAGGGTGGTCAAATCATTGAGAAAATTCCTGTAATTAGGGCAAGCAAAAATTAATGAACTGTATGAAACAGGATTCGAAAGAATACAACAAAGGATGGCAGACTTTGTAGATTAACTTAAACGCCATGAATTTCTTTCTCTTTGTAATTTTCATGATGACTAATGTATTTTGTTTTAGAATATTACATCTACTTGTTTCTTATTAAACACCATAACTTAAATAGTTAACAAATAGGAAAAACTGATTTTTACAGTTAACAACTAATCAGATATGCGAAGAACAAGGTGTAAAACGCATAATGAAAAGCCATAAAATTGAATAATTAACACATAGTAAGACCTTGTTTTTACAAATCAGATATGCAAAAGCAACGGTCTAAAACGCCATTGACAAGTTATATATAATGAAAACGCCCAATATTGATTATAGTTTGAAGGACATTAACATTTTTCATAAAATATTGCTTTGAAAATAAATTTGATAATAAAACGCCATAGAAACATAGATACGCAATCTATTAAGCGGGTTTAAAGAAATAACGACATTTTTCATAAAATATTGCTTTTTAAAATAATTTGATGATAAAACGCCATAGAAGTAATGATAACGCCATCTATTGAGCGGGGTTGAAGAATGACAATCGTACCCCGCGTATCATTTAGTGCACCCTTGCCAGGTGTTGGGCCAGGATCCGTTCTCACCGTTTTCACACTTCAAATCGTTTTCTCCGGATCCCGTTTATATATATATATATATATATATATATATATATATATATATATATATATATATATATATATATATATATTGAACGGTAAATTTAGATCACTGACGGACCATTGGAGTATCATCGTGCCACTAACGAAACCACCCGATCATATCAATCTCCACTGGAGTTACAACACTAATATATTAATATTATATATCAGATACATATCAGATTATATATAAAATTTATTAGAAGTTTTTATGTTGTGCAAATAAAAGTGATTTTGTTTGTGCTAAACTGAATTGTTATTTTAATTTTTAAGTATGAAAGACATATGTAATTAATTAGAGTTGAAATCACAATGTTTGTCTTCTTTTTATTATTGAATTTTGTCCATTTGATGAATGCATATGTTGTTCATACTTTTGAATTAATATATGTTTGTATACAGTAAAACCTTTATAAATTAATAACTTCGATAAACTTAATAATTCGTCAAGTCTCTACTTTGGACGAGTTTAAAATTGGATCCTAGTCGATAAAATAATAAGATAATAACTTTTCTGAAATCCCAATGTATATATATAGGTGCCAACGAAACTATAAATTAATAATTACTAAAAGATTCTCAATTCTAAGATTGCCTGGTAAAAAATAATGTGCATTGAAGCTTGTTTTTGTAAGATAATATTTAATATACTGTACATGGAGAAGAAATGTGCTTTGAAACTTGTTTTTCTAATTTATTTTTTAGTACCATAAACTAACTTTTTGGATTAAAAAACAATAAACTTTAAATTAATAGACTTGGAAAAATTTATAGGTCAAACATATCTTTTTAAATTAATAAATTAAAAAAATATCGATATAATAATATCTTGCTAAATTAATAAAATATCTTGATTTCAACATTATTAATGTATAAAGGTTTTACTCTATCTACAATGACATAGTTAATGTATTGCTGATATTTTCAATACTTTATTAGCTAACATTGTAAAGATAATTAAAAAGCTTTCCAAAGACTTAATAACTACTATAAGAGTTATTAAATACTTTAGAAATGTGTAGGGTGCAACCAATTGTCTTATGGTGCTTAACAAACAAATAGTTTTCATTATTCAACCCGTGTAATACATTTAATCCCTTATTTTTTATTTATATTTTATTTAATATATTTAATAGAATATTAAATCTAATTTAACTCACTTCCTTTAATTTAAATTTTTAGAAAATTAATTATTTGTCTTTTATCCTCTTCTATTATAATTGAGATTTTAGTTCATGATATTTATTAATTTTAATTTGTTTTTTATTACTATTATCTTCTCCATTTAAGAAGTGTAGTATTTCTTTTGAAGGTAACTTTATTATATGTTGTTTTTCCTACTTTTAGCGTAATAGTACACAATTAAATTTTTTAAGGGTTTTCATATTTGTTTACATCTTATCAATACAAAATTTTGTGAGTTTTCTATATACTTTTAGAAGAAAAATATTACTTCTAATACATGATTTTAAAAAATGACATGTGTCAACATCATATCATACCTAAAAGATCATTTCTAATCAAAATTGATTTTTTTAATTATGTTAATATCATATAAAGACAATATTGCTTCTTTTAAAATCGTTACCTTAATATATGCTCCTACTTCAGATATATTTTTAATTTATAATTTATAATGATAATGATATTTTTGCATTAAAACTTGCTTAAAAACAGTTATATTCTATTATATTTATAATAGTAATAATAATAATACTTTTGAATTGAATTACCAAAAAAAATAAAAATCTACGGATTTTTAAGTATTATAATAGACAAAATTATATGTTTGAAATAAACTGAGTTACTATAGAGAATAATCAATTGTAAATCCAAGTATGAGTTTAAATATTTTTCATATTATATAATAACAAATCAAGAAGAGCCTCGGGAATAGTGTTTTTTTTTGTCTTTTATTGATTTTTTTTACTTTAGTATTTTTTTCTTTTGTTCTTTATGGTTTTTACGTTAGTTTGTTTTTTTTATTAGTGATATAATTGAAATCAGTATTGATATTTACTTTTATCAATGTTCGTTTTTTTTGTTTTCAATAATTAGAGCTTGTAACGATCAAAGTCACGCTGCATGGCATGGAGAAAACGATCAAACTCTTGCAGCGTAGCACGATGGGAAAAACCTGTTTTTATTTTTTAAATTGGTACTATAGGAAACGATATTAATATTCGCTTTTATCAATATTCACTTATATGGTTTTTTGATGAGTCAATCTGGTAACTACAAAAGTCAAATCGCGTAACAACAGGAAAAACCAATCATACTCCCGCCGCGTATCGCGAGGTAATAACCCGGTAACGATATTCATTTTTAGGTTTCCGATGAGTCGAACCAATAACGACAAAGTCATGCCACGTAGCACGGGGAAAAACAATGAAACTCCCACCGCGTAGCAGGGGAGTAAAAACTTTTTTTCCTTTTTTTAAGTGGTATTATAGAAACTGGTATCGACATTCGTTTTTATCAATCTTTGCTTTATGATTTTCGATGAGTCGACTAAAGTCGTGCCGCATACCACTGGGAAAAACTATCAAACTCCCGTTGCATAGCACTGGAGAGTCCCACTAGTTCAACAATATTACGTGATTTAATAGTTTAATCTTTTTATTAAAAAACTTTTATGTTTATCAATATAGTTTAACAATTTATTAATATAGCTTAACAATTTTTAAAATTATATCTAAGGCAAGATAGGTTAATTTGTATTATAGAATAAAGGAAAATAAATTCATGGATTATAAAAATATGTTTTCAGTGTTTAACTACACGATATAAAAATAATTACAAAGCTTCCTAAAGAATTGATGATTAAGCACTTTAGAAGCAGGTTGCGTATTGATTACTATAAGTAAAAGATTTTAAGTTTGCGAGATGATTATAAGGTATATCCACTTGTCTTGTTGTGTTGTGCAGGCTGATGGTTTTAATTATTCAAATCGTTTAATACACGGGACTATAATCCAGTTGTATATTAATATAATAATAATAATATTACTAAAGGAGAGAATGTCACATGACATTAAAATAAATTTAAGGAGAGAATGTCATGTTATTTTAAACCTCTTAAGGTTATTTATGAATTAGTTTATATGTTATTTTCAACTTAAATTATGATGTTAAATAAAATTCTGAAAAAAAAAATTGTTCTATGAAATTAGAGGTGTCACTGAACTAGCTTTTATGACCCGCCAAAGAGGGTACTGCAAAACGTGGAAGGCGAAAAAGGGAAACGCCCGAGCCTTCCAGATGAATGCAAGGGAGGCAGTTAATGACACCAATTTCCTAACGGTACGTTCCTCACTAATAATATATTTGCTAGAGTTCTTTTTTATTCCGGTGTTGATAAGTTTTTTGTAGACCATAAGTTTAGTAAACTACTAAACCTACCTATAAGAACTCTAGATATAGCTTATGAAGTAGAATTAGCCTTCCCGAACCTTGGAAACCGCAACTTCTATTCTTGATAGATGTTCTATATTCATTAAGAATCATTCAGTCCCTGTATCTCTTTTGTCAATGAAATTGGCGGGGTTCGATGTAGTCTTAGACATGGATTGGTTATCTTGTAACCAAACCCGCATTCCTTGCGATAAGAAACTCATCGAAATTAAAACCCCATCTGGTGAAGTGCTCACCATCCATGGAAATTTACATTATGGATTGCCTGAGAAGGTATCCCTACTTAAGGCATCCAAATGTCTGAAGAGCGGATGTGTCATTTACATGGCACAAGTTACAATAGACGACATACTTATTTATTCTCGTAATCAAGCTGATCACGTGAAACATCTTCGGTGCATTCTAAAGTTGCTAAAGCAGGAAAAGCTTTATGCTAAATTCTCCAAGTGCGAATTCTTGCTTAAAAAAGTCCAATTCCTTGGACACGTGGTTAGTGAACATGGTATCCAGGTGGATCCCACTAAGATAGAAGCTATAATGAATTGGTAAGCACCCAAGACCCCGTCTAAAATTCTTAGTTTCTTAGGATTGGCCGGTAATTACAGAAGGTTCATTGAGAACTTCTCTCGTATAGCCACCCCTCTGACTACCCTAACCCGCAAGAATGTTAAATTTGACTGGGGTCCAAAGCAGCAAGAATCTTATGAGATTCTAAAGCACAAGTTGAGCAATGCTCCTGTGCTAACTCTATCTGAGGGTATTGAGGATTTTGTCATATATTGTGATGCCTCGCACACCGTGTAACATCTCCAAAATTTTTAGTTATAAAAACTTAAAATAAAGTACATAGGAACTTATATTATTAAACGGGTAGATTATGGGTAAGTTGAGTATTAGAAATATGATATATTTAGACGAAAATAGGAACCGTTTAAAAGAAATATGAGATATTTAGACGAAAATAGGAACTGTTTAAAAATTATAATAAAAATACATTATAATTAACCTTACTCCGTTTTTAATGAAATTAAGTCAAAATGAAGATAAAAATATGCTCGTTCTAATGCCATATTAATTGTTTTATAAAACTTTATATTTTAAAAGTTATAAGCGATAAATGAGTGAAGCAGCTGAATTAAATATAATATATAATCATAAAATAATAATAACTAAACATTGATGTTAGTGTACATGGAAAAAAACGAAGCGTGAGCTCCAAGTTGGAAGTTCAATATAAATAGACATCGCCTACTCACTTTTTCTCTGCTGCCTCTCGCTCTCGCTCTCGCTCTCGCTCTCTCTTTCTTTTATAATCCATTTTCTTTAGTAATTCACCCAATAATACTCTAAAGCCATACCCTGTTTTAAGTGTTTTAACTCTCGATCACTAATTCGTTACCCTACTCGATTGATTTAGGACTCACTAACGATGTCAAGGCTCTGCCTGACTAAGTTCGTTGAGGTTCTATCTTGTGTTGTATGGCTAAAGTGACTTGGGTTATTATACTTGACACGAGTGCATTATATATTTTATTAAAGAGCTCAAGGTTATGCCCAAGATTATACTAGGAGGCCTGTAGTTAGACCCTAAAGTTACCAAGTGAGTCATTATCTTTTTCTCAACTGTTTTTACAAAACCTCAAATGTTTTTCAGTTATACTTACAGTGATTAAGTCTTGTATTCTACAATTGTTGCCGGTATGTGAGGTTTTGTATACATTACTAGTAATCCGTTACTATTGGACGACGAGTTAGCCAATGAGTAACATGACCACAGTCATTGAACTGTGAACATGACAAATACTAAATGAGTATATTGGTAGATGTAAACATTGTAATCGCTCTTAATACTGTAAAGTATAATGATGTGTCATTTTATAAACTGGAATGAACTTGCCAGTATTTCTTGCTGATAAAATATTTTTAAAACGTGTTTCAGGTAACTCGCTATGGAGATAATAGAAACCAGCTATGGAGCACTGAAGGCTTAAATAAAGTGGCTATAATTACCTGAATAAAAGAAGAAATTTATATATTATTATATAGGGTTTATCCCTATAAAAACATTTGAATGGAATATGGGTGTTAGCCCATTTATTTATTAATAAAAGTTTGGTGTTTTACAAACTCTGAAATTATTTCCTAACAACGATCCTGATGAATAATTTTTCCGTTGCGTATTTAATAAACACCGGTACCACTTGACTGGTTCACAGCTCCCGCTCCCAAGGTGGGGTCGGGGGGCTGTGACACACCGGCATGGGCTATGTGCTGATGTAGAGGGGCAAAGTGATTGCTTATGCATCACGACAATTAAAGGTGCATGAAAGGAATTACACCACTCACGACTTGGAATTGGGTGTCGTTGTATTTGCACTAAAGTTGTGGAGACCCTACTTATATGGCACAAAGTGTATTATATACATGGACCATAAAAGTCTCCAGCATCTGTTTAACCAAAATGACTTGAACATGCGACAACGCAGCTGGATGGAGACTCTTAATGATTATGATTGCGAAATTCGCTATCATCCTGGCAAAGCAAATGTGGTTGCAGATGCCTTAAGTCGCAAGGAAAGGATTAAGTCGATAAGGATTAATGCCAAGAGTATCGAACTCAAGAATAACTTAAATGAGAAGCTGTTAGATGCGTAAAACTAAGCCCTGTTAGAGGCTAATATACCTAGCGAAGGATTGGGTGGAATTATTTATGTTAACACCTGGAAAAGATGGAATTCTTAGATTTAGTAATAAAATATGGGTTCCAATATTCGGAGGACTTAGAGATCTAATCCTCTAGGAAGCGCATAATTCCAAATATTCAGTTCACCCTGGAGGTGACAAAATTTATCAAGATTTGAGAAAGAATTATTGGTGGATGGGTATGAAGAAATCCATAGCCACCTACATAGCTAAGTGTCTAGCGTGTTCACAAGTTAAGGCTGAACACCAAAAGTCGTCAGGACTTCTACAGCAGCTTTAGATTCCCACATGGAAATGGAAAATGGTAACTATGGATCTGATTACCAAGTTACCTAAGACCAAATGTGGTAATGACACGATTTGGGTCATTGTGGATAGATTGACAAAGTTCGCACATTTCTTGCCCATAAAGGAGACGTATAGCTCCAACAAGTTGGATAATTGTATGTGGACGAGATTGTGTCCCTACATGGTGTGCCAGTATCTATTGTATCTGATAGGGATACTAGATACACTTCTCATTTCTAGAAAAGTTTCCAGCAATCACTAGGCACAAGATCGAACTTCAGTACGGCTTACCACCCTCAGACTGATGAACAGAGTGAGCGTAGAAGACATGCTTAGAGCATGCGTGATTGATTTAGGTGGTAGCTGGGATAATCACCTACCCCTAATAGAATTATCCTACAATAAAAGTTATCATACAAGCATCAATGCTGCTTCTTTTGAGGCCTTGTATGGGAGAAAATGTCGAACGCCCGTTTTTTGGGTCGAGTTGGGGAAGTCCAACTATCGGGACTAGCGATTGTCCTAGTGACCACGGAAAAGATTGTACAAATCCGTGATCGTCTCAAAGCTGCCAGAGAGAGGCAGAAGAGTAATGCTGACAAGAGGCGTAACCTCTTAAGTTCCAAATAGGGGACAAGGTTATGTTAAAGGTATCACTCTGGACAGGTGTGATGCGCATTGGAAAGAAGGGCAAGTTAAGCCCAAGATATATTGGACCATTCGAGATAACTGAATGTGTCGGATCTGTGGCATATAAGCTTAAGCTACCTGAGGAGCTCAGTGGAATCCATGATGTGTTCCACATTAGTAATCCAAAGAAATGTCTAGCCGATGAGTCGCTAGCAATGTCACATCATGATGTGCAAATTGATGAAAACCTGAGGTTCATTGAGAAACCGATCTCGATCGAGGATCGACAAGTTAAGAAACTTTGAAAGAAGTTTATACCTATTTGTAAAGGTTAAATGGAATGCCCGTCGAGGCCCCGAGTATAAATGAGAGGTCGAGTCCACTATGCGACAAAAGTACCCTCATTTATATGAATAAAAATCTCGAGGTCGAGAATTCTTTTAAGGGGATGAGGATGTAACACCTCGTAAATTTGTGTCCAGTAATATACCGACACGTGTCCATACTCTCATACGTGCCTAATGTTGGCCGAGAGGGACTATTTTTTACGAATAATAAAAGTATGAAAGGGGAAGGATTAAAAGTGTCAACATGCCAATTTTGGCCTCTGAGTGACCCTTACGGACCGCAAGCCTATTTAGTTACGGACCGTAACCATTTGAAAACCATGGGCGCCCTGAGGTGCTTACGGACCACAACCGAAGACCCTTACGGTCTGCATGAGGTGGTTACGGAAACTCTGCCCTTGTGCCACCTTTCTTGCACAATCCCCTATCCTCATCTTCTAACACGTCCATACACACTTGGACTAATCCTACATCACCTCTTACACTTGATTTGATTCCAATTCAAGCCCTTGCACTATAAATAGAAGCTTTGGTGCAACACTCTTCCTTGCACCTTTCTCATTTTCTTTCTCTCTACTCTATCTGGAAGTTCATGGTCTTAAGGGAGTATCATCTGAGTTCTAATATTTCTAAGGATCACTTGTAAGTGTTCCTTTACAGCTCTTAATTTTTATAGGCTTTTATAAGCCGAAAGTCAAGCAAATTGACTTTTGCTTTGACTTTCGGTTTAGACCATTACGGTCTAGCAATTATTCAAATTGAACATGGCTACGTGATCGTAATTAGGTAGGTGCTAATCCCTCAAAAGGGCACCTCCTGAAAATCACGTTAGGTTGGTCAAATGATGGGTCAAAGTATGTTAAATAAAAAGTCAAAAGGCGGATTTTTGAAAAACTTATAAAATGAACTTGTAATTGTTTCAACTCATGTTTTTAAAACAAAAATCAGTTGGTAATTAATATTATAACATGTATGAACATGTTTAGCCCGTCATTTGCAGTTTTATTGTCGGTTCGCAACCGAAAGTCAAGAAGTTTGACTTCTGCTTTGACTTTCGATTCTGGCCCGATTTAGCTAAGTTAGCTACTGAATTAGAGTTATATTATGATCATACTTATGTGTAGCATAACCCTCTGTGGTTATACTACTTGATAATAATCAGATTCTGAGTTTTTACGCAAGTTTCTATAATATGCCTAACTTTAACCAAAATGTCCTTTTTGCATAAAACATGGTTTTAATTGACAATGAACTTGCAAATACCTTACCTACTGATATGTTAATATGATTAACATATTTTGGTATTTTAATTCTGTTCATAACCTAAGTTTTGATTAAAGAATGTAAATTTTGTTATAATATGACCAAAACGCCTATTCGGCACATAGTATGGTTTTTAACCATAACTATCAATCAAAACTTATTACTTACTGATATTATAACATAATTAAAATGTTTTCACAGAAGGTATTTGATCATAACTCATATTTTATGCAAGTTCTTGAATTATGTCACATTGTGACTAATATGCCCTTATGGCGCATAGTTTGATTTAAAAACCATGATGGTCATATAAGTTGATAACCTACTGATGTTACAACTTATATAAAGTATAATGGCATATACAACTTGTTTATAACTCATCCAATTACCCGGTACCACTTATATGCGTACGGTTAAGCTTATGTAACTTGTTTACGTAATTTTACCAAAACGGGTCAAATCTTATGACTTTTATTTCAAATTCCAGAATGTATAATTGTTTACCCATATTATACAAGTCTTAGTACTTATTGGGTTTAAACTACATTCTATTCCGGTCATCGCTTAATCTAGCGTATCGTACCGATTCCGTTAATTTAAGTTAACCGGTCTAAGACTATGACTTGAATGGGATCCATTAACATTCTAAATTGGTTATTATACCATTCATTCCAGACTATGCCTTCTGGTAGATTGCAATCGGGCTTAGTTAATTGATAACGGCTGTGCTTATTATAATTTCTTGCATTGTAAGACTTGTTTAAGCAAGGTAAATACTTTTAACCTATTTTTCCTATACGGTCTTGGGATACGGTAAATTATTACTGCTTGGTCGGTTATGGGATCATATGTCGGATTGTGACTAGAAAATCCGCATAACCCGTTTTAATTTGTTATGTCTGATAACTTAAACATTGGGGGTTAACGCGACCGTGTCCTGGATATCCTCGGCTCATTTAAGTTACTAATGGCCATGACTAAGCAGGGGGTGTAGGCATGCACCTGACAGATGCTAATGCTATTATAAATATTTTTATACCCATATTGGGGATACCCCTTTGTGGGTTAAAGTGGTGTGTCAGTTAATAATGTTATTCGGTTTCTGCACCGAACCCCATATGTATTGACAGACTTATAAAACTGTATACAAGATCATTTTGAATTGTTCCAAGTTATTTACAAAATCATGTGCCTTGTGCACCTAAAACAATTTTGAAATATTTTCAAAATGTGTCGGTTATTTGTATTTACCAGTGTAAACTGACGTCTTTTTAAAAGACTAAGTTGTAGGTTGCAAGGATACGTAAATAGGCTGGAAGTTGCCTGGTAATGCTAGAAGAGGAATTTGCAACTCCTTTTCATATAGCCGAGTAGTCTTTCGATCTTACTTTTGTATATTTCGATTCGCCTGTGGATCTTTATTACAAACTCGTCTGTATTATTATTTTAAACATTTGGACAATATTTTAAATCCAAGACTTCCCATGTGCTACATTGTGTATTGATATCAATCTACGTCACGATACTCCCCACCCGGGCCCACCGGGCGACGTGTGAAATATCGGGGTGTGACATCAAATCGTGATGTAGTAGGATGTATTTGATGAATTCTTGTTAGATGGGTTTAGTATGGTATAGAATTTATTTGATGTCTGGTTATATTTGATGAATGAAAGCAAGTAGTAGGAGGATAATCATATAATACTTATACACTATGCTTAAACACTAGTATATACATCAAGTGTTTGATAAAATGTCTAAATGACAATGATATATGAAATAGTATGCAAGTAGTGGGTAAATATGAATAGAAAGTTATGATGATATATTTGATAGTAAACTAACATGCAAAGTGTGTCTTAGATAGAGTTCATGTGGAGATTTGATTTTTTAGTACGATGTGGTCGAAGTATGCTTTATGAGTGGTACCTTGTGCTTGAATGATGCAATGTACACCATATGTTTGGTTGATTTCTAAAATATGATTATGAGGTAATTGTGAAGAATGTGAATGTATTAGGAAGGAGCCATGTTGGATTGATGAGTTAGGTTAGCTAATCATGGGTTATGGTGCTACATGTAGGATTATGAAAATACTCGTATGAATGGAAATTGTTTATGTGCGTTTAATCTAGGTGATCATGTGGTAGTATGTATCTTAAAACATGAGTATGAAATGTATATGGTGCCATTATTAGAGCCTACTATAATGACATGGATGTATGAGCATAAGTTGAGTATGAAATGTATATGGTGCCATTATTAGAGCCTACTATAATGACATGGATGTATGAGCATAAGTTGGAAAGTTCATATGATAGACAATTGACTTTTTGAAAGTCAACAATGTATAAATGACATGGTTAGGCATTTTGACACAAAGATAAGATTAGAGAGATCATGCGATATGTGTTAGATCAATTATGTGTTAAGTATGTTGATGTACTAGATTTCGTTGATGTTGAACAATGTAACTACGGGTTGGAAATGAATGTGATATGAATGAATATGAATGCAAATAATGTTTTACATATGATGACATGAAGCGATATCAGGTTTTTGGTCCATTAAAGATTTCCCTACTCCTTTTAATAATTTTGATAAAAACTTGACTTTTCATGTGGAATCGTTACTTATGTTTCATTGTTGTGCTAAGTCATTCGCACCATTCTCTAAAGGTACATATTCAATAATGACCTGCTAATAAAGCTTTAATATTTTAAGTCAAGATTAATACCCGGTTGATGTGGTGGTCAAGTCCCTAAGCAGAGTTCTTAGCTTTAAATTCTTCTGGAAGTCCGTTAAAAATCAATATTTAAACCTGGTTTACATGGTAGATAAAGAATTTTAAAATAACAACTAATAGTAAAAAGCAAAACTATCTAAAGAACTTTGATTTACTTATGACTCATAGTGTAGAGAAGGACATACACCTCCGGCTCCAACATACCCGTTATACTAGAGGAAAAATATCTTTTAATCATGAGTCTAACCCAGATAATACTCATTTTGCATGTCCAATTGTACATTGTAGCATTGCACTTTGGCTCTTCGTTGATAAAAGAAAAAAGGGTACTAAAATATCAAATTTTAGTACTTGGTGAGTTAAGCATATTATATAAATCTGATCTTTTAGACAATCACATAGTAGTAACCTAATGTTTTTTCTTTCACTTTGCATTTCACTATTTTCTCTTCGTATTTCAATCAACTTACACAATTAAACACCCCTGTCGAAAAACTCAAAGATGATAACTCTGTTTGTGTCTTTAGAATTAAATACTTGGTACACAAATGGAAGTGGTCAAACTATAAGAAAACTTTTCAGTTACGTATTCCATTTTAACATAAAATCTAGCCGACCGGCTGGACCGCTATGTAGTTCCGCCACCGATCTTCTCCGCTCAACCTGAAGCGATAGCAAGTTTTTAGTCCATCGAAGTTCACTTACACCACCAAAGGATAACCGCCGGCACAATTGCTATATATTCCGGGTTCGCCACATGAGCTTTCCAACTCATTTTCGTGTTTGTTTTTGATAGTCCGTCTGTTTCTGCTTTATTGGATTGAGCAACACAAACATAAAATAATTAGTCAACCAGAAGTCTAAAACCATAACCACCAAGATGCGTGAGTTTAAAAGGATTAGGTGAGTGGATCGATACTGTTGAATGATGAATAATACCTTTTTTCATAGGAATTTTATTAAAGATTACCCGACTCCTTTTAATAATTTTGATAAAAACATGACTTTTCATGTTGAATCATTAATTATGTTTCATTGTTGTGCTAAGTCATTTGCACCATTCTCTAAAGGTACATATTCAATAATGATATGCTAATAAAGCTTTAGTATTTTAAATCAAGATTAATACCTGGTTGATGTGGTGGTCAAGTCTCTAAATAGAGTTCTTAACTTTAAATTCTTGAGGTGGTCAAGTCTCTTAAAAATCAATATTTAAACCTTGTTGACATGGTATATAAAGAATTTTAAAATAACACCTAATAGTAAAAAACAAAACTGTCAAAGGAACTTTGATTTACTTATGACTCATATTGTAGAGAAGGACACACACCTCCGGCTCCAACATACCCGTTATACTAGAGGAAAAATATCTTTTAACCATGAGTCTAACCCAGATAATACTCATGGTGCATGTACAATTGTACATTGTAGAATTGCACTTTTACTCTTTGTTAATAAAAGACAAAAAGAGTACTAAAATATCAATTTTTAGTATTTGGCGAGTTAAGCATAAAATCTGATATTTTAGACGATCACATAGTAGTAACCCAATCTTTTTTCTGTCACTTTGCATTTCACTCTTTTCTCTTTGTATTTCAATCAACTTACAGAAGTAAACACCTTGTCGGAAAACTCAAAGATGATAACTTTGTTTTTCTCTTTAGAATTAAATACTTGGTACAAAGATGGAAGTGGTCAAACTATAAGAAAACTTTTCAGTTAACTATTCCGTTTAAATATAAAATCTAGCCGATCGGCTGGTGTTGGATATTTTAGTGTAATTTGAGATTGCGTGTGACGTTCAAATAAGAGTGGACGCTTATTTGAATGTCATCGGGACTAACGGAGATCCAAGGGGGCAGCGCCCCCTTGGCGGGGGTCTGGGAGCTGGGGGTCTGGGGGCTAGGGGTCCAAGGGGCAGAGCCCCTGGCTGGGTCAGCTTGGGAATTTTTTATTTTGGACAAAATTCCTTTATAAAAAATGCAACAGAAACTCATTTTGGGCTAAATCTGCAATTTTGAAACTTGAGGGACTAAAGGTGTTTTTGTTCAAAATTGAAACTGCAAGCAGTTGTGAAAAACTGAAAATACGCTCCCAAATTTTTAGAGAAAAACCCTGGACGAATTTTGATTCGTAACTAATCCCCAAAAGCTCACAATCAAAATTCCATACAGAAATCTAGAATCAAATCTGATTTTATCTGATCAAAGATTGGTAACCACTCCAATTGTTTGATCTGAAAGTGATTACACGACTTCAGATTTATCCAAAATTTCGATTTTCCCAACAAAGATCAAACAATTTTAGTGAAGATGACAAGCGGTGGTGAATCTTCGAAGGCTATGACGAACAAATTTGCGAAATTGGACAAGTTTGAAGGGCAAGACTTTCGTCGCTGGCAAAAGAAGATGCATTTTCTGTTGACGACTTTGAAAGTGGTGTACGTTCTGAGTACCCTGATGCCCGAGGAAGTGGTGGATGAACCGACGGAACAAACTATGAAGCGTGGAAAGTGGTTGAATGCTGATTACATCTGTCGTGGGCATATTCTGAATGGTATGTGTGACTCTTTTTTTCGATATTTATCAAAATGTTGAATCTGCAAAAGAACTGTGGGAATTGCTAGAGGCCAAATACATGGCTGAAGACACATCTAGTTAGAAATTCTTAGTCAGTGATTTTACGAATTATAAAATGGTTGATGGTAGACCCATCATGGAACAATACAATGAATGTCTAAAAATTCTGGGTCAATTTGAACAACATGGTTGAAGACGGATGAAACAATTTCTGTTCCATCTATCATTGATAAACTTCCTCCTTCATGGAAATATTTTAAACATACTTTAAAATATAAGAAGGAGGAATGAATCTGGTTGAACTTGGAAGTTGTTTTCGAATTGAGTGGTCTTGTCGGGCCATGGAAAATGTTAACAAAGATAAACACGTTGGTGGGTCTTCTGTTAACATGGTTGAAGAAAGTGTCCTAGTGTCACACCCCGACCCGCAGCGGTATAAGAGTCGGAGCATAATTGGGTTATCACCAAAGCTCATGATGTTTACTAAAATGTTTCATATTTATTAAATTTGAATTACAACTTCAATATTCAAAACAAGTTCATACAGTTACAAGGAAAAAGAAACTAAGCAAAACAATCCAAAGCCTAAACTGATTTATTCTTCTAGGCCGTCCTATATGTTTCTTGCTTCAACTGGATCACCTGTATCATGTGTAAAAATGGGAAATTTTGGGTCAACAAAAGTTGGCGAGTGAACCTTGTTAAAACATTTGTTATTGATTTCTTGTTGTATTTAATATGGAAAAATTGTGCAATAATCATATGTGAGCAAACGTAAATGAACAAACAATCACAAACCACCTTGCATAAGTATATGACATGAATGATAATGTATTGTGAGATCAAGGCTCAATCAAACGGAGCCGATCGTATATTGGCAACGTCACGTTCCGCTCATAGGTAATGGGGAACGGACGAGCCTATGATGATGTATGTGAGATCAAGGCTCAATCAAACGGAGCTGATCGTATGTTGGCAACGCCACGTTCCGCTCATAGGTAATGGGGAACAGACGAGCCTATGATGATGTATGGGAGATCAAGGCTCAATCAAACGGAGCCGATCGTATGTTGGCAACGCCACGTTCCGCTCATAGGTAATGGGGAACAGACGAGCCTATGATGATGTATGTACTGAAAATGATACATTTAATCTAAACATTAACCACACAAACAATTGATACATATTGGATACACATTTGATCATGGATATGATGGATGCACAAGTGTTTAAAAATAAATAATAAGCGACACATGATACACCCCAAAATGTGATTAAAACGGGGAATTGGTAGAGATTCACTCACATTGGGTGCGTTCTTTTGGTGATGTTGAATGCGCACGAGTTTTGGGATTTGATCGACGAGGAAAGACTAACCTAAAATAATAACGAATGGTATGGTAAATAAGTGGATTTTATTAACAATTTTAATAGGATTTTTAGATTTATTTTTGTGAGTTTAAGGTCATTTTCTAACTTTAAAAATATTATTTTTAAGTATTTTAATTGATTTTTAAATTAAATAAATAAATAAAAAGAATTAAAATTTTTGACTTTTTGACCGTTGACCGGTCCGTTTGACCGTTGACCGGGACGTTGACCGGTCGGACTGTGACTAATGTGTGCGCTGAGTGAGGCTCGAACACGAGACCTCTCGTACGCGTGCATGCAGCTCTACCAACTGAGCTACGTGTCTAACCCGAAATATTTCTGATTTTAATTATACTTATATACTATTTAGATTATTCAGAATTCTATTTAATTTAAAAAGGTTTTTAAATCATTGAACCGGTGTGAGGGCCTGGACTCGAACCCGCGACCATAGCCTTGTATTGCACACAACCCGACCAACTGGGCTGTGTGACTAACCCGAATGATATGCGATTTTAATTACATTTATTTACTATCTGCGCCTTAATATATATCAGTATTAAAAATGGTTGGAAATTTGTAAGAACCGGGCAGCGTGTTAGGACTCGAACTCGGGACCATGATATTAAATTTGCACACAGTCCACCACTGGACTGTGTGTCTAACCCGGTATAATATTCGGTTTTAATTAAACTTATACACATATCACCTTCGTCTTCTTCATTTATTACGACACAGACAAAGATGTCCGACTGTTCTTGCTTAAATCGTTCGTCTAACATATAAATGATTGAAATGTAATGGATAAAGAGGGTTTTGGAAATGAATGTACCGAAAAAGATGTTTTTCTCAGAACTCCGGCAAAGGTCGTCGGCTCTGTTTTCTGAATTCCGTCTGATCGGACCAATTAACAGTTTTGATCAATTAGTTGCGAAATTAAGTTACTAAACAAGGATTATCAGAGGGTTTAGATGATTGTACCGATTCACAGCGTGATTTCGAAAATTTCAGGGGTTTTCCGGCGAGTGCAGATTATCCGACAACGTCGTCTGGGACCGATTCTGGTTGAAGGATTGGAGTTAGTAAAAGTCTAACAATGTATTGAAAATGAAAGAATCGAGAAATTTACCGCTTTGATGTATGTCTCGGTTCCGGCGAAAGTCCGGCGATAGCAGATGACGATTCCGACGAACAGAAGTTAGAGTGAAAATGAAATTGAGGGTTCTGCGAGTGTTTCTGAGATATGAAGCGATGATATTATTAGTGTAAATCAGGAGTAATATGATTTCGGTTTTCAATCTCGAAAATCATATGAATCGAGTTCATTGAAGACAGAATTGATTAAGAACGTGGGTTGTAATTGGCATTGAATCATCGGTTACACTCAGAACTCGCGACCACACCAAAGGTTTCTGGATATTTGAAAACCGATGAGCGGTTTCAGTTCTTGACGCAAACAGATGAATTCACGGTGAAACTTAAGTTTTATTTGATTCATTGATTACACAAACGAGTCAAGTGGCGGAGTGGTGAATTGCTTGTTTGTTAATTGAGCCGGCTGACCCGGGTTCGAAACCCGGCAGCGGCATTTATTTTTTTCTTCAGCCGTTTTTTTTGTTTATTAACTATAGTTTATGAATTCTAATATATTTATTAATTATGTATTGTTTAAAATTAAAAAGAGCATTAAATAAGCAACGAAAATTTGTAACTGACTATTCGATTAATAAACGAAGCGGGTTTTGAAACCCGTTTTTTCGACGGATGTTACACCTAGTTTTAAAAGTTCTAACAAAGGAAATAACAAAAGAAAGTTTCAAAGTGGGTCTAACAAGAAGAACAAGGCTATGAAGTATGCAAAACAGATCAAGGTTGTTGGAAGTGTGGTAAACCGGGACACTTCAAGAGAGATTGTCGTGTTGGTAAAGCCAAGAATGAAGCTGGTACTAGTGGATCCTCGAAGGATCCAAAGCAACAAGGTCAGAAATTAAACTTTAATTATAATTCGGATGTGAATTATGTGTCACTAATTTCTGAAGCATTTTATGTGCAGGATGATTCTGTTGCTTGGTGGTACGACTCGGGAGCAACAAGTCACGTATGTAAGGATCGAAGATGGTTCAAGGACCTTACATTAATTGAAGATGGATCTATTTTAAAGATGGGAAATGTTGCAACCGAGCCAATCCACGGAATTGGAAGTGTAGTACTAGTATTTACTTCGGGAAAAACTATAAGTTTAAGTAATGTATTGTATGTACCCGGCATTCGGAAAAACTTATTATCCGGTATCGTATTAAATAATTGCGGTACAAACAAGTGTTAGAATGTGACAAGTATATCTTGACAAGAAATGGTTCTTTTATCGGATTTGGTTATCTATGTAATGGTATGATTATGCTAAATCTAGAAGTGTCGTTTAGTGATAATTCTGTTTGTATGATTGATTCGTCATCTAGTGTAAATTTGTCAAAATCTGAATTATGGCATGCTAGACTAGGACATGTACATTATAAACGACTTATAGAAATGTCTAAAATGAGCTTAATTCCTGCAATAAACTTAACAAATGAAAATGCCATATCTGCAAGTTGAATAAAATAACTAGAAAACCATTCATGCAACATGTTACTAGAGAAAGTAAACTATTAGATTTGATACATAGTGATCTATGTGATTTTCATGGTACACCATCATTAGGTAACAAGAAGTATGTTGTAACCTTTATAGATGATGCTACTAGATTCTGTTATGTTTACTTATTACATGCAAAAGATGAAGCTCTGGAAAAGTTTAAAATCTATAAACAAGAAGTGGAGCTTCATCGAAGTGAATTGATCAAAACCCTACATACGGATAGAGGTGGTGAGTATTTTGATCCGGAATATTTCCAATCAACTGGAATAATACACCTTACCACAGCTCCTTACACACCGGAACAAAATGGTGTGTCGGAAATGAAGAATAGGATGCTAAAAGAGATGGTTAATATCATGCTGTCCCATTCGGGTTTAAATAATGGGTTTTTGGGAGAGGCTATGTTGACAGCCTGTTATTTGTTAACCGGGTTCCTAATAAAAGGAACAAAACAACCCCTTTTGAGCTTTGGTATAAAAAGCCACCCGAGTTGCAAAAACTAAGAGTTTGGGGTTGTAGAGTTGTGGTTAGGCTCAATGATCCTAAGATAAGAAACTTAGGGGAAAGAGGTATAGAATGCATTTTCATTGGATATGCTGAGCACTCATTTGCTCACATGTTCTATGTAATAGAACCAAATGACCACGTTTCAGTACATACGGTTATTGAGGCAAGAAGTGGAAATGTAGAATATGATGAAGAAAGATTCACATCTATACCTAGGCCAAAGGATATGAATCCTTCTCTTAAGATTTCTAGTGAAAAAGAAATCATGCCTTCAACTAGCACTGAACCAAGAAGGAGTTCAAGAGAAAGAAAGGCCAAGTCTTATGGTGACGATTTTCAACTCTACTGAGTTGAGGGATCTAGGATTGATATTGATTTTCAATATCAATATTGCTTCCATGTTGATGAGGATCCAAAGACATATAGTGAAGCAATGGCTTCACGGGATGTTTCATTTTGGTAAGAAGCCATCCAAGATGAAATGGATTCTATTTTGCAAAATAACACTTGGAAATTGGTGGATTTACCTCCTGGTTGTAAACCATTGGGAAGGGATCTTCAAGAGGAAGATGAAGGTGGATGGTACTATTGATAAGTTCAAAGCCAGATTAGTAATCCAAAGGTTTAGACAAAAGGAGGGTATTGACTTCTTTGATACATATCCACCATTAGATTATTATTAGCACTTGCTGCTATACATAATCTTGTAATTCACCAAATGGATGTGAAAACTGCATTTCTAAATGGTGAATTAGATGAGGAGATTTACATGAAACAGCCAGAAGGGTTTGTTATGCCTGGAAGTGAAAACAAGGTGTGTAAACTAATTAAATCTCTTTATGGTTTGAAGCAAGCACCCAAACAGTGGCATCAAAAGTTTGATGAGATTGTATTGTCTAATGGTTTTGCTTTAAACCAAGCAGATAAATGTGTTTATAGCAAGTTTGATGCTTCTGGAAACGGAGTCTTGATCTGTTTGTATGTAGATGATATGTTAATTTTTGGCACTAACCAAGATCAAGTTAATAGAACAATAGAATTTTTATCATCTATGTTTGCTATGAAAGATATGGGGAGGCTGAGGTGATTTTAGGTATTAAAATCAAACGTGAGAACATGGGCATTTCAATCTCTCAATCACACTATATTGAGAAGATCTTGAACAAGTTCAATTTCAAGGCTTGTTCTCCCGCAAGTACTCCTGTTGATCCTAGTCTGAAGCTATTACTTAATAAAGGCATTGCAGTATCTCCACTTGAGTACTCAAGAGCGATTGGATCACTTATGTACGCTATGATCTGCACCAGACCAGATATAGCGTATGTTGTTGGAAGACTTAGTAGGTTTACTAGCGATCCTAGTACTCATCACTGGCAAGCACTAGGTCGAGTATTCAAATACTTGAAAGGAACCATGGATTATGGTCTAACTTACATTGGATTTCCTTCAGTGATTGAAGGATATTCAGATGCAAGTTGGATAAACAATAAGGAAGATCATTCTTCCATAAGTGGTTGGGTATTCCTACTTGGGGGAGGTGCCATTTCTTGGGCTTCAAAGAAACAGACTTGCATAACTGATTCAACAATGGAGTCTGAGTTTGTAGCATTAGCCGCAGCTGGCAAAGAAGCTGAGTGGCTAAGAAACTTGATTTATGAGATTCCATTGTGGTCAAAACCAATGGCTCCCATTTTTATAAGGTGTGATAGTGAAGCTACACTGGCTAAGGCGTATAGTCAAGTGTATAATGGCAAGTCAAGACACTTAGGTGTGAGACATAGCATGGTTCGTGAGCTCATCATGCATGGTGCGATTTCGGTTAAGTATGTGAGAACTCAACATAACTTAGTTGATCACTTAACCAAAGGGTTAACTAGAGATCTCGTGAAAAGATCAGCTGTGGGATTAGGGTTAAAGTCCATCTGAAAACTCTCATGTTAAGATACCCAATTCCCACCTAATATGACGTTAGGTGCAGAATTCAATGTGGAAAGCTTAACATCTAGAGTTTGGAACACAACATTAATATTATCCCAAAGGTATGTGTTTAGATCTGCAAGTTAAGTAAGGTTGAGGTATATCTTCTTAATAGCTCTTTTGAAAAATTGCATTTGCAGGTGCAAGAGTAAAAGAGCAACCTATATGAGCATGAAGTTTAGCTGCTTCAAGAAGCTTGGACTTGGCTTTGATATGCTTATGAAGGATAGGGACATAGGCTAGTAAAAGATAGTGTCAAGTTAGATCTATGCATGTAAACTAATGTGTATATTATCTTCATGTATTCAGTCTAGATATTAAGGGTTCAATCCTTAGAGACACCCTTAAATTCGAATATTTGGAATGTGTAATATACTAATATGAAATTCAATCGTCGCGACATTTCATTTATGCATTAGTTTGTTTGATTGCTGTGAACAAGTTAGGTGATCCTTGATTACACTAAAATGGGGGAGGTATGTTGGATATTTTAGTGTAATTTGAGATTGCGTGTGACGATCAAATAAGAGTGCACGCTTATTTAAATGTTATCGAGACTAACGAGGGATCCAAGGGGGCAGCGCCCCCTTGGCGGGGGTCTGGGGGCAGCGCCCCTGGGAGCAGGGTCCAAGGGGCGGCAGACCCTGGCGGGGTCCAAGGGGCAGAGCCCCTGGCTGGGTCAGCTTGGGAATTTTTTATTTTGGACAAAATTCCTTTATAAAAAATGCAACAGAAACTCATTTTGGGCTAAATGTGCAATTTTGAAACTTGAGGGACTAAAGGTGTTTTTGTTCAAAATAACTGAAAATACGCTCCCAAATTTTTAGAGAAAAACCCTGGACGAATTTTGATTCGTAACTAATCCCCAAAATCTCACAATCAAAATCCCAAACAGAAATCTAGAATCAAATCTGATTTTATCCGATCAAAGATTGGTAGCCACTCCAATTGTTTGATCTGAAAGTGATTACACGACTTCAGATTTATCCAAGCAAATTTCGATTTTCCCAACAGCTGGACCGTTATGTAGTTCCGCCCCAGATCTTATCCGCTCAACCTGAAGCGATAGCAAGTTTTTGGTCCATTGAAGTTCACTTACACCACCAAAGGAAAACCGCCGGCACAGTTGATATATATTCCGGCTGCGCAGGATGAGCTTTCAATCTCATTTTCGTGTTTGTTTTTGATAGTCCGTATGTTTTCTACTTTATTGGATTGAGCAATACAAACATAAAAGAATTAGTCAACCAGAAGTCTAGAACCATAACCACCAAGATACGTGAGTTTAAAAGGATTAGGTGGGTGGATAGATTCTATTGGATGATGAATAATGTCTTTTTTCATATGAATTTTTTTAAAGATTACCATACCCCTTTTAATAGTTTTGATAAAAACTTGACTTTTCATGTGGAATCATTAATTATGATTCATGGATGTGCTAAGTCATTTACACCGTTTTATAAAGGTAAATATTCAATAATGACATGCTAATAAAGCATTAATCTTTTAAATCAAGATTAATACTCGGTTGATGTGGTGGTCAAGTCCCTAAGGAGAGTTCTTAGCTTTAAAGTATTGTGGTGGTCAAGTCCCATAAAAATCAAGATTTAGACCTGGTTGATATGGTAGATAAAGAATTTTAAAATAACAACTAATAGTAAAAAACAAAACTATATTAAGAATTTTGATTTACTTATGACTCATATTGTAGAGAAGGACACATGCCTCCGTCTCCAACATACCGGTTATACTAGAGGAAAAATATCTTTTAACCATGAGTCTAACCTAGATAATACTCACTGTGCATGTACAATTGTACATTGTAGCAACGCACTTTTGCTCTTCGTTAATAAAAGACAAAATTATCAAATTTTTCTACTTGGTTAGTTAAGCATATTATATAAATATGCTCTTTTAGGCAATCACATAGTAGTAACCTAATGCCTTTTTCTTTCACTTTGCGTTTCACTCTTTTGTCTTTGTATTTCAATCAACTTACATAAGTAAACACCTCTGTTTGAAATAGTCAAATATGATAACTATGTTTTTCTCTTTAGAATTATTTACTTGGTACACAAATGGAAGTGATCAAACTATAAAACAACTTTTCAGTTATGTATTCCGTTTTAATATAAAATCTAGCCGACCGGCTGGACCGTTATGTAGCTCCGCCTCTGATATTCTCCGCTCAACCTGAATCGATACCAGGTTTTTGGTCCATCGTAGTTCACTTACACCACCAAAGGATAACCGCTGCATAGTTGCTATATATTCCGGGTTCGCCAGATGAGCTTTTCATCTCATTTTCGTGTTTGTTTTTTATAGTCCGCATGTTTTATACTTTATTGGATTGAGCAATACAAATATAAAACAATTAGTCAACCAGAAGTCTAGAACCATAACCACCAAGATGCATGAGTTTAAAAGGATTAGGTTGGTGGACAGATTCTGTTGAATGATGAATAATGCCTTTTTTCATAGGAATTTTGTTTACCCTACTCCTTTTAATAATTTTGATAAAAAAAAAACTTGACTTTCCATGTGGAATCATTAATTATGAATCATGGTGTTCTTTTAATGTGGGAAGGTTTTTTTGGAAATCATATGCACTATCTTGATCGTAAATGTGAGATTGTGATAAAGTTTGCAGACTTGCACATTTTTATGAGAGGCCAGAGTGGTTGGTTATGAGGTGACTTAAGGAGCCAAGTTTGTGCCTGCTGCTGTAGATGGCTACACCGTGACAATAAACAAGAGTCAGGGTCAATAGTTATCGAGGGTTTGTTTGTTTTTAAAACAACCGAATTTCACTCATGAGAAACCATGCATGGAACTTTCAAGAGTTAAAAGCATGAAGGAGATTGAAACTTTTAATCTTAGATAACGATAAAAAAAATACTTATAAAAACCTCCAACGTTGTATAGAAAGGAATAATTTATATTTATGTGTATTGTAATATATTTTCTTAAGTGTAATATGCAATTTATTTTTATTATTTTATTTCTTATATAAGTTAAATTATTCAATCCGTGTAACACACAGGTAAATAACCTAGTTTAATATAAATGAATGAATGAGACTTGTACATATGGGTACGTGGCTTTAATACATATGAATATTAACAGTAGTAATCATGTTTCTTTTGAGAATGGATCGAATGTGCATGGAAGTTATTGTTGGCTTTGAAAGGTTTGTTGTTGTGGTGCAAGGATTGAATTCAAAAGGATAATCAAATGGATTATCACACGTTGAAGAATGTGTCATGTCATTTAAATTATATATGTTTTAAATTATATACGTTGTCACCGATTACTAATGATGTAGATGTGTACGATAACTATAGGTTACATGGATCATCCTCATCATCATGAGGTGCAAGAGGTTGAAGATCGAGCCAAAACGTGGGTTGTTCGGAAGTATGGTCGCTTAGTTGTAAACGTATGTAACATTTGGTGTATTTAATAATTAGAAAGGATGCAATTCATATAAAAGAGTAATTTTAAATGGTTTTCAAACATCTTAGAACTTATAAAAAAATGTTTTTTTTATGGTTCGTATTTACGTTGCTGCGTCTTTGAGTTAAAACATGTTAGGGTTCTACAAGTTAACTATAATATATGTAAGTTCCTGGTCGAATGTCATACCTATCAAGGTGAATAACTTACTACTTAGCTCTGAAATGTATACTACAGTAACTTTAGTAACAATTTTTTGCCTTTAACAATTTTATTTCATAAGTCTTAACGAAATACTTCATTTCACATTTGTAACGAACTATTTTAGAAAATTGCATAATAAAATGTAATTTATAAAAGCAGAGTTACTCAAACATGGTTATTTTTAGGGGTGTGAAAAAACCGAATTAACCGAACCATAACTGAATTAACCGATAAAATCGAACCCAAAAAACCGAACCAAATCAAAAACCGGTGGGTCGTTAATGGTTTTTTTGAAAACCAAAAGTAGCGGATCGGTTATGGTTATCAATGAATCCATACCCACCATAACCGAACCGAACCGAACAGACATGTAATAAATCTTTGTGGAATTTAGGACGTTTCACCATTTTTTTAATATTTGATGTTTTTTATTAAAAAAAATTGTATTTATAGGTTATTTCATATCGTTTGTGGTTTTGATTTTGTGACATCCCGGTTTTTCGGATAACTTAAACGCAATACTTGTCAAATAAATTATATGCTACGTAGTAAACGTGTACGAGTTAGTGAATACGTAATGTGCGATTATGTGATTGTGTTAGTTATAAAATATTTATAGTAAATATGTAGACGAACCAAACCGAACCACGACACGAACCAACTTTGATTTCTTGTGACTCTAGGAGTTAACCAAGATTTGGGGACCAAGTTTAGAACCCAAACCATTCTCGGCCGTGTGCAACCCAAACCCATTGTGTGCAACCCAAACCGCAAACCCATTGCGTGCAACCCAAACCGAACCAACCAAACCACTCTCGGCCACGAGATCAAACCCAAACCGTAACCCTTATCTCTTTGCGCTATATATACAAACCCACATGCATGCTCCTTAACACAAAAACCCTAGCAACCGACGGCAGCTTCTTCCTTCATCATATCGATCGTGATCAGCCTTGTTCACCTCCATTCGGTCGCGAGACCAGCCCACTTGTTCACTTCCTCGATCCCAAACAGCCTACATCATCTCTCGGTCGCGACAGCAGATTGTTCATCTCATTCGGTCGTGATCTTGCTTGAACAGCCGAATCCATTCTTGTCCAAGTCTCGGCTTATTTACCTAGTCATTAAAGGTTAGGGCTTATCTTTTGTTACAAGATTATATTCGGATTAATGTGTTTGAATGTAATGATTATGTTGTTAATCGGCTGATTGATCACTGTTTGTATGTATGATTGTTTTCGGAACTTATAGTTTGCAAGTATGTTTTGTTTATAAAAACTAGAGGTATGGATTAGGGTTTGCATGGATGTAATATATGTATTGATCTATGATTAGAAAAATCGGTTCTTGATCGCCTAGGTTAATTATATTGACGGTTTATGCGAATTAATGGTAACAATATGCTGAAACAGGTTGCTGAGTGACAGTTACAGCCGACTTCAACTGGCTGTAACTCGGTCATTAGTTGTCGAAAAACGGATTTTCTGAAGTCTAAAAAGTAGAGATTTGAATAACGAATCTAATGGCGCTGGATTCATATTTTTCTGAAGTCGTTTGATATTTTTAAGTGGCCAAATAAGTTCAGTAACTAAAGCTGTGAAAATCCTGAAA
The DNA here is from genome assembly GCA_947069175.1 of Scalesia atractyloides. Lineage (NCBI taxonomy): Eukaryota > Viridiplantae > Streptophyta > Magnoliopsida > Asterales > Asteraceae > Scalesia > Scalesia atractyloides. The sequence continues at coordinate 20,268,376 of CAMTDV010000021.1, read as the reverse complement.
TTTTGTTAGTTGTTTATCGAGTTGGATTTTATAATCAGTAGGGAGTCGAGTCATGAATTTTGTACAGCCACTAGGTATGGAAATTTCCGGGCAACTCCAACTGGAATTTTGTTAATTGGACGATCAGTGATTTTTAAATAAATTCTTCCATGGACTGCAGTCAGAAAGCGACGAATCTGACTGCAGCCTAGTATATTAATATTTATGGTTAAATGGTAAAGAATTAGGACTTGAAAAATTTATATAAATTTCTACAATATATTTGTCACCTGCTGTAAAATAATTGAAATTTTTGGAACGTTGGAACTATTTTATAAAAACCCTAGAAAACAGCTGAATTATGAGTATGTAAGCTGAAATTTGATAACTTGTGATTGTGTGCACCAAAGTGTTGCATGGATTGGATTATGTTCATGATAAATTGTTTTGATTACTATGATCACATGAGGATACTTGCATGCATGTTTGAGTGTTAGGTATTTTGTTTGTGTGTATCACTTTGTGCGTAAATTAAGTGTAGAATTTGTATTGGTGTGTTCACACACTGACTTGAAATCAATTGGTTTGTTAGGACGCAATTAGCGGTCCCATCCCTTACAACTTCTTTGCTACACTAACCGAGCAACTAAAGGTGAGTTCACGGCCCCTAACTTTATCCGGTTTTTAAACAACAGGGGGAGAAACATGTATACACTCTTTAAACTCAATCTCTTTACGATATACGAAATTAACGTCACATAACTATTCCGTAACTAAGTTGATGTTAATGTAATGTTATGGTCACTAAGCAGCTATATCACTTAAGTCCTCGTCAATCTCTCGGATCGTTAGTATTGGGTTTTAATAGCGGCGGAATTATAAGTAGTACTACTGGGCCCGACAAGCCCCATCCGAGCTAGTCGCGCTAGCCGACCGGGTATGGTCAACGGGTGAATAATTTGGCCTAACTTCGCCATGGTCAGTGATAGGCCTGGCAACACGGAGGCACAACAGTCAGCTTCGATCGCGAACTCTTACGTGACATAACTTTAGGCTAGCTACCTATATATGTTAACATTGAACTTAATTACGAATCAACTATATTATCCCGGGTTGGGGATAATGGAAACAACAACTATATTATCCCGGGTTAGGGATAATGGAAACAACAACTTTGTTATTCCGGGTTTGGAATAATGGAACCAACATCATTATTATTCCGGGTTTGGAATAATGGAACCAACATCATTATTATTCCGGTTAAGGAATAATGGAACTATCGGTATTATTCCGGGTTGAGAATAATGGAACTGAACCGTTATCCCGGGTTAGGGATAACGGGGGAAACAAACTCATAACCGAACAAACGAATTTATGAAAACCTGTGAACTCACTAATCTTTAATGTTGACACTTGTTTCTTTACATGTTTCTCAGGACGCTAGGAGCTCTAGGTGCACTCACTTGCATTGATCAAGACATCTTTTATCGAGTCTCATTTACAAACATTGTTTTGGGTTTTTCATTGTTTTGGCGTTTGTGTTGGCGCCCGTTTCTCTACTTATTTTATGCTTCCGCTCAACCACTTAAACTAATGCTTCCGCTAAACTTTGGTAACTAACTAAGACAATCTAAAATCTACGATGATTGGTTAATCAAATGATTTTTGGAAAACGTATTATCAAATCATATAGAGTCGTTCGACGTACTAGTGTTTCAGATTCTGGTTTGTTCACACGCCTCGCGGTAAAACTTTGCAAGTGAAAATTGAGGGTGTGACAGATTTAATGTTTATTTGAATTTATTGAATATATTACATCACTTTATTTGAATATTCGGTAATGATCGGTATTAATATTATAGATATGTATTTTTTAGTACTATGTAATATACTAATATATACAAATATGTAGTAACAATTTATTCAAAGCTTAAAAATATTAAGCTATTTTTAGCTAGGCTAAATACACGGTTAACCACCCACAACCGACCCGCTATAACCATCAAAATCGATTAACCATAACCGATCGGTGATGATTATGGTTATCCATTAACCGATATTACGATTATGGTTTTAGGCCAAAACCGATCCATGCACACCCCTAGTTATTTTGATATCCTACATATGATATAAATACGCTAGGCTTGATTTATATCAATGATTGATGATTGATTATTAAAACTCTTTCCTTCTAAAAAAATCTAACTCTTAAATTAATTTTAGAGTAAATTGTCAAAATCGTCTCTGAGGTTTGGGTACGTTTGCGAGTTTCATCCAAAACAAACTTTTTGTACAAAATAGTCTTTCACTTTTGAGAATTTTTGCCATTTTCATCCAAAAGTCTTATTTGCTTTATATTTTTTTGTCAAATATTTAGATGAAAATGGCAAAAAAAAAAAAAAAACCAAATCTCAGGGACAATTTTGGAAAAAAAAAAGTTAGAAGTTTGGATGAAAATGACAAAAAAAATCCCAAAAGTGAAGGCAATATGGTACAAAAAAATTGTTTTGGATGAAATTAGAAAATAAGCCCAAACCTTAGGGACGATTCTGGTAATTTACTCTTAGTTTTAATATTCATAAAGAAATATGACTCAACATTGTTTATTGTAAGAATCTAAACTGATCGGAGAGAGGCAAATGATTCCAGCCCAGCTGGTTGATGCATTGGAAATGATTGGGGAAGGACTCCGGTTCGATCTTTGATCACATCCGAGTTTTCTACTACAGTGCATTTACTCCATAGGGTCGTCTCTTGTGGAGGGTGCAACTCATGTTAAGTGGCCGGGGGCTGGAAATTTTCTCGGGGACGGCGTAACACCCCTCTCGACCAGGCGTGGGCCCGGTTAAGACAACATAGTCCTGGTAATTAGTGGTGACGGGTCTGCGTCTTGCGATGGTGAATTAGCCGTTTGTTGTGAAATTCACCTATCAAAAAAATATTGGTCGGAGAGATTTTATGATTTGTTACAAATCTATCAATTCTACTTTCGGTTGAAAAGAATACAAAGGTTCGAGTGGGAGGCATTTGATATGACAATAGTAATACTAGTAACCAAGGCATATGATATGACAATAGTAATACTAGTAACCATTTTTATAATCATTAGAATAAACATTTTATATGACTTGGAGCCAATTCTTAAATATATTCAACTTTTTAATAATTTTACTTTTGAATTTTCCTTTTTTAATCGGTTACTATTATAACCTTTTTAGATACAAGAGTGACAACTTTGATACAATACAAATTTAACACAAAAATATTTAAAGTTGTGGGTTAGTCAGTTTAACATTGTCTTGTCCGAGTTGATCACTTTTGATTTATGTAACAACTCGTATTTTCGCAGCTCGTTACTCTCGCTACGCCTAGTATCAGAGATTCGGATCATAATGTAAACTATATCGCTTGCTACGCTATCGCTTATTTTCGCACTATATCACACCTCACAACGCCTATAACGCACTCACTAATACTATAAATATTCCGTAATGTTTCCAAGTCTATCTGCTCGCTTAGACAACGCGACTCTCTCAGGACTTGGGAACTGAGACGCCTATTAAACACTTAATACTCGCTCTTGCTCTAGCTTAATTCGCTTTATCGCATTTTATACGCAACGGTTAATACAATTAACTAATACGAACGAAAGCATTACAAAAGGATTTTTAATAATTTTTAGGAATTTTTCTAGCATAGGTTCCTTTTGTAAAAAGTGCGTGTTTTAACCATTAGAACAAAATATATATATATTTTTCGTACGACGAAAAATCATATTTTTCGTGCGAAAATGTTGCATTTTTTGGCTCTCGAAGACATTTTCATGCGAAAAGACATATTTGGTGCGAAAATGGCATTTTTCGCACGAAAATATGGATTTCCGCACGAAAATATCACCAAACTACCTCCATTCCTCTCCGCCTATAAATACAACACTTCACCTTTCACTCCAACTTGCTGTCATTCCGCACCAAAACGCTCTCTAGCTCGTTTTCTCTGTTCCAAGTAAGAAAACTAAGTTTTTCACACAAATCACAACGGTTTTTACAACGATTTTGCACGAGGTTATCTCCGATTTTATCTAAACTTTTCTGTTTTACGAAAACCTTCATCTTTTTCATAAAACTTTCTGATTTTCTTAAAGATTTAGCACTTAACCAAGCATGTTTGAGTTAGCCTTGGCTTCTCAGACCCGAAACCTTGTTGTTTCAAACTCACCAAGTGTTTATCCTAACAAAACTGATTTATCAAATCGATTTTCACACGAAAACGGATCAGACCGACAAATGTTTCGAATGACCAAAATTTTTGCACGAAATATTCGTGAGAAAATTTCGTGAGTTGAATGACTAGAATTTTTGCACGAAAATTTCACCAAAATTTTCGAATGAAAATTTCATCAAATTTTTGCACGAAATTTTCGTAAGAAAATTTCGCAAGTTCAAACACCAAAATTTTTGCACGAAATTTTCGTAAGAAAATTTCGCAAGTTGAAGCACAAATTTTTGCACGAAATTTCGCACGAAAACTAATTTCGTACGAAAATATCTGTTTCCCTCGCACCGACTCTCCGTTTCAACTGTTTCAACACTCTGGAAGACTGATGCACTTCTGTCTCTACGCGCAGGCTAACCGGCACTCTTTTCTCTCCTCTATCAACTCTCGGTGTTCGCTGTTACGCACCCACTGTGAGTATAGTTGACCCATTTTCGCTTTAATGCACTTTTTGGGTGTAACATACGTTTATATCAAAACACACGAAACACACTAAACTAATTTATCACACGCGAATATCTGTTATACATATTTATACTTGATGCTAGGAACATGTAAACTAGGACACATTTTCGTTAACTCACCTTAGCTAGTGTGGTACTATAGTTTGGCTAACAACCGACGGGGTCTAGCTAGGAAGACCGCGCGAGCATCTCTAGAGTATAACATGATAAATTTGTCTTGTGAGTTTATATGTTATGTGTATCATGTTTATGTATGTAGAAATTCGCGACACCTTTTATCTATTATGCTATTATATCAAAACCTGTATGCTCGCCAATACATTTTTGTATTACAATTATTTTAACGTATGTTTCAGGTTAAAGATTTCTTCTCGTTGCAAATGGACTTAGGGTTTTGCTTAGAAACTCATAATAAAATTGTAATCGACATTATGAATTGTTTGAGAATGTTTGAGTTTGTAATGATTATGGAATGATTTTATGTTGATTGTATGGGAAATTAACGCTTAAATATTATCATTTAAAAATAGTCGTTATGGATTCTCTCAAACAATCTGAACCGCTTATTGCCGCGCCCCGATGATTCCGCCATCGGTTGGTGTGTGAGAGATTGGTATCAGAGCCATAACTATAGGGAATTAGGTAGATTGCCTAGTCTATAGTAGGAAACTATGTGCTTCTTCCTTGCTTATCTGATTAAAACTTTTCCCCTGTATTGTTGGACATAAAATACTATACAAAGTCTTTCCTAAGACTTGAACACAACACACGAACCTACAAAGATACTCGTACAACACCACCGAGACGATTTGTCGAGATTAGGTGTGAAAACCGCGAACTCTCGACGAATCACTCACTCTGCGCATTCCGATTAGCATGAAATTCTCCGTTAAGTTAGGAGTGATATCCACATCTTAACGGAAATTTCTCATTCTATCCGGTGGAAACCTCCTGATGGGTCCGGGATGGAAACCACAATCAGGGATTCGAAGTTATTAAGTAAGGGTGAAACTCGAACCTTGAAAACTTGTCCCACTCAACGATTTTCAATCTCACCAAAGTCTCGATTGTTTCAATGATTTGGGACGCGTAGTAACCGAAGGGTAATGCGGTAGCCGCGAGGCGATGAGAGCATTTACCTATTAGGCCAAAGTGTGTGCCCAAACTCAACGAGATGATCGAATCACTTTGGGTAGTCGTTGTCTCAAAACCCAGGACCCTCTATTAATTTTAAGCCTGCAATCGTCAATTTTACGAATCATCGAATTTTATTATGTTATAAGTTTTCGAATTGAAGATTTTTACGTTTTATCAATTTCTCGATTATCGTTTTTCGCTCCATAAACGTACGCACAACTCGCACAGCTATTACAATCCAAAAGAAAAGCTAATACTCGCAACAAAACTAAATCATAACAACTCTCTCGAACGCGTCCTCGCGCCATATTTATTATTACATACAAACATATATATACATACGAATAGTATGTGGTTACATGTGCTTATGTGAATACGTGAGAATCTAGGAAATATGTGTTTTCCTATGTGACCTTCGAAATACGTGTTACTATATCAACTATAACAAGTTTTTAACGCGCTAAATCGCATCGGAATTTCAAAATCATTATGATCAAATCTCATTCCAAATCTCTTTGTCTAAATGTCTTCGAACGCTTCCAACTCGCGACGCCAAGCCTGAAGAAACACCGATAAGAGGATCGCATCGCTCGTGGCCAAGGTAATTCCTCAATTCATCACCCAAGTTCAAGCCCTCATCAATTCTCAGACATCGGAAGACTCTAAGTCCGATGCAGCAAAGTCTACTTTCTCCTATAAACAGTTCAAGGCCTGTGACCCAATGGTCTTCACGGGTGAAGGAAGTGTGTCTCAAATGCTCCAGTGGTTTGATGTCATCGAGGTTACCCTTCGTTAGAGTGGGTGCCCAGAGCATTTTCATACCACATGCGCTACCGGAGTATTTCAATCTCGAGCACTCGACTGGTGGAAAGTCGAGCGCATCAAACGTGGGAACGACGCAGCTTACGCGCTATCATGGGAAGAACTGAAGAAGCTTATGAAGAGAGAGTACTGCCCTCCCCATGAAGTCCAAAAGCTAGAAAACGAGTTTTGGAACATCAAGCAAGTCGAAGGTGACAACGCCGGCCTCACAGCAAGGTTTAAACAGCTTAGCATCATCTGCCCAAGCCAAGTTGACACTCCCGAAAAGGCTATTAAGAAGTACATATGTGCTCTGCCTGAGTGTGTGGGCGATTTTGTTGAAGCTGCAAGACCGGTTACCATCGAAAACCTATCAATTGGCCACAGAGATCAACGACAAACGAGTCTTGGATGGATATTTCTCCAAGAATCCTACCAAGAATCTGAACCAAGCTACTATTGAGCTGTCCGACGATGATGAGGACGATGACGTGCCACCGCAAGCCACCGCCGAACCTAGCCGCAAGAGGAAAAGCTCGAGCCTCAACTACTAGCGACTGCACCGCTCAATCCTGAACCTCTCCAGCAGTTTCGTTCTACCCAAGGCGCAACTACACAGGGCCTCATCCCCAATGCCCGACGTGCACGTATCACCACCGAGCCGGAGCCAACTACCGCTATTGCATCAACTGCAATTGTTTCGATCATCTCACCAGCAACTGCCGCACAGGGCCACGACAACCAGATACGTTAGCCCCTCTAGCGCCACCGACTCAACCAGCAGCCCCCGCAGCAGAAGACGACGACACCGACACCGACCAGGCGCAGGACGACGTCGTTAACAGTATGATTTTCGACCTTAGTACTTATGCTTTATAATTGTTCTATTATTCGATGCCGTTTCAACCTACGACGACCTTTCTCGCTCTCTCCCTCTCGAGTCATCGCACTTAGTCTAGGCTCCACTAAATCTATTTATTAACGCTATATAGTATATCACGATATAATATGTTCCTATCCCCACAATGCGTCTTTAGAATAAGTTACGATAATCATGCAAACACTAATTAATCACGGGTGCACACGAGATTAACCTGTGTCTGCATGGGGATCGTAGCGAGTTTAATGGTGTCATAACGTTAAAAGCATGGTGGATACATTGCTGGTACTTCCTATATATAAGCATCTTAACCATGTCAACAAAGCGTGACACCTATTCACAGCACGGAGGTGGTAAGGTTAAAGCATGGTGGATACGCCGATGGTACTTCCTATATATAAGTGCTTTGCCATACTAACAAACTCCCATGGAGACGTGCCATGTGTAGTTGAACATTATTAAACCTTTAATATTATGATGATTATTTTCACAAGCAAATTCCTTCGCAAAGGCGTAACATCTCATCACTTCTCGATCGCACCATCGCTAGACTTTTCGTAAGTCGACAGCAACGCGAACTCGCTTTCGATGAAATCTATATCGCATCGCTTATCGCCTTCTCCTCCTGTAACACCCTGTGTTTTCACGTCCTATAAAATTCCAACGCGTGTCCCGCTGATCCTCGTATGTCGTGTGCTATACGAGAGGGACTAAAATCGCCAACATGTTATTTTATAATCTCTGAGTGGTAAATATTAAAGTCGAGGGGTTAAACGTGTCAACATGCTTAATCTACGCCTCTGAGTGACCTTCTCACGAACCCAGAGCTTAACGATGTTCGGTTATACTCCCGAGAGTGCTAACCAGGGGCCATATTGAATAAAACATGCTTTTATGTCGAAATATGGGACTTTGGAGAAGTCCGGGGGCCAAAATGGAAATTTTTTAAATTGACATCTCAGGCGCCACGCGCCAGAGACCTGGTATCTCCGCGCGACGCGCGGGAGAGGTCAGTTCGCATAAAAAGCAGCCAGTTGCAGTACATGCATGCTTGCCACCTCCCAACCCACTTCAGCTCCTGAATTCCGAAACCATGGCCTCAATTCTGGTTTTGGACACCTCATATAACACCTGGAGTGATCCTAGGTGAGCTCTCAACATTTGGATTGATCTAAATCCATGCTCTTCAACTATAAATAGAGCTTAATGTTGAGCTTCATTCCTTGCTCATTCCTCTTTTCTTCTCTACTCTCTCTTTGAGTTGTTTCCTGGCTTAAGGAGACCTCCCCTAAGTTCTAATATTTTCCTTGGTTCACTTGTAAGTGTTCCAATCCTTTCATTTTATTTTTATTAGGCTTTAAGCCAAAGTCAAAGCGTTGACGTAAAAACGCTTTGACTTTAAGCTAAGACCATTACGGTCCAGCCATAGTTCGGTATGAACATGGCTACGTGATCATAATTAGGTAGGTGTTAATCACTCAAGAGGGCAGACGGGTTAAAGTTATTGATAAAAAGTCAAACTGGGTCAGTTTTTAAAATAAATTCATATATGATAATGTAGGTGTTATAAAATACATTTTGACACTTTAATAACTTGGTAATAAGTATTAGAACATGTATAAACATGTTCGGCCCGTCAAGTCCAGGTCTAAGATCGGCTCGCAACCGAAAGTCACAAAGTTGACTTTTACTTTGACTTTCGGTTCTAACCCGATTAGCAACTTTAGCTATTAATTCTAAGTTGCATTGTGACCATGTTTAGTTGTAGTATAACCCTCTGGAGTTATATTACATGGTTACATAGTAATCCGAGCCTTTATGCAAGTTTCCGTTAATTATGTCAAACTTTGCTAAAATGCCCTTTTTGTTAAAAACAAGGTTTCAAATACAAATGAGCATACAAATGAATTATGTACTGATATAAAAACATGACTAACTTACTTTGATGTCAATAAATCTGGTCATAGCCTGAGTTTTGTTTAATTATCGCAAATTATGCTTTTAAAGGACCAAAATACCCTTTCGGCATCTAAAATGGTTTTTAACATAATTCTTCAACAAAACTCATTACTTATTGATGTAATATCATAATTAGGATTACTTGGGATGTTCAAATCAGATTGTAAATCGGGTTATACACAAGTCCTTGTATAATGCCGATAAATGACGATGTTGCCCTTATGGTGCATAAAGTGGTTTTAAAGATACTTTTATAACAAACCATTACCTACTGTTATAATATATTAAATAACATATTTTGGTTATATAAACCTGATCATAACATCAGTTTTCCTTAATCATCTTGAATATCGTCATTTAGCGACTTAATCGTCGTTTCGGTGCATAGTCTGGTTTTTAAACCATATTAGAGCATCAAGACTTGATACCTACTGATTTCAAAACTTTTTTTATACATATAATTACAGTAAGTACATTAACTAAACTCAGATTCCCAAGTAACTTATCAAGCTATGTGTGAAATGACCAAAATGCCCTTACGAGGCATAGTTTGGTCTTAAACTCTAAACCACACACATACTCGATATCCTACTGATATAACATCATAAATAAACTATCTTTACAGTAAGATTGTGACCATTACATCAGTTTGCTCATAAGTTCTTTTACAAGTCATAAAATGACCAAAACGCCCTTTTGAGGCGTAACTTGATTTCAAAACCATAACGGGCATACATGTTAATATCTTACTGATATTACAACATGTTTAAAGTAGAATGGCATATGGAACTTGTATAAGACTCACCCGGTTACCCGGTTTCGTTTATATGCGTACGGTTCGGCCTACGTAACTAGTTTACGCAATTTAACCAAAACGGGTTTAACCTTATCATTTTATTTCCAAAATCCAGAATGTAACATGTTTACCCATATTAAACAAGAGCCTCCCAGTAGATTGCCATCTAAGCTTACTTTTGAATATTCGGCTGAGTTACTTATCTTATTTGAAGAATTTGCTCAGGTAAATACTTTTAACTTATTTTCCCTATACGGGCGTGGGATACGGTATAATAATACCGCTTGGTCGGGTATGGGATCATGTTATCAGATTGTAATTTACTAAATCCTTATAACCCGTTTTATTCTGTATTGTTTGATAATTTAAACATTGGGGGTTAATTCGACCATGTCTGGGATATCCTTGGCTCATTTAAGTTATTAATGGCCACGACCTTAAGCGCGGGGTGTAGGCATACACCTGACAGACGCTAATGCTAATGAAATGATTAAATCCCACTGGTGGATAATTTAAAGTGGCGTGTCGGTTAATCAGGTTATTCGGTTTCTGCACCTGACCCCATATGTATTGATAAACATGTAAAACTGTAAACAAGGTCATTTTGAACTATCCCAAGTTATTTATAAAATGTGCCAAGTGCACCGAAAATCATTTTAATAAATGTTTACAAAATGAGTCGATTACTAGTATTTACCAGTGAAAACTGACGTATTTTCAAAAGACCAAGTTACAGGTGGCAACGCGGAATAGATTGGGAGCTGCTTAGTATCTAAATAAGGATCTTGCAAGTCCATAAGCTGCCAAAGTCTGTAGAACAATTTCCTTTGTAAATATTTACTCGATCCACATGTGGATTCATTATTGCAAGCCTGTAATTATTATTTTCTAACATTTGGACCTTTGGTTTGTAATAGTAATTTAAACTCCAAGACTTCCGCTGTGCTGTGTGTTTGTTTGGTTATAACGATATCAACTTACGTCACGATATTCCCTAACAGGGCTCACCAGGTTTCACGTGGAAATCGGGGTGTGACAGGTTGGTATCAGAGCAACGTTCGAGTGAATTAAACACTAGCCTTTTGTGTTTAATCTCGAATATACACGAATAGCACATTCCTTAGACTTCCGAGTCTACGCTTTGACCTAAGAGTATTCATTTCATTATTAAGTTATTATTATTGTTTTGCTTTGTTTTAACTTGTTATTAAAGCAGGAATTATGCCGCCTAAATTCAGACGAAGAGGAAAAGGCAAAGGACCTACGAGGGGAGGACCCTCTATGACTGGACCATCTTTCACTAGACTATCTTTTAGACCACCATACAGACCCTCTTTAGCTGGAGCAGCCAATTTACTTGAATACAACCCTTACGAAGGATCCGGAGATTCTTCATCCCCCTTTGAACCTTACCGACATTCGATCTCACATGAATACTCCCCACCTCATTCACATTCTCAGCATTCCTACCATTCACACCATTCCCATCAATCTCACCATTTGCACTCCCATTCCCAACAAGAATACTTCAACTCCTATTTTGATAACCCCGTCAACCAACCCTCACCAGAAACCCCTCCTGTAGACTCGCCGACACACATGGAGGAGGATTCCGATCCAGAGGAATTCCCGCAAACTGGATCGTATGGTCATCCCATTGAGCTGTCTAGTGGCTCGAACTCCTTGGCAGGATCTCCGTTCCAAGGTCCTGATGATTATGAGCAACGATGGGCAGAATACGTGTTTGTCAACACGCCCTCATACCACAGCACTCCCCATCACCACATCCTCAAGCCGAGGATGTAGAAATGCAACAGGTGGACCAACCTCAGTCACCACCTGAATCATCATCACAACCACGCCGAAAGCGTGGGGCACGTATGTCGGTACGTGCTGGTCAAAGGTCGGTTCGCTACTACCTTTACCACCCTCTTACCCCATCATCCCTGAGGACCCACAAATGGGTGGACCCTCAAACACATCGCCAGTGGCGGAACCCCTGCCGCAACCAGCTGTTGAGCCTTTGTCTCAACCACCTCTACCACCACCGGATTTTACCAACCCAATACCTGCATATAAAGGACCATTAGGGTTTCACACTGTTGACCCTCCTGGCTTGTATAATTACATCCATCATGGAATGGAGCAGGATCCTTATTATGATGCAGTTATTCATAATAACCTCTACCATTTTTCTTACCCTAGTTACCCACCTCCTTATGCCACTACCGGATATCCGCCTTACGGGTATCCGTATCCAGTTGCGCCTCAGCCGCAACCACCTCCACCTCAGCCTCAACCACAAGCACCACTCGAGGCCATTAATGAGGCCTTAGATCAGGTCAGGGAAATGCGGCAACAAGTTAAGAAATCGGAGAAGAAAACGACCAGATTTATCAAGAAGCTTTATAAAGTCGTAAAGGGGAGGAAGGATGAGTAGAATTTGTATTTCCATTTATGTAATTTAAATTCAAAAAGTCCCTGCGTGGACATTGTTATTTCTTTTAAACCCCTGCGTGGGTATGTTTTTCTTATTATAGTCCCTGCGCGGACTAAATTTTGTACTAAGACCTCTTTAGAGGCAATTATGTAATCCCTACCGTTTTAATGAAATTTTCAAAATTTTGATTTCCTTATGCAATCTTGTTACCTCTTTTTGGCGAGCCTCGATTTTAATTTGAATTTTATCGCTCCGCTATAAATTCCAAAAGATCTTTCATGGTCCCTATGGACCTAAGTTATATGTAAAGCGTTCGTTGTAACGCTAAAGCCTAAATGGTTTAATCATACCATGGCTAACCCATAAGAATCTTAATTCACCATATAGTACCAAAGCGTTATGGCTCATTCAGACGGTGCCTGCAGCCATCATAATGATGGTGATCCGATAGAACAAATATAGTCATGAATGAGGATGAGTTCCAGGCTCGCATAGATGCAGCCGTAAGCAAGGCTATGGAAAAAGCCTTAGAAAAGTTTAACATGTTGAGTGCTACTCGCTCTAAGACGGTATCAAAGGCTGTCTCAAAACCTCCCACCGCTGAGAAGAAAGATGATTCAGTACATTCCTCAAGCGTGAGGAGTGAGGCTAAGAAAAAGGAAATCCATGATAAAACCAACACTCCCTCTGGTGGCTGTGCATATAAGTACTTCGTCTCGTGTAAGCATGAGACTTCAATGGAGAGAAAGGGGCCATTGAGACCCTAAGATGGCTCGATGAGATCGAGACAGTGGTTGATATCAGCGGCTACGCTGATAAGGACATTGTGAAGTTTGTATCTCTCTTTTAAGGGTAGCGCCCTGATTTGGTGGAAGGCATTAATGCAATCATCAGGTAAGGTCCACTTGTATAACTTGGGATGATCCCAATTTGTGGACTTAGTCAAGGACACTTACTGTCCACCGCATGAGGTGGAAAATATTGAGATGGATTTCCTTGCTCTCACAATGAAGAACCTCGATTGTCGGAAGTTTGTTACCGACTTTGACTCATACTCCCGGCTAGTACCTTATTTAGTCACGCCAGAACCTAAGCGCATCGTGCGCTTCATCAATGCCTTAGCTCCAGAGATCAGGAGCTTAGCTAAGGTTGTACAACCTAACACTTATAAATCGGCTGTTGAGCTAGCCTTGTCTCTCACTCAAGACTATGTGAGGAGAATGTCGACCGGAAAGGAAGCCGAAGGAAAGAGGAAAAGGGAGGATGATAACTCCCAACGGTTTAAAAGGAAAGGAAAGTTTGAATCCCATAAGAATAAGAATAGGTCTGAGAATAGACCTGAATGTAAAATCTGCAACAAAAGGCATGGAGGACAGTGTCGGTTTGATCCACAAGCTAAACCTTGTGGTATTTGTAAAAAAGTAGGACACAAGACCCTGGACTGTATGGATATCAAGGATGCGACGTGCTTCAAATGTGGTGAGAAAGGCCACATAAAGACAAACTGCTCCAAGAACGCAAAAGATGATAATGCAAAGACTAGTGGAGCTAAGAAAACAAATTCTCGAGCCTTTCAGATGAGTGCTCGAGAAGCTGTTAATGATAACAACGTTATAACATGTACTTTCCTCATCAACGATACCTTTGCTAGAGTTCTATTTGATTCGGGGGCTGATAAGTCGTTTGTTGACCATAAGTGTAGCAAACTATTAAACTTACCCGTAAGAACTCTAGACATAGCGTATGAGGTAGAACTTGCCGATGGAACCATTGAAACCGCTTCATCCATTCTGGATGGATGCTTTATATCCATCAAGAATCATTTGATTCCTATCTCTCTTCTGCCAATGAAATTGGCGGGGTTCGATATAGTCTTATGCATGGATTGGTTATCCCATAACCAAGCCCACATTGCCTGTGATAAGAAACTAATCGAGATCAAAACCCCATCCGGTGAAATGCTCACCATCTTTGGAGATATGCACTACGGGTTGCCAGAAAAAGTTGCCATGCTTAAGGCCTCCTGATGCATGAAGAGAGGTTGTGTCATCTATATGGCACAAGTAGCCGTCGATGAACCTAAGCCAAGGATTGAATATATACCCGTTATCTCGGACTATCTAGATGTCTTTCCTGAGGAATTACCCGGTCTACCCCCGGATAGACAAGTCGAGTTTAGGATCGACATTCTGCCTGGATCTGCACCTATTACGAGAGCACCTTACCGTTTAGCACCAACAGAAATGAAGGAACTAGGAACCCAGCTCGATGAACTTTTGGAAAGAGGCTTTATACAGCCTAGTTCATCACTGTGGGGAGCTCCGATCTTGTTTGTTAAAAAGAATGACGATTCAATGCGTATGTGCATTGACTACCGTGAGCTTAACAAGATAACGATCAAGAATCGTTCTCCATTGCCCAGGATCGACGATCTATTCGATCAACTGCAAGGGGCAAGTTACTTCTCGAAGATAGATTTAAGATCGGGATATCATCAGTTAAAGGTTAGGAGTGAAGATATCCCAAAGACCGCTTTCAGGACGAGATACGGTCATTATGAGTTTCTAGTGATGCCATTTGGGCTCACTAATGCACTAGCAGCATTCATGGATCTCATGAATAGAGTCAAGCCTTACTTAGACAAGTTTGTCATTGTCTTCATTGACAACATACTTATCTATTCTCGTAATCAAGTCGATCACGAGAAACATTTAAAGTGCATTTTAGAGTTGTTACAAAAAGAGAAGTTGTATGCAAAATTCTCTAAATGCGAATTTTGGCTTCGCGAAGTCCAATTCCTTGGACATGTGGTTAGTGAGCGTGGTATCCAAGTCGATCCTGCCAAGATTGAAGCGATAATGAATTGGGAAGCACCAAAAACACCTTCAGAAGTACGCAGTTTCCTTGGACTAGCTGGTTACTATAGAAGATTCATTGAGAATTTCTCAAGGATAGCCACTCCCCTAATTGCTTTGACCCGCAAGAATATTAAATTCGACTAGGGTCCAAAGCAGCAGGAATCTTTCGATACCTTGAAACAAAAGCTAAGCAATGCTCCAGTTTTGACCTTGCCAGAAGGCATTGAGGAGTTTCTCGTCTATTGTGATGCATCGCACACTGGTTTAGGATGTGTGCATATGCAAAGAGGCAAGGTGATCGCCTACGCATCACGACAACTTAAGGTGCATGAAAAGAATTACACCACCCATGATTTGGAATTGGGTGTCGTTGTATTTGCACTTAAACTATGGAGGCGTTATTTATACGGAACCAAGTGTATTATATACACCGATCATAAAAGCCTCCAATATCTGTTCAATCAAAAGGATTTGAATATGCGACAACGCCATTGGATGGAAACCCTTAATGATTATGATTGTGAAATCTGATACCATCCCGAAAAAGCAAATGTAGTAGCTGATGCGCTTAGCCGCAAGGAAAGGAAGAAACCTTTAAGGATTAACGCCAAAAGCATTGAAGTCAGAAACAGTTTGAACGAAAGGCTACTTGATGCGCAGAAGCAAGCCCTGATGGAGGCTAATATTGCAAATGAGGAATTAGGTGGAACTGTCGAACAGTTAATACCTGGAAATGATGGAATCCTCAGATTCAATGGACGGATTTGGGTTCCAGTATTTGGGGGACTTAGAGATTTGATCCTCCAGGAAGCGCATAACACGAAGTACTCTATTCACCCGGGAGGTGATAAGATGTACCAGGACTTGAAATCTAATTATTGGTGGATGGGTTTAAAGAAATCCATAGCTACCTATGTAGCTAAATGCTTGACGTGTTCGCAAGTTAAAGCTGAACATCAGAAACCGTCAGGACTTTTACAACAACTTGAGATTCCCACTTGGAAATGGGAAATGGTGACTATGGATTTGATCACCAAGTTGCCAAAGACCAAGCGTGGTAATGACACGATTTGGGTCATCACATTTACTGCCAATCAAGGAAACGTTTAGTTCGGACAAGTTGGCTAAGATGTATGTGGACGAGATTGTGTCCCTACATGGAGTGCCGGTGTCTGTTGTATCCGATAGAGATACAAGATACACCTCTCATTTTTGGAAGAGCTTCCAACAATCTCTTCGCACTCGTTTGAACTTCAGTATCGCTTATCATCCATAGACTGACGGACAGAGTGAGCGTACTATTCAAACTTTGGAAGACATGCTACGTGCATGTTTGATCGACTTAGGTGGCAATTGGGACGACCACCTACCTTTGATCGAATTCTCCTATAACAACAGTTATCATACAAGCATCAAGGCTGCTCCTTTTGAGGCCTTGTATGGGAGAAAGTGTCGAACACCCGTCTGTTGGGCGGAAGTTGGGGAAGCCCAACTAACAAGACCTGAGATAGTTCTAGAAACGACGGATAAAATCTTTCAAATACCGTCTTAAAGCTGCCCGAGATAGGCAGAAGAGCTACGCGGATAAGAGGCGCAAACCTCTTCAGTTCCAAATTGGGGACAAAGTGTTACTGAAGGTGTCGCCTTGGAAAGGCGTCATGCGATCGGTAAAAAGGGCAAGTTAAGCCCAAGATATATAGGACTGTTTGAGATTATCGAACGAGTCAGGTCCGTAGCTTACAAGCTCAAGTTACCTGAAAAGCTAAGTGGAATTCATGATGTGTTCCACATTTCAAACTTAAAGAAATGTCTAGCGGATGAGTCGCTAGCAATGCCGCACGAGGATGTGCAAATCGAGGAAAACCTACGTTTCATTGAGAAACCGATAGCGATCGAAGATCGCCAGGTTAAGAAGCTTCGTAGAAAGCACGTGCCTATTGTAAAGGTCAAGTGGGATGCTCAATAAGGTCCCGAGTATACATTGGAAGTCGAGTCCACTATGCGACAAAAGTACCCCTTTTTTGAATAAATCTCGAGGTCGAGATTTCTTTTAAGGGGGTGAGGATGTAACACCTTGTGTTTTCACGTCCTATAAAATTCCGACGCGTGTCCCGCTGATCCTCGTATGTCAGGGACTAAAATCGCCAACATGTTATTTTATAACCTCTGAGTGGTAAATATTAAAGTCGAGGGGTTAAACGTGTCAACATTCTTAATCTATGCCTCTGAGTGACCTTTTAACGAACCCGGAGCTTAACGATGTTCGATTATACTCTCGAGAGTGCTAACCAGGGGCCATATTGAATAAAACATGCTTTTATGTCGAAATATGGGAGTTTGGAGCAGTCCGGGGGCCAAAATGGAAATTTTGTAAATTGACATCTCAAGCGCCACGCGCCAGAGACCAAGTATCCCCGCGCGACACGCGGGAGAGGTCAGTTCGCAGAAACAGTAGCCAGCTACAGTACCTGCATGCTTGCCACCTCCCAACCCACTTCAGCTCCTGAATTCCGAAACCATGGCCTCAATTCTGGTTTTGGACACCTCATATAACACCTGGAGTGATCCTAGGTGAGCTCTCAATGGTAGGATTGATCTAAATCCATGCCCTTCAACTATAAATAGAGCTCAATGTTGAGCTTCATTCCTTGCTCATTCCTCTTTTATTCTCTACTCTCTCTTTGAGTTGTTTCCTAGCTTAAGGAGACCTCCCCTAAGTTCTAATATTTTCCTTGGTTCACTTGTAAGTGTTCCAATCCTTTCCTTTAATTTTTATTAGGCTCTAAGCCAAAGTCAAAGCGTTGACGTAAAAACGCTTTGACTTTGAGCTAAGACCATTACGGTCCAGCCATAGTTCGGTACGAACATGTCTACATGATCGTAATTAGGTAGGTGTTAATCCCGCAAGAGGGCACCACCTGATTACCATGTTTGCTTGGTCAGTTGACGGGTCAAAGTTATTGATAAAAAGTCAAACTGGGTCAGTTTTTAAAATAAATTCATATATGATAATGTAGGTGTTATAAAATACATTTTGACACTTTAATAACTTGGTATAAACATGTTCAGCCCGTCAAGTCCAGGTCTAAGGTCGGTTCGCAACCGAAAGTCACAAAGTTGACTTTTACTTTGACTTTCGGTTCTGACCCGAATTAGCAACTTTAGCTATTAATTCTAAGTTGCATTTTGACCATGTTTAGTTGTAGTATAACCCTCTGGAGTTATATTACATGGTTACATAGTAATCCGAGCCTTTATGCAAGTTTCCGTTAATTATGTCAAACTTTGCTAAAATGCCCTTTTTGTTAAAAACAAGGTTTCAAATACAAATGATCATACAAATGAATTATGTACTGATATAGAAACATGGCTAACTTAATTTGATGTCAATAAATCTGGTCATAACCTGAGTTTTGTTTAATTATCGCAAATTATGCTTTTAAAGGACCAAAATACCCTTTCGGCATCTAAAATGGTTTTTAACATAATTCTTCAACAAAACTCATTACCTATTGATGTAATATCATAATTAGATTACTTGGGATGTTAAAATCAGATTGTAAACTGAGTTATACACAAGTCCTTGTATAGTGCCGATAAATGACGATGTTGCCCTTACGGTGCATAAAGTGGTTTTAAAGATACTTTTATAACAAAACAATTTACCTACCGTTATAATATATTAAATAACATATTTTGGTTATATAAACCTGATCATAACATCAGTTTTCCTTAATCATCTTGAATATCGTCATTTAGCGACTTAATCGCCGTTTCGGCGCATAGTATGGTTTAAAACCATATTAGAGCATCAAGACTTGATACCTACTGATTTCAAAAATTGTTTTATACATATAATTACAGTAAGTAAGTTAACTAAACTCAGATTCCCAAGTAACTTATCAAGCTATGTGTGAAATGACCAAAATGCCCTTACGGGGCATAGTTTTGGTCTTAAACTCTAAACCACACACATACTCGATATCCTACTGATATAACATCATAAATAAACCATTTTTACAGTAAGATTGTGACCATTGCATCAGTTTACTCATAAGTTCTTTTACAAGTCAGAAAATGACCAAAACGCCCTTTTGAGGCGTAACTTGATTTCAAAACCATAACGTGCATACATGTTAATATCTTACTGATATTACAACATGTTTAAAGTAGAATGCATATGGAACTTGTATAAGACTCACCAATTTACCCGGTTTTGCTTATATGCGTACGGTTCGGCCTACGTAACTAGTTCGTAATTTAACCGAAACGGGTTTAACCTTATCATTTTATTTCCAAAATCCAGAATGTAACATGTTTACCCATATTAAACAAGTCTACATGCTTTCCGGGTTTAAACTACATTCTATTCCGGTCATCGCTTAATCTAGCGTCTAGTACTGTTATTATCTTTAAGCTACCCGGTTCGAGTCTACAATGTAGATTGGTCCCGTTAGCATTCTAACTGGTTATAAACACCATCATTTCCAGACTAAGAGCCTCCCTGTAGATTGCCATCTAAGCTTACTTTTGAATTCGGCTGAGTTACTTATCTTATTTGAAGAATTTGCTCAGGTAAATACTTTTAACTTATTTTCCCTATACGGGCGTGGGATACGGTATAACAATACCGCTTGGTCGGGTATGGGATCATGTTATCGGATTATGATTTACTAAATCCTTATAACCCGTTTTATTATTATTGTTTTATAACTTAAACAATGCGGGGTTAATTCGACCATGTCTGCGATATCCTTGGCTCATTTAAGTTACTAATGGCCACGACCTTAAGCGCGGGGTGTAGGCATACACCTGACAGACGCTAATGCTAATGAAATGACTAAATCCCACTGGTGGATAATTTAAAGTGGCGTGTCGGTTAATCAGGTTATTCGGTTTCTGCCCCGGACCCCATATGTATTGACAAACATGTAAAACTGTAAACAAGGTCATTTTGAACTATCCCAAGTTATTTATAAAATGTGCTAAGTGCACCGAAAATCATTTTAATAAATGTTTACAAAATGAGTCGGTTACTAGTATTTACTAGTGAAAACTGACGTATTTTCAAAAGACCAAGTTACAGGTGGCAACGCGGAATAGATTGGTTGCTGCGTAGTAGCTAAATAAGGATCTTGCAAGTCCATAAGCTGCCAAAGTCTGTAGAACAATTTCCTTTGTAAATATTTACTTGATCCACCTGTGGATTCGTTATTGCAAGCCTGTAATTATTATTTTCGAACATTTGGACATTTGGTTTGTAATAGTAATTTAAACTCCAAGACTTCCGTTGTGCTATGTGTTTGTTTGGTTATAACGATATCAACTTACGTCACGATATTCCCTAACAGGGCCCACCGGGTTACACGTGGAAATCGGGGTGTGACACCTCCCGACGCTTAAACGCTATCGCTTCCTTATTGCTTTCCCCTCTCGACGCTTAAACGCTATCGCATCGCTTATCGCTTTCTCCTCTCGACGATGTATCGCTGTCGCTTCGCTTATCACTATGGTTTCGTTTATCGCTGTCGTTTTGCTTATCGCTTTGGTTTCGCTTATTGTTGTCGCTTCGCTTATCCCATTCTCCTCCCGATGCCCGAATGCTATCTCTTCGCTTATCGCCTTCACCAGTTGTCGCTTTAACGCGTTATCGCATCTCTCATTCTTACCCCTTCGCTATTCCAATCACCAAACCTTTCCCCCTGCACTTTTATCGCTAACCAAGTATGCAATCAACTTTTCCGTGCAAGCTACTTATCTCCCTATTCAAACTTGGTCCAACCATTCGCCGCTTGGATCAAAGTCCATCCATGTCATGTTGGCACACATGACATCATTCCATGGAACGGAGGCGATTATGGCTAAAACATGATGGATACGCCGCTCATACTTCCTATATATAAGTGTTTTAGCCATACTAGCAAACTTCTGTGAAAAGATGCCATGTGGGGTTCGACGCTATCTAATCTTTATAATTACTTGGTCCTATTCTTCACTGCATGGACCAAGGATATCGAAATCTATCCATATCATGTCAACACCTGACATCACTCTACGAGACGGAGGCGATATGACTAAACATGATGGATACGCCGTTGGTACTTCCTATATATAAGTGTTTTAGCCATATTAACATACTTTCATGGAAAGATGTCATGTGGGGTTCGAAGCTAATTAAACTTTTGATGACCGTTAAAATTGTTTTTACCGTTATGTTTTGGAATCAATGGAAATTTTTTTCTAAATATTTTGATTTTTTATTAAAACCTTTAGACAAGTAAAATCCTTCTTACAATGTGAAATCGACTCAGCCTAACGTCACGTTGTGAGAAAACTTTCATAAATCGAGTTTCCTTTAAAAGCCTTTCTGTAATAAGTTAGCAAAACTTTTCAAAAACTTAAAAAAACACATTTTTGGATCGCCTTTCTGTAACTCGTGGTTTGCCAACCGCGAGTCAATTAAGCCGCCTTTACTCATCAATTCCCTACACCACCGAGACGCCTTCACTCGTCAATCCTATATCAATCGAACTCTCATCCCCAGCTTACGCTAACGTCTTATCGCTTCTATCGCTATCTATTCATGCGAATTCTCAAGGTCTCCCTTTCGAATAAATTTTGGGACGAAATTTCCTAAAGCAGGGGAGACTGTAAACAACCCGCATTTTCGCAGCTCGTTACCCTCGTTACGCCTAGCATCAGAGATTCGGATCATAATGTAAACTATACCGCTTGCTACGCTACATCGCTTATTTTTGCACTATATCGCACCTCACAACGCCTATAACGCACTCACTAATACTATAAACATTGCATAATGTTTCCAAGTCTATCTGCTCGCTTAGGCAACACGACTCTCTCAGGACTTGGGAACTGAGACGCCTATTAAACGCTTAATACTCGCTCTCGCTTTCGCTTAATTCGCTTTATCGCATTTTATACGCAGCGCTTAATACAATTAACTAATACGAACAAAAGCATTACAAAAGGATTTTTAATAATTTTTAGGAATTTTTCTAGCATAGGTTCCTTTTGTAAAAAGTGTGTGTTTTAATTATTAGAACCCAAAAAAAATCATATGAAAATTCCAATTTTCCTACGAAAATTGTATTTTCGTGCGAAAATGTTGCATTTTTTGGCTCCGAATGACAGCTTCATGTGAAAAAGACATATTTCGTGCGAAAATCGCATATTTGGTGCGAAAATGGCATTTTTCGCACGGAAATATGGATTTCCGCACGAAATATCACCAAACTACCTCCATTCCTCTTTGTGTATAAATACAACAGTTCACCATTTACTCCAACTTGCTGTCATTCCGCACCAAAATGCTCTCTAGCTCGTTTTCTCTGTTCCAAGTAAGAAAACTACGTTTTTCACACAAATCACAACGGTTTTTACAACGATTTTGCACGAGGTTATCTCCGATTTCATCTAAACTTTTCTGTTTTACGAAACCTTCAACTTTAAAACTTTCTGATTTTCTTAAGGATTTAGCACTTAACCGAGCATGTTTGAGTTAGCCTTGGCTTCTCAGACCCAAAACGTTGTTGTTTCAAACTCACCAAGTGTTTATCCTAACAAAATTGTTTTATCAAATCGATTTTCACACAAAAACGAATTAGACCGACAAATGTTTCGTTCACTAAGTAGTGGAACGAGGTGCTGTCGAAACCGTCACGAAATAGACTCGAAAATACATCTGTTTCAAACGAAATCTTAGTCCCGAACGCACCAAGACGCAAGAACAGTCACTTGTGCGATCTGGACTGGCTCGCGTGAACCATACTTGGTTCATATGGTCCAGCCCGAGTTCATACAAGAGACTCACTCGCTCAAAAGACCTCTCCGATGCTAGGTTGATCAATAAACTAAGGTTGGAGGGATGAACACTCGATTTCCCGAAGAATGACGAGAATCACCAAAATTTTTGCACGAAATTAAAATTTCGTGAATCGAATGACCAAAATTTTTGCACGAAATGTTCGTAAGAATACGAAAATTTCGCAAGTTGAATCACCAGAATTTTTGCACGAAAATTTCATCAAAATTTTTGCACGAAATTTTCATAAGAAAATTTTGCAAGTTCAAACACCAAATTTTTGCACGAAATTTTCGTAAGAAAATTTCGCAAGTTGAATCACCAGAATTTTTGCACGAAATTTTCGCACGAAAAATTCACCAAAATTTTCGCACGAAAACTAATTTCGTACGAAAATATCTGTTTCCCTCGCACCGACTCTCCATTTCAACTTTTTCAACACTCTGGAAGACTGATGCACGGCACTCTTTTCTCTCTCTCATCAACTCTCCGTGTTCGCTGTTACGCACCACTGTGAGTATACTTGACCCATTTTCGCTTTAATGCACTTTTTGGGTGTAACATACGTTTATATCAAAAACACACGAAACACACTAAACTAATTTATCACACGCGAATATCTGTTATACATATTTATACGTGATGCTAGGAACATGTAAACTAGGACACATTTTCGTTAACTCACCTTAGCTAGTGTGGTACTATAGTTTGGCTAACAACCGACGGGGTCTAGCTAGGAAGACCGCGCGAGCATCTCTAGAGTATAACATGATAAATTTGTCTTGTGAGTTTATATGTTATGTGTATCATGTTTATGTATGTAGAAATTCGCGACACCGTTTTATCTATTATGCTATTATATCAAAACCTGTATGCTCGCCAATACATTTTTGTATTTACAATTATTTTAACGTATGTTGCAGGTTAAAGATTTCTTCTCGCTGCAAATGGACTTAGGGTTTTGCTTAGAAACTCATAATAAAATTGTAATCGACATTATGAATTGTTTGAGAATGTTTGAGTTTGTAATGATTATGGAATGATTTTATGTTGATTGTATGGGAAATTAATGCTTAAATATTGTCATTTAAAAATAGTCGTTATGGATTCTCTCGAACAATCTGAACCGCTTAATGCCGCGCCCTGATGATTCGCCATCGGTTGGGGTGTGACAATTTAAGGCCATGTTCGAGTTGTGCTGTATTTAAATGGACCGACCTGCCAAATAGTTTAAAGTTAGAACAAAAATTATATCGTTTATAAGTTTAACCCGTTTACAACCCGTCAACCCCTTTAACATATATTTTAGTTCGTTTACAATTTGATAACAACCTTGTCAATCCATTTTAATATGTCAGTAGATAAACCGGTTCATACATGTCGTGTTCGGGTTATCGTTTTATGTATGTTCAGGGTAGAGATTATGTCTTTAATATGAAAGATTATATGAGTCGTTTTCGAGATAAACGAGTTTTATATGTCAATTCAACATGATTGCGAGCCCAAAACACATATTTCATTTATGTATTAAAAATAATAATGCAGATCTAGCACACCTGTCAAACCGAAAGTATGTGTTGGTATAGTTAAGTGTTACAGGGAAAACAATTCTAAAAATAGCTTAAAGAACACAACATTATCAAATCAACTTCAGACTTGATTATAAGACATCAAAATTTTTTGTAATCGAATGAATTTTCAGGCAATTTTAGCTTTGACTGGATGGTAGAGACTAGGGCTACAAACTAACCGAATGAACACGAACAAGACCTTGTTCGTGTTAGTTTGTTAAGAAATATATGTGTTCACGAACTGTTCATGAACGTGTTCGTTTGTTAATTTTAGACACCAAACAAAAACGAACGTTGATGGACACAAAATGGCATAAAATAGTGTTCATGAACACAAATGCAAACAAACGAAAACAATCAAGCGTTCATGAACATACTTTATATACAGTAAAACTGATTAATTATTTTATTTGTTGGAATTTCAAAGTAGTTAAATAAAATATAAAAACTAAAAACACTATTGAACTATCGAACATAAACAAACACGTTATCGAACGTTCACGAAGATAAATGAACGAACATGGCCTCTGTTCATGTTTGTTCATTTAGTTAAACAAACAAAATTTATTGTTCGTGTTCATTTCTTTAGTAAATGAAAGAACACAAACGAACTTTCTGCCAAACGATTCATGAACTGATTGCTGAACGTTTGGTTCATTTGCAGCCATAGTAGAGACTATTGTCTCTTGGAGAGAACACAAGGGTTCACATCTAGACATGAGATAGATTAGGATTAATGTGATGTAATTTAAGAGTAAGTTATTGTAACATTCGTTGTTTAAAAAAAGAATGAATATTTCCTAGGGTCTTTACCGGTTCAATTGTAGATTTTTAGCTTGAAATTTCTTTCTATCGAAACCAAAATTAAACCGAACTGAATTCCAATAAATTAAAATTGAATTTGAATTAAATTCAGTTTTCGGTTTTGACTAAATAACCATGATCTCTTAATGAATTGGGTTGAGTTAAGTAAGATTTGGTTAAATTGTAACTAGATTGGGCTAAATGCCGAAAACTTAAACATCATTACTTATTATTACTTACTAGTAGTAAGACCCGTGTGAACTCACGGGTAGTTTTAATAACAATCGGAATCAAATACTAAAAAACCGATCACAAGATATGATTTAAATCCTGAAAACATGGGTAGTTTTTAGAAATTTTCTCTTCTAATTATACACAATCTAAATATACCCACAAATAAAAATTCAATATTTTCAACACTAAACACCAAAAATCACAAAATATCCAAATCGAAATTTTCTCTTCTAATTATACAAAATCTAAATATCCAATGTTCCTCGTAATAAAACATCCAAATCGAAACATCAAATATGTTGGAACTGCACTTTTGTAATGAATCACACAAGCCAAAACCAATCGCTCCATATTTCTCCTTTTGATCTAGTATCAGCTACCCTTGCCCTAGCAAGAAGATCCAATGATGATCCTTCGATCCCTTTCTGATTTATAACCACAAAGTTGTTATCGGTTCCATTGCAAACCTGTAGACCGTCACCTTTAATGTATTTTAATAAGCAATACAAAGAAAAATGGAAAGTTCAAACGTCCATTAATGCCTTATTTTTTAGTTCGGTTATTTTTTTCACTCTTTCATCAACTGCACGCCTCTCTGCAGCAACTATCGCTTCTCTTTGCTCTGCATTTGAATAGAAAACTTGCGCATTTAGTTCGCTGAAAGAACAAACTTAGTGTTGTCAAGTGTCAAAATTAGTAACCAAAAGAGATAAACAAACGCATACGACATATCTTACCTTTTTCATACGGTCAAAATGTAGCAATTTTCTACATGCCTCTTCATGTCCGGATGCCTGGAAAAGAATAGTAAAGGTTAAGCTAATCCTCATTGTGAACTGGCAAAGAGAAGTTTAAAAGACATAAACTTACATCAGCATTAAAAAGAATAGTAAAGTACACAGAAGGTCCTTGTAGTTGACCAAAATTTTGAATTTGGTCTCTACCTTTTCAAAAGTACATGAATGGCCAAGGTAACCCTTTCCTTTTTAAATGTATTTTAAAATATTTGTTAGATTGTTACCAGACTATTTATGCGAAAACAACTTACCGTTGCATAGTCAGGTCTATTGTTGGATCAGCAGGAGCAATATAAAAAGCCATTTTCGAACTTTGGTTCTTGTAGTATGTAGCAAAGGTGAAGACAAGTTGAAATAAAACATGTGGAAACTGAATGAATATAAATATAATGCCATCGAAAAGAAATTGTGTGCCAACCGTGAGCAAAACGAATAAGTTGAAAAGATAACTTGCATAGTTGCAGCTAAATAGCAACTGCATGAGACGATGGAACCACCACGCATTAGCATAGATTTCTTTTTAATTTCATCAAAAAGAAGAAAAATTACTTGTTACCAAGATTAGTAAGACCTGTATACCCAGGCCCGTAAAGTGGTTCAACTTCCTGCCCACTTTCTTGAATCAGATTCCAGTCAAAATTGGAATTCTAGTCAGGTTCCTTTTTAGCAGTTGTCATTTCTGTCTGTATTATTTAAAATCACATATCAATGTCTGAATGTCATTACTTAAACATCCAGCTACTGTTTATGAAAACAGCCACCGAAACTTGAAGACTCGACATCTACATTAGAAGATATCAAACTTTCTAGCATGCAAAATGCTTTATGAAAGTATAAAGTGCAGCAAAAACTAAAATGCCTAGAAAACCATATGCCAATATACATCTTTAATGTGTTTTTGCTACAACTTTTCAGCATAAACGTACTTTCTAACTTGACAAAAAAGGCCCCAATACTTTCTAACTTCTCTTTAACCCTCAAACTTTTGACAAGTAACCTAGTGTACCAGTACTTAGCAGATCAACCTTACTTCATTGTTTCCATTATAAACTAACCTAATTGTACAATGCAGTATTTGGTAGCATCAAATCCAAGTTCCAAAATATGAATTAGTGTTAGGTCAGTTTTAGTTCTTAAACTTAATGTTACTAACATGTTGGACTAAATGTGTGCCGTCATCTATGCGAGATGATTGGGAGCCGTTGTCAACTTGACCTCACACTCAGCAGGATTCTCGGTCCTTCTTTATAATTATAAAATAAAAACAAAAAAGTTAGCTAAGCTCTAAGACTCATTGGAAAGTAATGCAGAATAAAAAAATAATGGTAAAAATAACTCACTTTAAAATGGACATCGAACCAGCTACCAAACCTACATAGCCATGTGTCCTTATGGTAATTGTTGATGATATGCTAGCTCCAACTTTGAGAATGTCATCAGCAGTAACGGTTAAAAATTAATCTCTTTCAAAATAGCACCTGTTCCAACTACTTGATCTGGATCCAGGTTGTTCCACATAAAATTCTACAGGATTAAATAATAGCATCCTTTAGAAATGATTAAAATGCTATAAAATAATAATAATCAATCTCTTTCGAAATAGCACCATGCCAATCATCCATATGATCATGGCTGGGATACCTACAATTAAATATAAAAACAATTTAAACATAGACTTGAGGAATCTATATCAAACAAATTAATAAACTTGTGAAATAACTTACATAACACCAGTTGGTTTCAGCCAACGATCACGTGCACAAATTACATAATCAAACATAGATTCTCGCAAAAGAAAATATCGCATCCACTCGAAGATGATTACATCAACTCTTAATTAGTTTTAAATATGAGAAAAATAGTCACCAACGCATACCTGTATGACTGTAGCATTCTTACAAGACTCAATTCGATCAAAACTCTGATAACGAAAAGTTGAAAAGAATCTAAGGTATGAGTAAACTTTAATGGAATCAACCTTTTCTATAAGAAAAAGAGAAAAATGTCTGAACCTGGGTGGGTTCATTCTCCTAAACAGATTATCATACTTATCATCCTTGTCATTAGACAATATGATATTTGTTTTAGAAGTTGCAAGAATGAATGCATTGGCTTTCACCTGATTACTTTTCAGGTCTACGGTACTTCTAAACCATCGTTTCCAGCAGATGATTTCAACTCATTATGCCTCCTAATTATCGTGGCACTCTTTGACTCTGAACCAGGATCCTGTACACAACCAACAGAACAAATACAATTTAATAGATTATAAAAACAGAAAATAAACTATCTGTGAGATAATTTACCTAATAACTCAAAATTCACCGGTAATCAGCATAAACCGACAGTAGTCTGCTCATTCAATCATTTAAATAACAAAAAAAATAATTCAAGCAACATATAAACTATGATAACACATAAATTTTGCATTGAAATAAATTGAAACAGATGAAACAAATACAAATTATAAACCCTAAAACATCAGTCATGACCAAATATGCAACTAACTAAACCTAAAACCTAATAAATCAAGTAGCCAAACTACAACAAATCATTTTCAGTGTAAAAATCTGCTACACTGATAGACAATTAAGCAATTATCAACGAAATCAACAGTCTAAGTTCTCAACAGATTACATATGAACAGTTTTTCGGATTAACAATAGTTTCAACGAAATCAATAATCAACAAACCCTAACTAACTGATCAAATTGAATATAAGCGTATATAAAGAGAAAGTTGTAACCTAGAAATCAAAAACAGATGTATACTGAACCAGATCTATAAAATTTGACTGAAATTAATTACCTGATTGAAGAACGGTTCGCATCGTGTTCAAATTCGATTGACACTTGTCGCTACTTAATCGTGTTCGAGATCCAGGGAGGAGGAGGATATAGGGCGGAGGAGATGAGGCAGGGGAGATAGGGCGGAGGAGGCAGATCGATTTATGAGTGTGCTACAGGAGGGCTGAAAACCAACCATAGCCAGAATTTATGGTCGCCAGTGTCTTCAGATTTAGGGTTGGAATTTGAAATGAGAGATAAAGAGAGAGAGAATGAGAGCCAAATATTAGTTTCAAAATATTTCAAATTTTTAAAAGTGTAAGAAGTTGGAGCCAATTATTATTGTCAATTAGTTCAAATATTAATTGATAAATATGACATCATCCAAACCTATGTGGCATACCTTAGAAGTTGACACGTAAGCAAAATTACATCAACGGCTAATCTCCTTTTATAGAAAGTATAGATTATTCAGTTTGTTGGGTTTATTTGGTTCTAACTGAATTCATCTTGCTATTTATGTATAACATAAGGGAGTGAAACTGATATACCGTCAACATTAAGGGTAGTATAATGAAACATACCCAACGAAACAATAATAATAATAATCTCAAACAATTTACGAGGGTTTCCTTTTTCTGTATCATCCACATTCGATCATCGAAATTGATCTGATAATTATTATATGTATATCACAACATGAGTGTGGATCTAGCTTCCAACACCCATGGCTATCTCGACGAACAAATCTCACAGCTCATGGAGTGCAAACCCTTAACCGAAACAGAGGTTCGAAATCCCCCAATTTTGATCGATTTTTTGGTTAATTTTTCAAATTAGGGTTGCTAGTGTGTTTAGTTTACGTTTTGGTTATGATTTTTGAACATTTTTGTGGTTGATTTTGGGATTTGTGTGGTGGATCTGGGATTTTGTTGTTGTTTGGGCACTTTTAGGGTTTGGTGATTTGTGTAATATTGATGTTGAATGAATTATGAGAGTAATTGTTTGTAGGTGATTTGTGATGTGATTAGTGGTTAAATAAGTTGAATTTTGTGTTGGATTTGTAGGTTTGGAATGTGTTAGATAAGATGATGGATTGTTATGTATGAAAGCTCTGTAGTGAGATAAGAAATAAGTTAGTGTTGGTGTTTTTGTTCAATGACACCATTCTCTAATCTCCTTAAACTCTTAAAAACGCTCACTTTCTTGTTCGATAATTCTTAAAAAAGATGGCAATCTCTAGTGCTCATGATTCGGTCCATTTTGGCGAGTCTACAACCGACATGGTGGTTCGTGTTATTCCAACGAAGCGCAACCCTGAAGTTTGGTTACATTTCGATTTGTGCGAGATGGCGAACGGGACGAAAAAAGCGTGTTATCATCATTGTAATGGTTTTTACACCATTGGGGCAAACACCACCTTGAAACAACACATCGAAAAACCGTTTTGCAAGTCGTTGAAACAACAACCCACTAGTGGTCAAGCTTCCATGGCAAGCGAAGGCACTAGTTTGTTCGCCTACAATTTCGATATGGCAAGGGAGGAAATGGTAAAGTTTGTAATCCAAGAAAGTTTGTCGTTCAACCATTTCGAAAACCAATGCTACACAAGGATGGTTCAAAGAACTCTCTAACCACGATACACCCATGTAAGTCGCGTTACGCTTAGGAGGGACTCATACATTTGTGTCACCGCCCATTGGATTGAACCGGCGACGTGGCAATGATGAAACGCACGATTTTGTTTAAACTATTTGATTACCCTCACACCGGTGAAGCTATATATAATGTTGCTGCACCTGGTGTTCGTCACTTGTCGAATAGGCTAGATTGAGCTTGTGTTGAATATTGTATAGGTTAGAATCGAACACACGACCGAAATACGGAGATTACAGTGTAAAAGGCAACAAGTTCGCCCGAACTTAACCTGTATTGGTCAAGTTCGCTCGAACTTGATGTGCCTTTAGTCAAGTTCGCCCGAACTTGAGTATAAAAGGCCAAGTTCGCTTGAGAAGTGCATGTTGATGTCAAGTTCGGCCGAACTTGACATAGTCAAGTTTGCTCGAACTTACCTCCACTCCAGCGAACTTGTCTCCTATATATAGGTGTGTTGTTCATTTGTCATTTAAGTTTTTGGCATCCCTACGGGGAGGTGCTGCCGGATTCTCTCCAGGAACTCCGACAGCTGGACTTATGAAGATGTATACTCTTTCGGTATGAATGAAGGCTTCCGCTGCATTCTGTTTCTACTCCATTCTTAATAACATTCTACCGAATCGGTTTACGTTTATCCACTAACTTCCATCTAGAACCGCCTGATCACGGACCTTCAATTGGTATCAGAGCTATGGTTATCACCTATGCTCATGAATTTGGACATTTATGGACATTAGGAGGGGTTTTAGACGTAAATCATGAAATAAACCTACAATCCACGGAAAAAATCCAAAATTGAACGGATAGGATTGTTAGAAAACCAATTTCGACCAGATCTATGGTGAAATCATCTCGAAATTCGAAGAAATAAGGATTTTGGATCGAAAAATGTGAAAAATGGTTGATTTAGGAGACCAAGTTCGCCCGAACTTGACCTGTCGAGGTCAAGTTTGCCCGAACTTAACATGGTTTTTCAAGACTTTTCATCAAGTTCGCCCGAACTTGACAAAGTTTTTCATGAATTTTCATCAAGTTTGCCCGAACTTGACTGATTTTCATTGAAATTAAGCGTTCGCCCGAACTTGTCTCTTTCATGCAAGTTCGCCCGAACTTGGTGGTGGCCAACCAAGTTCGACCGAACTTGTCACAAACTGACTAAGTTCGCCTGAACTTGTCATACAAGTTCGCCCGAACTTGTCAGGATGCCTAAAAAAAGGCATTGAAAAAATATTTATTGCTCGGGTTGATGAGACGGGTGTCCAGAAAAAATTTGGTGATAGAATTGAGATTCATTGAGATTTCGTGATCATAGGAAGTTCCGACTTATCAGATCATGATACAGATTGATGCTTAAGGGTTAGAGTCCTGATCTCCGGTTAAGGAACAGTTAGCCGGATTAGCAATCGTTAGTACCGATGAAGGAACTGAGGACGTTCAAAACATTCAGTGATGATCTTAGGATTAATGACTAGCTCCGAAGACGGATGGTTTCAAAATTACCAAGGAGATCTAAAGTTATCCCAGATACGCTAACTGATGATAGCGTTTGGTGGCCATTATTTTTAGTCTTCAAGCAGATGAATCATTCTTTTCTTTGGACTAACCGCCATTGGATGATGATGTTTGGTGATTAAGTGGCGCTGGTCTACAGGACATAGCTATATATCTGGCATTATGACTGAAGAGGAAGAATGTGATTTGATCATGGACGAGTGATTCTCATATTCGAAGTGTTACCAGATGATTTGGTTCCGATGAAGATTTGCTGATTGAAAAAGATTACCGATTTGCTGATCTGGAGTGATTACGGAAATCGGGATTTCAGATTTTTGCGGGTAAACATTGATTTAAAGTTTACCAGTGTGGTATTTCGAAGTTTCTATGAATTGCCGGTTGAGTCTTGAAGATCAGAAGATCGAGCATGGGAGATATGCGCTAAACTGAACGCGGATGTGGTTAAAGTTGAAATGGAGAAGTTACATTGATGAGCTTCAAATTGGTGTCTATTCAAGATAATCTGTCGGTCAAGCAAATCAGAGGAGGTTGGAAACTGTGCAACAAATATATGAACTGGAGATTTCAGGGGGAATTAGATGTTGATAATGCAAACCCGGATCATCAATTAAGGGGGAATTTGTTGACGCGTTTCGACGACATCAGCAGATACCTTGATTGAAGTTGCAGAATATTCAAAAACGGCTCCAATTTGAAGACCAAGATTCGACAGTAACGAACAAGGGGGAATCTGTTGGTGCACCAGGTGTTTGTCACTTGTTGAATAGGCTAGATTAAGCGTGTGTTGAATATTGTATAGGTTAGAATCGAACACACGACCGAAATACGGAGATTATAGTGTAAAAGGGAACAAGTTTGCCCGAACTTGACCTGTATTGGTCAAGTTCGCTCGAACTTGATGTGCCTTTAGTCAAGTTCGCCCGAACTTGACTATAAAAGGTCAAGTTCGCTTGAGAAGTGCATGTTGATGTCAAGTTCGCCCGAACTTACCTCCACTCCAGCGAACTTGTCTCCCTATATATAGGTGTGTTGTTCATTTGTCATTTAAGTTTTTGGCATCCCTACGGGGAGGTGCTGCCGGATTCTCTCCAGGAACTCCGGCAGCTGGACTTATAAAGATAACTCTTTCGGTATGAATGAAGACTTCCACTGCATTCTGTTTCTACTCCATTCTTAATAACATTCTACCGAATCGGTTTACGTTTATCCATTAACTTCCGTCTAGAACCGCCTGATCACGGACCTTCATATAAAGCAATCGACAAATGTATTACAACATACAAATTGGAAAAAAAAGATTTTTTCAATAGCTTTTGATAACGCCTCAAACAATACGCTTTCGGTAACGCATTTAAGATTAAAGTAAATCCGATTTGTGAGGGTATTTTTTTCCATAGTCGATGTATCACACACATGATAAATTTGGCCGTTCAAGACGGCTTAAAGATTACTGAACCACAAAAAGAAGCTTTCAAAAAATGTTACGTCATATATATAGTCATCTGCATAGACATTCAAAATATATTAAAATGTGTAAGGAAACGGGTCGAATATGCTTAGGACCCAATTGGGACGTCGCTCATCGATGGAACTCGGCTTGCACCATGTTTGAAAAAGCTATTTTGCAAAAAGAAAGTTTAATAGAATTTCATAACCTTTTGTCGAGTCGTGGAAAGGTTTCGTCTTACCATCAAACGAATTAGGGTCTTATTGAAACGGTTACACAATTGCTTTAAGTTTTCAAAACATCAACAAAGACTTTATCGGGGGTTTACTGTCCAAATAGTTCATTGGTACTTTACAATTTGTTTAAAGTGTGTTTAAAATTACACGAGTTGTTGGGGAGGGGTAGACCATATTGTGATATGATAGATACGATGAAGGAAAAACTAAGAAAATATTTTAAAGAACTACCCATGGTTTTCACTTGTGCCGCCGCTTTAAACCCTTGCTTTACTGTTTTTGGAACCGGGTCTTTGATTGAAAAAATTGCAAACGAATTGAATTTAAACACCTAAGAAGAACCAAACTTTGGCGAAGCCGCAAAAGATCGTTTCAACTCTCAACTTTCAAAAATGTTTGATGTTTATGTAACAAAATATGGTACAGCCTCGTCACACATTCACGACTCAATGAGAAATGCCGCTTTCGTCGAAGGTTCAAGTATGGAAGATCAAGATTTGTATGTTTATGACTATTTGTTTGATGAGTCGAGTCAAATGCAACGTTGTAACACTAGTAGTAGCGAACTCGGTTGGTATGGTGGGTCGAACTTTCTATGAACGATGACTTCACAAGAATTTAAAAATTTTGATTTGTTGGGTTGGTGGAAAAGTAAGGAAGATCAATTTCCGATCTTAGCCACAATGGCCCGAGATTTACTAACGGTCCAAGCTTCCACGGTAGCTTCGGAAAGTGCTTTTTCTATAAGTAGTAGGGTGATTTCGATACGGAGGACTCGACTGACACCAAAGACGGTTGAGATGTCATTTGCTTGAAAGATTACTTGGATGCGGCGGTGAGATGTCAACACATACGCTCACTCGAGGGAGAATTAGATTGCGAAGCCGAAGTGTACGAGGACGAGGTCAAAACGAATTGACAAACCCAATGACCGACGAAGAAGCCGAACTAGATGAATTCCTACGCAATAGTTCGAGTTTGGGCCAAAAGATTAAACGAGGCTAAAGATATGTTACTATTGTAGTCCCACTAAAAAAATATAAATTAGCGGACCTTCACGTGGATTAATATTCTAAGTTTATGTATTTTCATTGTTACGTTTTAGCGTTCGTATTTCCATATGTTATGTAAAACCGTTTGTTCGAAGACTTAATGATATGATGTTTACACCTTTTATACTTTCATTGTTATGTTTTTATAAAAAAAATACTGCATTTACTTAAAATAACAGCAAAAAAATCTGGAAAAATAGGAAAAAAACATTCTGTGTTGTTTTCTGCAGACCGGTTTCCCGTTATTGTAACCGTTTTTTTTATTCAGTCAATTTCATCAGTTAAAAAACCGATTTTTGAAAAACCGGTTACGAACCGATTAGTACCGGTTGTGGTTTTTAGTTTCTGAAACCGGTTAAAACCGTAACCGGTTATTAAGTAACCGGTTTTTTGGCCAAAAAAAACCGAACCGGTTAAAAACCGTAACCGGTTAAAAAGAACGTTGTACACCTCTATCTACAAGCTCGCCATTCAAAACAACGCACAAGATCAAACTTTTCTCGTTATAACCAGATTAGAACTAGCCCGAATATTTGTAATTTTTACAGCTTGTAATTTTTCTTTTTAGCATCTTGCTACTCTATTTATATATAGCACTAGTAAAATTACCTATACTTGAAGCGGGAGTTACATCTTTGTAATTTTTTTTCTAGCATCTTGCTACTTTATTTATATATAACATAAGGGACTGAATCTGACATACCATTAACTTAAGGGTAGTATAATGAAACATACCCAAACTAAACAATAACAACAAAAACAACAATAATAATAATGAGGGGTAACTTTGTAGAATAGTAACTAAGTTTTAAAAATATTCTGACTAGGTCACTCAAGTTTTAAAAGTGTTCCAATCAGGTCACACAACATTTGTTTTTCATTAAAATTAAGGGTTTTTTCATCCATTTTATAGGTAACCGTGGTGATGTGGATTTTTGTTTCTTTTTTCCCTTTTATTTGATTCTGACGTCGAGTGATGACGTGGACTGTAACTTGTTTTTTATTTTTTTAATGTAATTAAAGTGTTTATATTTTTAATAAATATAATTTCAAATATTAAAATACATTGAAAAAGTGACATGACTCGATTTGAATATTAAATTATCTAATTGAGATAAAAATAATACGAGTGACCTAATTAAAACATTTTAAAACTTGGTTACTGTTGACCGTATACCCTATAATAATCTCAAACAATTTACGAGGGTTTCCTTTTTCTGTATCATCCACATTTCGATCATCGAAATCGAGAAATCGATCTGATAATTATTATATGTATATCACAACATGAGTGTGGATCTAGCTTCCAACACCCATGGCAATCTCGACGAACAAATCTCACAGCTCATGGAGTGCAAACCCTTAACCGAACCAGAGGTTCGAAATCCCCCAATTTTTATCGATATTTTTTGGTTAATTTCTCAAATTAGGGTTGCTAGTGTGTTTAGTTTACGTTTTGGTTATGATTTTTGAACGTTTTGTGGTTGATTTTGTGATTTGTGTGGTGGATCTGGGATTTTGTTGTTGTTAGGGCACTTTTAGGGTTTGGTGATTTGTGTAAATTTGATGTTGAATGAGTTATGAGAGTAATTGTTTGTAGGTGATTTGTGATGTGATTAGTGGTTAAGTAAGTTGAATTTTGTGTTGAATTTGTAGATTTGGTATGTGTTAGAAATAGATGCTGTATTGTTATGTGTGAAAGTTCTGTAGTGAGATAAGAAATAAGTTAGTGTTAGTGTTGATGTGTTTGATAAGATACGTGTACGTTGAGTTTACGCTTAACGAATACGAGATTTTGTGTAAGAAATCGGGCTTTTATACGGAATTGAGGGGGTAGATGATGTGGTAGTTTTCTTTCTTGAGCATATATTGTTGATCTTGATTGTTCTTTGAGTAGTTATTTAAGGGTTTCGTTATCTTTTGCTTTTATAAAAACTTAAAAAGTGTGGAACAAAAAGTTAGATAGTATAGAATGTTAAAGGATGTAGGCAAGAAAATTAATTCTTTTTCTGATATAGTGGTTCATCTACATCTCTTGATCAATCATTTAAACCTTTTTGTGTAGCATTTTATCTACTTAACAAGGTTTAAAAAGGCGGAAACAGGTATGAGGCGTTTTCTCTTAGCCTCAAGAGGCGTAAGCCTTGAGGCAGGTCGAGGCGTAAGCCTGAAACATTATTAATTTTTTTTATTAAAAATGTATATATCTCTCATAAAAATCACAAATTAACATAAAACAAACATCATAAATAGAAAATAGTTCAACAAACAAGGTTTAACATAAAACAAACATCATAAAATAGTTTGAACAACTTAAATTAGTAATATTATGACATCTAAATATCATAGAACTCGTTTTCCTCCACATCATCATCCTCAAAGTTTTCATCTGGCGTATTTGGATCGTCATCTTCATCAACCAAATTAATAACTCTTTTCCTTTCCCTCCTAGATGATGAACCCTCACCTTTCTCCTCATTTGACTCGCCAACTTCACCAACGCCATCTTCATCCCCACTCGGGTTGGCTATCCACTCATCATCCGACAAAACATCATCGGCAACGATCGGGTCTTCATCATCTTTTAGATTCGTCTTCTTTATAAACTCTTGCTTCAATCTCCTATTGTACATAACGTACACCAACTTGTTCATCCTATCCGTGCCCAACCGATTTCTTCTTTTAGATCAGGTTTTCTTAACCTAATAGATGTTTTTTAGGGTTGGCCAACCAATTAAGCCTAATAAACACTAAATGGGTCTAAAATAAAGTCCAAAAAACCTAAATTTTTTCAATTTTCACAAGGTCCGGTGAGGCTTAAGCCTCACCGCCTCGGACAGACTCGGATGACTGAGGCCTAGGTTTCAGTTGACCTCTATGAGGCTAAGCAGCGTTTTTTCATAGCCTCAACCAAGGCGTAAGCCTTGAGGCGGGCCTGGAAAGCATTTTTAAACCATGCTACTTAATAGACACTTAATTTGATATAGGGCTGCAAACGTGTTGAACTTTTATCAAGTTACTCGAGCTCGTTCAAGTCGAGCTTTTACTGTGCTAATCGAGCTGTTCAAGTCTTAACTACAAGTGTGTGTATAAATAATTGTATATAAATCGAATTTTCAAAGGAAATAGTAAATTAAAGACTTTATTATATTTACTTTTTTGAGAAGGTTTTTGACTGATGGTTATGTTTTGCTGTAATTTATAAGAAATGAGATTTATTATTGAATATATAGTTTACATACTTGTGTAATGAGTCTGAATATCAATAAGAAATAAAGATATTCATGTTCTGTGTTCTTTGTTATGAAAACTTAACTGAAGTCTGCAAAGTAAACAAACAAGTAACAAGCCAGTGCAAATATTTAAATAGCAAGTGTAAGATTCGCTGTTATGGAGTTTAATGGTGGCTGTTTTCTAGAAGCATTAGTGTTAAATTACTTGCTATCTGTTGATGTAGGTTAAGACATTATGCGAGAAAGCAAAAGAGATACTTATGGCGAAAGCAATGTTCAGGTATGAGTTAATTTATCATTCTTGAAAATAGATTCAATCTATGTATCACATCACCTATTAGCTTTATGCAGATATATAAAAGAGTAAAATGCCATTTTTGTCCCTGAGGTTTGGCCAGTTTTGTGACTTTGTCCAAAGGTTTGTTTTTTCGTATCTGGGTCCAAAAGGTTTGAAATCTTGCCAATTTCATCAGGCTGTTAACTTCATTCATTTTTCTCCGTTAAGTCAGGGGTATTTTCGTCTTTTTTTGCTAACTTAAAAGGCAATTCGGTCTTTTTCAATTTATACTGAATACCCCCGAAAAAAAGACTGAATTGCCCTTTAGTTGACAAAAAAGACGGAAATACCCCTAACTTAACCGAGGAAAATGGATGGAGTTAACGAGCCGGATGAAAATGGCAAGATTTCAAACCTTTTGGATCCAAATGCGGAAAAACAAACCTTTGTACGAAAGTCGCAAAACTGGCCAAACCTCAGGGTCAGGGATGAAAATGGCATTTTACTCTACATAAAATATCAAAGATTTTGATAAATATATGAAAATCTGTTGTTATTTTTTCATTTTCTTGATGTATTTTGCAGCCAGTAAAAAGCCCAGTGACAATATGTGGTGACATTCACGGGCAGTTTCATGATCTTGCTGAACTTTTCCGTATAGGCGGGAAGGTATCTAATCGCTCCTCATCATTCCACGTGTTTCGTTTACGGTTTACACAATTTCACTTCACCATGTTTCATCTTCAATGGCAGTGCCCAGATACTAACTACTTGTTCATGGGGGATTACGTGGATCGAGGATATTATTCTGTCGAAACCGTCACGGTAAGTGGAAGCTGAAACATGTTATTCTCATGTAATGTTGCATTTGTTGTGGGACACAGGGAGTACAGTTAAAACATAAGGGAATCAAAGGTTCAAAGGGAGCTTATTCTGGTACCCAAATTGATTACAAGACAATTTTAGTATCGACTTTTTTTACTAGCTTTCGTATTTTTTTGTACTTAAAATGTCGTGAAGTTGATGAAAATTACCTTTGTTTAGCTCTTGGTGGCTCTGAAAGTAAGGTATCCTCAGCGAATTACAATTCTAAGAGGCAATCATGAAAGTCGTCAGGTATTTTACTTAAAATGAGTCAATTCTGATTCTGTTTTTATCTCTTAAACGGGTCAACCGGTCAAACTACTATTTTCATCAGCTTATATTGTTATTTTTGTGTACAGATCACTCAAGTCTACGGGTTTTATGATGAATGCCTTCGAAAGTGAGTTTCTTGCACCCCGAAATGATTCAATATTTTATTGACCAAAATACACAATGCTACTAATATTATAAATTTTAATCTGGGGTTACTTTTTATCCTTTATTAACTATTCTGCTGTATGCAACTCTGCATGATGTTGTTAGTTGTTACTGGTGTATAATTGTGTTTGTATGTGTTTCATAGGTACGGCAATGCTAATGTTTGGAAGACTTTTACAGATCTCTTTGACTATTTTCCGTTGACTGCATTGGTCAGCATCCACATTCTCTATATTTATTTACTTTATAAACTACAATAATGTTATTAGCATAATAGTATTACCCCCATATTTTATATGTTCATCCTGCTAGGTTGAGTCAGAAATATTTTGCCTTCATGGTGGGTTGTCACCGTCAATCGAAACTCTCGACAGCATAAGAAACTATGACCGTGTGCAAGAGGTCCCGCACGAGGGTCCAATGTGTGATCTTCTATGGTCTGACCCAGATGACCGTTGCGGTTGGGGGATTTCGCCACGTGGGGCCGGATACACATTTGGACAGGTAAGTATGTAAATATTAGGCCTGTAAATGAACACGGACAGAGGGGTGTTCGTGTTCTTTCATTTAGCTTTTACGAACACGAACATATAATTAAACAACTTTTTGTGTTCATGTTCGTTCACTAAGAAAATTGGTATGTCCGTGTTCGTTTATGTTTGTTCATTTAAAACTAAACGAACTGTTCACGAACGTAAATGGACATAAACAAACAAACTTAAACGAACATAATTTAAGAAACATAAACGAACACAAATGAACATAATTCAAGTAACATAAATGAACATAATGGACTATCATAAACAAAGACAAACAAACCAAAACTAGTTTCTTATCTGTAAATTAATGATTAATTACGATAAGTTCCATTGTAAAGCTTATTTTTTTATTGGAAAGCCTAATTACTAAATATTTATATAAGAAGTTATAAAGCCATTTTTATGTTTGTATTTATATAGATATTACTTATCGAGCCGGGGGTTTCACTGGAAGCAGCCTCTCTATTCCTACGGGGTGGAGGTAAGGCTGTCTACATCTTACCCTCCTCAGACCTTACCTTAGCTTTGCTATTGGTGGGATTTGCCGAGTATGATGATGATGATATAACTACTTAATTATGTATATACTAAAATTTAAACAAACATAAAAGAAGTAAAGAACATAAATAAACAGGACATTCACGAACATAACTGAACGAAAACAATATGTGTTCATGTTCGTTCATTTAATTAAATGAAAAAAAAATTTGTTCATGACTTATTGTTCGTTCCTTTATTAAATAAACGAACATAAATGAACTTCCCGCCGAACAAGTTCACGGACAGTTCATGAACGTTCGGTTTGTTTACAGGCCTAGTAAATATGTCTAATATCTTTTTTCGTTTTAGCTATCGAGTGAATGTTTTATGACGTAAAATTATTTTGTAGGATATTTCTGAGCAATTTAATCATACCAACAACCTGAAGCTTATTGCTAGAGCTCATCAACTGGTCATGGAAGGATTCAACTGGGGACATGTAATAATTACTTTTTATTACTTATTATGTCTTGTGGGACCCTTTTGATTCATGTCGTTTGACCGTTTTGATTGTTTTTCATGACAGGAACAAAAAGTTGTGACTATCTTTAGCGCACCGAATTATTGCTACCGAT
Organism: Scalesia atractyloides; assembly: GCA_947069175.1. Classification (NCBI taxonomy): domain Eukaryota; kingdom Viridiplantae; phylum Streptophyta; class Magnoliopsida; order Asterales; family Asteraceae; genus Scalesia; species Scalesia atractyloides. The sequence goes on along the minus strand of CAMTDV010000021.1, from coordinate 20,226,401 downwards.
GTGGAAACATGGCTTCTATCTTGGAAGTTGATGATTGCAAGGGCCACACATTTATCCAGGTTTTTGTTATACCGACACACACGTCACCATTTCACTATTAGAGGCGGCAAAATGGGCTGCTTGCCGGGTTGGGTAACAGGCTAGAATGGGTAGTTTTTTTTGCAGGGGTTAGATGGCTGGGTTGAGTTGACACAAAACACCTTTTGTCCGAATTTTTGTAGTTTTTTATAAGTAACTGGTGCGTCAGATATGCTTATAAACATTTAATTTTATATCAGTAATATTCTTTTATAATAGAGTAAAATGCCATTTTCATCCCTGAGGTTTGGCCAGTTTTGCAACTTCCGTCCAAAGGTTTGTTTTTTCGCATATGGATCCAAAAGGTTTGACATCTTGCCATTTTCATCCGGCTCGTTAACTCCAACCATTTTTTCTCCGTTAAGTCAGGGGTATTTTCGTCTTTTTGTTAACTTAAAGGGCAATTCAGTCTTTTCATTTTATGTACAAGCATTTAGCATAATGTACAAGTATTCAAAACCCTTTAAGTTAACAAAAAAGACGAAAATACCCGATTAATGGAAAAAAATGGATGGAGTCAATGAGCCGGAGAAAATGGCAAGATTTTAAACCTTTTGGATCCAGATGCGGAAAAACAAACCTTTAGACGAAAACTGACAAAACCTCTAGGACGAAAATGGCATTTTACTCTTTTTAATAAAATGATTTAGAAGCCTTTATGCATAAAAAAAGACAATGACTCTCAACTCAACTGATCCATTTTCTTTTAAGCTGTTCTTTTTAATCGTTAGAAACTTATACATTCTTCAAAATAGAAACTGAATGAAAGATTGTACCTTTTGGTGCAGTTATTCTAATTTAAAACTTTTTAAATTTCGCAGTTTGATCCTGCTCCTAGGAGAGGAGAACCCGATGTAACCAGACGAACTCCTGATTATTTTCTCTGAATGATTCATGGTCATCTGTCGAGATTCGGGCTTCTGATACAACTGTATGGGCCAAAATTCATCAGGTGAAGTGCAAGAAAAGGACCAAATGGTTTGTATGTTTCATTTGTTGAAGTAATGGGCTTTTTATGTATCTGCAAAGGGAATGATTTAGAAGGAGTTTTTGACTAGTTTAAAAAAAAAATTAACATTTGTATTAAGCAATTTCCCTCTTTGAGTGGTTTGTTGATTTGGTGTTGATTGTTTATGTGTTTAGTTTGTTTTTATATATTCATTTTCTTCAGGGTCACATTCATACATATATACGAACGGTCCCAGGTTTATATCGACCTGGCCCGTGTTTGATTTTCGGGCTGAGCCGAAACTGTATATATTAGGTTTATACTAATTAAGCAAAAAGATAAAATGTGTGGTTGCACAATGTTAAGAAACGTAACGTAATGGAAACAATTTCAATGTGCGCACTAGCTAAAGATGCTTTCAATCCTACCATTTGTTTCTTAGTTGTTTTAAGTTTGATTTAAGAACTAAATTTTTATATAAATGTTTAATGTTTAATTCTTATTCAAGCAAACATAAAGTAAACAAGTTTGTGTAATGAACGTATGAAAATATGGTTTTATTTATCTTTTTGGCTTAATGAACATATTAAAAATATGGTTTTTTTTTTAATTGTGTAAATATTAACTTCTAAAAAACCTATAAAGATTTTATATAAATTCCAAAATCTATAAGCATTTTATGTAAATTCCAGGAATGCATAGTAAAAACTCGAAGACCAATGACATAGAGATGCTAAAAAATTTGAAATTTATAAAAACCAAGAGAAGAAGAAAGTTCTAGTAATGGTTAAAATAGTATGATTAAATGAACTTATAAGTACATCTTTAGTGGGGCTTGATGCAGCCCCACCCCCACCCACCACAAAACGCTTTATGGCGCCTTTGTACACAGCCCCTAGGGGTGCTATGCCCCTCCAACCATTTCCTCCGGCAAAAATTGTTATGGGAAAAAAATTTGTTTTTCACTCACACATATATGTATAATTGGAGTATAACCTCACTACACACTAAAATTATAAACCTCCATTTCTTACACAATTGCCACATGTCGTATAACCCCACATCTATGAGGGTTATACTTATGAGGCTTGACCAGTACACAGGCCTAATAAACATTCATGATTAAATATCTATGAAAAATAGAACTTCAATAATGTCTTTAAACTGATAAGATTTTACAAATATTTCTCAAGATTCAAAAAATATAATATGATTGTTTTCTATTTATTTTTCCAAATTTTTAACCGGTTACCAAAGTTTATAATATCATGTGACTATATATGCTTTTGTATAATACATAACACATTGTTTCGACCATTTTAAAAACCACCAACGACTCAAATGTTGGAATGAAAAAAAAAAATTATAATCAAAGATCAACCGTTTATGCCATCTCATCTCCAGCCCAGCTGCTCTTCACTTTAGGCCCAGTGGGCCCTTCCTCACCCAACACTTCTCTTGGAATACTCTTCACAAACTTGTCAAAAGTCATGTTCAACTTTCCTATCATAATCTTCTTCACTTTGTTAATTTCTTTATCAAGGTCATAACTAATTTTTGGACCCCATTTTCGTTCGTAGTTTAACCATGGTGGTTCGATCACCACGGACCCTAAATACCCGGCAGAGACCACCAGCGCCCTGACTCCAGTGTCCATCACTTGACCACCTTTAGCCGTGTCATCTCTAAGTCCAATATTGGCCCCTGAAGGACCACCCACTAATACTAACCCGGGTTTTGGATAAGATGAGTGAGCGTTTAGCGATGAGTACACAACTGGCCTATTGCCATTTGCATACTCAAGACTAGAAGCACTCACCCATGTTCCCCAACTATGTTGCGCGAAGAACACGCGGTTTAACTCACCATTGAAGTTACTAATCCTTAACGTGACATGTTCCCAATCGCCAACATGTTCCCCTATCTTTCCCAATGAGATGTTGATGAACTCAACTTTGGCTCTTGATGCACCATTAAAAGGGTAAAATAACCAAATGGCAATATCGGTAAATAACCCTCCATACATGGGTTTAACATGGAAATATGCACTTGCATCTTTTAAGTCACCTTTCTTGACCCTTTGTTTACTTGAACCATCTTTTGGAAGGTCTAGCCAATATGTGTCATCATTTGAACCACCTTGTGGAAGGTTTGAACCATTATCTTTGATAGGGCTAGGGTTTGACTCATCCCCTTTGTGATAAAGCAATGCACCATTTTGAAAGAACCAATCAACTGAAGAAGGGATGTATAGTTCACTAGGGTGAAAATATACCATAGGAGAATAAGTTTGAATTAGGGCCTCAATTTGGTTCAAATTTGGCATGGAATTTACCAAACTGCCCTTCAAGTTCTTCAAACAAGATAGTAATAATGTGTTTCCTCCATTCCCATTTTGAACCACAAAACCTCCTATTGATGCACCCATAGCTCCTACACCTCTATTTTTTGGTCTAGAACTATACACATTAAACCCATTAGCATTTAAACTTTTGCTCGGTCCCCAAACCCATTCGTCGCTCTCCAAAGTGTCCGTTAAGTCAGACCTGACACAACGGACCCTACTGAGAGCAGGTTTCTCTGACGAGCTTGTAACAACATACCCGACAGCCTTGTAGCCATCGGGTGGGTTCGGGAACCATATATATCCATCACCATCTTTCTTGACATTGAGTGACACACTACTCCAAACAAGAGTGTAGTCAATTGGTGACTTGAGAGTAGGATTTGAAGGGTTGTTTGTGACATCTTTTCCCACAAGAATATGCCCAAATAAAGCCATATTGTTAGGTTGACCATAACACCCTAAAACCGAAAACCGTTGGGGGATCGAAGCCGCATCATAAAACGTTGCCCCGGCATTGCCTGGCCCTCCCTCGTTAGCTGACCAAATCTTGTTGAATGTTGTTACTTGACCCACAAGTAATCCTCCTAAATCTATCGTGCCACCAGCAAAACCTCCACCTATAATGTATGATCAGGATTCTTGTGAACTCAATGAATGAACTTTTATAGATACAAATTAAAATAAAAACTAAAAAACACAAACCTGGAGGCCATTTGGGTAATGGAGAAGGAAGTTTGAAGGTGGTTTCAATCCCTGCAAGCTCCCTTCTTTGAGAAACATTTTCCAAATGTAACAATGTTCGGTTCGATGATTCGACCATTTTCGCACTATTGAAGAGCAAGGAGATTGTAAGGAAAGTGAAGAATATCATATGCATCTTGAAGAAAGAAACTATGAGCTAGTTTTGTATGTATATATGTGTATATTTGTGTGTATATACCAGCAGGTTTTGTTGTGTGATGTTTTGGATGTGCATGTGTGGTCACATGTAATTATATAGAGATAGTACAGATGGGAAGTTGCCAGAACTTTGGGAGGGTGCCACTTCTATATTCACGGGGACAAATATATATTTAATTCGTTTCAAAGCTTGCGTAATGTTTTTTTCTTTTTATATATTTGATTGCTTGTAGTATTTTTTCAACAAGAATGGTGACATATTTGTTAGGTTTGTACTTGATTATTAAATTTTGGTTTAAAGTGTATATTATATAATATATGTTATAAACTTAGATTATCATACAGTTAATAATGAAGATTTAAGGATTACAAAATGCTGGTGTGAAAATAAGATAAATAAGAATGTAATCATATAGTTACTTGTTAAATATTGGATATGTTATAGTTTAATAAAAATCTTTGATCGAGAAAGATAATTGGATATTTAAATGTTTTTGATGAAGTCAATATGAATGAAAGTTCCTTGTTGAATCAAGGTGGAGGATCATATGATTGTTAGAAAAGTTTTAGTATTAAAACCTTAGCGGTATGATAATTTAGTGTTAAGAGTACATATTATGCTATAGTTTTTGAATTAGAGTAATTATTATTGTGTTATTTCATTTTGAGTAGTGTAATAGCACTGTGGTAAGTATTGCATTACAACAAAATGAAGTAACGTAACAATTATCACTCTAGTTCAATAGCATAACAATAATTCTTTTAGTTCATATATAATTACTATAGTCATTTATACGCTTCTCACATCTCACCCTGGTATATTTAAATCTTTACTTCATATAATAAAATAAAATGTTTGAAGACATTTATCACCATTCTAGGTTATCTATTTTAAAATTTTCCCATTTTCTCACCGACTTAATTATGGATAATTATCATTTACTTAATGATAATTATTATGTTCATTAATAAGTGAATTTAATATAAAGTTAATTATAAATTTTCTTGATAAACTTTTATATATATATATATATATATATATACACATTTAATTCTAAACTTATATTTAAGTCTCTATATATCATCAAATTCAATATTATGTTTGTTAAAATATTTTAATAAAAGTGGAATAATGATAATAATTATTTTTTATGAGCGGTTTCTAAAACTTTTCCGATAGTTAATATGGTTGGATAGTTTGAATGGTAAAAAATATGTCAAATAATAAAAGGAAAATATGTGGTATTAAAAAATTCAAATATTAATCCTTAATAATTTGTATGCATTAACATTTTTATATATTTGTAATTGTAATTAAGTTTAATTAACCGTGTTTAAATAATATTTAATGGAGTAAATACACATCAGTTGAATTAACATTTATTAGTTACATAACAAAAGTGAACACACTATTGAAAAAAATGTTTTAAAAATAATTTAACAGGATTTATGAATGTTAGGTCAAATTTTATTTTTTAAAGACATATCTTGGCAATTGTATGCGTTAACATATGTATTATATTTTACTCAACCTGTATAATACATGATTTAATTCAACTTGTGCAATACACTCTTTTGTAATGACATATTTTTTTCTAATACTACAAATATAACATTATATTTATTCAACTCGTATATTATAAGAGATACTAACATAGTATATTAATATATAGTTTAAAAAAAATCATTTGACTTACAAAAGTAAGTAAGATGGATTAAGAATCATGGGTGTACAATACTACAATATATTAATTCTAATGTGAACCTGCCAATAAATGCATGGATAATAATTGCTTTGGCTATGCATAAAAATATATGGAAATGATTTAATGATAAACAAAAATGTAGTAGTTATTATCAAAATGAGTTGGCAAGTTTCTGCACAAAGAACCTGAGTGATGAGTTCAAACATTGTTTCGTCGGATCCAATGTTTAATATTTTGACTTTTGGTTATTTTTTTAAATTAGTTGGATTGCCAAATTAGTACTATTGTCTACTAAAGATAGATATGATCGAATGGTATTGTTGGTGATATGACGATCTCCAATGATCCGTCAGTGATCCAAATTACCGTTAAAAAAATAATCATTGTATGTATGTCTATGTATTGTAAGCTGTTAATAACTATAAAACAAAATTTAATACAAAATAAACAAAAAAGTAACTAAATAAAATAGACTAGTTTATATACATGATTAAAATTAAACGGAGAAGTAAAATGATTGGGATCCCTCATAACTTTTTTTTTGGTCATTGTTGTTCGTTCCCACGAAATTACCTCAATAATTTTAGGGCTTTCATACATTCTTCCCATCTCTCCGCTGGCAGAATAGTGTTGCCGACCTTCACCTCCACCTCCACCTGTTTCGAACCAACCAACAATATTAGGTGTGGGCAAAAACTGAACCATAACTGAAAACCAAACCGTTAGCCGAAAAAACTAACCGGAGACCAACCAAACCAATTGGTTGTGGTTAAATGAATATGATTAACCAACCATTCATTTATATTTATGGTTAAGTTATCTTCGTTAACCAACTTTAAACGAATTGAGCCGAATCTTATATATTTGTAATTTTTGAGCTTTTCTACCTCTATTTTCTAGTGTTATATACCTTTATTTCTAAACATTATTTTATTGAATAAATCAAGCATCTTATCTTGTGATTTAAATTATTATTATTGTGCCGTTCAATTTTTTTTAATTATTATTAACACAAGTTTCATTAAGAGCATAACAAAACATATAATTTTGCTTAACTGTTGCACTCTCTTAAATTTCCGCTTAAAAGTTTCTTCGTAAAATTATTTGGTTAACTTTTTCATATGCGTTGGGCCAGTGACATTTATTGGTTTATCTTTTATGGAACATAAATAGTTAAAGTATTGAATACGGTTGAATAATTTGGGGTTTTTATTAATTAACTTGTAAAAAAAACTAAAACTAACGAACTAAGATAAGTGAACTAGACGATTAGAAAGCTGAAAACATGAGGTTTTAAACAATCAAGATGAAGAACTACCCACATAATGAATCTCTAAGAACATACAATGACTCCTTAATCTCATCAAGTTCTGATTTCTGATCCGACTAACTTTTCGTTAAAGAAAGTTAAATCCTATAGTAAGTAGACAACTAGGAAAGGGACCCACACTCACAAAAGCCTAAAAACCGACCTATGGAGTATAAAACTTTCTCGACAAGACACTCCCTGGTGCGTCTCTAGAGGGTTTGGTTTAGGCCTAGCGACGCACCAACGAAGCAAATAAGGACAATTTAGTTGCAGTTGAGTTTCTGTAATTTTTTAAACTTTTTAATTTTTGGTGTGTCACTAGAGAATCTCCTCTCTATGGCGATGCGGCAACTTCATGCTAATCGATATTATTTTTTGTTTTCTTCGTAAAATCTTCGTTCTAACTCCATCTTCCTACATCTCGTATTTCAACCCTTTGTCACATTATCTTTCAATATCTTTATTTCAATCCATTTGCATTCTTCAACACATGTCCAAAGTTTGATGCGTACTTGTTTCTTCACCATTTTGCTTGTTTTAGCTCAAGTTGCACACGGACGCCTATAAAACACATTCCCACTAAATAAGAGTCAAAACAACAAAAAAGGACCAAAAACCTATCTAAAAATATACAAAGTTACAAAGGAAAATAGATGTGTTTTGCAACACATCAAATAGCTTATCCTACTCATCATCCGATTTAGAGTTGTGTAACACTACGTGTTTTTACGTCCTATAATTATCTTACACGTGTCCCGGGAATCCTAAATATGGCGTATGTCAAACCAGGAGGGACCTAAAGTCGTTAAACGCTTATCTTATCCTCAAGTTGGGGGGCCATATATGCTTAAATAAAAGTTTTAGAACGTTCAGGGACTAAATTTGCCAAGTTGTAAACTTGGCTGGCTGACCCAAGACACGGTCGCGGGCCGCGACCGGCCAGGCCTAAACCCCTCGCGCCCCGCGAGGGGGTGCCAGCGACAGAAAAGTGATTCTGGTTGATAGCTTGCATTTTGGACACTACTCACTCGGGTTTTTGCCACCTTACTCGAATTCTTGCCACCTTTTGACATTCAAGGAACACTTGTAATCACTTCAAGACCCTCCCTAGCACCTGGCTTCCGCTCTACCCTCCTCTAGTGACTTTATATATTGAGTTTTCTCAAAGTTGCAACCAAGTTCTTCAACCTTGGTGCACAAAATTCATGCTAGAGGAGCTGCTGATTAGTGCTTGGCTTTCCAAATCATTCCTAGTACTCACATAGACATAATGTAAGTCTATGATCCCTGCCAAGTTGTTTATTTATGTAACATTCATCGTAAAACGGGTTTCAAAACCCGCTTCGTTTTATAATCAAATAATCAGTTATAAGTTCATTGCGTATTTATTGTGCCGGTTATTTTAAATAATACATAATTAATAAATATTTTAGAGTTTAAAAATCATAATTAATAAATAATAATAATAAAATTAAATAAAAGAACAAAACAGGGTAGCCGGGTCTCGAACCCGGGTCTACCGCGTAGATACACACACATCACACCACTCCGCCACCCACATATTCGTGTTTAATACTTAAACAAATAATACTTATGGTAAAGCCGAAAATCAAACCTGTAACTCAGCAAAACCCAGAACCCGAAATCGCCGGCAAGAACGAAGACTCCGCAAATGTTGCTACTTTCCCTTGACTGAAACGCGTATACTGATTTCGACATCAGTTATAACCGTTGCTTAACACTCAATTGAGTCAAAACCGTTTCTTTTGAAAATTGGAATCATTGACCGGAAAATTTGGCCTCTAAATCGAAATCGAGCAAGCCTGTCCACCTTATAAATACCCACCCAAATTCCTTGTAAACATTTCGCTCAGAACCGCACTATCTTCCTGAAACTTTATTCCTTTCAAAGCACGTTGCCGGAAACTTTCGCACTCGCCGGAATATCGCCGGAATCACTGATCAGAAAACCGTAGTTGATCTCCAAACCGGTATAATTATCTAAACCTCCTTGCTATCTCTTGATTTGTAATTTATTAGCTCAAAACAGTAATCAAAACTGATTAATCAGTTTATTCAGTCGGAATCATTGTCGGGATTTTGAATGGTGAAAACGATGAAGTTAAGTTAGTGTTTAAATATAAATAAAAACGGGTATTTAACCGGGTTAGACACACAATCCAGCGGTGGACTGTGTGCAATTACAAAGCACACGTCCCGCGTTCGAATCGCACCTGTTTCTGATTTTATGAAATAAAGCCAACACTTTTTAAACCTATTCAGATCAATTCACAGTATATATATAAAATGAATATAATCCAGTGTTTATGCAGATTAGACACACAGCCCAACTGGTTGGGCTGTGTGCACTCGAACCACAGATCCCGAGTTCGAGTCCGGGTTCTGTAATCAGTTTCGGCCATATTAAAACCTTTTTAATAAAAACTAAATAAGGTTAAAGCTAGCTAGTATATATATATATATATATATATATATAATTAAAACAGAGAATATTTCGGGTTAGACACGTAGCTCAGTTGGTAGAGCTGCGTGCACGTATACGGGAGGTCACGGGTTCGAACCTCACTCGCCGCCTGAATTTCATGTTGTCAGACCCGGTCAGACTTGACAAGGTCAACACTTTTTTTTTAAATTTTGTTTTCTCATTTTTACTTATTAAAGTTTAGAAATTATTTAAAAAAATACTTAAAAATAAGATTCCTAAGATTAAAAATTTGCAATAAACTCCTAAAAATAAATCTAAAAATCTCATTAAGAGCACTAATTAAAAAATATTAATCTCAAATAAAATTATTTATTTATCGAATTATTTCGTTATTATTTAGGTTAGTATTTCCCTCGTCGGTTGAATCCTAAAATTCGTGCGCATTCATCTTTATCAAGGAACGCATCCACTATGAGTGAACCTCTACCAATTCCTCGTTTTAATCATGTTTTGGGGTGTATCATGTGTCGTACTATTCTTTTATTTTATTTAAACACTTGTGCATACATCATATCCGTGATCAAATGTGTTTGATTGTTGTGTGAATTATTGGTAGGTTGAATTTATCATTTCAGTGCACGCATTTCATTAGGCCCATCAGTTCCCGTGGGATACGGGTTGAGCATCAGGAGCCTCATTAGATCGGCTCCGTTTGATTGAGCCTTGATCTCAAATACATCATCATTCATGTCATATACTCATCCAAAGTGGTTTATGATTTTTACATATATATGTTTGCTCACATGTGATTAATGCACGAATTTTCTTTAATAAATAAAATAAGAAATTAGTTAAAATGTTTTATCAAGGTTCACTCACCTACTTTTGTTGACCCAAAATCTCCCCTGTTTTACACATGATACAGGTGATCCAGCCGAGACAGGAAACACTTAGGATGGCCTAGAAGAATAAACAAGTTTATGCTTTGGAATAAATATATAGTTTCATTTTCCTTTGTAATTGTATGGATTTTGTTTTTGCATATTCAAGTTTGTAATTTGAATTTAATAAATATGAAACGTCTTAGTAAATATCATGAGCTTTGGTGATAACCCTTAACTTATTTTCCCTATACGGGCTTGGGATACGGTAAATTATTGCCGCTTGGTCGAATATGGGATCATGTTTTATCCAGTTGTGGTAATTAACTAGAATCTTGCATAACCCGGTTTTGATCAGTTTTGTCTGAAACTAAAACATTAGGGGTGGACTTGATCGTGTCCTGGATATCCTTGGCTCACTAAATTGGTAGTGTCCACGACAATATAGCATGGTGTGTGGGCATACACTGGGTAATTGCTATCCTGCTTTCTGTGTGAAAGTTCAGAGTGGTGTATCAGTCGATCATGTCTCGGTTTCTGTACCAGGCCTCATATGTAAAAGCCAGCATGTAAATCTGTATACAAGGTCTTTTGTACTGTCCCAAGTTATTTACGAAAATTGTGCCAAGTGCACCTAAAACTGCTTTTGAAAAGATTTTCAAAATGAGTCGGTTGAGTGTATTTACCAGTGTAAACTGACGTATTTTCAAAGATCAAGTTACATGTACAAGTACGAAATAGGTCGGAAGTTGTGGGGCATATACCGAGGAGTTGCGCCCTTAGGATTTGCCTGTAAAGTCTGTTATCTTTTTATGTATATCTTCGATCCGCCTGTGGATCTTCGTTACAAACCATTGTTGTTATATTTTAAACTTTGAGTATTTCGGTTTGTAATGATATTTTAATTACAATACTTCCGCTGTGCTATTCTGTGTTATGTTTGGTTATGATGATATTTACTTTACGTCATAGTACTCCCCACCGGGCCCACCGGTAGACACGTGGATCTCGGGGTGTGACAAGTTGGAAGATCAAATAATAATTTCTATGACTCGTTTGGGATCCATCTTTTACGTGAGAGTGCGAATCTTGACAACCACGTACAAGAGCAAAGAGAGTTACGCGGGATCGTGACGGTGCAGTACAAGAGCAAAGAGAGTTATGCGGGATCGTGATGGTGCTCATAATTGTTTCGTAAACAATTATTTTTCGGTCTATAATGCGGTTACGTTTCAACATCATTTTTCCGTATGAGCCGACAACTATTTTCACAAATTGTGAACGATTGAGAGGGGGCGTTTATTTTTTTTTTTTCAACAAACGGAAGATGTTTGACATCTATTAGGTTTCACCGAATTAGAAAAATTCATGTTGGCAATTTGTCAATTGTTGTACAGGACTTTGCATGATGTGTGGGACGAATACTTGAATATCTGAAAAATTGTCCTAAGATAGTCTCCACAAGTTCTGAAACCGTGTTATTATTATTTAATGTTATTTTTGTTGTTATTATTGCTTAATAGTATTATAATTCTTATTATAAAAGGTCTGATTGATCTATATGGCCGGAGATATTTGTGAAAGTCGACATGTAGTGACATTCAACAAATATATATGAGGTACATGAAAGTGTACACGACTTTCTTGGCATGCTTGGTAGCACTGATTGCATAGATTGAAAGTGCTCTAACCCTCCAAGGGCTTGGTGAGGTCAATATCTTCGTGGTGATCACGACGACCCGACCTTAATACTTGAGGTCGTGGCGTTATATGATCTTTGGATATTACATGCATACTTTGGTATGGCATGCGCAAACAATGTTAAAAGCGTCATAGAGTAGTCGCCTGCCTTTGATGCCGTCATTGATAGAGTGGCAACCGACCCTTTATTTCATGCTAATGAGACTAAGGAACATAATGTACACATGCATCATCCTACACAATATGATATTGAAAGACGACAAAAGAGCGATTTGTCAAAAATACAAAGAGAGTGTTGTACCAGATGTTACTATACTAATAACCAATGAGAAACGTGCTATACGAGCTAAAATACGCTCTGGCAAATAAGCGCTCATCATAAAACGGACTTGGTAGAACATCTTTGCGCGAACCGTCAAGAGAACGCAGAAGATACCGATGGCGACAACGATAATGAAGACTTCAATTATATATATTACTGTGTTTTTTAAGCATTTACTAAAGTATTTTTTATATTACTTATCAATATATTTATATTTTTAGCTTGTATGATTAAGTTATTTTTATTTAATATTAGTTTGTTAAAAAACGAGAATTATATAAAAAAGTGATTATTCAAAAATGATTCGGGTACAGTTAAAACCAGTAAAACCATTACAGTTTGTAATAAGCACAAGTGAAGAAAAGGGTATAAGGTCATGTGAAGTCATAAGGGGCGTTTTCTGACACGTGTCGTGCCATGTCAGCAGGGGGCGTTATGACATTAGATGCGTAGTCATAACGCCCCTACCTCATCATTACCCAATTAATAAATAAACCCTTTAATTATATATATAAATGTATGTATGTATGTATATATGTGTGTGTGAGTGGAGAATTTTGCAAAACGCCGCTATGAGTATGGCGCCCATCAAATTTTTTTACCCCATAACGCCCCCCGTAGTGGTGTTGGGGGTGCTATGGGACGCTTTGGAGCCTCTCCCCCTTACAAAACGCCCCACTACATATACCCTAATGGTATCAGTGATATGATAGACAATTTATGACATGAAAGTTAAAAAATGAAAACCGTTCTGTAGAAAAGAAAATTCTTTATACCTCATAGAAACCTGTTCGTACTTGGGTTTCTCTATTGAAACCACTTTTGTGACAGTCAGTTTTCAAAATCGAACTATTTTTCATTTTGAATAAGAGAAAATGATTAAGAGGGCAAAAAGTCAAAAACCAAACTAACAACGACAGTGAAATAAATAACAAAATATAAAATAAATATATAAGACTGAAAGAAATGACTCTCAATATGAACGTAAAGTTAGGTGTAACAAAGATAACAAATAATAAACAAGTTTCTATAATTTTATATTTCACAAATCATTTTTATTTTAAATAAATACATATAATAAGTTGTAATAATTTATAATACTATTTAATATTTTTCATCTCCACTCCAATTATTTTTCATTTTAGGACCGGAAGGACCTTCTTCCCTAAAACCTCATTTGGAACAACATTTACAATTCTTTCAAACACTTCTTTAAGTTTCCCAGGCAATACCTTCTTCACTTTCTCTAACTCCTTTGCAATATCATAACTTAATTTTGGACCCCATTTTCTACTATAGTTCAACCACGGTGGCTCCACCGCGGTTAAGTGGTCCACAGAAACCACAACCGCCCTGAGCCCAGTGTCCATCACCGCCTTCCCTTTAGCCGTGTCGTTTCTAATGCCATTCCTCCCATTCCCTTGTAAAACAAGCCCCGGTTTTGAGTAAAACGCGTGTCCATTTAAAGAAGCGTACGCGACGGGTTTATTTCCTTTTTCAAACTCGATTTGTGATGCATCTAGCAATGTACCTCCACTATGTTCCGAAAAATAGACACATTTTAGACTACCATCAAAGTTACTGACCCTTAATGTCAAATGCTCCCAATCACCAACATGTTCCCCTATTTTTCCTAGAGAAATGGTGAGAAATTCCAGTTTTGCCCTTGCTGGCCCGTTAAACGGGTAAAATACCCATATGGCTATGTCAGTAAATGTTGCACCAAACATGGGCTTTATGTGAAAATACGCATTAGCATTATCTAAATCACCTTTCTTGACTCTCTCTTTAGCCGAATTATCGATGGGGAGGTCTAGCCAATACGAGCCATCGTCTGAGCCACCTTGAGGGAGATTCGAACCATCTGGTTCGATCGGGCTAGGGGAATTTTCTAACCCTTTTTGGTATAACAAGGCACCATTTTGAAAATACCAATTAACCGTAGAAGGAAGATATTTTTCATCACGATGAAAATATATTATTGGTGAATATGCATCAATCAAAGCATTGATTTGAGATAAATTAGGCATGGCCAATAGGGTATTTTTGGTATTTTTCAAACAATAGGGCAGTGACACGTCAGCTGAACCACCTGTGTTTTGGACTATAAATGAACCGGTTGATACACCCATTGCTTGAACCCCTCTATCTTTTGGTCTTGACCCATACACATTCAACCCATTAGGATCAATCTCATTTTTTAAACCCCAAATCCACCTATCAAATTCAACAATTTCTGTATAATCCGATCGAACGCATCGGATTCTTTCCAACGACGGCTTTTCTAGTGAGGCTGTGACAACATAGCCAACGGCTTTGTAGCCATCGGGAGCCACTGGGAGCCAAATGTAACCATTGTTATCTTGTTTTATGTTTTGAGTCTCACTCGTCCATACGAGCGAATAACTAGCTGGCATGGCAAGTGACGAGGGGTCACTTGCACAAGGCTTAGCACCTACAACCCACCCGAATAAAGGCTTGTTGTTGCATTGGCTATAGTGACCAAGCACAAAAAAGCCGTCTGGCATTGAAGACGGTTCATAGAATGTTGCACCGAGATTGCCCGGTCCACCTTCATTGGTGGCCCATATTTTGTTAAACGAAGATACTTGACATACTTCCAATCCTCCTAAATCGATAGTCCCTGTTGCAAACCCACCTCCTGGAATCATATTAAACATAAAACATATACAATTAGCATCACGTCTAGTGACCTAATTATGGAACTTGAAAAAAACATCGCGATATAGAAGAAGAATACCTTTTGGAAAGTCGGGTGGTTGAGTAGATAATCTTGAAATTGTTTCTATGGGCGATGGTTTCTTCTTCTTCATGAACATATTTCCCAATAATTTCAACATATTTCCCATTTTTCAACAGAAAATGTTGTTTGTGACACTTTCACAATTGGGTATCATGAAATACTTAGTGCACACTAAAAGTTCTTATAATTGTGACATAGGATTAAAAAATAATAATAAAATAAAAGGAAAGACAAAAGGGAGAAGTGAATGGCGTGCAAGGTATCCATGAAAATACTTATATACCCTTCTAAGGCTTTCAACAAACCCCACTTGATATCTTTTTTTTCTTCCTTTCTTTGTTTTTTTAAATTATGTTTATGTACAAGTTACGGTTCACATATTTGATTTAATTGGATTTTAGTTGAAATGGTTGATTTTACTGTTTACATCGGTCAATTCGATTGCTTTCAGTTAGTTACTCGAATAAATTTATCGTCGTAACATATGTTTCACCGGAGCAACTAAGCAATCGTTTGGAAGCTTATTTCAACGCATCTTTTAGAAAAAGTTAAAGTACTGATTCGAAATTTTGAAAAAAAAAAACAAGACTAAATGATATATATGATTCATGATGTTTGTCATAAATAGCGAAAATTATTTCTAAGTATTATGAGTTAGATTAAGATTCAATACTTTCTAAACTCGGTCATTCATGTAGGAATAATCATCTAAAAATCGGTATCTTTTTAAATTAATCAGTTTACCCTTTTTATATCGTTTTACTTTAGATATATGGATACTTCTGATTTATTTTATAAACTAAAATTCTAAAATTACACATACAGTATTTGAAAATCCGAACACCAATCTCCTCCTTCTATCTCTACACAGCTCGGTAGACATGTACAAAAAAACGGTAATGAAATAAAAAATACCAATCTGGTTTGAAACAAAAAAAAAAACGGTCTTTGAAAAACTGCTTTCAACCCAACTCAGCCCAACGATTTGGATACCAATTCGTATTCTTAATCTTTGAAACCAGTTTATAACCTGAACCGTTCTAAAAAACTGGTTAAACCGTTTTTTGTCCCAAACCGGTTTATAACCCAGACCGAATCGGTTCAATAGGTTTCGGGTCTTATCCTTGGAAACCGCTTTAAAACCCGAGCCGATTTGAAAAAAAAAACAGGTTTGTTTACCACTCGAAAACCCGATTTAGTTATAAAAACCGGTTCAGATTGTAAAGACAAACCGATTTGTACACCTCTACAGCTACAACTTGCTGACCTCACCCACTCTCTCACACACAAATCAGCGAAACCCTTAGGTCTATATAGTGTAATACATCAATACTCAACATTTTCATAAATCGTTTATTTATACGGTTACGAAGAAGCAATGTCACTCGATCCTTATCAAACTGACTGCATGTCCGTGAGGATCCCACCAGAGCGCCTTCCACTTCTAATAGGCCACGAACTAGACCAGAATAAGAGTTATACTTATTTAAAACAATATGAGACCCTCTAACTTGGGTTCTAAAAAAATGCTACAATGTGAGACCTTCTAACTTGGGTTCTAAAATATTGCTACAATATGAGACCTTCTAACTTGGGTTCTAAATAACAACTTTATGTTCAGGCTCCGGTTCAACCATTTTGACAGGGTTCCTAGACAATCGGTTCAGGTTTAAAGGTTTGGAGTTTGGAACATGTTTTTTACACGGAATTGTACCATTTTTCAATATAGGGTTAGAAAAGAAGATAAAACGTTTCTTCTTTTGTGCATGAAAAGGGTTCTACGAAAAAACCGAAGAAAAAAGAAACTTAAACACAAAATCTCTTAGGTATAATCCATATTATATTTAATAATACTTATATGTATTATAAGAATCAAATCTATATGTATGAAGAATTTTCTTTTTTAGTTAAAATTATATAGATTCATAATATACTTTATAATTTCCATCTTGGCCAACTAGTTAACCAAACCATACACCGAATCATGAAAACCTGGTTTTCAATTGGTAAACCGAAGCGTAATACTGTTAACCTGGTTGGACCAGCCGGTTTAGCTCGGTTTAAATGGTTTGATTGGTTTCAAGACCTTTTAAACATTGCTAGCTTGCACAAAGTAGAAGCTCAATGCTCATGGATGTGTTTAGAATAAGTAGACTTTAGTCCTTCATAAATGGGTGCTATCTTAGTGGAATAGTGGTGATTTCAGATCAAGACCGGGCCTTAGCACAAAACCAAAGCCTGGTTAAGCCCTGGACCTAAATGGGCCTTTGTTTAGTAGAATCTTGCTTTTATCAGTTCACATATTACTTTTTTTTAGAGTAAATTGCACAAAACATCCTTTATGTTTTCTCAAACTTGCAGGTTCCAGCCTTAATGTTTAAAAGTTGCTAAAAACAACCTTTAAGTTTATTTTTGTTGCGGGTTCAATCCTTTACAGCTAACCACGTTATTTTCTTCAGTTAAGTTCCCTCACATGATCAACCAAAATGACGAATATACCCTCACATGTTATGCATGTGAGGGAACTTAACTGAAGAAAATAACGTGGTTAGTTGTAAAGGATTGAACTCGCAACAAAAATAAACTTAAAGGCTGTTTTTAGCAACTTTTAAACATTAAGGCTGGAACCTGCAAGTTTGAGGAAACATAAAGGATGTTTTGTGCAATTTACTCCTTTTTTTTATCTTATTAACCACCCACAGGCCACTCAATTTCTAACAAAGATTTTTGTAAGTTCATTACATGTAGACTTGTAGTATTATTACAAAAAGAAGAATTAACATCTGAATTACTAAAAATGAGGGTGCAGATCTATATGTATTTGTTTTATTTCATAAAAAATATTATAGAAAATAAAAATTGCTTTTATGATTGATTATACTTTGACCCGCCGAGCGTTGTGGCGCCGGCGGCGAAACGTAAAGTAACTCGAATTTAAACCATGATATATTTGACGTGGTGGTGGCGGCGAAACGTAAAGTAACTCGACTTTATACAGTCATATATTTGAGGTGACTCGTTTCCGAAGAAAATTTACGTCAAAACATAGACCAATTGAAAGCGCACATAAAAATAAGCACGGAAACGTATTATATTTAACCTGGCGTATTACCAATAAAAAATTACCTCAAGACATAAACCAACTTGGATTTATATCGAAACGTATTTAAAAAGAGCACATAAGAAAATAGTGTTTTTTAAAGTTAAAGAATGCTACCGCACGCTGTAGCGGCGTCGAAACGTAAAGTAACTCGAAGCTACACCGCCTAGTGAAAGCATATTATATTTGACCCGACTCATTTCCAAACACAATTTATGTTAAAATGTAGACCAACCGAAAACGTACATAAAAATAAGCACGAAAACGTATTATATTTGACCCACATACATAAAAATAAACAGTAAAACTGAAGGAAAATGACATTTTACAAAGTTTTAAAAAGGCTGAAAGGGTATAAGTGTGAATGCTGAAAATTGAAAGTTCAAACTAAAAAAAAGTCAAAAAACCGAAAAAATACATTGCAGCTAGATTGACCCTAGCTATAGTGAAAAAGCTCACTCTCAAATGTTAATATAATAAACTAGTAAATTTCCTCGCGCGATGCGGCGGTCCAAATGTAAAGTAACTCGGATTTGTACCGTCAAGACCTGAATCGTTTCTGAACAAAAGTTACGTCAAAATGTAAATAAACTGAAATGTACAAAAAAAATAAGCACGCAAACGTATTACATTTAACCCGACTTATTTGCGAAAGAAATTCACGTCGAACACCAACTTGAACTTATACAAACGCGTAAAACAAAAAAAGTACAAAATGATTTTTTTCAAGTTAAAAATGGTACCGCACGTTGCCGTGACGCCGAAACGTAAAGTAAGTCGAATTTATACGATCTAACGAAAACATATGATATTTGACCCAACTTGTTTTAAAACAAAATTTATGCCAAAACGTAGACCAACTGAAAACGTACATAAAAAAGCACAAAGACATATTATACTTGAGCCAACCGATTTTTTAAGAAACGTTATCAATTTGAATTTATACCAACACGTAAATAAAAAATAAACACAATAAAAACGATTATAAAACTTTTAGAAAGCTAAAGGATTATAAGTAGCAATACTAAATGTTAAAGGATAAAGGTTAAAAAAATATACTAAAAGAAAAAAACAAATAAACAAAAAAATGGCCCATGTGAAGTTACTGTATATGTAAAGTAACTCGAATTTATACCGTTTAATGAAAATGTATATATTTGACCCGATATGTTTCCGAACAAAGTTTACAATAAAACGTAGACCAAAAAAAACATATATAAAAATAAGCACAAAAATATATTATATTTGAGGTGGCATATATTTAGGATGAAACTAACGTTGAAACGTAAACAAACTTGAATTTATACTGAAAACGTAAAATAACTTAAAGGCTATTATATTTTGATCTGACTCTTTTTAATTTATAATATTTTATTAAGTTAAAAATGGTA
Organism: Scalesia atractyloides; assembly: GCA_947069175.1. Classification (NCBI taxonomy): domain Eukaryota; kingdom Viridiplantae; phylum Streptophyta; class Magnoliopsida; order Asterales; family Asteraceae; genus Scalesia; species Scalesia atractyloides. The sequence goes on along the minus strand of CAMTDV010000021.1, from coordinate 20,206,507 downwards.
CGATACAAAAACCTATTACATTTGACCTGACTGGTTTCTCAAAAAAAACTTACGACGAAACGTAAATCAACTTTGATTTATACCGACAGGCAAATAAAAATATGTACGTTCAACTCGATTACAAAGTGTTATAAAGTTGAGGGCTGTAAGAACCAATGCTCAAAGGTGAAAGGTAAATATACAAAAAAGAGAAAACCAAGAAAAGGAAAAGAAAAAAGAGAGAAAAGTCAGAAGTAAAAAAAGGTTGAGCTGGCTGCTATTGTAGACTACTCTTTGTGATCGTAGATTGGTATAATTTGAACTTACAGTATTTCTAATATTAGAATTACATATTTCTCTTTTCTGGTTCTTGCAAATTTAAACATGTGACTTTTAGTTTTAAGAGATAAACAAGCATGTCAATTTCAGTTATCCAGTTAGTTTTTAGTAAACAAGGTCATTGTGGTTGTAACTAGAGTGGAGATCACTTCTTCCAATTATTTCTGGTTCACTTTCTGCTCGACGAATTCAAATTCTTACTCTTTGTATGTATTAGATTAGATCCAAACTCAATACGTTTCAATCAGTATTACTCATACACTGAGGTAGTTTTTGGAGGCGTAATGGAATGAACTGTTACGAATGAATGAAAAAATATATATGGTTGGTCAAGGTAATTAATTAACCCATTACACAAGACTTTCATTCCCTCAAGCTCATTACATCCACTCCCTTGTTTTTTTACATTCCATTCCCTCTCTCACCCTTCATCACCAACACCGCCACCACCCGCCACCGTCACCGCTGAGCAACCCCGCCGTCACCCTCCGTAACCGACCACCACTGCCACCACTCGCCGACTAACGACCACCCATTGCTGCCGCCACGCGCCACTCTGTTGGAAATTTATGTCCGGTTCGATAAGTCAACGCTACAGACCGGGTCTTGACCGTAAGAGTTACACCGTGGGCAACGAACTTAAATCCACTTAACTAGTTTAACTGGTAATTACGAACAATATGCGAAACATATCATAATTATATTTATGATCATGAGCGGGATTATTGTTGCGGGTATTAACTGAGAGACGGGTACATGGACCGAGTGAGACAAGAATGCTCACCCTACGCCACTTGTCGCGCATGCACCTTTGCTGCGCCACATGTCGCACATGCATCCATCTACCGCCACTTGTCCGCACCAAACTCTTGGCCAATTGCAACACATGCACTACGCATGTGTGCCACTTGGCGAGCATGCATGAACCTCCATCTACTATTTAAATGGACTTGGATCTTGCATTGAAGTGGTTAGAGAAGTTGTTGAACTTATAAATCTCTCAATAACACACACACGCATAACCGACCGCAACCACCTCGGGCCGCCGTCGCCGCCACCGCTGCTGCCGGACGCCGCCGCCCCCTCGCCGATGCCAGTACCGCCGGCCATCGCTGCCGCTACCTGCCGTTGTCCCGGTTCTTCGTTTTGTTCGTTTTACTAGCACGTGTTCGTTGAAACTCGGTGTCTCTATCGGTTAGTCACTAACCGAGGTATATCTTTCTCATCAGTAGTTAGATGTTTTATTACTGTACTCGCATTTGCATGTAACCGGATCCTGCCGGGTTTCGTTTTGGTTGATCACTTGTTTATTTTTCCGCTGCGTTTTTATTAATTAACTCGCTTGATTAATTGACTATTATTTATTGAACCGGGTTTTGATAAATAAAACTTATAAATGATCACCATGGAAACCCAATAGTGGTATCAGAGCCTTGGTTACAACATACGAGTCGGTACCGGTCTTTTAACCGGAACTAGAACACAAACTTTATTTATTTAAAGTTTCTGATCTATATGTTTTTAAGGGCAACTTTATTTTTGTCAATATTTTATTTGTTTTGCTTGACCAAAACATTGCCCGGTTTATTTTGTGATTGTTATGAAACATGTAAATCTGGCCCGACCTTGTTTTGTGGTTGTATATTTGATTCGGTTTTGTTATTATATTTTATGGCCATTTAGATGGTTCAAAGTTGTAATAGATATGGTTTCTTCCTTTATTGTATTTTTAAAATATTGTAATAAACGAAGACCCGGAGACAAAACCGACGACACTAGGAGTCATGAAGTTAGGGGGAGCTGCTCGAGACGACTGGATGCACTCAAGTACATCCTTGTGGTTGTTTGTGTGTTGGGACCCCGTGACCCGTTTGATCTTGCTATTAGGCTCTAGCAAGATCGAACAAATTTTGGCCATATAGGTTTACATATTTATCTTGCTATTGTGGTTGCTTTTATCTTATAAGTTGTTATAACATAACCAACCTAAATACCAACATGATTTTAAAATGAGTTTTAAAATATTAAAAACAATCACACTAAAACAAGTTCTAAATTGTTTTACAACTTGTTAAAACTTTATTATAAAACAAAGGTTGTTTTAAACAAACACATAACCAATTAAGTTTTGCAAATTAAATTAGATTTAATTTTCCAAAACTATTAACTTAATAGTTTTCTATTAACTTATAATTGGTTATTTCAAGTCACGACAAATTTAGTTTTAATAGGATATTTAAAACTAAGTGTCCTGAGAGATGAAAGGGTTCATCAAGATGTCACGACTAAAATATTACTAAGATTGGCTCTCACGACCCTATTTGGTAAAAATTAAAATTAACCCATAATTAAAATCAATGGCCGATGCCATCCTACTACTAGTAACACTTGGGGCATAATGCGAACCATCAGTGTTGGAGCCACAGCACGACACTTGGTGTCTAGTTTATCCTTCCAAGGTGCAAGGGCTTCGTTCGACACATCCGACCCTTCCACATGTGACCGTTTTAGGACGACTATTACTTTTCTTCTCGTGTTACGTGCTACAGCTGTCTCGAGAACAAAAGTGGCATAGATGAGGCTAAACGTATCAATGCATAAGAAAGAGTTGTCTTAGCGGCCTCATACCCGAGAGTTGTGCTCTTCTCACAACTGACAATCGTTGTCAGTCCGCTTGAACCCCTTGCTAATGTTGCGTGCTACAGCTGCCTTTAGAAAGAGCTTCTAACCGGATTCTCATTCCTTGTTCTAATTACTGTAATGGGTCATTAATTAAATAAGGAAATATACATCGAAAATACTAATTAAAATCATTGCTTATATATAATAGATGTCTAAAGAAAACAACTCCTTCATTCTCAAGTATGTACTTGAAAAGGAAAATTGAATAACCCCAACTTTCTCGAATGGCACCGCAATATGAGAATAGTTCTCAAGATGGCGAAAAGCTATGTATCTTAGATGGCCCAGTCCCTACCGAGCCTGAAAGTATCACTACTGCTGATCGCAAGGCACTGGAAAAACATAACGAGGATGCCGTTGAGGTAGCCAACCTTATGCAAAGCCACCGTGTCTCCTGAACTTCAGAAGTACATGGAAGATAAAGATACTTATGACATGATCTAGCAACTGAAAGGCATGTTTCAGAAACAAGCCTGGTAGGAGCGATATGACACCATGAAACAGCTCATAAGCTGTAAAATGCTGGAGGGATCATGTTTCAGTACTCATGTGCTTGAGATGAAATGATACATTGACCAAATGAACAAACTTGGTTATCCCCTGCAAGAGAAATTTCAGCGGACTTCATCTTGAACTCTTTCCCTAGCTCGTATGACTAGTTCATTATGAACTATGATATGAATGCGTGGGTGAAGACTGTGCCTGAGCTACATGGTATGCTCAAAACGGCCAAGATGAACATACCACATAAAACTAACCAAGTTCTAATGGTCAAGTCTGGTGGTGTTAAGAAGCCCAAAAACAAGAAAAAGAGATCATAAGAGCAAAGGCAAGAGAAAGGTTGTTGTTGCTGCCAGATATGCCACCAACAACGTTCTAGCCAAGCTGAAAATGAACAATGGCCAATATCATTGGCACTTCTTCTAGTATTCTCATTTATGTTATTGAACTTTTCACTGTTTCTAGCAACACATGGGTATTTGATACCAGATGTGGTTATCACATCGTTAATATCTTGCAAGAACCTGAAAAGTGGAAGAAACTGAAACAAGGCGACATGGAATTCATAGTTGATGATGAAAGAGAGTCCAGTTCTGGCAACTGGAACATTTTGTTTTTCATGTCCTTCTTGTCACACCCCGACCCGCAGCGGAAAAGGTGATCGGGGCATGATTGGGTTATCATCAAAGCTCATGACATTTATTATAACGTTTCATATTCATTAATACATTTTAATGGGAAATATACAATCGTAATTACATCATGTCCTAAACATCAATCTAGGCTTCTTTGTTTTCTTCTAAGGCATTTCCTATGTTTTCCTTGCTTCATCCTGTTCACCTGTATCATGTGTAAAATGGTTTTTGGATCAACAAAAAGTTGGCGAGTGAATCCTATGAAAAACATTTGAACAAGTTTATTTAATTGATTATAAAATAAAGTGCACAACCACACATGAGTAAAAATAGATGTAAACTTATTCACCAATTATTTAATATTAAATAATGCACACATGAACAATAATGGATCGTTTTGAGGCACGCGTTGCTCAACTCGTCTCCCACGAGGAACTGATGGGCCTAATGAATGATTTGCATATACTTGACAATATGAAATACATAACTACAAACAATATAAACTAAATAATACACACACGAACAATAATGGATTTGTTTTGAGGCACGCGTTGCTCAACTCGTCTCCCACGAGGAACTGATGGGCCTAATGAATGAATTGCATATAACTTGACAATATGAAATACATAACTACAAACAATATATACAATCTAAGTTTAGGTCACAATATGGTATGGCACAAGTTTAAATAAACGAGTTAATTTTGGTGACACATGACACACCCCAAAACGTGTAATTAAAAAGGGGAGTTGTAAGATTCACTCACATTGGGTGCGTTCGGTTGATGATGTTGAATGCGCACGAAGTTTGATTTAACCACGAGTGAAACTAACCTAGATAATGGCATAATGGTTCGGTAAGTAAACGGATTTTATTAATCCATTTTAGTAGGATTGTTGGGTGTATTTTTGTGAGTTTAAGGCTATTTTCTAACCTTAAAAATGTTATTTTTAAGTATTTTTATTTGATTTTTAAATAAAATAAATAAATAATATAATAAAAAATGTTGACTTTTTGCGACCGTTGACCGTTGACTTGTTGACCGGTCAGACTGTGTAATTGTGTGCGCCGGGTGAGGCTCGAACCCGAGACCTCCCGTTCGCGTGCACGCAGCTCTACCAACTGAGCTACGTATCTAACCTGAAATATTTCTGTTTTTTAATTATATTTATATACTAATTGAATTAAACCGAAAATCATTTATTTTTAAAAACGATTTTAATGCATCGAACCGGTGTTCTCCACAGGTCTCGAACCCGGGACCTGTGGTTTAAGTTAACACACAGTCCACCGATGGACTGTGTGTCTAACTTGTTAAATAATCTGATTTTTATTATACTTATATACAAACTAAATAATTTCATTCTGTCTTATATAAAAAGTTTGATAATTATCAGGACCGGTGCGGTAGTCCGGACTCGAACTTGTGACGTGTGATTAAACGTTCACACAGTCCACCACTGGACTGTGTGTCTATCTTGGTTATTGTTCCGGTTTTTATTAAACTTAACATCTATAAGCAGTGGATCCGGTTCGGTAGAAAAGAACATTTTTATTAAGGCGAGTGTGCGTGGGACAAGAGTCGAACTCGGAACGTATGCGTGTTTTATTTGCACACAGTCCACCGCTTGACTGTGTGTCTAACCCGAGATATATCTTGATTTTAATTATACTTATATAATACTGAACTTCGTCTTCTTCGTCTGACTTAACCAGAATCGGAGTCCGACTGGTTCATCGATTTTAATCAAGTTCTTTTAGTGTGTTGCGCTTAATTACATGTGCGATTAATAAAAAGAATGAGAGATTAAGTGTTAGATATACCGAACGGTGGCTCCTCTGTTTCGCCGGCGAAACTCCGGTGATAGCAGATGATTCCGGCGACGTGTGTCTTGCAGCAGAGGGTCTTCAAGGAGCTTGAGATGAGTGTAGGTGGCTTCGGTATGAGCTCTGGGGTTCAGTAAGGCTCAGAGGTGAAAGACTCGGTTTTCCGGCGAGTTGCAGAAATTCTCCGGCGAGTGAATTTTTGTCGGGAAAGAGTGTGATTGTGAGCGAAAAAGCTAACAGAGATTAGAGGGGGTATTTATAGGGTAGGACATCGACGAATTTGGTCCAATTTCCGTCTTGATTCGTCGGTCAATAAGTTTTCCGGCGGTTATGACTTGCGTCGCGGGTTCAGACGTCGGTTATAACCGATGTAGTAGTTAAAGCTTCGGTTAAAACTGAAGAAACCGTCCAATCTCGGCGAAATCGTCGGGATTTCCGACGACTGCGATTGGGCGCGTCGGTTTTGATTTCGAGACTTATAATATGTATTTATTGTTTCTAATATTGAACAAGAAACACAAGTGGCGCAGTGGTATAATGGATGAGTGTTAAGTCATTTGCTGAAATCGCTGGCTGACCCGGGTTCGAAAGCCGGCAGCAGCCTTTTATTTTTATTTTCTTATTTTCAATACTTTTTCAAATATAAATTATATATTCCAATATACTTATTAATTATGTATCGTTTAAAATTATTTTGGGCATTAAATACGCAACGAAATTTTTAACTGATTGTTCGGTTAATAAACGGAGCGGGTTTGGTAAATCCGTTTTTTGACGGATGTTACAGTATCCCCTGCTTTTTAGAAATTTCGTCCCGAAATTTAAGTAGTGACATATTTGTCTAAAAAGGATGGTGTTTAGTTTGACAGTTACATGCTTAGAAAAAGAGTAAGAGTTTAAGTTTTTGTTTGAGGCGGTAACGTTCCTTGTAAGGGTTGAGTACCCTGTTACAGGAATCGCTTTTTGTTGCCTACGGTAAAAAATATTGATAAGCAGAGTTGATTCACTAAATATGATATCATGCGTAAGAGTTTTGATATGTTTGGAAGGATAGGGTTATATCCTAAAACAAAATTTCTAATACTACAACCTACATGGAACTTCTCATAACCGTCTAACAATGCCTTTTATCCTTTGACAAGAATACTTATATATAGGAAGTACCAGCGGCGTATCCACCATATTCTTGTCAAATTTTCATTGGTTTTATCAGTAAGTTATGATTGGTTCTATGATGTGACTCTAAACATAAATAAACGCCACAACCAATGTACCAAGAAATTACTAAATCCTACGTAGAACTTCTCATAACCGCCTGACAATGCCTCTGATCCTTTGACAAGAATACTTATATATAGGAAGTACCAGCGGCGTATCCACCATATTCTTGTCAAATTTTCATTGGTCTTATCAGTAAGTTATGATTGGTTCTATGATGTAACTCTAGAACATAAATAAACACAACAACCAATATTTGATTCCAAGTTCTGATAGCATACATGTTTGAATGGTGACAGTTCCTCTCTCGTGTGTTATGATGGAGAGGTTAGTTTATGTAGAAATAGAACACAATCCAATTTCTTTAAATGGCGAGATGATATGAATATAACACAAATTTTAACCAAGACAATACTAAATCCTACATGGAACTTCTCATAACCGCCTGATAATGCCTCTGATCCTTTGGCGAGAATACTTATATATAGGAAGTACCAGCGGCGTATCCACCATATTCTCGTCAAATTTTCATTGACTTTATCCGCAAGTTATGATTAGTTCTATGTGACTCTACAACAACACAACAACCAATACTTGAGTCTTAATTCTGATAATATCCATGTTTGAATGATGACAATACCTCTCTCGTTTGTTGTGATGGAGAGGTTAGTCATTGTGGAAGTGAGACATAGCTCAACTTCTTTAAATGATGAAATTGAAATACACTGAAATGTATGATGAACAAACTTTGACCAAAACATTCTAAATCCTACATGGAACCTCTCATAACCGCCTGATAATGCCTCTGATCCTTTGACAAGAATACTTATATATAGGAAGTACCAGTGGCGTATCCACCATATTCTTGTCAAATTTTCATTGACTTTATCCACAAGTTATGATTAGTTCTATGTGACTCTACAACAAACACAACAACCAAAAGATCGTATTGCATGTACTGAAAATGAAAAATGTCTGTGCGATCAAGGCTCAATCAAACGGAGCCGGTCGTATTGCATGTACTGAAAATGAAAAATGTCTGTGCGATCAAGGCTCAATCAAACGGAGCCGATCGTATTGCATGTACTGAAAATAATAAATTTAATCTAAACAATAATCACACAAACAGTTTATACATGGAACCTCTCATAACCGCCTGATAATGCCTCCGATCCTTTGACAAGAATACTTATATATAGGAAGTACCAGCGGCGTATCCACCATATTCTTGTCAAATTTTCATTGACTTTATCCACAAGTTATGATTAGTTCTATGTGACTCTACAACAAACACAACAACCAAAAGATCGTATTACATGTACTGAAAATGAAAAATGTCTGTCCGATCAAGGCTCAATCAAACGGAGCCGATCGTATTGCATGTACTGAAAAATGTCTGTGCGATCAAGGCTCAATCAAACGGAGCCGATCGTATTGCATGTACTGAAAATTAAAAATGTCTGTGCGATCAAGGCTCAATCAAACGGAGCCGATCGTATTGCATGTACTGAAAATAATAAATTTAATTTAAACAATAATCACACAAACAGTTTATACATGGAACCTCTCATAACCGCCTGATAATGCCTCTGATCCTTTGACAAGAATACTTATATATAGGAAGTACCAGCGGCGTATCCACCATATTCTTGTCAAATTCTCATTGGTTTTATCCTTAAGTTATGATTGGTTCTATCCTTAAGTTATGATTGGTTCTATGTGATTCTAAAACATAAAGAAAAACATAAAACTAAACGATTGGAGTTGAATCTTGATTTTTGGTGAAGAGGACTAGTTGGGTGGTTTGGTTTGGGCCGTCATTATCTTCGACAGGATTGGCGTTGATGTTGAAAACTCTTCCTCTTGCTGGTGGCCTAGTGATTGGGTTTTCTTGATTTACTTGGTTAACTGGGTTTGATTGAGCTTGAGCGTTTATGATGTTAACCAATCGAGGGCACGTGTTTCTATAGTGGGTAGGGTCGCCACAATTGAAACAAGCTCGAACATATGGGAACATGGGGTATTGAGGTTGTTGATATGTTTGGATCATATTTTGAGTAGGGGGTGTGGTTTGGTTTTGAGGGGTGCGGCAAACCTTGCTCAAATGACCATAGCGTCCACAATTTGCACATAGTCGACAAGGTAAGGTAAGGGGATGGTGATAAAAACAGGTGTTACATCGAGGGTGAGGTCCAAGGTATGGTTTCTTATTTGGGTAAGTTGAGTTGGGTGCTACTTGAGTGATTGGGATAGCTTGGATGGGTATGGCTTGTGAAATTGGTTGATTACGTTGGATAGTAGCGAAAAGTTGCCCGTCTCTTTTTCTCTTAGCAATGGGTTGAGAAGGGGATTCGGTTTGGGTGGAGTTTGAAGTTTTAGTTGATGCTTTATCCTTCTTCTTCTCCTCCTTGAAGTCTTTGTTCCGGATTCGGTTCTCGGTGAGCTCTGTAGCTAACTCCATTGCTGCTTCCAAAGTTGCAGGCGTGGTACTTATTACAGAGTCTTGAATCTTTGACGGAAGACCTCGAATGTAGTGCTCGATCAAACGGTAGAGGGGAGTGAACAAGTTGGGAACCATTTGATTTAACTCGAGGAATCTTTTGTTGTATGTGGTGTGGTCACCTTCCTTTTGCTTCAACGAATAGAACTCATCTTCTAATTTCTTGATTTCGCTCCTTGGGCAAAACCGTCTTGTCATGATTTCCTTCAACTCTTCCCAAGTCAAAGTCATAGCATCGTCAACGCCTCGTTTGGTCTATTCTGTATTCCACCAAGTAAGTGTTATTCCATATAAATGACCGGTAGCATATCGCACTTTGCGATCGTCAGGGCAATCGCAATTTAGAAAAGTGTTCTCCATTTCTTCAAACCAATGGAGGAGAGCGGTGACACCTTCAGTCCCTTCGTATTTTGGAGGGTCGCATGATTTGAAATGCTTGTAGGTGCATTTAGTGGTATTTGAGGGAGGGTTGATAACGTTTTGATCTTCTTGGTTGACAGGATTAGCGGTAAGGGCTTGTTGGACTTGGATTACAATGTTGGGTATTACGGCAGCCATTTGTTGAGCGATTAGGGCAGCCATGCGCTCGCGGGCTTTTCCTGCTCTCATCTTCCTACGGGCGAGGCTAGAAGACATCTACAAGGAATACGTATCATGAGTATGAGTTGGATGTTTTTGGGATCATGGGTCGTACTTAGGAATGAACATACATAAAATAAATATAGAAAAATAAATCTACTACATCCATAGGATGTCTTGGGCTTTGCTCGTCATTAGGCCCTGCATGCCGCCATACTTCACCTTCGTAATCATGTGGGCCCCCATGAATACCGGGTTTTTCATATGGTTCGCATGTGTTAGCCTGGTTACGTGCACTAAAACCCGGAGAAAATCGAGAAATATGTATATAACGTATGATATTCGGAATGTGTCCAGGTGTAGACACGGTGACACCTCAAAGTGGGGTTAGTTCGAACGACGTTTGGTGTGGCATGCTTTGGCCTAATAGGTCCTTTGTACTCTCAATCGTTAGTCCCCAGGTAGGCAAACTGGTCCGTTATATTGGATTTATACGAATGCCAACCTAGACAGGACGTTTCGACTACCGTACTTGTACCCTTCCAGTTACTACATGCCCGTCGCAGAACTTACTTTGATGAGATTTGAAAATTGCGACAAAATCTTTGAATAACAAAAGTATGAAGATGATTTGAATATATGAACACTGAAATATGTATGATGAATGTGTATGTAAGTATGTATGTTTGACTGTAAGTATAAACAAATATGAAACAAATAAACATCATAAGTTTGTATGTAACCACCTAAACAATTAAAATTTAGGCAATTATAGTATAGGCTCTAAGGGTCTAATAACCTATCCTATATCCCTATAGTCATGGCTCTGATACCAATCTGTCACACCCCGACCCGCAGCGGAAAAGGTGATCGGGGCATGATTGGGTTATCATCAAACCTCATGACATTTATTATAACGTTTCATATTCATTAATACATTTTAATGGGAAATTTACAATCGTAATTACATCATGTCCTAAACATCAATCTAGGCTTCTTTGTTTTCTTCTAAGGCATTTCCTATGTTTTCCTTGCTTCATCCTGTTCACCTGTATCATGTGTAAAAATGGTTTTTGGATCAACAAAAAGTTGGCGAGTGAATCCTATGAAAAACATTTGAACAAGTTTATTTAATTGATTATAAAAGAAAGTGCACAACCACACATGAGTAAAAATAGATGTAAACTTATTCACCAATAATTTAATATTAAATAATGCACACATGAACAATAATGGATCGTTTTGAGGCACGCGTTGCTCAACTCGTCTCCCACGAGGAACTGATGGGCCTAATGAATGATTTGCATATACTTGACAATATGAAATACATAACTACAAACAATATAAACTAAATAATACACACACGAACAATAATGGATTTGTTTTGAGGCACGCGTTGCTCAACTCGTCTCCCACGAGGAACTGATGGGCCTAATGAATGAATTGCATATAACTTGACAATATGAAATACATAACTACAAACAATATATACAATCTAAGTTTAGGTCACAATATGGTATGGCACAAGTTTAAATAAACGAGTTAATTTTGGTGACACATGACACACCCCAAACGTGTAATTAAAAAGGGGAGTTGTAGATTCACTCACATTGGGTGCGTTCGGTTGATGATGTTGAATGCGCACGAAGTTTGATTTAACCACGAGTGAAACTAACTTAGATAATGGCATAATGGTTCGGTAAGTAAACGGATTTTATTAATCCATTTTAGTAGGATTGTTGGGTGTATTTTTGTGAGTTTAAGGCTATTTTCTAACCTTAAAAATGTTATTTTTAAGTATTTTTAATTCATTTTTAAATAAAATAAATAAATAAAAATAATAAAAAATGTTGACTTTTTGCGACCGTTGACCGTTGACTTGTTGACCGGTCAGACTGTGTAATTGTGTGCGCCGGGTGAGGCTCGAACCCGAGACCTCCCGTTCGCGAGCACGCAGCTCTACCAACTGAGCTACATGTCTAACCTGAAATATTTCTGTTTTTAATTATATTTATATATACTAGTTGAATTAAACCGAAAATCATTTATTTTTAAAAACGATTTTAATGCATCGAACCGGTGTTCTCCACAGGTCTCGAACCCGGGACCTGTGGTTTAAGTTAACACACAGTCCACCGCTGGACTGTGTGTCTAACTTGTTAAATAATCTGATTTTTATTATACTTATATACAAACTAAATAATTTCATTTCTGTCTTATATAAAAAGTTTGATAATTATCAGGACCGGTGCGGTAGTCCGGACTCGAACTCGTGACGTGTGATTAAACATTCACACAGTCCACCACTGGACTGTGTGTCTATCTTGGTTATTATTCCGGTTTTTATTAAACTTAACATCTATAAGCAGTGGATCCGGTTCAGTAAAAAAGAACATTTTTATTAAGGCGAGTGTGCGTGGGACAAGAGTCGAACTCAGAACGTATGCGTGTTTTATTTGCACACAGTCCACCGCTGGACTGTGTGTCTAACCCGAGATATATCTTGATTTTAATTATACTTATATAATACTGAACTTCGTCTTCTTCATCAGACTTAACCAGAATCGGAGTCCGACTGGTTCATCGATTTTAATCAAGTTCTTTTAGTGTGTTTCGCTTAATTACATGTGCGATTAATAAAAAGAATGAGAGATTAAGTGTTAGATATAACGAACGGTGGCTCCTCTGTTTCGCCGGCGAAACTCCGGTGACAGCAGATGATTCCGGCGACGTGTGTCTTGCAGCAGAGGGTCTTCAGGGAGCTTGAGATGAGTGTAGGTGGCTTCGGTATGAGCTCTGGGGTTCAGTAAGGCTCAGAGGTGAAAGACTCGGTTTTCCGGCGAGTTGCAGAAATTCTCCGGCGAGTGAATTTTTGTCGGGAAAGAGTGTGATTGTGAGCGAAAAAGCTAACAGAGATTAGAGGGGGTATTTATAGGGTAGGACATCGACGAATTTGGTCCGATTTCCGTCTTGATTCGTCGGTCAATAAGTTTTCCGGCGGTTATGACTTGCGTCGCGGGTTCAGACGTCGGTTATAACCGATGTAGTAGTTAAAGCTTCGGTTAAAACTGAAGAAACCGTCCAATCTCGGCGAAATCGTCGGGATTTCCGACGACTGCGATTGGGCGCGTCGGTTTTGATTTCGAGACTTATAATATGTATTAATTGTTTCTAATATTGAACAAGAAACACAAATGGCGCAGTGGTTTAATGGATGAGTGTTAAGTCATTTGCTGAAATCGCTGGCTGACCCGGGTTCGAAACCCGGGAGCAGCCTTTTATTTTTATTTTCTTATTTTCAATACTTTTTCAAATATAAATTATATATTCCAATATACTTATTAATTATGTATCGTTTAAAATTATTTTGGGCATTAAATACGCAACGAAATTTTTAACTGATTGTTCGGTTAATAAACGGAGCTGGTTTGGTAAATCCGTTTTTTGACGGATGTTACACTTCTGGCCTTGTAGTTACTTCAAATAACTGTTTCTTTGCATCTGGTTTAACCAGAAACACTATTTCAGTTTCTTCACTGTTTGAACAAGGATTTAAGTACGTTCTAATGGAATTTCCATTTCTACCTACTTGAAGAATGTCTTTTATTTTGAGGCTAGACCTCGAAGTAGTATTGATGTTCAAATAAATAATAACATATATCATCTTTCTAAGCGTAACAAAGCTGGTATAAATGAAACATAATTTTGGCATTGTAGCCTTGGCCATGTAAGTAAGACACGCATAAAATAGGTCCAGTATGAGGAGATTCTTGAATCCGCTAGACAGGACTCCTTTGATGATTGTGAATCTTGCTTAGCTGGAAAACTCACAAAGCACCCCTTCCCCGGTGTTGGTGAACGGGCCAGTGGTCTTCTAGTACTCACTCACACTGATGTATGTGGCCCTTGCAGAACCACGACTAGAAACCATGAAGGATACTTTGTTACTTTTATCGACGATTATAGTCGATATGCTTATGTTTATATTATGAAACATAAGCACGAAACTTTGAAAAGTTCAAAGAATTTCAAAACGAAGTAGTAAACCAGCTTACTAGAAAGATTAAAGTACTTCGATACGATCGAGTTGGTGATTACCTTAGCTTGAAATTTCTCGATCATCTAAAGGAACGTGGAATAGTTTCACAACCCACTCCACCAACCACACCCCAACTTAATGGCGTGAGTGAAAGGAGAAATCGAACCCTACTTAATATGGTTCGATCGATGATGTGTAGAATTAACTTGCCTCACTTATTTGAAGTCATGCTCTTATGATCGTTGCCCGCATTGTCAGTTCAGCTCCGACTAAGAAGGTAAACAAAACACCATATGAGATATGGCATGGGCGTAAACCCGATTTGGAATACCTTAGAGTATGGGGATATTAAGCATACATCACAAGTGACTCTGATGATAAGCTCGATCCTCGAGGCGAAAAGTAGTTTTCCTCAGATACCATAAAAGGCGGATATTATTTCTACCATCCTAATGCAAATGTGATTTCTATCAAACGGAAGGGACACTTTCTCGAGGAAAAACTCCTTAATCGATAAACTGGAAATAATATTGTTGGTCTTGAAGAAATTTGAGAACCACAAACAACCGCTAATGATGTCGGACCGTCTGATCAATAAGTAGTTTTTGCCTATGAATCAGACATAAACACAAACGTTCACAAAAGTAGTAGAATTCGCAAAGAACCTGATAGATACCCTTGGCATCTAAATGGTCCCGAAGTCTTATTAGTAGCTGAGTCTAATGACGAACCTGCTAACTACAAATCTGCTATCTCAGATCCAGAATCTGGGAAATGGCAAGAAGCCATGAACGTCGAGATGCAATCTATGCATAACAATCAAGTATGGGACTTGGTTAAGCTACCCCCGATTGTCGAGCAGTAGGGAGCAAATGGATTTTCAAGAGAAAAATCGATATGCATGGAAATGTCCATACCTATAAATCACGGCTAGTTGTGAAGGGTTTCACTCAAACTCAAGGTATTGACTTTGATGAGACCTTCTCGCCTGTTGCTATGATTAAATCAATTAGGATATTCCTTTCCATTGTTACGTACTATGATTACGGAATATGGCAAGTGGATGTTAAAACCGCTTTTCTTAATGGACATCTCTCTAAAGATGTCTCTTTGTCGATCCAAAATATCCAACTAAGGTGTGCAAACTAAATAAGTCCATTTATGGACTCAAGCAAGCATCTCATGGCTGGAATCTTCGTTTTGACCAGAAGATCAAAGAGTTTTGTTTTGTCAAGAATGAAGTTGGGCCTTGTGTTTACAGAAAGGCTAGTGGGAGCACCATATCATTCCTCATCTTGTATGCGAATGATATACTAACCGTTGGAAACAACATCCCTATGCTTAATGAGGTTAAACACTATTTGGGATCTTGCTTCGCAATGAAAGATCTTGGAGAAGCTGCTTACATTCTGGAATCAAGATCTATAGAGATAGATCTAAGCGGCTTCTAGGGCTAAGTTAAAGTACTTACATAGATGAAATGATGACACGCTTCAAAATGGAAAACTCCAAGAAAGGAGGTGTTCCTATGACTAAAGGAACCGTGTTGAACAAATCGCAACTCCTTCAACGGACATTGAAATTAAGCAAATGGAAGCAGTTCCATATGCGTCAGCGATTGGTTCTATCATGTATGTTATGTACTAGACCTGACGTCGAACATTCTGAGGTACTTGAAAAGAACCAAATATATGTTCTTGGTGATTGGAGGAGTGGAAGAAGAGCTCACTGTAAGGTGTTACACTGATGCTAGCTTTCAAAGTGACCGAGGTGATGCTCGCTCACAATCAGGATTCGTATTCACTCTCAATGGAGGAGTTGTTTGTTGGAAAAGCTCCAAACATAGTGTAGTGGCGGATTTAACCACTGAATCCGAATATATTGTTGCATCGGATGCTGCAAAAGAAGCTGCTTGGATGAGGGAGTTCATCACCGACCTTAATGTGGTTTCGAATATTCAAAACCAATCGAGGTGTCCTGTGATAACACAGAAGCTATTGCTCAAACCATGGAGCCCATATCTCATCACAGGGCCAAGCACATTCTAAGAAAGTTCCACTATATATGGGAAATACTGGAACAATGAACATCTTAATAAGCAAATTAGACACAGATCAAAACCTAGCAGACCGGTTTACTAAACCGATGACTCAGGACAAGCACGACCAACATAGGAATGCCATCGGTCTTAGATTAGCTAGCCATTTGTTTTGATTTAGTATTTGGATGTATGAACATTCAAACAGTTGTACCTTTTGAATTCACCTTTGATTTACTGGTTAAATGCAAAGCTTGAATCTTACAACTGTGTTCGATTTTAATACGTTTAATCCATGAATCTTGTATTCTAAATTATCCGTAGTCGGTCAGTCTCGTGGGAACGACTCTGAATTAAGACTATTCTGACTTTGGACTCAAGGAGTTGACTTCCAAACTCACAGACCTCATTATGAATGACGTTGTATGTAACTCGCATCAAATCATCTTCATGGATCTTAGTCATAAGATGTATTTGATTTTGGTATACTCATTTAGTATCCTCTGACCTGAGATACATACTAGAACTGTCGTTTACTAAAGGCTATTCTTTGATTAGTGTCAACCGCTGTCGCGTAACTGCCAGTCATAAAGGCATTGGTTAGGAGTAGTTCTGAAGTTCAGTGGGAGTTGTATGTAGTCAAGATGGGATTCTGTACTCTTACAATATATGTAACAGTTAGACATCCGGGCGCCCTCGTTGATTCAAACTGGTGAAGTGTAAGGCCTTACCCAAACTTACTGTGTGTTTGATTGGACCACTTTGATTCATGAATGAGAACGATAATGATTGAACGCCATGTGAGATTGAATCTGATCCATGTCTCATTGTTCAATTGATGTCTTTTGCAGAAAGGATAAATGACGATAATTACCATAAGTCTATTGTCTTCAAGAAGCAAGTTGTTGCTGAAGGGAAGATACCTTGGTTAGTGACTTTAAAGTGTCATGACCTGTTGGGGGCAGCTATGTGTAGCTAGAGCACCGCTGGCTGTCTGCATTGAGATCTTATCAGAGACCGTCCAAGTGGGAGTTGTTGGAAATTTATGTCCGGTTCGATAAGTCAACGCTACCGACCGGATCTTGACTCGTAAGAGTTACACCGTGGGCAACGAACTTAAATCCACTTAACTAGTTTAACTGGTAATTACGAACAATATGTGATACATATCATAATTATATTTATGATCATGAGCGGGATTATTGTTGCGGGTATTAACTGAGAGACGGGTACATGGACCGAGTGAGACAAGAATGCTCACTCTACGCCACTTGTCGCGCATGCACCTTTGCTGCGCCACATGTTGCACATGCATCCATCTACCGCCACTTGTCGCGCATGCACCTTTGCTGCACCACATGTTGCACATGCATCCATCTACCGCCACTTGTCGCGCACCAAACTCTTGGCCAATTGCAACACATGCACTACGCATGTGTGCCACTTGGCGAGCATGCATGAACCTCCATCTACTATTTAAATGGACTTGGGTCTTGCATTGAAGTGGTTAGAGAAGTAGTTGAAGTTGCTAAAATCTCTCAATAACACACACATGCATAACCGACCGCAACCACCTCAGGCCGCCGTCGCCGCCACTGGTGCTGCCGGACGCCGCCGCCCCCTCGCCGATGCCAGTACCCCCGGCCATCGCTGCCTTTACCTGGCGTTGTCCCGGTGCTTCGTTTTGTTCGTTTCACTAGCACGTGTTCGTTGAACCTCGATGTCTCGACCTGTAACACCCCAACCGATGGCGGAAACATCGGGATGAGACGAAAACGAGATTGCTCATTGCTCACAACATTATTAAGTGACAATAATTAATTAAACCGTATTTCATTTCGTAAGAATTGTCAAATACATCAATGTAACCAAACAAAGAACAACCTAACATTTGCAAAGTCATAACAAAATTGATACGTCGATATTAAACCTAACGTCTAATTTGTGTGTATCTAGTCCTTGCTATATTGTTTTCATAGCGTCATCTCCTTCAACCTGTAACATGTTTTAAAATAAAGTCAATGCAAAAGCAAAGGCGAGTACACAAGTTTAAGCATAGCATACGTATACGAATAAAGTTTTAACAATCCTCATGGCAACCAAATCTATACAAGAGCAATATCAAGGCATGCAATGCTAATAATCAAACCCGTAACGCAATCACGATGTTTTAACATGACCTCACGAATAACACGATGGAGGTGGATGCGTGAATTCCTATAGCGCTAAGCATGTCAAACAAAGGCTAAAAATAGTTAATGACTAAAGCATAGCACAACGTTTATCCCCAGACAAGCAACAAGTATACGATTCAAGTAGTCATGTGTATAGGATTGTTTGTGCGTTTCATAAAGTTTAAGTGTTTGTGATTTTTGTATATGGAAACATGTTACACCCAAAAAGTGATATAAACAAATGTGGGTCGAGTGTACTCACAGAATTGCTAAGTCTTCTTTGGAAATTCCACGACGAGTTGATGAGTGGGAGAAAGGGGACATCGAGGTCACCTTAAAATGGCAAACGAATGTACATGAATAATTGAAGCTACGACGGAATATTCGAATTGGAGTTAAAAGTACGTATATAGCTAACATCGTTTAAGAAAGGAATTTCTAAATTAAATTCATCAAAAGGGTTGTAGGAGTGTTGTCAAATAATTAATATATATATTTGACGAAAAGCATATTTGGTATATATATATTTATATTCTAACGAATTGTATGAGATATATATGTATATCGTCGAATGGTGTACAAATATATTTGTCGAAAGTAAAATAAATATGTTTTGTCGAAGGTATAATAAATAAGTATATTTGTCGAGAGATATGATAAATATATCTATATTTTGTCGATGAATATAATAAGTAAATATGTTTTGTCAAAAGTATAGTAAATAAGTACATTTGTCGAGAATTATAATAAATAAATTTATGCTCTCGTCGAAAAGCATAATAAAGAAAGTAAGTATATTTTTGTCGACAAAAAAAATAATATCGATAAATATATTCCGTCGAATAGTTCAAATAATAAATATATTTTTATCGAATAGTTTAATAAATATATTTTGTCGAATAGTTTAATAAATATATTACCTGTAGAAAATCGGGCAGAGTTTCCTCTTGTTTTTGGACGATCCCGACACACAAGTGTCGATATTATTTGTCAAAACGCATCAATTAACATAGTATGATTATACATATATTTCTATGGATTTTATAAATAAAGCATATAAAGTTTGAGGTCGCGTTAGCAAAATAGAATAAATAAATATATAAAAGAATAATAGCGTCGTTACAAGTCTCGTGTGTTACCCGAACTGACCGAGTCGACCGGGTTTGACCCGACAGTTAACCGAGTTGGCTGATGACCAGCGTTGACTTGCTTTGACCAGCGTTGACTGACCCAAAATCTGACCCGCTGACTCGACATCCGAACAGGGCATGAACCCGAAACAAACCCGAACTAAAAATGATCCGAACCAAGTTTGAATCGCGGCTGAACCGAATAACCATAACTCGTATCTGAACTGAATCGAGGTTGAACCTGAGCCGGCTGTTGACTGGTGTTGACCCGAACCGAATCTGACTTTGACTAAGACTGACCGGACCGAACCCTGCCGAGACCCGAATCGAACTAAGACCCGAAACGAACATGGTCTGAACCGAAACCCGAGCCGCGAATCTGACCCGAGGCATAATCCGATATTCCAATACCAAACAAGCGAGAATGAAACAGAACCGGAAGTAGAACCAATCTGAACAGAAACGAGCCGATCGAAATCAGAATTTAACCATCAATTTGATAATGAGTTAACCTGAAACGGAATACGAACCGAGTGAGACACGCACCTGAACCGAGGCTTGAGTTGAGACCCGAACCAACCCGAATCTGAAAGAGGGCCTGAACCACTCCGAATCACCTTTCTGCCGCCGCTGCTTGTTCGATGGGAACGCCGCCGCAGCGCCGTTGAGGCTGCCGCTGCTTGATTGACGCGCCGCCACCCAAGGTGGCCGACGGCATTGTTGCAGAGGGAGAGACGAGGAGGGAGAAAGAGGGGGCGCTGCTGATGCGGTGGTTGGTGAGTGTGAGACGGTCGGCGGCCGTCGCAAGTGTGAGGGAGCAGGGGCCCAGAGGATGGTAGTGAAGGTGGGAGAGGCGATGGGTGTCCGCTGCATGGACTGCCACTGCTGCGGCTTCGTTGCTGGTGCTCCGCCACCGTTGCGGTGGCCGGCGGCTCTGTTGCAAGGAGAGAGGGAGGTAGGTGGTGCGTAGCTAGAGGAGGAGTGTCCGCCAGAGAAGAAAGGTCAGAGCCGGAAACCCGGCTCCGGCCGCCGGAAAACGCAGGGAAAGGGGGGTGGCGGCTGGTGTTGAGAGGGTGCATTAGGGTTTGGCTAAATGATGAAGATGAGGGTTAAGGGAGGTATATATAGGTAGGCTTAAGTGGTAAGGGTTTGATAGGTTGGGTTTAAAAGCCTGAGAGTGGCCCGAACGTTATGAAATAGCGTATAATTTTATTTAAGTTTTAAACACAGGAATTAAATGTAAGACATCGAAAAAGGTCGCGTTCGGTTGTTGTTTCGTTAAAAACACGTAACAACGCGTAGTTTCCGTTTCAAACCGTTTTTCGATCCGATCGTAGTTGCGACTCAGGAAATAGAAAACGAGCGTGAATTTTTATAAAAATAATAAATCTTGGAAATACGAGGCGTTACACGACCGGTTAGTCACTAACCGAGGTATATCTTTCTCATCGGTAGTTAGATGTTTTTATTACTGTACTCGCATTTGCATGTAACCGGATCCTGTCGGGTTTCGTTTTGGTTGATCACTTGTTTATTTTTCCGCTGCGTTTTTATTAATTAACTCGCTTGATTAATTGACTATTATTTATTGAACCGGGTTTTGATAAATAAAACTTATAAATGATCACCATGGAAACCCAACACACTCTACTCCACCCATCGCCGACACCACCACCATCGCTACCCACGATGTAAGGTTGAGTAATGATATTAAATTGGTTAGTCTCACTTGATACTTGCATAGGGGTAATTTAGAAATATGTTAGCTTCTAAATAAAACATAAATACATGCTATTTGTCTAGAGATGTATTTTATGGAAAAAGAAAAGGGAAGAAGCATGTTTTTAAGAAAAAAATGCACTTATTCAGCATCATTGTACATGTAAACTCAAATATTCCATTCCATACTTTAGTTTAACTAAGTTTACAGCCCCCCCCCCCCCCCCCCCCTCTCCCCTCCAGTATTAAAGGGGTTTTTGTTTACCTTTTAATGAGACTTTTAATGGTTCAGACCTCTTACTGGTTCAAATTGTTTGTTTCATGAGTAGATGTTTGAATAGTTCAGACATTTGCCTCTGAATGGTTAAGTATTATACATAGTCTGAATGGTTAAGACCTCTAATCTGAATTGGTTAGACATATGCCTCTGAATGGTTAAGCATTATAATGACTCTTAATGGTTCAGACCTCTTACTGGTTCAGCACTTAATGATTCAGACCTCTTACTGATTCAGCACTTAAACATTCAGAAGTTGTCATACTGTCCCTAACATTTGCAAATTTGCAAGTTTGATGAAGAACAACTTGCTTTTTACTTTTTTTGTTTTTGTCTTTTCCTTTTTGTTTTGACTTTTCTTTATTTTGTCTTTATTATTTTTTTATACCTTTAACTTTCAGTATTAACAATTACAAACTCTTAACTTTCTAAAATTTTGTAATCAATTTTTACATGTTTATTTTTTATGTACGTGTTTGTATAAATTCAAATTGATTTACGTTTAGATGTAAATTTTTTCCGGTAATAAGTTAGGTCAAAGATAATATATTCCTTATGTCTATCATTATGTACGTTTTAAGTTGGTCTACGTTTTAATGTAAGTCGGGTAAAATATAATACGTTTGCATGCTTATTTTTATGTACGTGTTCAAATGGTCTACATTTTGACGTAAGTTTTATTCGGAAACGCGTCGAGTCAAATATAATACGTTTTTATTAAAAGCTATAAATTCGAGTCACTTTACGTGTCGATAATCGCCCTAACTATTTTCTTACGTGCTTATTTTTAGCACGCGTTAGTATAAATTCAAGTTGGTTTATGATTTAACGTAAATTTTCTTCGGAAATATGTGTCAAATATACTTCGTTTTCTTGCTTTCTTTTTATGTACGTTTTCATCTGGTCTACATTTTAACGTAAATTACAATTAGGAAGTTATGTGGATTGTGCTTTTATTCTATTGGCTTTTTGTTTCTTTCTTATTTTCTTTCTAGACTTTATTATTTTTATTTTTTAGTTTTCTTTTTGTTTAGTGTTTTAGTTTTAGGTTCCTTTATATTAAATTTATATATTTATGATAACATTTACGTTTTCATTTACACTTAATTTAAAATCATTTCGTCCCGTAGTCCAATTAAAAAAAAAATCTATGATTTCCGGTCGATGTAAAACATGTGTCGGTATTCTTTTGAACATATATTTTTTTGTTGGTATACTAAACCAAAATACATATCAACTGAAACCCCGTAGCGCAGGTAATCTTACTAGTTTATTAAGATGTATACGGAAGTGCCAAATACCGATGTAATAGGAGGGTCCCCATAAAGTCCGTCATTTTCATATCCCTCAACATACCACCCTTGAGTGACTCTATGATTCGAGCCAGAGATAGCCCTTTTAAAATCTTAGTTAGCCAACCCATACCACAGGATGTCGTATAGAATCGATTGTCGATAGTAATAATTTTATGAAGAAAACAAAGAGCCAAGCCTCATGGATATTCTAAGTCGCCGTAGGTTGTACATGCAACCAGAAAAGAAAACTGAAACCACCAAATTATGCCTCATACGTAGCCGTCATCACCGATTCTGGTTCAAACAGCCACCCGTTTCTAACTTGAAACTATCAATGTAGTAATGTAAAAAAAACACACACAATATCTCAAGGAATGGTTCGATAATACACTTTTGTATACGAAGACTATATATTCTTCTAAAATTGACATAGCAAATCGTCTCCGGAAGGTAAGCTAGCTAAAACATAGTTAATTTCTAACATGCCCAACCGGAGCTTACATGTAGTACATGAACAAAAAGAAATTAAAGTTCATACACATCGATGGATTAAACTTTTATTAAGTTATCATGCCTCTAGGTAACTCTTCAACAGAGGAGCCAATGAAATATATCAATTTCACTTCCAATATTACAACCCATAATCAGACTCGCAAAAGTTCACCGCACAGAAAACAACAACCATGTCCGCCACCACGTGCACTCGGTTAATGGCGCACATAATCCTAGGATGTTCGTTGATATTATCGGAGCTTGATCTATAATCTGGCAATTGAGAGCTCAGATAAGCAAAAGGACACAAGTTTGATTAAATACAAGGGGTACAACACCCAAAAGGAAAGAAAAGAATTTAAGCATAGCTTACAACTACAACATACTACATAAGCTAAGCATGTTGCTAATTTATATTATATAAATTATTTAAAAATTGATAAAAATGATTATTTTTTATATTTTTATTTAATAAAAATTAAAAAAAAATCTAATTTTACTCAACCAACCATTGCCTGTGGGGTGTGGGGTTGTGTTGTATTTGTTTATTTGGTAATTGATGGTACTAAAAAGGTAAAAAATGAAAATGCATTCTCTTTTTAAAATAGTTGAATCTTTGTCGTATGCTACCAATAATTCTTTCTTGTTTATTCATAACTTGTGATTATCGTGAAATTTTGGGAAAAAAAAGATGGCTGATTGGAGGTGATAGATTTATTATACTGTCCTGAATGAGGCGCTATCCTCGTGGTATCTCATCAAATTTTGAACAATAGTCCTTCCTTCATATCTTAGGCGTTATGCAAGGGCGCTATTGATGACTTGTGAACACAATACCGAGCTTTGGCCAGGTGTTTTCTGGGGTCCATGCCTACTAGTTGTTTACCAACAGCTATAAATTAAAAAAGAAATCAATTTTCTTATTAAAAACTTATATATAAACACACAAAACTCCTACACTCAACACATTTCACTCAAAACATCTTAAACCAAGATGATATCATAGACGGGGCGCACCGGATTCATCATTATGTGAACTACAGATACGTTTATTATCTTGTTGATGGTATATATCCAGAGTGACCCGTCTTAATGAAAAGTCTTTCTTGCTCTGGTGATAAAAAACGATTGTACTACAAGAAAAGACATGAGTCGGCGAGAAAGGATGTCGAACGAGTCTTCGGGGTGTTAAGGAAGCGATGGACTATCATTGTCCAACCATCGCCTATAGCAGGAAAAAAATGTGATATGTAATGTATGCTTGCATTCTATTACATAATATGATTTTGGAGGACTCGAGTCGAGCCATTTGTTCCGAATATGATGAAACAGTGCATCTGGAGAACCCAATCCGAACCTATGCTGAGAAAGAAAAACCCGCCTTAAGATACGAAGGAGAGACACACATTTGAATCTTCAATCGGATATGATCGAACATCTTGGATCACATTCTAAATAACGACAACGACGACGAGTATTATTTTGGTAATGTAATTTTCTTCTTCTTTTTTTTAAAAAAAAAAACTAGGATTTAATTTTATTTTTTAGTTGTTTAATTATATTTTATTTTTATTATGTGCGGGTTATTTCATTTATTATTTAGTTTAAACAGAAAATTAAAAATATTATTATTATTTAGTTTAAATAGACAATTAAACTAAATAATAACATGGGCTTTATTTAGAATGCGATGGAGCCTCTTATCATGCGTGTCGTCTATGTGACGATTAGATGTCACAATGGAACCCCTAAGGGGCTCCAACCATACCTTAGCCTTTTAGCCATTAATAGTGCCCCTCGCTTATACCATGCTACCTATTTATTATTATTATTATTATTATATTATTATTATTATTATTATTATTATTATTTATTATTATTATTTTTTTGGGGGGGGGGGGGGGGAAGTATTGTATCCCAACCATTGCAATAGAGATCGTTAGCAAGGTCTTGTCTGTGTGAAGGATATATGGGGGACACTATTGTAGAGAATAGAAAGAGGGGTCTTCATCCTAAACCATGCTAGCTATTAAGAAGAAATGATAGAGCCCTTTTTCTTACGTGACATCTACGTATCACAATAAAGCCCCTAGGAAGATTCAACCATACTTCACAGCTTTATTGGAAAAAAGAGATCGGCTGGTATTGTGTTGGTTAAAACTTAAAACACGTGACAACCAACGGACACCACAATTATATATTGCTACAATAAATTCTATAACTAATATAGGAAAATAAAAACACGTATTTAAGAAAAAGTTATTTCACTAAACCACGACCAAAACAATAAATGGAAAAGACAAAAAAGAAAAAGTAAAAATTAAAAAACAAACTAAAGTTCTTCTCCATTAACTTACTATATATATATATATATATATATATCTACATAAACATCCACTTACTATATCTATATAAACATCCATTCTCCAATCTTGCATTCATCACAGAAATATCTTCCATAAAGAGTAGTTGTAAGGCCCTAAAACCCGGGAACCAAACTTGTTGGTAATAAGACAAGCACACATAGTTCTAGACCCAAAATGTCTCCAATACGCCGCGGAAAATTTAGAGAAAGTACAAATAAACGTCAAAGTACGAAAACAACGAAAGTGTACTACTTTATTTAGAACACGGAAAATGCCAAAACATTAAAAGATGTCGGGTAACCGGTGCCAGAACCAAAGAGCCTCCATCGTTCAAACCTTCTTTTTACCTGAAATACATGCTAAAACGTCAACTACGTTGAGTGAGTTCTATAGTAATTAACTTAGGGATTTCCCCCAAAAATAGTTTTGTAAACATCGTTGTGAAACAAGTTTTCCAATCGTTCGACACCGACAAATCGTCACCAACATTAAAACATCATTTGACCTTATTAAAACGTCTTTGAACTCATCATTCGACTTCGTTGAAAAAAAAACATCATTAAAACCTCTTTTTGAAAGAAAATAGATAAAGACTGTGTGTTTAACATCGTTTTAGCATCATTTGCCCATACGGGCTTCGTCACCCACAGTTTTGCCCTCGTCAGAGCCGTCTCCCACATAATTACCCCGAAGGGTTTCGTCTCCCACATCATGGTTTACCGTATCACAAAGACAACGATAAACGAAAAAAAAATAATAATAAATAATAATAACATAAACACACAACATTTAGAAAAAAATACATCTTTACACGCGTAGGCACATAATTGTTCGTCAATTATTAGATATATAAAATATATATAATTCTACCATCTTTAGCAATCAAAACAATGAAGCATGTACTTCAGCCCAAAAACACTTAAAATAATACAAAAATGGGTAACAGAACTCACCTAAAGCGTACGAGTTAACAAAACCGGAAACAAGCAAAGACGCAAATCCTAGACTGACTTCAACAACCTACACATTACGGATCACATCACATAACCTACTCGTTCCATACATAACTTCACTAAATTAATTATTGAACCCGAACCAAGTTTCATCATCGTCACCGCCCTTGCATACATACATGCATGCTGTTACTCTCATGCAACTCATCATAATTGCCTTATCATTCACTCACTCCCTTCCTCGCAGTCGCCACACCATACATTCTCTGTTAATCTTTTTTTTTTTTTTTTGTATATACACTTAAAATACATGAAGAGATGAACTCATGCATTTAGATTTAATTACTTTCATAATTATTAAATAATTCCACCACTTTCCTAAACCTTTCGTTACATTCTGCTCCATCCATGATATATTCCATTATTTGAAAAGCTTTCAAGGTATAATAAAAAAAACATCGCATGCAGTTTCATTTTTTTTTTACTCGGGTCGACCTACTGTGCACACATACACATCCCGCCACCCTTCATCCTCCTCACCATCCATCACCCTCCCCTGCGTTAGCCATGGCCATGTTCATCACCATCTTTATCAATTGTTACATCCTTAAACAACATACACACCCCTCCATGTATGCATGTATTTCCCCATAGTACCCCACCACAGGATTACTCGTCTACCCAACCAACCAACCCCGTGAACTACTCATAAATGCTACACCAAGAAGTCAAACAAAGTACCTGTGATTATTTCGAGACGATTGGCCGGAACAGAGATCGTTTTACGAACTGTGTGCGGTCACCAACCAGAGATTCGCCTCTAGTCGGAGGAATCGTACACCGTCAACAACACACGATGACCTACAGAATTATACGACCATCGTAATTAGCTTCATAACGAGCCTCGATCGAGACGTCAACCTTACTCATAATCTAATCGAGATGCATACGTTACCTTAGAACCAGAGGAGAACTAAGAATTGAGTTGTTTCCCTTGTCCGTGTTCGTTGCCGTTTACCACACTCCACAAATACCTGAGGATCAATGGGGTAGCCGAGTACTGTTCTTCCTTCTTCTCCGTTTGAGGGGGTTTATGGATGTTGTTGATGAATGCAGTAAATGGCGTGGAGGTGGTTTTTAAAAGAAGAAGTTACATACACAATTGCATCTTGGTCCCTTGTGTTTTTCCATGCGACAATTTGTTTCCAAAGTTAAGTCACAATTCGAGCATTGTTAATAACCATTTGCACCCCAAAGTTTCTTTGACATCCACTTCTTCATAAACATAAAATATACATAATATACAATATAGGTGAGAATTCGGGTGTTACAGTAATCTTAATTTCCACTTTCTTTTCATTTTCCTACTAACATTAATCCCCCAAACAACTCCATTAACATTAAACTCAGCCGTTAGATCTCCATCTCCCATCAACATATGGCCCAAACCAAGATCCTTCACATGGACCACCCCACATGCAATCCCACTATCACATCTTTCACCGTTAACTCTCCGTCACACCGTTACTTAACTCCCGCCGTTAACCGTTACCTCCGTCAAATCCTAACCACCCACGACACCCCATTAATCCCCCCTCCACTAAACCTTACCACCCCACCGTTACAAACTTTAACGGTCAATGTCATTGACCTCACACCATCATTATCTCATGGTGTCAATGAATCCTACACTCTCACCATCCCATCCAACACTATTACAGCTACCATCCTGGCGGCCACACCATGGGCCACCACGCGAGGGCTCGAGAGCTTCTCACAGCTGGTCTGGGCCAACCCGGCCCAAGTGGCAGCTGGGCTGGTAATCTCATACTGGCCTATGTTTGAACATAGAGGGTTATGTTGGATACTTCTAGGAATTATTATGAGGTTGAGGATTTGTTGAGATTGATTGGGGCAATGAGGGAGAATAAGTTGAATGTGTTTCATTGGCATATAACGGATGCACAGTCGTTTCGCTGGTGTTGGAGTCGGAGCCAGAGCTTGCGCGAAAAGGGTCATATGGGTCGGGTATGGTGTATTTGCATGATGATTGGAGCGTGTGGTAGAGTTTGGGTTGGAACATGGGGTGAGGATTGTTCCTGAGATTGATATGCCTGGTATGTTGTATTCGATATGTTAATCATAAGGTGTGTTAAACAATTGTTTTTGTCGTTAAAAAAGGGAAAATTCCTAAAATAATCATTTGAACAATCAAATTACTAAAATTGAAAACAAGTCGGATAAACTTCAAATTTGTGGGTTTAGCCAGCTTGTTTTTCTATTTTGGAAAAGTCAAGGTCAAACTTGACTTTTTTGGTAGTTTTCCCTTAAAACTAATTATTTTATAAATTAAAAATGAATTATAAAGAAGTGGTTGTAAATCGAGTTTACACATTTTGACGCATACCCACCCATACTATCAGTTGTTCGCCTTGCGGGTTAAATTCATAACCGTGGACATAACTCTTATTTATTCGTGTCGAACACATTAAACATTGACTGTACGACCAACAACTCAGGGGTTGTTTGGCAAACTCTGACCCAAATCCAATAATTGTTGAACCAATACTGTGTTAAGAGACTCCAAGTCAATAAGTGTTAGTTTGGTTTGACCTCTAAATAAATAACTATGCCAAATGACAATTTTACATTCTAAACTATTTTACGCTGAATCAGTAAGATTGGCACAAGGTTTGAATTTCTTTGAGAATAAAAGAATTGTTATACACCTTAATAAATGATCCGCAAACATCATCAACATACAAAAACTCACAATGCATTAAGTTGATACTATCAGTCTCATTTCTCAAATACTTGAATAACTTTTATTTGTAACACCTGTCATAATCTAAAGTATTAACATCTCCTCTACTCTAATCACATTTTATATCACTTGAACAACTTCTATTTGTAACACTCTATGATTACTTCAGAAAATACCATAATCTAGATCACACACGCAAAACTTTAGGTGAAAACAACGATGATCAGAGCAATACTTTCACTAACATTGGTTACCTGCTTGGAAAAAAAAATTACACTAAACCTAAAAGAAAAAAAAAGTAGACAACGCCCTATTATTTATTTTATACTAAACAAAAGTAATATGTTGCAGCACATACAGGGTCATGGGCCGAAGCTTACCCGGATATTGTAGCTTGCACCAACATATTTTGGTGGCCGGCCGGGGCGCCATGGGGAGACCGGGTTGGATCTGAGCCCGGAACCGGCCACCTAAACCCATTAATCCCCAAAACATATGATGTGGTGAAAAATGTGGTCAAGGAAACAACAACTCTATTTCCAGACACATTTTATCACGCTGGAGCCGACGAGGTCGTTCCCGGTTGTTGGAAAGCCGACCCGACCATCCAAAACCATCTCGCCAATAACGGGACCCTCAATCAAGTCCTCGAGATTTTCATCAACAATACAAACCCATACATTGTGTCACTTAACCGCACCACGGTGTACTGGGAGGACGTTATCAAAGTCAACCCATCGATGCTCCCACCCGAGACCACCATTAGCAAACATGGAATGGTGGTCCGGGCAAGACGAAGATGCTGGTGTCAGCTGGTTACCGGACAATCGTGTCATCGTCAGATTACTATTACTTGGACTGCGGGCACGTGGACTTCATTGGGAATAATAGTGCTTATGACCAACCACCTGGTTTCGATAAAAAAAAACGGCGGGTCATGGTGCGGCCCGTTTAAGTCATGGCAGTTGATATATAATTATGATATAACATATGGGTTAAATGAGACCGAGGCGAAGTTAGTTTTGGGTGGGGAGGTAGCTTTGTGGTCCGAGCAGGCAGACTCAACGGTTCTTGATTCGCGGATTTGGCCTCGAGCTGCAGCTATGGCCGAGTCGTTGTGGTCTGGGAACCGGGATAAGACGGGTATGAAGAGGTCTGCAGAGGCTGCGAACCGGTTAAGTGAGTGGATACATAGAATGGTTAGCCGTGGGGTGAAAGCTGAACCGATTCAACCGCTTTGGTGCACTAGAAATCCTGGGATGTGTATCACTATGAACCCTATTTTTTAAACCATGTTTGTAAAATGTTGTATATTCTTATTGTAGCGAGAATTTTATTTTTATTTTAGATTCTATTGTAATGAGATTGAAGTTCAGTGCCAAAAAATAAAAAAGAAAATAGGTATTCTCACAAAGAAACTTAACTTAAAAACATGCACTCATCACCGATTCTATACTAAGCGAATTTACTCAAAATACTAGATCGAAGACCAACTCATAAATATGTAACCGGGACAGTTTCGGTTCAGCGTGTGACATCCGACATTTTTCGATTATTATCCGTACTATTATAAAACGTACTTGTTACAAATTATGTGTTATTTGACTTAATTTGATATTATTTATAGTCATTTAAAATCTAGCAAGCCCAAGTTATATATTGAATTTGACTTAATTTGATATTATTTATAGTCATTTAAAATCTAGCAAGCCCAAGTTATATATTGAATTAAGTTTGGTAAAATTTAGAAATTTACTTATCGAGTAATGATTTAAACTGCAAGACGAACGTCGGCGACAACTCCGGTTACAACAAAAGGTCCATAATTTGACCAAAATTCTCGGAATAGCATCAAATAATATAATAAGTGAAGAAAATATTAAAACATGTAAATGCCTTAGTTGGTAGTTTTTAGTTCGCGATGCTCGGAATTTGCACGCGTATGACACTTCTACGCACTTTTAAAGTTTGATACGTTCACTAGCACCAAAAGTTAATTTTTGTTGGTTGGAAATATTTACTATGAATGGGATAAATTATTTAGATAGTAACTGGATTTAGAAGCACTTAAAACACACTCAATTTTTATAAAATATACATGGATTTTATATAAAAAGGTGAGCTTTCGATAAAACAACCCAAGAGATTTTCCACCTTTCAAAATCTCGAAAATGTACCTGTTGGGAGCCACAAAAACCTGCCAAAAATCATGAGAATATTACTGAAGTGTCTGAAAAAACAATATGTTATTATAGTATAAAAACTCGTATTTTGATAGTTGATTGTAGTAAATATTGTATAGAATAGATTAAATGTTTGTTTCTAAGTATTTTACAGGTTCCTAAGTGCAAAGGGAGGATTTTCGGGCCAGTATTGAAAATTATTAAAGATTGCTGAAGGCAAGCCGAGTTCTGTTGTTTACGTGTCGTGAGCCTAGAAGGAGTGTATGAGTCGTGAACCCCAAGTTAGTACATAAATTGCGTCAATACAGAGGAAATGAATGATTTTATACTATACTATTAACCAACCTATTGTTTGGAAATCCTAAATTGATAAGTAACAACTTCCCTTGTTTACGGGTCGAGACCCGGGTTCGGGTTGACGGGTTGTAAACCACCCAAATCGTACATGAGTTGTATATAATGATTAAGATGTCGAAGAAACCCTAAAAAGGAGATGAACCAGAAGAAAGAAGCGAAAAAAAGGGTTATTTAAGTTCGAGGATTCAAGCTCGGAGATTTAGGAGAGGATTCAAGGAAGAAGAACGTACATGAGGACAAGAGATTGTTCCATACTGAGTTAGAACCTTTAGTATTATCATTTCCTGTTGATTTCTATCATGTATTCAGTGAATTTTATAGCTTTGTTTGTTATTATGAGTAGCTAACCGTGCCACAGCGGGTTAGGGTAGGATGATTCTTGTTACTTGGTATTGACTTTGTTAGTTTTGTTATGAAAATTTGTTTTTAGTAACGTTTGCTTATGAACTTCTGAGAGTGTAATCTTGTCACACCCCAACCGATGGCGAAAACATCGGGATGAGACGAACAAATTGCTCAAAACTTCATAACGCTATGTGACAATATAGATTAAATTCAAATTTCATTCAAGACTAAATTGTCATACAAAAATTCCAAATAATAGTCAACAATTGTTTCAAAACGACATAACATCAAAAGATAAATTAATCTAGGTGTGTATCTAAGTAATCCTACTAGATTTCTTGCATCATCAGCTTTCCTGCAACATGTATTAAAAGCGTAGATCAATACAAAAGTATTGGCGAGCATACAAGTTTGAAATTAATTATAAGTATAAAAGTTTGTTTTGATTGTGACAAGTATATATTCAAGTCGAATCGCACGAATATGTAGACCACTTTCGCATAACAATAGCATATAATCGAATTCCTTGACTAGGATGCATAGTATTCTAAGCATAACGATATCATGAGAATACAAGTCAAAACTAATAAGCATGAACAAACTCAAGCATAACAAGTAGCATGTATAGACGAGTTTAAACTAACACATATAACTCACATAAGCGTAACTGATGGCATATTTGGTACTGTGAACACACTTAATTTTATTTAAAATAAATTTTGTAATTTATACATGTTGCACCCCAAAATGCATTAAAGTGTAAAAGGGGGGTCAAGTATGCTCACAGTTTTGCAAAGTTTCCTTTGGTGATTCCGTGAAAAGTTGGAGGTTGGAGCTTCAAAGCTTCTTTCAAACACTTAGTGTTTTATTTTAGAACTCTCAGAGTTCTCTTCCTTGCTTGGAAGAGTTAAGAGAAGTAGAGAGGTTGAGAGAAGAATGGTTGGAACACTTAGTATCCTTTTAGAATTCTTAGAATTCTTGATTTAGAGATATTGAGAGAATTAGAGAGATGGAGATAAGAATGGTGTGAATAAAATGGTAGAAGGAGGTTGGTATTTATAGGTAGAGAAAGTGGAAAAATGGTGAAATATGATTGGTTAAAAAATGTGGAAGAGGATTGAAAAGATGATTGGTGAAAAAAGGAGGTGGAAAAGGGTGAAATATGATTGGTTAAAAAAGTGGAAGAGGATTGAAAAGATGATTGGTGGAGAAAGGAGGTGGAAAATTGTGAAATACGATTGGTTAAAGAAGGTGAAAGAGGATTGATGAGGTGGAAAGATGATTGGTATATTTCTTGGTATTTCTTAAGTATATATTATGTAACTGAGTATATATAAAAAAGTATAAAAGCATAATTCAAGTATTGAGGATGTGCGTATAAGTATTTATACGTATAATTATGTCGGTTTGTGTATAAATAAGTATAATGATCGGTCGTGTCATTTATTTATAGAACTTTGAATTAAATGTAGCAGGCACTTGTCTGGCTCATTTCTATTGGGCCGCCTGTTTTTAAAACACGCGTCTAATCTCTGTTAATTTTATGCCACGCATAAAAAACGCCCATAAAAACCCACCGCACCTTCTCTTTTCTCATTTTTTTTCTTCTGATTTTCCACTGGTTGATGATGACCGGTCTTTGTTTGAAGATCATCATGGTTTTCTCTAAAACGATCGACTGCGTCTTTGATTTGGTCTTTGATGTATTTGTTGTGGTGGAACACCAACCTTCGATGGGTTTGGTCTATATAATATAATTATATATATATATATATTATGATTAACGCCTCGAATTACGATATAAAAAAATAAGAATGCTAAAATACGAGGCGTTACAAATCTATATGTTGAGTATTGATATTCAATTGAGTTTGTATGGATGATTTAGATCTTTCTATGAGTTATGCATGTTAGATCTGTTTCATTTATCTTTAGGCTATATATCGATCGTTAGTCTTGGATTGGATGCTCAGTAGGCAAAGGACAAACTTGGTTGGATGTAGGTAATGCATACAGGTCACCTACGGGAAGAATCCGATTGTAAGGGTTAGGAAACTAGATAAGGGTTTGCTTTAAATTGAGTAGTCTAGGTTGTGAAAACAATTTAAGAGACTATTATATCACAAGGGATGGGTAAATGTCAACCAAATAGTTAGGTGTGTCTATAACCTGGTTGTTTGGGGACACGGGGCTTACCCGAGGGGGTTCTAGCTTTTTAACACTACACCCTCGTTACTAGTGTCATCTAGGGCGAGTTTTTCATAAGAACCATAATCAACTGTTTTGCAAAAGTAATAAGATGATTCTAAATTTAACTGGTTATCTTTTTATCATTGTTTTCTAAAATTTAATCAAATAGGTTGTTTAGTGTTTTCCTGATTACTAAATTTTACTTAGGTTAAATATTACGAAAGAGATAGGTTAATAGATCTTAGTGTCCACAGATTGATACTTAGGTACTTACCTAGGCTATACTATATACTAATAGGTATGTTTGCCTAGAACGTGTGTAGTTAGTATTTAGTATTTTATCCTTAAAAGTCGGTTGTGTTCTGTGTCAATTTATTTGTTATTATCTAAGCACGTCAATTACATTTGTTTTGTATGTGTGATGATGAAATTAGAAACAACACAAGTGTAATGAATCCTTTCCATGGATGACAACACTCCACCTCTCTCTCCCTCTCTCTGTTAGAACCGTGCACACACACATCATACATTCATCCAAATTTTTTATGTTTGGGCTTTCGGCCCCAAGCTTGAACAAATGAAAACCAAA
Organism: Scalesia atractyloides; assembly: GCA_947069175.1. Taxonomy (NCBI): domain Eukaryota; kingdom Viridiplantae; phylum Streptophyta; class Magnoliopsida; order Asterales; family Asteraceae; genus Scalesia; species Scalesia atractyloides. The sequence goes on along the minus strand of CAMTDV010000021.1, from coordinate 20,171,336 downwards.
AAATAGAAGAAAACAGAATATTGTCATGTCTCAAACCAAAGACCCATGTATTGACAAGTAAACACAAAACCATTAAAGCTACAAAAATCTTAACGTTTTATCTAGGACCGTAAATATTTTATATATAGATATAATGTAATTAATATCTTTGGGCTCTCAAACATTTTGGGCCCTATTCCGTAACGCACGCTGCACACCCTCTAAGACGTCTTGCATAAAATCTGAACGTTTTATTTAGAACCGTAAATATTTTATATATAAATATAACGTAATTAATATCATTGGGCTATTAAACATTTTAGGCCCTATCTGATGACACACTCTACACACCCTCTAAGACGCCATGCATGTTGGATATGTGTATGTTATTTGAGATGTAATGTAAACAGCATCCATATTGTGGGTCACATTGATTGGGCTCGTGCCTCAGGTCGGCCCAACAAGATTCAGTGCATCCTTTTAGGAAGCCTACGTGTGATCTTTGTAAATAAGGAATGGCTTCGTTGTTAGTTCTTATGCCATTGTTAAAGCCCACGTTTTCTAAAATTTAATCATATTTACCCAATTTTTAAAATTAATTACATATTTCCTCATTTCTTATTTACCCTCTTTCCCAAGCTTACAAGAAACTAGAGTTCATTCTCAATTCTGGCTTCTGATTATCACCGCCAACCCTAACCGCCGGGTAAGTCGTTTGAGTCTCCGATTACACGTCTTAAGCCGGCTTCTTTATCATCTTCTATATGTTAATTTGGTGAAGTCAAGAATCTCTTTTCTTCAAATCTAGGATTTTGACGTTAGAAACTAGATCTGAGATGTAATTTTGTCATTCTCTTCATAAGATAAGTTGTATTACCTAATCTCTGTAGTTTCCTGACTAGTGCGGTGAGTTGATTTAGATTATATCAGATAACATGGCGAATCGTGTTTCATATTAATGAATAGGTTTTCAAGTTCTAGAGTATCTTGAGTTGATTTCACACAAGAAGACCTGATACGTCATACAATTTATTGATTGATTGGTATTTATTTATTTATATATATAGTCTTGGTGAATTAACTCAAATTGAACCCAATCAACAATTTATTGAGCAAACAAGATATTGATCTTGTTAAGAATGTAACATTGGATTTAGCGTTAAGAGAATATACAACAAATATAGAATTGACGCCTTGACGGATGTTTTGTCACAACATCGCATACACTTTCCCACTTTCTTTTTATTTGTTTTTATCTTCATTTTATCTAAGTACCATTCAAATTTTATCTATTAGATACAAATTTGAAGACCATGTTATTAGATATACTTTTTTCCTTAATAAATGATTGTGTGAATTTTTATTTGTTTTTATCATCATTTTATTAAGTACCATTCAAATTATTTCTATTTCTATTAGATACAAATTTGAAGACAATGTTATATTAGATATACTTTTTTCTTACCACATTTTTATATAATAAATGATTATGTGAATTTTGAAATAGAAAGATCTATTTTTCATAAACCATTTTCTCAACACATGGTAATTGACATTCTGACCATCCAGATTTTAAAACATCTATTTTCTAGAAATCTATGTTTCACAAATCATTATAAATATCACGTCATATCAAATCACATAAAATCATTGTTGTTTACAGAAAATCAAATCATATTTGTTGCAATCAAAAGGAGAGAGGCACTCAAGGGTATGAAGTATGAACCCTATCCCCGATAAACCAACCTTGTTATGTCACATTTGGCTCAAAGTATCCATTAGCTAGTAAACAGTTACGGCACCTTCCATGCCATAACTATTTTATTTTTTTATAATTTAAATACAGTTTGATGCCCCAAACAATCAAAACCCACCCACCAATCTCAAGTTCAACAACCTACTCAAACAAACTCAGCCCCTGCACTAGTAAAACTATTAGCTTAACCAACCCGCCTTGCTTACCATAGAGAATAATAGCGGTGTTATGACACTAGTTTGAGCCCCTTGATCCCCTACCCGTGAAGTAAGTTTCACTTATAATCCTTTCATGATTGAACAATAAAAACAAATAAATTTCTCAAAATATCAAATTCTTACCCTAAACCAAGCACAAAGCAGCAAATGGAAAATACCAAAGAACAAAAATGAAATAAACCAAGCTAAAGTTATTCTTCATTGACTTATAAAAGTCTATATAAACATCCATTCTCCAATCTAGTAGTCTTCACTCACAACTTCACACAAAAATATCTTCCACAATGAACACCCATAATAATTTCCTCACTCTTTTCATTTTCCTACTCACAATAATTTTCTGCACCATTCCATTTATCTCAGCCGTTGGATCTCCATCTCCAATCAACATATGGCCCAAACCAAGATCCTTCACATGGACCACCCCACATGCAATCCTTATCTCACCATATTTCACCATTAACTCCCCCTCACACCGTTACTTAACTCCCGCCGTTAACCGTTACCTCCGTCAAATCCTAACCACCAACTACACCCCGTTAATCCCCCCACCCCTCAACCTCACCACCCCACCGTTACAAACATTAACAGTCAACGTCATTGACCTCACCCCACCGTTATCTCACGGCGTCAATGAATCCTACACTCTCACCATCCCATCCAACACAACCACCGCCACTCTCATAGCGGCCACACCGTGCGCCGCCATGCGAGGGCTCGAGAGTTTCTCCCAGCTAGTTTGGGCTAGCCCGGCCAGAGTGGCGGCCGGGCTGGTGATCTCAGACTGGCCTATGTTTGAACATAGGGGGGTTGTGTTGGATACTTCTAGAAATTATTATCCGGTTGAGGATATTTTGAGGTTGATCGGGGCAATGAGTGCGAATAAGTTGAATGTGTTTCATTGGCATATAACGGATTCGCATTCGTTTCCATTGGTGTTGGAGTCGGAGCCGGAGCTTGCGCGGAAAGGGTCGTATGGGTCGGGTATGGAGTATACAGGTGATGATGTGGAGCGTGTGGTGGAGTTCGGGTTGGAACATGGGGTGAGGATTGTTCCCGAGATTGATATGCCAGGTATGTTGTTGTACGTGGATATTTTGTTTGTAAACATAAGGTGTGTTTAACTATTGTTTTTGTAATTAGATAAAAAACTAATTGTTTTTTGAATTTAAAAATGATTTACAAAATAGTGGTTGTGAACCGGGTTTACACGTTTTGATGCATACCCGTCGGTTGTATCACTTCGATTTTAACGATTTAGCAATAGTGTTGTACTGTACACTTCATTCTTGGGGTGACAGTTGTTTAGCAATGCGGGTTAATTTAGCGAACATAACGACGTTAGATTAGAAACCCGTGCATTACATCAATTGAACAAAGATATAAAATAGTTGATAACGGAAATTTAGTAATTATAAAACGATATTTTGAGATAAGATGTGATTGATTTTTTTTAAATAACTTTTCTAAATTAAGATATAGTTTACGATGGATGAAATAAGAGAAGCTAGAAAAATAATTTTGGGCTAACAAAATTGTGATAAGTGTGATATGTGACGCAACTAATTACTTATTTATTCGGTACAGATTCATATCAGGTACATTAACATAACTCTACGGCCCACACACTTGAAAACCGTGTGACGTGAATACGATTTGTGTAACTCAATTATCTAAACAAGTCAAAAAGGTTGTTCATGGGTTGTTGGGTATTAAAAAGTTTTAAATAGGTTTCAGGTAAAAATACAAGATTTAAACGGGCTGACTAAAAATACAAGGTTTCAGGTAAAAATACAGGTTGACGACTGTAATAAATGGGTCAAACAAGTTGCAAACAGATTGACCATATGATTAATTTTGATTTAAATGGGTTCACTAGTTGATGCCGTTTAAGTAAATGGGTTAAACACGTCAACCTGACTCCGGTTAAGAAAACGAATTAAACATGTCAACCATGACATTATTATTAAAAAAACTAGTAATAACAACCCAAAACCTTATTTTTTTCATGATAAGATTGTCATATATGAATATGAATCAACAAGTTAACAGAAGTATTCTGTTACAGGACACACAGGGTCATGGGCCGAAGCTTACCCGGATATCATAACATGCGCCAACATGTTTTGGTGGCCAGATGGTGCGCCGTGGGAAGACCGGCTAGCATCTGAGCCAGGAACCGGCCACCTGAACCCGTTAATCCCCAAAACATATGATGTTGTAAAAAATGTAGTCAAGGAGACAACAACTCTATTTCCAGACACATTTTATCACGCTGGAGCCGACGAGATCGTCCCCGGTTGCTGGAAAGCCGACCCGACAATCCAAAGGCATCTCGCGGATAATGGGACTCTCAGTCAAGTCCTCGAGATATTCATCAACAATACAAACCCGTACATTTTGTCACTTAACCGCACTACAGTGTACTGGGAGGATGTTATTCTTGACGCGAATGTCAAAGTCAACCCGTCGATGCTCCCACCCGAGACCACCATTATGCAAACATGGAATGGTGGCCCGCACAACACGAAGAGGCTGGTGGCAGCTGGTTACCGAACAATCGTGTCATCGTCAGATTTCTATTACTTGGACTGCGGGCACGGGGACTTCACTGGGAACAATAGTGCTTATGATCAACCACCTGGTTACGATCAGAAAAAGGGCGGCTCATGGTGCGGGCCGTTTAAGACATGGCAGTTGATATACAATTATGATATAACGTACGGGCTGAATGAGACCGAGGCGAAGTTGGTTTTGGGTGGGGAGGTGGCGTTATGGTCCGAGCAGGCAGATCCTACGGTTCTTGATTCGCGGATTTGGCCTCGAGCTTCGGCTATGGCCGAGGCGTTGTGGTCTGGGAACCGGGATGAGACGGGTATGAAGAGGTCTGCAGAGGCTACGGACCGGTTAAGTGAGTGGATACATAGAATGGTTAGCCGTGGGGTGAAAGCTGAACCGATTCAACCGCTTTGGTGCATTAGAAATCCTGGGATGTGTAATACTAAGAACCCTATTTTTTGAACCATATATGTAAAATGTTGCATTTTCTTATGAGTAAATTGCACAAAACATCCTTTATGTTTCCTCAAACTTGCAGGTTCCAGCCTTAATGTTTAAAAGTTGCTAAAAACATCTTTTAAGTTATTTTTGTTGGGGGTTCAATCCTTTACACTAACCACGTTATTTTCTTCAGTTAAGTTCCCTCACATGCATAACATGTGAGGGTATATTCGTCATTTTGGTTTATCTTCCACCCACATCAATTATAACAAAAAAGAATATTTAAGGTTTAACCTATTTTAAAAAAATCCTAACCGCAGGGACTAATGTGCAATAAAACCAAACTTTTAAAAACCAAACACCCTCTTTTCCGGTCTTCTTCTCCGGCGACTTCGCCGGATTCCGGCGAACCCGGAATTAAGATAGGAATCTTGTTAAGCTAGCCCACTAAGCTGTAAAGATTAACACAGATTTTGATCATGTCAATCAAATTCTTCAGGATTATCATCAGTTGGAAGAATCGGCGCCTTATTCGCATCAGACGGAAACGACAAACGACTCTTCAACCCTAGATACCTCTCACGGAACTCCGATGCCGTCAAATCAGAGAACTTCGTAACACCGTGTTCAGTAGTCGGATCCAGCAACTGGTGACGCTTAGGACGCCGCAAGTTTGACTTAAACACTATCAAACGGTAATCGTGCTCCTCTATAGTCGCGTACGTTTTACCAAACTTTGTTTAAACTAGGTTGAAACTTAAATATATTTTTTTATAATTGAAGTGGGTGGAAGATCAACCAAAATGACGAATATACCCTCACATGTTATGCATATGAGGGAACTTAACCGAAGAAAATAACGTGGTTATCTGTAAAGGATTGAACCCGCAACAAAAATAAACTTAAAGGCTGTTTTTAGCAACTTTTAAACATTAAGGCTGGAACCTGCAAGTTTGAGGAAACAAAAGGATCTTTTGTGCAATTTACTGTTTTCTTATTGTAATGAGAAACTTTTGTTGATGGTACGATGAGCGTGTCTAACAAGCGTCTTAAGCACGCCTACTAAGATGCAGTTGCTTTGGGTAAGCGTGAGAACCCGTTAGGGCCACCAAAGTGATTCAGAACGAAAAACTCTCTGGGCCCCACCAACACAGATCATACAAGGCTTGTATGGTTTAGATGAATACTCGTATGTTATATTGTACATTTTAAAACACCAACTTGAATCGTCTAAGTCAAACAACCAACGAAAATCAGTAAAGGACATAAGCGGGTTGGTCCGAACATGTATTGACCGTATTAAGTATGGGTCAACCAAACGAGTCAAACTTTGATCTTCAACTCAACGACGACATAAAACATCGTAAAACAGTTGACACGCATCAAGCTTATGTAACAAACTTCCTTCCTGTAGCAACTTATTGTTTATCTTACAACTTATGTACACGCATCTTACAAAAGTACAAATGCCCTTTAATTGCATTTAAGTTTCAAATTACATGATTATTAGAGTTAAATGCTTGGTTGGTCCCTGTGGTTTGCAAATCTTGCAGACTTGGTCCCAGTAGTTCACTAATTACACACTTGATCCCAGTAGTTTTCAAATTTTGCACTCGGGTGGTCCTTACCACTAACATTTGTTAGATTTCTCAGTTAAGTATATGCAAAATTACTATATTACCCTTGAAATAATAAAAATATAAAAATATAAAAAAGGGGGGCCCACTATCATCTTCTTCCTCACTCAACTTAAAAAAAAATATAAACCACAGGGACCAACCACTGGGACCAAGTCTTACCCCCACCCCTTCTCTCTCTACTGTCTCTCTACTCTCTCTTTCATTTAGAAAAATCACCACCACAACCACCTCCACGTTCACTACCGGCATCACCACTCAGCCACCTTCACCACTGCTACAACCACCCACCGCCACAACCACCACAGCCGCCATCATCACCATTCATCCTTTTAATGAAACCCCCACTTAAAACCCTCTTATTTCTTCAAACTGAATCCACTTCTTAGCAGATACAACCACAACAACCGGCAGCCACACCGTCGCCGTCGCTGCCCGAGTGATGTACACTCCCGGAAACTCATCTTTTCCCCCGTCGCCACCACCTCACCCCGCCATTGTTGCTGTCAAAACCTTTCTGTGTCCCAAGCACTCTTTTGTTTTGGTAACATGTGATTATAACTTTCTTTTAATACAAAATCTAAGTGTGTTTGGATAATGTATGTAACAAAAAAGTCTTCTGTTGAAACCCTGATTCCAGTATTGTCTAAAGATCTATCTAGTTCTAATGAGGGTGTGTTTACCTTTTGGTGATTGGGGATTGACCCGATTGTGATTTGGTCCGGAGACCTTGAATGGTCAGGATTTTGGACGCTCCGGCGATGTTGATCATTACGGAGTCGTTTTCTGTTGTTCTCCGTTAGGGATGGGTGGTTGATGCTGGCGGCGATGGTGATGCGGAGAGATGATGGCGGCTGTGGAGTGGAGGGGACAGTGGTGGTGGTTTTTTGTAACACCCCAACCGATGGCGGAAACATCGGGATGAGACGAAAACGAGATTGCTCATTGCTCACAACATTATTAAGTGACAATAATTAATTAAACCATATTTCATTTCACAAGAATTGTCAAATACATCAATGTAACAAAACAAAGAACAACCTAACATTTGCAAAGTCATAACAAAATTGATACGTCGACATTAAACCTAACGTCTAATTTGTGTGTATCTAGTCCTTGCTATATTGTTTTCATAGCATCATCTCCTTCAACCTGTAACATGTTTTAAAATAAAGTCAATGCAAAAGCAAAGGCGAGTACACAAGTTTAAGCATAGCATACGTATATGAATAAAGTTTTAACAATCCTTATGGCAACCAAATCCATACAAGAGCAATATCAAGGCATGCAATGCTAATAATCAAACCCGTAACGCAATCACGATGTTTTAACATGACCTCACGAATAACAGGATGGAGGTGGATGCGTGAATTCCCATAGCGCTAAGCATATCAAACAAAGGCTAAAAATAGTTAATGACTAAAGCATAACACAACGTTTATCCCTAGACAAGCAACAAGTATACGATTCAAGTAGTCATGTGTATAGGATTGTTTGTGTGTTTCATAAAGTTTAAGTGTTTGTGATTTTTGTATATGGAAACATGTTACACCCAAAAAGTGATATAAACAAATGTGGGTCGAGTGTACTCACAAAATTGCTAAGTCTTCTTTGGAAATTCCACGACGAGTTGATGAGTGGGAGAAAGGGGACATCGAGGTCACCTTAAAAATGGCAAACGAATGTACATGAATAATAGAAGCTACGACGGAGGATTCCAATTGGAGTTGAAAGTACGTATATAGTTAACATGTTTAAGAAAGGAATTTCTAAATTAAATTCATCAAAAGGGTTGTAGGAGTGTTGTCAAATAATTAATATATATATTTGACGAAAAGCATATTTGGTATATATATATTTATATTCTAACGAATTGTATGATATAGATATGTATATTGTCGAATGGTGTACAAATATATTTGTCGAAAGTAAAATAAATATGTTTTGTCGAAAGTATAATAAATAAGTATATTTGTCGAGAGATATGATAAATATATATATATATATATTTTGTCGATAAATATAATAAATAAACATATTTTGTCGATAAACGGGCAGAGTTTCCTCTTGTTTTTGGACAATCCCGACAACATATGTGTCGATATATTTTTCCAAAACACAACAATAAACAACGCAAGAATCGACGAAACACCATAAATGTTTACATACTCTTTTTATGTCTACAAGTTTTATAAGGTTCGGTTACGTGATTATAACACTAATTAAATACAAAGCAATATAATTAGTAACATGACATTATACCAAGTCGAGTGTGGATTGATTTTGACCCGAACTTTGAAGCAAGACTGAACTGAGTTAACCCGTTGATTGTTGACCAGGTTTGACTCGAACCAGAACCGAAACAACTGCTGTTGACTGCCGTTGACCGACGCCAAACTGAACTGAGATGAAACCAAAAGTGAACTCAACAAACCAACTAAAATCAAATGTGAAACTGAAACAATCAAGGCACGATCCGTACCTGAACCGAAATGTATCTGGACTGAACACGGACCGAAACAAATCTGACTTTGGGATGAGTGACCTGAACCGGAACAGCTGAACCGCTGTCTCTGTAACTCGAGTGAACACCAAAGCTGACCCGTTGACTGTTTGACCACAGTTGACCAGGTTTGACCGAACACCAAACGAGACCCGACCCGAAGCCAAAACTGTCATTGACTCACTGCTGACCCGAACCTCTGCACCGAGACCCGAGCCCGCTGAACATGAGCCATGAACTGAACCGAAACGAATCGTAACCTGCCGAAAGAAAAGAATTAACGGGATTCGAAATAGAAGCAAAACCAAGACCCGAACCGAGACTAACCTTGACTGAACCGAGATTCGACCCGGGGCTGATCCGTGGACTGTTTGACTGCTTGACCAGACCCGAGCTTTGACCAGGTCTAACCGGTTGACCGAACCGAAGCTGACCCGAGTCTTGCACTTGAACCAAGTTACTCTAAATCGACAAAACAAGATCTAAATTGAAACTAGGAACCGAGTAAAACCGAGTTAAGAACAAGAAAGAAAACCGTACCTGAAGACGAGACCCGAACCTGACCGATACAGAACCGAGACTCAACTGAACAGAGGTGTCGGAACTGAACGTGTTGAACTGTCCCCGAAACCCAAACAGAAACTGAGTCGGTTGACCGAGACCGAACTAATCGACAAAACCCGAGCCAACCCTGTTCTTGAACCCGACGAACCAGACTCGACCCAAAGCGTAACTCAAACCACCGGAACCGGGAACAACCACTGCCACTGCCCTGCCTTCTGTCGGACCACCGCAGCCACCGTCGAACTCCACTGCCGCTGCTGCCATTCCAGCGTCGCCGCTGATGCGGCATCCGCCATTCGCCAGAAGCGGTGGTGATGCTGTTGTTGCTTGACATGCGACGCCACCAAGTGGTGGTGGCACCGCCATCGTTGACAGAGGGAGGGATAGGAGAGTGGAGCGAGAGGGGGCGAGGGTTTGTGTGCAGGCAGGAAAGGAGAAGGGGGGGAGTGTTGTATGCGGCTGGATAGTTGTGAGAATGAAGGTGTGGTGATGATTATTTAGTTGTAATTAGCTTTAGGGTTTAGTTAGGTTTAGGTGGTGTGTTGGGCCAAAGCCTGTTAACCCGATCTAACGTTTTTGAGTGGCCCGAACGTACCGACGAGATCCGATTTCAAGTACAAGCTTCATAATACGTCGAATTTATTTTGTTTATTATTATTATTATTATTATTATTATTATTATTATTATTATTATTATTATTATTATTATCTAGAAAAATAATAAAATACGATGCGTTACAGTCTCCCCTCCTTTAGGAAATTTCGTCCCGAAATTTATTCACGAGGAAGACTCGAAAGGAATTGGTTAAGGAATTGAGGGTTAACGGTCAAGACTTGAAGTTCTGGATACGTGAGGGTAAGCATGGAGTTTAGAGTAACGAAGAGTTAGGTTTGCAACAAGAAGTTGTTTGACTAGGATGATTTGAGGCATCAAGCTTAAGTAAAATGTGCATGTGTGCGTATAGATGAGTGTTTAAACAAGTTTGAATAGCTGAAGGTTAGGTAATTTAAAATAGACCAGTTATCAAAGTAGCGGCCAAGTAAGTGTGTTGCTATCTACGAGAAGGGGAGATAACTTTAGAGTAAGAAGGCATTTAGGGTTTGAATGCTTACACGATTGATTATAAGCGAGGCTGCATAAAAGACAAGGTTAACGGGGGTAACGGAGGCATAAGAGCGGACGATTGATTCGATCAACGAATACTCGTGTAAGGATGGCATATGTATATGAACAAACGAAAACGTTACGTTAGGGATTAAGACTCGTCGTGGATAATCGGGTAGCGCGCACTTAGCAATGCAGTTGTGAGTTGTTAAAGCTGGCGTGTTAGGTCGTATTATGGTCTGTAAATCACCGAATTTCTCATGGCACGTATTACGAAAGTTTGACAGCAAGGTGAAAACACTTATGTATAGGGAGTACCAGTGGCGTATCCACCATGTTTTGACCACGTTGCGACCGTTTCGTTACTCGATGCAATGTTACGTTCCGTGTGTTACCATACGCGGTAGTACACTCTATGGTTCTCATGCGCTTATCGCTATAATCCCGTGTGCACCCGCGATTATACCGATCATCACATGATCCGCATAGCTTGTACTAGCAGCGCATGAATAAAGGTGTGCATAAATTCTGAAAATAAGTTCGCGTGTGTGTAAGAATGTAGTGCGTAGCGTGTAATTAGCTTGTGGCCCACGTAAGCGAATCCCTTGGGTTCCGCTCGTGCATAGGCATGAATATGAATACGAGTACGAGTATAGGTATGTGTATGAGTATAAGCATAAGTATGGAAATAAGTATAAGCATGGATATAAGACGTATATGCATGAATGTGATGATAAGTATAAGTGTAACACCCCTGCCCCTCGTTATCACCAATATTGTCCGCTTTGCCCTTGATGGGTGGCCCATCCAGGAACTCACGGCTTTGTTTTTGTTTGCCCTGGTGGAGACTTCCCAGGAGGTCACCCATCCTAGTACTACTCCCACTTGAGCACGCTTAACTGTGGAGTTCTCCTCTCATCCACTAGCATTAAGCCCAAAACGCGTTGGTGATTTTAGAGGTAGGGCATTACTTACGAGCCAGGAATCTCTCCTGTCCACGGACGATGTTGGGAGGTATGCCATTAGGTGTTATAATAAGCATGAAAGATGACACGTATTTTCATGAACATGAACATGTGTATAATTATGAACGTCAACAAGTGTAACAGACGATAATTGTGCGTATGATATGAATTGAATGCTACGAATTTATTTACATAAAATAGTCGAGAGATCAGGGTGTGTAAAGCGAATGATATGATTAAAATGTCATGAAACAGTTGACTAAACCATGTACGAGGATACGCATGTATTGTTGTTTGAGCAAAACTTTGAGGTTATCGCTTCTAAAATAGGCTTAAGTTTAACTTAGAATATAGGATATAGTGTGTGAATATAAAGGAATATAAAGTACTTATCGATTATGTGTTACGTATTTTGTAAAAGGCGGGAGTGCTACCATTTGTTTTAAGAGAATTTAAGTAGGTCGAAAATGGTTGGTCTTCATAAAGTTTTCTTGCCCACGTGTTTTGAAACTCATGTGACATTTCGGGAGGTGTATGATAAGGTATTAAAATAGTAAGTTCGCATTGTTTTCAAAGGATATAAGAGATTTGAAATTTAGTGGTGCTTGTGATACGTTGACTCTTGAGAGGAAATCCGTGTTAATTGATTTAATGACCGTTGAAAAAACGTTTAGCGAAATGTTTTCTTAATCGCGATGAGAGATTTAGAGGGTGTTTGGGGTTGAGTTTTGAAAATAGATTATGCGTTCTGAATAATCAAAGTCAGATAATTAGTTGTAACAAAACATACTGTAGGAAGATAGTGTTTGGATTTGATTATGTTATTTGATATCACAATAATCAGGTAATCAACTATTTGAGTGTTTGAAAAATATATATTACATGTACATATAAAGTTATAAATAGACGAGCTTTGATCTCTAAAATACGTAAAACAAATCAGTTCTTTTTTTTTTATATATTATTATTATATATATATATATTTTTTTTCCAAACACTAAAAATAGATTTTTATTTATTTATTTATTTAATATTTGCGCCTCCAAACACAAAACAAAATATTAGGTTGCAAAACAATCCCAAACACACCTTTAGTACAACGATCCCATAATGCCTATAAGATATTGGTTTTTTTTTCTTTTTTTTTTTTTTTTTTTTTACAAACGAAAATTTTTAACATAAAGTTATTGCGGGAGCGTGTTTTAGTGATTAAGTTAAACATAAGACTTGTGGGCAAGGTATTCGTTAGACCGATTAAGTTGGTAGGTTGCATTCTGTCGAGCTTTGAAAATCGTAAAACAAAACGTTTCATGTGGTGACCAAGTATATGCGTATGGGATTTATATGAAATAGATTACCGGATGGGAAATACGTTTGATAAAATAGTACGTTTTGAAATTCGTCTAGGTAAGAATTTTGACAAAATGGTAAAAGATTTAGGTATACAATTTAAACATGTGGTTTGTGTAATAAAATCTCCAAGAAGGAGGGTTGGTAACGATCACCGAGGTATGGGAATCACCCCTAATCCGTTGGTGAGGTCGTTTTAAGGAAGGAAGGAAACGAAGTTTGATCGTCTAGGTAAGGAATTCACTCCTATCTCGACGACGGTCTCCATTTCGGACTTTTCGAGAAATATAAGTCTAGTTGATGACGTTTTGAAATCATGTATGCAAATAATGTATAAGTGGATGAAAAGGTTTAATATGAATTACGTAAAAACCTTAAAATAAATTAGAAACTCGAAAGGAATGGTAACAAGTATATAAAAAGTCATGTATAATTGAAATGGTATAAAAGAGAGTCTCAGAAAACATTAGACTGTTTCGGGTAGAGAAACGTCGACTATTCCAAAGTGAATCGAAGATCCTTTCGAATTAGAGAAACGTGCTTTGGCCTATAGGTAAAACGCTCTCGTCGAGAAGCGATTAACGGCATTTTACCCTTCCAGATATTACACGTCTCTAATCGATTGGAAAATCGAAACTTTGGCGAGATTGAAAATCGAGGAATGGGACTTAATCGACAAGGTGCGGGTTTCACCCTAACTCGACGATTTCGTACCCTAAGTGTGGTTGGCACTCTTCGGGTCAAAATTAATTTCGACACTTTGACGAGAGTCCACTAGAGTTTGAATGGGAAGTTTTCCATCAAGGTGTGGATGTCACTCCTAACTTGATGGTGTAACTTCGTGAAAAAAAATAAAGAATAAGCGTAATGAGAATCGTTCACCAAATTGTGGATATCACGCCTATTTGGGTGAAGTCGTCTCACTTGTGTAATACGAGTGTTTTCGAGTTTAGTATAATCGAGTAAAATGCATTAGGGAAGGCATATGATTGAAATAATGTAACGAGTATGAACACGTAAAGCATTTCATAAATTTAACATATAAGAGACGTTTTAAGAAATTAGCATGTCAATCACGTATGGTCAAGTATGGTACTTAACTATAGACTAGGTCAAAAGCGTAGCAATCTACCTAATTCCCTATAGTTATGGCTCTGATACCAATCTGTAACACCCTAACCGATGGCGGAAACATCGGGATGAGACGAAAACGAGATTGCTCATTGCTCACAACATTATTAAGTGACAATAATTAATTAAACCATATTTCATTTCACAAGAATTGTCAAATACATCAATGTAACAAAACAAATAACAACCTAACATTTGCAAAGTCATAACAAAATTGATACGTCGACATTAAACCTAACGTCTAATTTGTGTGTATCTAGTCCTTGCTATATTGTTTTCATAGCATCATCTCCTTCAACCTGTAACATGTTTTAAAATAAAGTCAATGCAAAAGCAAAGGCGAGTACACAAGTTTAAGCATAGCATACGTATACGAATAAAGTTTTAACAATCCTCATGGCAACCAAATCTATACAAGAGCAATATCAAGGCATGCAATGCTAATAATCAAACCCGTAACGCAATCACGATGTTTTAACATGACCTCACGAATAACACGATGGAGGTGGATGCGTGAATTCCTATAGCGCTAAGCATGTCAAACAAAGGCTAAAAATAGTTAATGACTAAAGCATAGCACAACGTTTATCCCTAGACAAGCAACAAGTATACGATTCAAGTAGTCATGTGTATAGGATTGTTTGTGCGTTTCATAAAGTTTAAGTGTTTGTGATTTTTGTATATGGAAACATGTTACACCCAAAAAGTGATATAAACAAATGTGGGTCGAGTGTACTCACAAAATTGCTAAGTCTTCTTTGGAAATTCCACGACGAGTTGATGAGTGGGAGAAAGGGGACATCGAGGTCACCTTAAAAATGGCAAACGAATGTACATGAATAATAGAAGCTACGACGGAGGATTCGAATTGGAGTTGAAAGTACGTATATAGTTAACATCGTTTAAGAAAGGAATTTCTAAATTAAATTCATCAAAAGGGTTGTAGGAGTGTTGTCAAATAATTAATATATATATTTGACGAAAGCATATTTGGTATATATATATTTATATTCTAACGAATTGTATGAGATATATATGTATATTGTCGAATGGTGTACAAATATATTTGTCGAAAGTAAAATAAATATGTTTTGTCGAAAGTATAATAAATAAGTATATTTGTCGAGAGATATGATAAATATATATATATATATATATATATATATTGTCGATAAAATAATAAATAAACATATTTTGTCGATAAACGGGCAGAGTTTCCTCTTGTTTTTTGACAATCCCGACAACATATGTGTCGATATATTTTTCCAAAACACAACAATAAACAACGCAAGAATCGACGAAACACCATAAATGTTTACATACTCTTTTTATGTCTACAAGTTTTATAAGGTTCGGTTACGTGATTATAACACTAATTAAATACAAAGCAATAATTAGTAACATGACATTATACCAAGTCGAGTGTGGATTGATTTTGACCCGAACTTTGAAGCAAGACTGAACTGAGTTAACCCGTTGATTGTTGACCAGGTTTGACTCGAACCGGAACCGAAACAACTGCTGTTGACTGCCGTTGACCGACGCCAAACTGAACTGAGATGAAACCAAAAGTGAACTCAACAAACCAACTAAAATCAAATGTGAAACTGAAACAATCAAGGCACGATCCGTACCTGAACCGAAATGTATCTGGACTGAACACGGACCGAAACAAATCTGACTTTGCGATGAGTGACCTGAACCGGAACAGCTGAACCGCTGTCTCTGTAACTCGAGTGAACACCAAAGCTGACCCGTTGACTGTTTGACCACAGTTGACCAGGTTTGACCGAACACCAAACGAGACCCGACCCGAAGCCAAAACTGTCATTGACTCACTGCTGACCCGAACCTCTGCACCGAGACCCGAGCCCGCTGAACATGAGCCATGAACTGAACCGAAACGAATCGTAACCTGCCGAAAGAAAAGAATTAACGGGATTCGAAATAGAAACAAAACCAAGACCCGAACCGAGACTAACCTTGACTGAACCGAGATTCGACCCGGGGCTGATCCGTGGACTGTTTGACTGCTTGACCAGACCCGAGCTTTGACCAGGTCTAACCGGGTTGACCGAACCGAAGCTGACCCGAGTCTGGCACTTGAACCAAGTTACTCTAAATCGACAAAACAAGATCTAAATTGAAACTAGGAACCGAGTAAAACCGAGTTAAGAACAAGAAAGAAAACCGTACCTGAAGACGAGACCCGAACCTGACCGATACAGAACCGAGACTCAACTGAACCGAGGTGTCGGAACTGAACGTGTTGAACTGTCCCCGAAACCCAAACAGAAACTGAGTCGGTTGACCCGAGACCGAACTAATCGACAAAACCCGAGCCAACCCTGTTCTTGAACCCGACGAACCAGACTCGACCCAAAGCGTAACTCAAACCACCGGGAACAACCACTGCCACTGCCCTGCCTTCTGTCGGACCACCGCAGCCACCGTCGAACTCCACTGCCGCTGCTGCCATTCCAGCGTCGCCGCTGATGCGGCATCCGCCATTCGCCAGAAGCGGCGGTGATGCTGTTGTTGCTTGACATGCGACGCCACCAAGTGGTGGTGGCACCGCCATCGTTGACAGAGGGAGGGATAGGAGAGTGGAGCGAGAGGGGGGGCGAGGGTTTGTGTGCAGGAAGGAAAAGAGAAGGGGGGGGAGTGTTGTACGCGGCTGGATAGTTGTGAGAATGAGGGTGTGGTGATGATTATTTAGTTGTAATTAGGTTTAGGGTTTAGTTAGGTTTAGGTGGTGTGTTGGGCCAAAGCCTGTTAACCCGATCTAACGTTTTTGAGTGGCCCGAACGTACCGACGAGATCCGATTTCAAGAACAAGCTTCATAATACGTCGAATTTATTATTATTATTATTATTATTATTATTATTATTATTATTATCTAGAAAAATAATAATAATATACGATGCGTTACATTTTTATTGAGAGATAGCAGAAAGATAGCAGAAAGATTGAGAGATAGCAGAATGACAGTAGAAAGAGAGAGATGGAGTGAGGAAGAAGATGATAGTGGACCCCTCTTTTTTATATTTTTTATTTTTATTATTTCAAGGGTAATATAGTAATTTTGCATATATTTAACTGAGAAATCTAACAAAGGTTAGTGGTAAGGACCACCCGAGTGCAAAATTTGAAACTACTGGGATCAAGTGTGTAATTAGTGAACCACTGGGACCAAGTCTGCAAGATTTGCAAACCACAGGGACCAACCAAGCATTTAACTCTAATTATTATTATAGTTACAAATACAAAACATGGAAAACACCAAATCAACAGCTTGAAATTTTACCATTATATTTTTATTTATTTACTCGCTTGCCTTTGTGATCATCATAACTCCCAGAGTGATGAGGCTTGCGTATACCGAAGTTGGTAATTTCTGAACCACTTTTCCAAAGCCGGGAACACCCTCAGTCGTTCTCTTTGTGGCTATAGCAACCGTTGGTGCCACAGCTAGAGTGATTATCAGTCCTTGAGTAACGTACACAAACGTATCGGCTGTTAGCCTTTTCATAAATTCCACAAATTCTTCACGGTTTAGTCCCCCGTCACGATCCATATCACATTCCTAAGCAAAAAGAAAAACATATTAGCTAAGAAAATTAGGTTATTATGTTGATGATATTGCTTTTTATAATCATGATTAACTTGTTAATTATTTAAAACAAAACAAAGAGTTAATTACTGTTTCCGTCCCTATGGTTTGTCAAAAATCACAATTTTAGTCCATTAGTTTAAAAATTGCGATTTAAATCCCTGTGGTTCCATTTTCGTAACCATTGCAGTCCACCAACTTAACTCCATCCATTTATTCAGTTAACTTTGGGTGAAATGACCAAATTGCCCTTATGGTTTAATTAAAAAAAACGTTGGTCACATGTTTCGAACCTGTGACCTTTGCTATGAAATGTGATTGTTAAACCAATAAGCCATGTATCGAGACTGTGATTGAATACAAATTGTTTTCCTCGTAACATGGCATATCCGTCATCTTCTCCAAATCAAACTCTCTCATATTTATCAATGGCAGAAGCAACAGAAAACCCTAACGAAAAACTTCAACTGAACAACTGATGTTTAGAACCAAAAGGGAGGTGGTGGTGCTAGAATATGACTGAAAAACTTCAACTGATGGTGCGGCGGAGGTGGTGGTGCCGGAATACGAATCAGAATTACTACTCACTTGTTGGTGTGTGGCGGTGCCGGAATACGAATCGGAGGTGGTGGGGCCGGAATACGAATCGGAGGTTTGGTGGTGTGTGGCGGAATACGAATCGGAGGTGGTGGTGCCGGAATACGAATCAGAGGTGTGGTGGTGTGTGGCGGAGGTGTGGTTGTGTGTGATGGGGATGGTGGTGGCGTGTGGCGGAGGTGGTTGTCGTGTGGTGGCTGTGTGACGAGGATGGTGGTGGTGTGTGGCGGAGGTGGTTGTGGTGTGGTGGCTGTGTGATGGGGATGGTGGTGGCTTCCACTGATAAGATGAAAGGTTTTGGCCAGGGAAGAAGATGATGGATAGGCCATGTTATAAGGAAAATAATTTGAATTCAATCACATTCTCCATACATGGCCTATTGGTTTAACAATCACATTCTAAAGCAAAGGTCACAGGTTTGAAACCTGTGACCAGCTTTTTTTTAATTAAACCATAGAGGTAATTTGGTCATTTCACCCAAAGTTAACAGAATAAATGGATGGAGTTAAGTTGGTGGACTAAAATGGTTACGAAAATGAAACCACAGGTATTGAAATCGCAATTTTTAAACTAATGGACTGAAATAGTGATTTTTGACAAACCACAGGGACGAAAACAGTAATTAACTCCAAAACAAAAAAGTGTCAATGGGTCAAACTATACTATAAACACGGGCCATTCCGATCCGTAGTCAATTCCAACCCACCCATCTTGTCACAGTATTGATTTAGAGTAAAATACATGGATGGTCCATGTGGTTTACTAAAATTTGGATTTGGTCCCTAACTTTCCAAAAGCACATAGATGGTCCATTTGGTTTCAAGGGCGTAGGATAGTTGGCGGGGCGGACCTGCTATAGAAGCGGGGTAGCACCCGCTACCCCTTAACTTCTCATCGGAAGTGTAATTTTTTTCTTTTTTAACGCTTTTTGTATTCCGCCCTTCTCATATGGAATAGTTAAAGCGAAAGAGAGAGATTGATTTTAAACTCACCATTTAGAGTTTTTCCGGTCCGCTGACGGAAGCTCTGCAACTGTCCAGGTGAGCTGTGAAATAAGAAATAAGAAGAAGGGAAGGGATTAAATAGCCCACTTATTTTGTTTTATCTGCCTTTTCAAATAACTCTTTTTACTAGTATTTTAGTTTCACTTGATATTATGAATTAACTGTGATTAGTTTTTGACATTATTTCTTATTAATTATTTTTACTTTATTAAATTTAATATTTGTTATTTATATAATTATTTGTTATAGTTTCTCCGATGATTTTCTTATGAGACTGTGTGTTACCATCACGGCATTTGGCGCGGATGATGGACACGTAAGAAGCCGTGGATGAAACAAACCGGAACACATCGCCGCGGAAAGGGCGCAAAGAAATTGCCGGAGCTCCAGCCGCGGGCGTTGGGGGAGAGACATTTATTGAAGGCTATTGATTGTTCTGCAGAGATTGAAGATATTTATCTTCTTTTTGGCTTCAAAAACCAATAAGAATTTAAAAGTCTTAAATAAAAAAAGGTTTACCAAGAAAAGTAAAAGATAAGATAAATGGTAATATTACCTTAGTAATTAAAACAACCTAAAACGGAAAAGTTAATTAATTTTTAACAATTATAAATACTCCATGTTTCATAATTCAAAATCCCACCAGTCTAAAACATTAATTTTTTGTCAAAGTTTTTGTTTTCTTACTAGTTTCTGTTAAAAATATGAATCAAAGAGGTGATTATCGACCCACGTTTGAGTTCGACTCATACGAACAATACGGGGCCGGGTTGGGATGTACCCATTCACAGCCACATTGGGTACCCGAAACACAGTCGTTGTTCTTTCCATTTACCCTAAACACACCCGAACCCCAAATTGCACCCGAACCTCGTGAACCCGAACCACAACCAACAAAACGGTCGCATAAAAAAATAAACAAGTTGGTGAGCCATCTAGATCCCAACAACGAAGGGCTACGCGTTGGACGGTTGAGGAAGAATGCACGTTAGCGCGAGCTTGGATTGACGTCTCGGAAGATCGACGTGTGGGTAAGCTTTGTTTTTTTTAATTTTAACACATTTATTTGTTATATATGTTTTGCACTAATTATTTTAAAATATATATAACTTATATTTCTATTTATTTTTTCTGTTTAGGCGTCAACCAAACAAAACATGTATTTTGGAGCCGGATTCGAGAGTTGTTTTGGGCTAGTGTGGGGAATAAAAATCGTACCGCTGATATGATTTCGGGTCATTGGAGAGAAATTCTCGAAAAGTGGGGTTATTCGGTAATCTATATAATAAAAATTGGCGAAATCAGAAAAGTGGAGAAAGTGACTTTGATGTTTACAAACATACGATGGATGAATATTTTCAAGAGGCGAATGTCATGTTTTCTCAAAGGCCCGTTTGGGAGATTTTGAGAAAGTCTACAAAGTGGCACTTAGTACCTATGGTGGTCGATGGTCCATCATCGAAACGAACAAAAAGTTCTTCATCCCAAGATGTTAGCCAAAGTAGTTCCGACGCTCGTACTGGATTAGATCTTAACAACCCCGATGACAAGTTTGATCTGGACGAGGAACTTCCACGTCCACCGGGGAGGAACAACAAAGTGGGGCTAAAAAGAAAAGTACACAATATGCCGACGTGGCGGCCGCTTTCAAAGAAGGCATCGAACGTTTGACTAAAAATTTTGACCGAAATAATCACCGTTAAGAAAAATCGACAAAGATATTCAGATATGAAAGCTTTAGCTATGAATGTCGAGCACCTTAACGAAGAAGATCCTGAGTTTGCCGAGATGACTAAGAACGAAATTCGCTCGGAGTACCGCAGGAAACGAAACAACAATTAGCTATTTGTATCTTTTAATTCAAGTTATTTGTGTTTTTTTAGTTATTTGTAATTTTTAATTTCAATTTATTTTTTTTAATTAGTTGCAATTTATTTTTCAAGTTTAAAACGTAATATTAACAAATTCATAACCGTCAACTTTTGAAACTTGGTAATTGTTGAATTCTGGATTTTAGTAACAGTTGGTAAAAAATAAATCATTTTAAAAATCTTTTTAATAATTAGATAAATAAAATAATAATATTATTAATAATAATAATAATATAACTAGTTAATGATTATGTAGTCACCAATCAAGCCCTTACCATTACACACCTTTTGGGTATTTTTGAGTGAGAAAAAAGTACGCTTACGTGTCGTTTATGTGGCAACACTTTTTTCTCATCCAAACCCTCAACAAAGCTCACATAACACATAGTCTGAACAAGAAAACTTGTTTAGATATTTAAAAAGACTCAAATCAATTATTAAGTTTCATGTTAATGGGTTGGTGATGAAGTGGTACGGAAGAGACATGGTATTCCAAGCGACCCAGATTCGATTCCGTCCCCACCATCTAGCTTTGGCAGCACCTGTTGATGTTGATGATGGGAGACTAGGTGAGTAATCGGCGATCGCTAATTCGATCCTTGAACTGAGTGGGTTTTACCTCACCCCACTGTCATGTCTTCGGGCGAGTGTTCACGGGCTTCGACCCTTGGTGAGAGTTTTCCTCGGTTCGAAGGCGAGTGTATCCCGATATGATGAATTTTGCCATTAGCCTATTTGAAGGATTTTTTTATTGTTTAAAAAAATATTGAGTTTCATAAAATCATTAAATACTAATTATATCAAAACCACTATTAGATTTAGGACGCTTTGTAGAGAATGTGAAGTAATGAAATACAACATTTGTACAACGATTTTTCATATATATATATATATATATATATACAAAAATAAAAGAACTCGTACACGTAAAATCAAAAGGCCAATTTTTATTATTGTGTTTCTATTTTTGTTTCTTTTATATTGCATGAAGCATGGCAAAAAAAATTTTTGAACGTTACTCCTAAAATTTAAGTTTAAATCCGCCACTGATAGTTGGGGCGGGAGGGCGGCCGACCCCCGAACTTTTCGCTCAGTAGTGGATAATATGTAGAGTTCGTATAGGAATTTTTGGGTATATACGTTTTCGACCCCCGGTTTTATAGAAATTTTTGAGCATATATGTTTTCGACCCCCCGGTCGGAAATTTCAAGCTTCGCCACTGTTTGGTTTGCACTTTGTAACGCATTTAGTCCCTAGCTTTTTCTAAAAGTATATGGATGATCCGTGTGGTTTGCACTTTATAACGCATTTAGTTTCTAACTTGGACATGCTAAAACCTTTCGATTTGTTGGTTAGGACTAAGTGTGTTACAAAATGCAAACCACAGGGACCATCGATGTACTTTTGCAAAGCTAGGGACCAAATACAAACAAAAAGGACCATCTGTTTACTTTACTCGAATATTTGTAGAAAATGGAAAAGAGAACAAGACACTTCCAACAACGGTAGTTTGCACCTAAAAACCGTTAAGATACTAAGATGATCTTTTATCGTTTAGTGTTTCATGATTTGTGCAAATTGTTTACTCATGTAAAGTTTTATAAAGCTATTCAAATCAAATATAAATTACATATATTTTTATCACGAGCAAAATGGTTAAAATCCATACTACAACGCCAGAAATAGAGATTGAAACTATAGACCCATTTGATTCTTTAAAGTCAATTGTCATCATATTTGGTAGACATGTGAGGATTTTGACCCATTTACTTAAGAATGGTTGATTATGATTATGTTTTATACTTTTATCTGTAACGGTCAAACGGATAAAACATAACTAAATTGGCTAACAAGGAAATGTCTGAATAGGTTAAATGAATAAAAGCTAACAAAACTGGCTCACAAAAGTAAGGTAATTGTAGTACTATATCACATTTAAATCAAATAATGCAACTTGAGGATACCTTCATCAAGTTTCTGATTTCATCCCTCTTAGGCGGATCAAAATGAGGCCCAGGCAAACGCTTATTGATATCACTGCAATCAAAACGAGTCAACTGCATAAGTACCCGATCACATTGCCCCTAATATCTTTTTTAAATAAAAAAATAACAAGATTTGGCATAAAAATGTAAATGATCTTACTTGTACACAAGTAACACAGCAATGTACAATTCCTCAAATGTCATATTTGCCCGCCCGGAATCATTCGTGTAATAATCGAAAACCCTGTCACTCATTTTTCTTATTTGCTTTTCTCTCCATTGCTTGCCTACACCAAGTGTTCAAATCATCAACTTTTTACACACAAAAAAATCTCCAATTTTGTATTAAAAAAAAAAAACCTTAACTCTAAAAACACCATTTTTAAATAATTCATACACAAGTTCATTGTACCCTAGAAATTGCAGAACACCCAAGAACAAAATTAGCAAAAATATTTTAGAAATCCCCCAAAAAAGTGATTCAAATATATAAATCACATGAGCAAAACCCTAATTCAATTTATCATCAAAAGATAATACAAAATTAATTCATCTTCATATTACACAAAACCCAAATCCAAAATGATGAAAATAAAAAAGATTGACATGTGTATAGGTCTATATGCAGATAAATCAAAATATACAGCTTGTTAGAATCATACGGAATCAATTAAACTTTAAATTGAACGAAACCCAAATCGAAAAATTAAAAAATTAATAAGAAAAATATCAGAAAAAGTACGGATCTTTAAATCAAACAAGACCCTAATACAAATTGATAAAAATTAGACTATTAAGAACATAATCAATCACTTGAAGTTTTTCAATAAAAATTAGACTATTAAGAACATAATCAATCACCTTGAAGTTTTTCCAGAATTTGACCCATATCACAATAATAACAAAAGAAAATATGAAAAGGAACCGAGAGATTGAATATATGGGGGTTGAAGGAGCTCGGTATACGTGTACGTAAGATCCAAGTTGCATGTTGCTATCAAGGTGGGTCAACTTCTCTTGGAGATTGATGATTCATGTGATAGTGTGTATTTTGATTAATTGAGTTACTGACAAAATTGATATTACACCTTTTATATAGTTTAGTTTCTAATCTTTGTATATTTATATAGCCAATTTGATGAAAAGGCTTTCATTTTACATTTTGATATTTTTTAACTTTTTCAAACCATGTTTATATGTTTTTATATCTAGGTTCGTCCTAAGAATTTTGAGACCCTGAACGAGTTGGAAAACAAGCCTCTAAAATATAATAGATTCTCGAAATTGTAGCTCTCCTTTGCTGAAATTGACCTGACAGTAAAAACCCATTTGGGTATTTTGGGTTAATTTTGGGTCATTTTTGTTGAAATTAGACCTGACAGTAAAAACCTATTTGGGTATTTTGGGTTATTTTGGGTCATTTTAAAATGAGAATGAGTCAGGATAAGTTGAGAAATAATTAAGTATGGGTCAGGATGAGTTGTAAGATATCAATTAAAAATAATTTGTGATTTAGAATGGGTATTAATCTGGGTAAATAGATCACTCTAAAAGGAGCATCGTCACATTCTTAATCTCATTTAAGTGTTCGTAGATGTAAACAAAAAATAAAATAAATAAAAACAAATCTAAAAAATTACGAAAAAATCCGAAAAATTTTAAAAAGATAAAAAAAGTCAAAAAAAATTAAAAATAAAAGATAACTCTGAAAAATAAAAAAATTCAAAAAAAAAATTAAAAAATCAAAAAAAGTTCGAAAAGTCAGAAAAATAAAAAAAATCATAAAATTGAAAAAAATAAAAAAATTACCAAAAAAATCAAACAATTCTAAATTCAAAAAATAAAAAATACAAAAAAATCTGAAAATCAAAAAATTATAAAAATTATGAAATTATAAAAATTAAATTCTAAAAATACAAAAATCAAAAAAATTAAAAATTCAAAAAATCAAAGAAATTCAAAAATTAGAAAAATTCAAAGAATTCAAAAAAATCTAAAAAAGCAAAAAATTTCTAAAAATTATAAAAATCAAAATAATTCAAATAATTTAGAAAGAAAAAATTATAAAAAGTTATAAAAAAACCATAAAAATTCAAAAAATCAAAAAATGTAAAATATATCAAAAAATCCAAAAAATTATAAAATTCAAAAAACTAAAAACGAAAAAAATCGAAAAATATAAAAATAAAAATCCAAAATTTGTAAAAAAAATTAAAAATTAAAAATTTTGATTTTTCTATATTTTTTGGTTTTTTTTTGAATTTTTATTTTTTTTTTTAATTTTAGAATCTTTTTGAATTTTTTAGACTTTTTGAATATTTTTTATTTTTTCAGAATTTTTTTGATTTTTTTTATTTCAATGGATTTTTTTATTTTTGAATTTTTTGAAAGTTTTTAATTTTTTGAATTTTGTTGATTTTTAATAGTTTTTTTATTTATATAATTTTTAGAACGTTTAGGATTTTTTTGAATTTTTTGGATTTTTAGTTTTTTATTTTTTTATTCTTTTGAATTTTTAAATTTTTTTAAATTTTAGAATTTTTTAGAAATTTTAGAATTTTTATTTTTAGACTTTTTTTGGATTTTTTATAATTTTTTTATTTTTAGCATTTTTTGGTATTTTTCACTTTTTTAGATTTTTTTGTGATTTTTTAGAATTTTTTTTTTGAATTTTTTAGAATTTTTTGAATATTTACCGAAACTCATCTTAAACCTTTAATAAACTTATCTTTACCCAAGCCCACCGTAATCCTTACACATTATAACCTCTTTTCTTAAAAAACATATCCTAATCCGAACTCATCCTAACATATATCTATTCTAACACATGACTCAAACATAACCAACCCATCACTTTTGCCACCCCTAGCTGAAATCATTGAGTCTAGGTTTATCATGCTTCAAGCCTTCCATTTTACAATTGCTCCCTTCTTTCATCTGGTAGTTCAACAACCTTAGCCTTTCGTCCCGCTTAGAACCTTTAATCACAAGTCGCCTTTTTGTGTTGCCGCCACTCATCGTTTTCATTTTTATTTGATTGGGTTTAAAAGTGCAATTTAACACAATATTAGGGCTAACGAGTTTACTTAGGTAAGTAAATTTAATTAAAATGTGGATTTAATTGTTTAATGGCCTAAACTATTTTAATATTCATTCAACCTTATATAACATCATTATAAAACATTAATTTTACAAAATTTTCAAGATGCTTATTATGTTATGTGTAATGGGACATTACAGGGGCGTGAATGAGCTTGATAGCACCATTAACACTTTCTCTTTAGGCATTATGGAGGCACGAAGAAAGAAGAGCATTTATAGTATAATGGCTAATGGAGAGAAACCAAAACAGAATTATTGATTGAAAGGACGATAAGGGGTTTTATCCGTTACACGTATTTTAAAGAACATTATAATGCCGATGTAGCGAAAAATATCCATTGTGGGCATTAATCATTATGAATGATCTTACAACTTTTAATCATAGAATGTAAATGCTCTATACAATACTTCCTAATTTGCCCATTATTACTCTATTATTTATTTAATGTAAATGAGATATTATTTAATTAGCTACATTAATAATTATCTTGTTTATAATACTTTAAATTATAATTTACATTTAGTATTAATATTTTTACAATTAAATTAAGTATTATCTTAGATAAATACTAAGTATATAATTACAAAATATAGTAATAATAATAACAATAATATGATCAGTGTTTAAGGCACGTTAGGTTAATTACCACTTTCCAAAAGAGCATCGCACGAGACAACCCATTGTGTTTAAATTAAGTATTATCTTATCTAAAAACTTAATTACATAATTATATATTGTAATAATAATAATACCCTAATATAATTAAGTATTATCTTACATGAATACTTAAGTATATAACTACAAAATAATAATCACCATATATGAATAGTGTTTAAGGCATGGCAGATTCAATTGCGCTCTCCAAAAGAGTCTCGATGACACATGGTGCATCGCGTAATACTATCCTATTTAAATAGGTAAATATATAATTACTAAATGATAATAATAATAATAATGACAATGATGATAATCCACAAATATAATTAGTGTTTAATACATGTCAAGTTAGATTATGCTTTCCAAAAAAGCATCGGTGACACCCGTCGTGTCACAACCCCCGACTCATCCTGTGAGCGAGAGTCGGAGCCATAAACCAGTCAAGTGGTATCGGTGTTTATTAAATACGCGGCAGAAAAAATATTCATCAAGATCGTAGTTAGGAAACAAATTTAGAGTTTGTAAAACACCAAACTTTTAATAATAAACAAATGGGTTAAAACCCGTATTTCATTTAAATGTTTTTATATGAATAAATCCTAATTAATAAAATATAAATTTCTTCTTTTATTCAGATAATTATAGTCACTTTATTTAAGTCTTCAGTGCTCCATAGCTGACTTCTATTATCTCTACAGCGGGTTACCTGAAACGCGTTTTAAAAATATTTTATCAGCAAGAAATACTGACGAGTTCATTTCATTTTATAAAATGACACTTTGTTATACTTTACAGTATTAAGGGGAATTACAATGTAATTTCTATCAAATATTCAACACAGTATGCGACTGGGGACACTCCCCTGTTCTTGTGATCATATTACTTTGGGTCCTGTCACCCAACAGTAACGGTTCCTGTCACACCCTTGGTGATTGTGGACTAGTAATGTATACAAAACCCCAACTACTGGAAATAATTATAGATTACAAAGACTTAATCCCCGTAAGTATAACTGAAAACATTTGAGGTTCTGTAAAAGCATTTGAGAAAAAAGAGAATAACTCACTTGGTAACTTTAGGATCTAACTACAGTGCTCCTGGTATAATCTTGGCATAACTCCTGAGCTCTTAATAACATATATAATGCACTCGTGTTAAGTGTAAACCCCAACGAACTTAATCGGGCATAGCCTTGACATGCGTTGGTAGGTCCTAAATCAATCGTGTAGTGTAACGAATTAATGATCAAGGGTTAAAACACTTAAAACATGGCAGGGCTTTTGAGTATTTGGGGGTGAATTAAAGAAATTAGGGTATATAATAGAAGCAGAGAGAGAGACGAGAGACAGAGAGAGGACGAGAGAAAGAAAAGAAGTGAGCAGGAAAAAAAAAGAATGAAGAGTTCCTATCTATACATAACTAGTAAATTTTCCCGCGCGATGCGACGGGTTCAAATGTAAAGTAACTTGGTTTTATGCAATAAAGACCTGATCTATTTCTGAACAAAAGTTACGTCAAAACGTAGATAAACCGAAGACGCACATAATATAAGCACGGAAACGTATTATATGTGGCGCGAGTTATTTGCAAAAGAAATTTAAGTCGAATACCAACATGAACTTGTACCGACACGTACATAAAAATGAGTAAAAAGTTAATGTTTTCTTTAAGTTAAAAACAGTACCGCGCGTTTTCGGTGCGGTGCGGCCGAAATTGAAAGTAATTCGAATTTATAAAGTCTAATGAAACATATTATATTTTACCCGAGTTGTTGTAAAATAAAGTTTATGCTAAAACGTAGATTAACTGAAAACGTATAAAAATACGTAAAAACATATTATATCTGAGCCTAACCATTTTCAAAGAAACCTAATAAACTTGAATTTATATTGACACGTTTTAAATTATAAGCACATTAAAAATATTATAAAGTTTTAGAAAGTTGAAGGGTTGCAACTGTCAATATTAAATGTTGAAGGGGAAAGGCTAAAATAAATAAAAACTTACTAAAAGCCAAAGAAAACATAATCAACCCGCATTTATACCGCACGTACATAAATATAAGCACGTTAAAAGTATTATAAAGTTTTTAGATAATTGAAGGGTTGTAAATGTCAATACTAAATATTGAAAGGTAAAGGCTAAAATAAAGCACGCATATTTATATCGAGACATTTATACCGAGTATACATAAATATAAAAACATATAAAAAATAATATAAAGTTTTTATAAAATTGTATATAAATATAAATATATAACAAATAATATAAAGTTTTTATAAAATTAAAAGATTATAAGTATTAATACTAAATATTAAAGAATAAAAATTAAAATAAACAAAACTTAAAAAGAAAAACGAATTGACGAATGGCTTGCTGCAGGCAGCTGCCACTGGTCATCCTTTTGTGAATGTAGCTATATAAAATTTTAGCTTGGAGGCTACACTATTAGCTTTACACGTACACAACAAATTCTCAATTTTCATATAATTAATTCAGCTGCTTCACTTATTTATCGCTTATAACTTTTAAAATATGACGTTTAATAAAATGACGAATGTGCTATTAGAACGAGCATATTTTTATCTACATTTTCACCCAAGTTTTATTAAAAACAGAGTAAGGTTAATTATGATGTATTTTTATTATTATAATTTTTTAAACGATTCCTATATTTGTCTAAATACCTCATATTTCTAACAGTCAACTTACTCGTACTCTACCCGTTCAATAATATAAGTTTCTATATACTTTATTTTAAATTTTATAAATAAAATGTTGGAGATGTTACACGTCGCATCGCGCGAGCCAACTTACCAATATATGTGTGTGTATAAGAATGTTTATTGTAATTGACGATATAATAAATATAGTGTTTAATCTACCTAACGAGGAGGTATAATGTCTATATTAAGTATATGATTTATAACCCTTCCTCTTAGATATATTAGCATTCATTATACACTATAAACATTATATTACTAGATAATGTTATCTTGATTCATGAGATTCGATATTAACTGATATTAATTGGCGTTGTAGGATCAATTATGCTCCCTCGTGAAAACCTTACTAAGAAACCCCAGTAAGATAAAACTTAGTTAGGAATATATTAAATTGAGGGGAAGTCATATATACTATTTCCCCTCAATTTGATATATGATTAATGGTATGTGGAAATCAATCTTCAATGATAACTGCATGACTTGATCTTTGTTGTAGAATCTTTGTTTTAATTGATTCAAGTTGCATTGTCTTCGATAGTACAATGAGGCTTAGTATGATTGAGGTTGCATTGTCTTCAAATAGTACAACTAGGCTTCTTCTGGTTGAGGTTGCATTATCTTCAAATACTACAATTCAACTTCTTTTGATTGACTAGACTCTTCACTCATCTTAAACGTGTTAAAAATTGAAACCATTAACTTTCATTAGTAACGTGTTTGGATTGAAAATGGTGTATCTTGCAAACAAAACACACAAACTTATTTTATACCCCTCAAGATTACATTTTGCAATCAAACCTTCCTACTGATAACTATACCAAATTGGCAGATGCTTACAGGATCACTTTCATAGATAAGTTCGTAACAAGTTGGAACATTTTTAAAGCACAATTCTCCTTCACAACCATGAAAGACTTGCGTTGTGCACCCCAATATCCACTTTCCAACCCACAAAAGTGCAACCAAAAATCAATACAAATAGTAATAAAGGTAGATGTGGCAATTTCTATTCATTTGCTTATAAGGGAGCCAACTTGGGTCATGTTGTAGCTCAAACAGGTCAAATGGACTAAATATAAAAAATAAAAACTTGATAACAAGGAAATGGGCCAAGTGGGTCTACAATTCACCCAATATGTATTTTTAATGCAACAATCCCTACTAAATCGCTTTATGAAAAAAGTTGTATTGATATTGAATTTATATACGCCTGTAATGAGCATTAACACAACAACTATTTACAAAGAATCCATATTGGATAAAAAAAGTGTTTTGGGTCAACCTAACCTAGATCCAAGGGCGTAGCTTATTTTCGCATAGAATTTTTTAAGTATACACGTTTTCAACCCCCCCCCCCCGGTTTTATAATTTTGTAGGTATAATTTTAGGTTCAGTGACTTCCAACCTCCCGGTCGAAAATCTCAAGCATAACCGAGCTCGGGTGTAGGTTTTGGTAAGATGGAAAGACTTACCATTGTGTGATGCTACGTGGAAAGATTTGGCGGAAATGCAGAACCGATTCCCTGATTTTGAATTCTAATTTTGAGGACAAAATTAGGTTTTAAAAGGGGGAAGTATTCATATGGTCAAAAGGGTCAACAAATCTTTTAGTCATCTTTTGTAAAAGTAGTATTGTTGAGGGACCTGAATTGTAAAATAGAATGAGAGTTTGTTAGTCGTTGTAATAGATCGTTATATACAGTTGGTAAGGGACTAATGGATTAGGTTTTGTTGAGCTAACTCCTTTCTGTTTCTTCTCCAATTCACACACATCAAATGAAGTTGGATGTAGAAGTGTCTCAAAATATTGGTTCTTCGTATTTTTAATCTTCTTATGTTGTTTTTGCATATTTGGTAGTGGGCATAAAGCATTTGTTTTCTATGCAAATATTTAATTTTGTGCTTTAGGATTCTAAAATATTGTTACTGCTGAAAGGAAAAAAAATTATAGCTCGTGTTGTGCCAATTGTTTATAGTCTTTTATCATTATGTAGGGAGAGGTATTACTCTTTAGCAATAGTTCTTTAACCTCATTCGTTATAACCCAAACCATTTCACCGAGTCATTTGTTTAATTATATATTATGTGAATTTTAATATGCAAATGCAGGCTCGAATGATAATAACGTTGAAACAATAGTCTATCTTTTTCCACAAAACAACTAGAATCAGAATCTTCTACATAGAAGAAAGGAGTAGACTTAAAAATAAACCTTGTGCCCTTCAACTATTGCGGCCAAAACTGCTGGTAAACATTTTAAAGTCTATTCACACAACGTAGTTTCTTCCAATTTTTCTTGTGGAGATGACAATTTCGACTCGTTTAGTTTTAATAGGGTCGAATTAAAAGATTCTATCAATAACTATAATTTTGTTGTATTTTGTCTATATCTTCATCAGAACACCGATCACAAATTAAGATAAATTTAAGCTCACTTCATTTCTTGATGGTGACATTGACACAACCATAAAGGTTCAATTCCAGCTTCTTTTCACCATTTTATTCTTTCTATGGAGCAAAGGGACTACAAGAGCTTGCGAATTTAGTAGGAACTCCAACCCGATGATATCCATTTTTGCAAGTGTAGCTGGGTCGATAAGTAAAAGTGATGAAATAGATGGATATGTATATTTCATTGTTTTGGTCTCTCTTAACAATATTTCATACATGTAGTAGTAGAAATTTATGCAATGTTGGTTGATACATTTATAACATATTATTACAGAGTTATAATAATAAAACATACACATTGGTTATTCTATTTTCTAATGTACGTAGCATGTGAAACTCTATGCGCAGGACAACAGTATTTAATATTGTAACAGTATTTAATATTGTAAGTGGTTATCATAAACCAAACCATAACCGGACACTTCGGTTATTAGTCAACTATAATTAATCACTTGGCCATATAAGTTACAATTTAGAAAACTAGATAGGAAGTAAAATTACTAATATTAAACATGAACGACAAACCTACCGATGTGCATAAAAAAACTTTAACAACTTTTTTCATATCAATTTCTTTCAATTCATTGTTCCTTAATATTAAGGAATGAAACGTTTTCTTTTCTTCATTTAAAAACACTGTTAGATATCAAGGGGCGCATCTTTCCAATTCTCCCCAAATTCGAAATCTAGCTTCGCCACTGCACACACATCATGGCTAATCGCACCGCTGTTGATTGCTGCCCCTGTGCTCCTACCTTCTTCTACGGCATAGGCATGGCGATTCCCTACATGGAAGTTGTAGTCGGTATCGTCTTCTCGTTTCGTTTTTTAGGGTTTAAGATTAGTTGTGTCTGATACTCTGCTTCTAGTAATTGCTAGGGTTTACGAATTGGGTCGATTTAGGTAATTGTATTGTTCTGTGAATGATTAGGTATGAATTAAATGTGCAATTGTTGGTCTTAAAATGTGTCTATATGTTATCTTGTTGCTAATTATCCATGGATGAAGTGTTGTCAATTACTATTGATCTTTAGGTTCATGATGTATGTCTTTGTGAAATATATCTGGATTTGAGACAGCATGCCATATTTTATTCATGTAATTATTTGCTTGTAGTTTTTGAGTACTCCATAATTACTGGATTTTTTATCTGTAATCACGGAGGAACTGGTTTGTCATCTGGTCGGACGATTTTATATGGTTAAGTGTATTCATAGAATCATTGTTCTGTAAAAATTAGGCGTATATTAACTTCAAGTTTACGCATGATTGTTGGTTTACTAGTGTGTTTATAGTGAACTTATTCTTAAAATGGTTTCATCTGTTACAATGTTGCTAATTGTCCATGTTACTATTATTGACTTTTAGGGGCCATGATTTTGATCTACATCTTTGAGACATATTTGGATTTGTGACAACATGCTGCTTTCAAGTTGTCAACACTTCCTAAACCTCTGGTAGGGGTCATCAGCCAGTAGAAGTATGAAAAATCTAGAGCATATCTTATTGATAAGAGGTATTTCAAATTTCATGATTCTTATTCAGCATGTATGTTCATTGAATTCTATTGTCAGTTTTTGCTCAAACTGCTTCTTCATTTCCCAGTAACTTGCACTTCGTTAAGCACTTTGTAACAACAGTATTGGAATCTGCTACCTTGCTTTGCGGTGCTTTGCCCTGGTTTTGGAAGGTGGTTAGATCAATCAGTTCTCTATTCTCTATTAACTTTCTATGCTTTAATAGATTCATAGTTTCTTAAAGAAAATTTAATAGTATTTTCTTTATTTGGGCTCAGAAATCAGGTGATATTCTGAAATCCACTGGCCTTGATCCAGAAAATGAAATATATCAGACACTTGCATTCCTAGCTGGTGTTATGATTTGCTATCAGGTATACATATTCCATAATTATCGATTCCTCACATCTCTAACTCTTCTTTGTTTACATTTCTGTTTGGCATACTTTGTGTAGATAGCAGACCTGCCTTTTTCTCTCTACTCCACTTTTGTAATTGAGGAGCGACATGGTTTCAACAAGGTTTTTATAGAACATAACTCTTGTTATTTTTTGTAGTTAGATACTACGTTGTTGATAAATTAATAAAAGATATTTATGGTTGCAGAAAACGATTTGGCTGTTCATTAGAGACATGCTTAAGGGCATAATCTTGGCTATAATACTGGGACCACCCATTGTGGCTGCCATCATTCTAATACTCCAGGTTTAGTTCTTATTGTTACCACCATTCCACATTTATTGATTTATTTTCTATTACAGCAACCGTGTTTTCTTTTCTTTGC
Organism: Scalesia atractyloides; assembly: GCA_947069175.1. Taxonomy (NCBI): domain Eukaryota; kingdom Viridiplantae; phylum Streptophyta; class Magnoliopsida; order Asterales; family Asteraceae; genus Scalesia; species Scalesia atractyloides. The sequence goes on along the minus strand of CAMTDV010000021.1, from coordinate 20,136,819 downwards.
AGAAGGGCGGTCCTTATTTAGTGAAAATAACGTTAAAAAACGTTATTTTACTCATTTCGTGAAAATAACGTTAAAAATGGCGGTTAATCATGCATCATGTGGTGGCGTTGATAGCCGAAAGACAAGGGGTACATGCACTAATCGGCTTTTGTCCCAATTGCTGAGTGTTATGTGCCTTATGTCCAAGGCTTGATGCAAAACTACTATCGAGCTGGGGTGTCATTGGAAGCAGTCTCTCTATTCCTACGGGGTAGAGGTAAGGCTGTCTACATCTTACCCTCCTCAGACCCTACCTAAGTTTTGCTATTAGTGGGATTTACTGAGTATGATGATGATGGTTTATGGAAAATTCGTAGGAGTGTATAAATAAAGCCCTTCATTTTGTATCTGTTCACATGGATTCTACCTCTAGGGAATAAAATTTCGTATTGAAAGTAGTTATGTGATGTAAAACAGTCAACTGTAAGAAAATGGGTGCATGATATAGTGTTTGGTTGTGCTTCTGCTTCTGCTGTTTGATAATTAGTATCACAATAACCAGATAATCAGCTGTTTAGGTGTATGACAAATTTTGATATTTATACACGCTGGTAGAATCACCGAAAACTGATTTGAATAATCATGTCTTTATAAGCTATTCTAAAACTGATTATTTGAGCCTACAGCAATCAGAACCAGTAACCTCCATCTGAACATTAAAAAAAATATTATTTGTGATTCAAGAAATACAAATTTTTTTTTATTTGAGCCTACAGCAATCAGAACCAGTAACCTCCATCGAAACATTAAAAAAAATTATTTGTGATTCAAGAAATACAATAGTCAGGTAATCAGTTTGCATCTACCCCCTTAGAATCAGTTTGAGTCTATCTTGTACCCCTTGTCTTTGATATACTAACTAGTAACAACACCGGGTCAAAACATGTTTTTGTATTTGGGTAATTTGTTTACTCTCTGTTTCTGCTACAAAATCGTCTTTGTATGATAGTGTATCCGTGTATAAACTTCAGATCCATCTATACTTTCTGCTTCAAATACTTTCCATAAATTAGTTATTTTGTTTGTCAAAGATTTGTTCTCTTTTTGACTTGAAAATGGTTCTCATCTATCTATACTTTCTGCTTCAAATACTTTTTCATAGATTAGTTTATTTGCTTCGGTTAATATGGTATATGATATATTCAGTGCAAAAAATGTGGAGGAAGTTGTTGCTGTGATTGCTCATGTACTTGGTCACTGGAAACTGAATCACCTAACGTACGCCTTCGTTGCTGTTCAGGTGTGCTCTAATTTTTTAATCTTTTGGGTTAAACATATTTTATAATAAATTACAAATTTTATGTGACCTTTACACGTTGCTGTTCAGTTCAGACTTGACGTTTATACTGTTTACTATCATGTGGTCTTTTTCAGTTTTTTCTTTCAGTTAGATCTTATGGTTGACTCTGACCACTTTCGTACTTTGTAGATTCTTACACTCTTCCAAATTGGAGGTTATACACTTGTAAAGAACTCAAATGATCTATTCATGAGTTTTGGATTCGATACTCAAACTCAACCAGTACCCATTGGGCTCATATTATTTCTGGTACACCATCCACTGTTACTTATACTAACAATTTATGAATTCAACATATGTGATTTAAGTCTGTATTTGGGCTGCGTACATCTATTTGATGTATCCTGAGTTGTGACCAGAAATAACGTGTGAATGTGTGTACGTGTACGGTTGTTATCCTGCGTACATCTTTTTAAGTCTGTACCTTTCGATTACATACTGTTATTTTTTTCTTTTGTAATTTTTTTTATTCTTTGATATTGCAATTGCAGCACATTATATTACCTATCCGGCATCCTGTAAGCTTTGGCTTTAACATCGTATCCCGTGCTTTTGAGTTTCAGGTGTGGTTCTAATTGGATATAAATTTTTAAAATCCAAATTATGTTTATTTTTCTTGCACCCAGATATGGTTGTCTGCTGACTACCATGCACTTTTTTTATTTATTTGTATATATAGGCTGATGCTTTTGTAAAGAAGCTCGGTTATGCTAAATCACTTCGAGACGGGCTAGTTAAGCTGCAGGTATTATCTTTTTCCTATTTGGTCTTTATGGTGTCTGTCAGTGAAGTATTTTGCTAGAAGCTGTGTTGCTATGTAGCTCTGCCTAATGCTTTTGGAATTTACATCATTTCTTTAAAGATAAAATTTTGGATTTTTGTTATCATAATTAACACATTAGTTATCAGGAATTTATATAAAAAAACATACATAGACGGGTTTGCAGGTCAACGCAACCCAGTGTCCCAGTGCAACTTGTTTTGAGTGTTTGACCCACTGACCCATCCATTTTGCCACCTCTACATCCAGGAATACAGTTGAGTTGTGTTAGACTGTTGAATACCGACCTGTGGGTCAGGTTCACCTTTGTAAACTACTACAAACATGCGTCTAGTTTAGTGTAGTTGCAGCATATCGTTTAACGGGCTTTCATTATATTCAGTTAGTTGTATATATTTTTTCAAAATAAATTTATGATTTTGTAGGAGGGGGACTTGTCAGCAATGAATGCAGATCCCTGGTACTCTGCTTATCACTATTCTCACCCTACTCTCATTGAAAGGTTAGCTGCCTTAGATGAAGCTGATAAGAAGGCAGATTAACAAGATGATGATAAACATAGTTTCAGACTCTAGCGATTTAGCTGCCAAAAATATTACATTTTTTACCATTTAAAAGTCATACATTTGGATGAGAATTAGGATCTCTTGAGGAAATTGTAAGACTTTGGTATGGGGCGGGGGTTACGTGAGCAATAGTAATCCCAAAAAATTTAAAGAGTTTCAAAAAATATGACTATATAGTTGTGTTATTAAAATAAGTGGATAAAACATAAATAAAAAATCCGGGCCCTACCCGCTAAATTGATTGGTATATAATATTTAACTAGGATTTCTCCACCGTCGTGTTGCGGATAGGAATTCACCTACGAATATAAGACGCAAAATATTGTTTTTTTCAAAGTTATAATTTTAAAACATATCAAACCCCAACGTATTATATATCTATAAGGATTTGCAAAACGGATGTACAATAAATATATTAGTATTTTAAAGACGAATTGTGTAACTATAGAGTAGGCTGCAAAACGGATGTACAGTAAATATAATGGTATTTTAAAGATGAATTGTGTAACTATAGAGTAGACTATTCTTTAATAAGCAGGTGTTCGCATCCTCAAGTTCCAGCTTCTTTTTGCCTAGCGCTTCTTAATTTTCTTTAATTATTTCTTATTACACTTAACCTATTTATACTTGCATATATTAATTTTATAACTTTCTATAAAAATTTCGTAGAAAGTTAAGTTGTAGTCGCAGTAAAATCTTTTATATTGTAAGTTACAGCGAGTGTTCGAACTATACCAGTACCGTGACGAACCGAATTGATACCTTCACACCAATACCAATACCATGAATGCTATTTTTTTACCTTTACATGTAAATTCATTTTTATGGTTTCCAATATAAGTTTTGTTAAAGATTGAGTTGTACTCGCAATAGTCTATCTTTTAATATCGTAAGTTATAGCGAGCGTATGTACTAGAACGGTACCGTAGTAAACCGAACCAAATTTGACCGAAATTCTCGCCGCAACGCATGTGAATATTACTAGTTCTATTTTTTTAGCACGAGTCAGAATGTCAGATATTATATGCTTTTTTTAATTAGTATTATTTCCATGATGACAAAATCCAAATCGATTTAAAAAGAATAAAGCACTTCAAAACCGTAAGCGTATATACGTGCATTCCTTTTAATCGCAACTCTTTTTTTTTCCAAAGCATTAGACATTGTTCATAATTTGATATATGTATGGCGGCTGAATTGTTTGGAATTCGTACAGGTTCAGTGGCGGATCTAAATTTTTTTTTGACGGGGGACACATATTGGTTGGGTAAAACAAGGTGGGTTATAACAAGTCGGGTCAAAATGGCTCGAGGAAAACCAAAGCCTACCTATCCAAAAGAAAAATATAGTAATGTGCAAAGACCTGAACTTAATCGCAAAGCGAAAAAAAAAACAATTTCAAAAAAGACGAAAAAAACAAGGGCCTTTTTAAGCAATGCACACAAAAATAATAGTTTAACAAATCATACTAGAGATGGGCATAATAACCGGTTCCAAACCCGACCCAGTGGAACCGACCTAGAACCGGTTCCGGTTCCTACCCGGCTAATAGTAGAACCGGTTCCGGGTTCAAAAAACCCGGTGGTTCCAACCCGGTTCCAATTTTATAAATAAAATCGGTTCGTACCAGGTTCCTACCCGGACCCGGTGCGTACCCGGAACCCGGTTCCTACCCGGAACCGGTTCCGGGTAGGACAAAAAAACCCGATATGCCCATCTCTACCGTTAACTTACACCTACAAGATATAAACCATCACAACCTCGTTGTTGCACGCCATTTTAATTGTGGAAGTTTGAAAGTGTAAGTTATTGATATTGGGATGCAAGGAGACAAGAAGGCAAGGAATTTACAATCGTTTCTAATAGTTTTGCAGCTTTTTTCATTGAATTGACCGAATGAATAGGTTTCTAATAGTCTTTGCAGTCTTTTCCATTTAATTGTAACATTAGGAACCGGTTCTTCTAAGGAACTGGAACCGGTTCCAACCCGACCCGAACCGGGTACACTCGGTTCTAGTTTTAATGGTTAAAACCCGGGTACGAACCGGACCCGGTTACAACAAGAACCGATTCCATTGACACACATTCAGGAACCGGGTCCGGTTAGGAACCGGTTCCGGGTATAAAAAGGAACCGATTATGCCCATCTCTACATCACCCGGTTCCGGGTATAAAAAGGAACCGATTATGCCCATCTCTACATCAAACAAATATAAGATAAAGTCGTACGATTTCTTATTTAGAATATGGAGGATAATTTTCTGGATATATATACAAGTATTGTAACAAAAACAACAATAGTAAAAAACTAATAGAAGAGAATCAGTTAGGCCATGCACCCATCTACTTTATTATAATAGTTTTCAATGAAATTGAGGCCAGGGTTCTGTGTGATACTGTAAAAGAAGTGCAAGGTTCCTTTAAGCCTTTTCCCTACAAAAAAAAAATAAAAAAATACCCATACAACTTTGGGCCTTACGGTGGGCACAGGCCCACCCTCCATATAAGGTGTCTCCGCCATTGTACATGTTTGGTAGGATGGCAAAATATCCGATTCTGACGGGTATATCTGAAGCATTTGGGACGAGTATACCTGATATCGGATGGGTATTGGGTCGGGGATGAGCATGGAAAAAATATTTCATGGGTATGGGATTAGATGATAGCTATATACCCATTTACCCGAAATATTATACCTGAAAACATGGGCGAGAGGGGGCGGCCGGCCCCCCGAAGTTTTCGCTCAGTAGTGGAGAATATGTAGTTTTGTACACAAATTTTTAGGTATATACGTTTCGACCCCCCGGTTTTATAGAAAATTTTTTATATATACGTTTTCGACCCCGGGTCGAAAATCTCAAGCTTCGCCACTGCCGGAAAACCTTTTAAGTTTCATATTTAATTTCGAGTTAATTACGATTTTCGCCCCGTTGTTTGTCAAAAATCACTATTCCCGTCCATTATTTTAAAATTGCTAAAACAGTCTCCGTGGTTTCACTTTCGTAACTATTACAGTCCACCTTCACTAACTTCATCTAGTTATTTTGTTAGTTTATTTGAAATGACCATAATGCCCATGTTATCAAAATTAAAATTAAACTCTATAAAGGATTAGTTACTTTTTTCATCCGTATGGTTTGTTAAAAATAACAATTACAGTCAATTAGTTCTAAAATTTGCCAAAACACTACCAATACTGGGAGAGTGAAAAGTAAATTCAATAATACTCGTACTGTTTTGGCAATTTTAGAACTATGGATTGTAATGGTTATTTTTAATAAACCATAGGGACGAAAAACGTAACTAATTCTTTATTTATTTTAATCTTAATTTTATAATAGAGACATTATGGTCATTTCAAATAAACTAACTGAATAACTGGATGATTTCAGTGTGGGTGGACTGTAATAATTACGAAAATGAAATCACTGTTTTGACAATTTTTAAATTAATGACTGAAATAGTGATTTTTGACAAGCCATATGGACGAAAAACGTAATTAACTCTTTATTTTCCTTTAACTATTGCTTAATAATGTTCATTCTTGTAGCTTTATTATTTGAAAAATAAACTTCTCATTTTAAATATATATTTTATGACATTATTCATATTTACATATTATAAAATACAAAATTATTTTTTGAGATTAATATTACATTATAATTACATTTTTAAATTTGATGGCATTATTCATATGCATATATATTATATATGAAATACAAAATTATTTTTTAAGATTGATATTATGATATACGTATATTTTTATAAATATCAAATATTATTACGGTGATAATGAAATGCATGTTATTGATCATAATATACAATATTTTATAGATCTTTAAAACATAGAATTTTAAAGGAAAGTAAAAGATATATACTTACATGAAAATCACAACATGTATACCTGATATCCATGGGTATGCCCGATACCCGATAAGTAATAGGTCGGATGTGAGACAAGATTTTACAAGCGGGTATGGGTATGAGATTAGCCATACCCGGCCTATTGCCATCCCTGGTGTTTGGTTGTTGTTTGTTGTGGTTAATAAAATGCCTTTAAAAAATATTATCTAGCCATCTCTTTTTTGTATCTAAACCAGAGTCGTACCAACCCTAAGTCACGGGTGGGCGGGCGCACCCGTTGAAAAAATAATTTTTAGTGTTATTTTTCACCGGAACTCCCGATCGCACCCCTTGAAAATTTGCAACCGCCCCATTTAGAAAAACAATTATGAAGTAATAAAAAAATAAACACCAATTTTTATTTAATATATAAGTATATAACACAATTTATATAATTATTCTTTAACAACGTATGCACTTAATTACTTAACCCAATTAGAGCCCAATCTACAATCTATTTTTATTAAACAAAGACTAAACTCAACCCAAAGAAATTTGAACTAAATAAAATAACCCAAACCCATCCACCCACTCCAATTCCAAATCCCGCCCCCATAAAATCTCCCAGCGACTTGACGCCACTGCTCACAACCCGACGACTTTTTTTCCCCGGAAAAAACAAAATTCCGGCATAACCGACCCATATTAAGCCAGAATTCTGATATAACTAGTATGGTTTCTTTATTAATTTTTTTTTTCCGTTTTAGGTGATGTTCAGGAGAAAATATAGATGTATAAGGGTTTAATCTTTTTATGTTTTTTGATTTTTTTTGTTGTTCTATACTTGTTTTTTATTTTATTTTTGTTGTTATAGACTTGTAGTTAAATGATTTTGTTGTTTTATTTATAGCTTTGTTTGTTTAAATTATTAGTTACAAGTAATCAACATTTAATACTAGGGTTTGAATCTTTGAAAATAAAACTAAAGAATATGGTCGAACATGATTGTTTATAAGTGTTTAGTGTTGTTTTATGAACTCATGGAGCGAGTTATATGTGATAGGAACAATGAGTAAGAATGTAGTGAACTTATGGAGTGTTTAGTATCTTTAGATGATGTTTTGGATGTAATTCAAAGAGAAAAGTGCTCGGATGTCCCTGTGATTTCCCTCGATTTCACCTTTAGTCCCTACATTTTCAAAATTACAACTATAGTCCTCAACTTTAGCAAATTCGTTCTCAGATAGTCCCTGACGTGGATGGAGGTTAGTTTTCTCAGTTAAGTGGTAGTAAAATGACGAAAATTGCCCTTAATGTAAATAAAAATATCAAAACAAAAACTAATTATAATATTAAAATGAAGTGGACCCACCCTTTCCTCTTTCTCTTTCTCTTTCTCTTCTCAACCAACTACATAAACAAATCAAAACTCAATCCAATTCAAGAAAACAAATAATAAAAACTGAACATTCCGTTTATATAATCGTACCTGAACATGTTTGGCTTGGACATAAGGAGAGTCACCACCAACTGCGACCTTGTTTGGCAGATGGTAAGACTCAAGCAGGTTCATCTTGAAATTGAGTGACTTGGCCCAATAGTATCCAAATTAATTGAGTCGGACCTGTTTCGTCGGAGATGACAGTGTGTTGATGTTTGAAGTTATGGCAGATCTTCTCCGACGGATTGAGCCGGCGACCCCGCCACCTTCCCTCCTCTTATGTTATATGTAAAAAAGAGCTTCGACGAGACACTAGGGTCGGACGGAAAACTAGTCTCTCACCGGAAAAATGGCCGAATCACCTTCAAACTGATGTTACTCAATCCAGTTTCCTTCGCCTCTGATCCAAATTCCTCGCATCCGATTTCAATTCAATTCTCCCGCAGCTCTCTTCACCTTTTGAGCGGCGCATCTGGTTTAACCTTTTATATTTGCAAACCCTAGAAATTTATTATATATAAATTCCTTTTGTTGGTGTGATACATGAAAATACCACAAAATAATTGCTTTTGGTGTAATCCATCAGTTTAACGCATCTTGTTTCTATTATATTTGGTGTGTTTTTTTATGGTGGTAGTGAAGGTGATGCATCGGGTTGATGCAGACAAAGAACAAAAGAGAAAGAGAGAGAGAGAGAGAAGAAGGGGAGACGTAGGGGGGTGTGGGGTAGGAAAAAGGTGGGTCCCACTTCTTTTTTATTTATTATAATTGATTTATTATTTTAATTATTTTTATTGATATTAAGGGCACTTTCGTCATTTTACAGCCACTTAACTGAGAAAACTAACATCCATCCACGTCAGAGACTATCCGAGAACGAATTTACCAAAATTGAGGACTATAGCTGTAATTTTGAAAATGTGGGGACTAAAGGTGAAATAGGACCAAACCACAGGGACTATCCGGGCACTTTTCTCTAATTCAAAAAATGAAAACCTGCATGGCACACTTTCAAATACGTTTGTAATGATGTTTGACGTGTTTATGATCATTATATAAATTTTAGTTTGATGTTCTTTTGTCTTACGTGACCCGACTCGATCCGTCCCGCTATGAACCAATTTTTTTTATAGCTAGGGGCCTAAAATCTTTAAAATTATTCCGCACCCCTATGAGACAATTCTTAGGTCCGCCACTGATCTAAACGAGCACACCTTGTCTGACAAAATGATTTGAGAAAAATGCCTGGATATTCCCCGTGGTTTGCTAAAATTTCATCTATAGTCCCTAACTTTCTAAAATTACATTTATAATCCTCAACTTTTGCTCTCCCGTTTCTCAGATAGTCCCATGCTTCTTGGTAAACGTTTTTGTGTAGATGATTGAGCGATTTAGGGTTTGTTCGCTTCGTAATAATCGTCTGCGGTGATTTTGAAAAGTGAAAGATGAATGAAGAAATGAATAGACGGATGTTGTTTGAACAACAAGGTTTTCAAATTCTATGATGATTTTGCCCTTTTACTATTATATTTTTTAATTGTTTAATATCTAAAATCACGTAAGTACACGCACCTATCATGGCCGCAGATCTCGGAAATGGACGGTTGAAAAGGTCGCGTATACTTCGTACATTTTTTGTCTCATGTACTATATCTGCCCTCTGGTTGACTATATATTATTATGTGATTACATGATTTTGAAATACTCATTTCGTGATTACGTGTTTTCGTATAGTATTTTATGTGAAACCAAACTGAGTGGTTACGTAGTTACGTAAAAACAAAAACATGTAATCCATAATATTTCAGGCCTAATCACGTATTAAGGATAATTATATACAAAACATTAGCTAAAATCAACCTATAATAACCACATAATACCGTATATTACATATTTAATCACGTAATAAAGCATAAACAATCAAGTTCTTGTTATTGAATGTGTAATCACGTAATAAGCATAACTGTGATAACATCAATTATAACAAATCATATTGAATGTGTAATCACGTAATGGATTTATACCGAATGTGTAGTCACGTAATGGATATTCAAAATCACGTAGTCATGTGTTTGGGTATTCAAAATCACGTAATCACGTAATAGACTAATGTGTATTTAAAATCCTATAAAATTATTTTAAGCAAACTACAACAATATGCTGCTCGAACTAAAGAGAATGAAATGCTCGTTATTACAGTATATATTTAAAAACAAATATTAACATATGAAAAAGTTATAATCGTTTGAAAATTAAAGGGGGAAGTTGTTTCAAGTGAGAAAGGACGATATTACCCTTCAAGCCAATGCCACTTATCCTCATCTCCTAGTCACGTACACTTCGTATGAGTTTTTGTTATGTACATGATCCATCACCATCTTTTATTTATAAACTTTTGTTTTATGTAAATTAAAGTGGTCCAAGTCTTTTTAGTACAAAGATTATATCTAATACTAATAAAAGACTCAAAATAATGGCACATGGCATTCCCTCCTTCAATCTCATAATTTTTATTTATAATTTTTTGAAGGGGCAATTTCATATATATCCCATAAACTTGCAAAAAATCATATATAACCCTGCAAAATTATAAATATCATATACACCCTTACAAAGTAATTGAAATATCATGTATGCTCAATTCATAAAAAATATTCTAATAAATGACAATTTTACCCTTATTTTTCTAAAACTTTGAAATCTAATATATAACATTTAACTTCAAATATTATATTTACTCATTTCTAGCTTAATTTGTTTAGCTTAGATATTATATATATGGAGAATGACTCCAAATAATGTCACATGTCATTCTCACCTTCAATCTCATAATTTCTTTTAAAATTTTTTTAAAGGGCAATTTCATATATATCCCTACAAAGTTGTAAGATTATATATATATTCCTAAAAACTTGCAAAGCATAATATATAGCGTTTATATTCATCCATTATGAACGTATGATTTTCTGAACTTTATACCGGTCTCTATTAACTTAGGTTTTGTGTTTTCGTTATTCACATGCCATGTAAGTTATTTTTTTCTTTAGTAATTTCGAGAATGAAATTTTCTTTTAGGGTGGCATAGTTGTAACACCCGAGAAAAAAATACATAATAGTATACTTGAATAATACTTATAATTATATAGTGTCATTACTATTAAATGCGGTTCTATAGAATATGAAATATTAAACGTCTCGTCTGATAAAGAAAATAAAATTAGTTATTAAAAAATATATCATCTGATAAATAAAATATAATTAGTTTTCTAAATTAGAAACAAAAGACGAATGTTCTATAAGAGATTTCAAATTTAATTCCTAAATAGTTTGCATTTGATCAAGGGATGTCAAAACTAGATCGACCCAAACCGGTCTTTATTAAAATAAAATGGTTCGGTTTGAACCGGTTCTAATAAGTTCGATTTGGTTTTAGCTGATTTAAAAGGATATATTCTCCAACATTTTTAAATTGACAGGTCGAATAGTTTTATGTCCAGTTTAGCCCAAGCCCAAATTTGGATCCATTTCGTATTGGTACATAGGGGTGTTTACAGTTCGGTTTCAAACCATAAAACGTCCAAACCAAGCCCAAATCTGGATCCATTCGATTAGTCGGTTACAATATTTTGAAACCGTGATAAATGGTTTGATTTACGGTTTATATGAAAAACAATATATTATGTTATTAGTCAGTAATATTAACAATGTTATTCCTAAATTAATAAAAAGAATGACACGTGACATTAATATATTTTTAATACAATTTTTGTTGATATTTTCTTCTTTACTCAATCCGTTTAACACATGGGGTAAATAACCTAGCAACCTATCATAATAATAAACAATATCATCATACATCGTACAATTTACAAAATATATATACAGTGGGTTTAATAAAATTAAAATATTCGAACATGTGAGTATTCACAATTGATAACTTGGTTAACATTATATATAGCCTTAATTTGGAATGTCGGGGACTCTCACACGTTTAGCTATTCACTTCTCACAAATTCTTATGCAGATTCTACAACATCTTAATGCATGGAGTTTTATACAATGTTTTAAAAACCTGATGCCGGATGTTTGGCTGACACAAATCATACCGGTAAACTAAGGAAACGACAAAGAAGTTGAACAATCGGTAAATTGTGTTATACCGGTTTAAACCGGTATACTGGTACCGGTTCATACCAGCCTAATGATCAAAATTTTGAACTTTTAATCTTTAGGGGAGCTAAAAAAGATGACTATGTACCTTCTTAGTTAAAGTGTAAACTTAGCGCCCACAATTGACAATCAACATCAATCAAACTTTTCCTCACTCAAATAGAAAATCATTGGGTTTTTCAACTTAAGTTTTTTCAACCGATCATCCAGGTTTACCTTCTTTTGACTTTTGTTCAACCATGCATGTTGTTAATTGTTATAGTGTTTGCTACCTACTATATAATGGGTATTCAATCATGAACTTTTAGATAATTTTTTGATTATGGATTAACTTTTGGAATATTTTTTTATTATATGAAATGATGTATTTTGATTATTTTTTAGTTGAAATTATATTTTATGGATTTATAGAGTTAATTAGTCAACTCAGTTGAACCGCCCAGTACAACCTAGTTCAACTGGTTAAACCATTTCTGAGTCTAACCCAATATGATCAAAATACCGGTTTTTAAAACATTGGTTTTATATACTCTCAATTGTTTTTCATTATGCCCCTACACTTTAGTATTTGTTTTTTCGTTTTTCTTTTGTTCAACCATCATTTGATATATCCATTAGCAATTATTTATTTGTTTTTTTTTTTCTCTTATTACTTCCAAAATATGGTGTTCTGCAAAATTAAGACTATATTATTGTGACGTGCTCATTTTTCTATTTTCTTGATGTGGATTTTGTTTAAAATGGAGTTGTACAATTCAAGGTTGTTTCTATTTTTTCTATTTTAGATATATACATTTTCAACCCCGGTCAAAATCTTAAATTCGTGAGTGCGTGTGGGAAGACAAAGAAGCAAAGTCAAGGTTGTTTCTATTTTTTCTATTTTAGATATATACATTTTCAACCCCGGTCAGAAATCTTAAATTCGTGAGTGCGTGTGGGAAGACAAAGAAGCAGAAACATGCCCCAATGATCAAGTGACAGACAATTAAGTATTATTCCTTTTGTTTGCTTATTAATAATAATAATAATAATAAATAATAATAATAATAATAATAATAATAATAATAATAATAATAATAATAATAATAATAGATTGTATGTATAATATAATGTATAATTCCTGTTAATCGATAAACTTTGTCTGCCAATATGCAACCAACAAAACACTATATGTTAACAATTAATATATACTAGTAAATTTACCCGCCGTACGTTACGGTGGCGTTGAAATGTATAGTAACTCGAACTATACCGTTGAATGGAATGTATTATATTTTATCTGACTCGTTCCAAACAAAATTTACGTCAAAACACGGGCTTTCGTCGTTCACGGTTCGATTCGATATAGTACCGTCAATCGAAATGACTACCGGAAGAGATAAGCCATAGAAAATATCGATACATATTCTATATCGATTAAAAACCTTATAAATGAATACCCAATTCGGGTTGCCATTGTATTGTTACCGTACCAACACTCATTATAATTTAGGTACCATAAAAACTACTCTATTGCAAATACAACTCTATTTTCAACGATCTTTATTCCACCACGTCAAAAAACATAAAACAAATATGGTACCAGTACTGGTACCAATGTTTTTCAAGTTGTATCCGTTTTATTCTCCACGGAAAAAAAATCAACTATACTTGGACGAAAATTGTACGAAAACGATTTAGCAATAATGTTGTATTGTACACTTCATTCTTGGGGTGACAGTGGTTTAGCAATGCGGGTTAATTTAGCGAACCTAACAATGACATTTAGATTAGATACCTGTGTATTACATCAATTGAACAAGGATAATATCAAATAGTTGATAGCGGAAATTTAGTAATTATAAAACGATATTTTGAGGTAAGATTTGATTGAATTTTTTATATTAACTTTTTTAATTAAGATATAGTATACAAAGAATGAAATAAGAGAAGCGGGAAAAATAAATAATTCTGGGCAAACAAATTTATGACATGTGACGCAACCAATTAATTATTTCTTAGGAACATATTAAGTCATGGCAGTTGATATATAATTATGATATAATGTATGGGTTGAATGAGACAGAGGCGAAGTTGGTTTTGGGTGGGAGGTGGCTTTGTGGTCCGGGCAGGCAGACTCAACGGTTCTTGATTTGCGGATTTGGTCTCGAGCTGCGGCTATGGCCGAGTCGTTGTGGTCTGGGAACCGTGATGAGACGGGTATGAAGAGGTATGCAGAGGCTGCGAACCGGTTAAGTGAGTGGATACATAGAATGGTTAGTCGCGGGGTGAAAGCTGAACCAATTCAACCGCTTTGGTGCACTAGAAATCCTGGGATGTGTATCACTATGAACCCTATTTTTTAAACCATGTTTGTAAAATGTTGTATATTCTTATTGTAACGAGAATTTTATTTTTATTTTAGATTGTATTGTAATGAGATTGAAGTTCTGTGCCAAAAAAATAAAAAGAAAATAGGTATTCTCACAAAGAAAGTTAACTTAAAAACATGCAATCATAACCGATTCTATACTAAGCGAATTTACTCAAAATACTAGATTGAAGACCAGCTCATAAATATGTATCCGGGACAGTTTCGGTTCGGCATGTGAAATCCTACATTTTTTCGATTGTTATCCTTACTAATATAAAACGTACTTGTTACAATTTATGTGTTATTTGACTTAATTTGAAATTATTTAGAGTCATTTAAAATCTAGCAAGCCCAAGTATATATTGAATTAAGTTTGGTAAAATTTAGGAATTTACTTATCGAGTAATGATTTAAACTGCAAGACCAACGTCTGCGACAACTCGGTTAACACAAAAGGTCCATATTTGACCAAAATTCTCGGAATAGTATCAAATAATATAATAAGTGAAGAAAATATTAAAACATGTAAATGCATTAATTGGTAGTTTTTAGTTCGCGATGCTTGGAATTTGCACGCTTATGACGCACTTTTAAAGTGTGATACGTTGACTAGCACCAAAAGTTAATTTTTGTTGGTTGGAAATATTTACTTATGAATGGGATAAATTATTTAGATAGTAACTGGATTTAAAACCACTTAAAACACACACAATCTTTATAAAATATACATGAATTTTATATAAAAAGGTGAGCTTTCTATAAAACAACCCAAGGAATTTTCCACCTTTCAAAATCTCGAAAAAGTACATGTTGGGAGCCACAAAAACCTGCCAAAAAATCATGAGAATGTTACTGATGTGTCTAAAAAAACAATATGTTATTATAGTATATCGTATTTTGATAGTTGTTTGTAGTAAATATTGTATAGAATATATTAAATGTTTGTTTCTAAGTATTTTACAGGTTCCTAAGTGAAAAGGGAGGATTTTTGAAGATTATTAAAGATTGTTGAAGGCAAGCCCAATTATGTTGTTTACGGGTTGTGAGCCTAGAAGGAGTGTACGAGTCGTGAACCCCAAGTTATAAATTGCTCGATGCGGAGGAAATGAATGTTTGTAGACTATATTATTAAGCGGCCTATTGTTTGGAAATCCTAAATTGATAAGCAATAACTTCCCTTGTTTACGGTTCGTGACTCGGGTTCGTGTTGACGGGTCGTAAACCACCCAAATCGTACATGAGACGTATATAATGATTTAGATGTCAAAGAAACCCTAAAAAGGAGACGAAACCAGAAGAAAGAAGTGAAAAAAAAGGGTTATTCAAGTTCGAGGATTCAAGCTCGGAGATTTAGAAGAGGATTCAAGAAAGAAGAACGTATATGAGGACAAGAGATTGTTCCATACTGAGTTAGAACTTTTAGTATTATCATTCCTGTTGATTTCTATCATGTATTCAATGAATTTTATAGCTTTGTTTGTTATTATGAGTAGCTAATCGTGCCACAGCCGGTTAGAGTAGGATGATTCTTGTTACTTGGTATTGACTTTGTTGGTTTTCTTATGAAAGTTTGTTTTTAGTAAGGTTTGCTTATGAACTTGTGAGAATGTAATCTATATACTGAGTATTGATATTCAATTGAGTTTGTGAGGATTATTTAGGTCTTTCTATGAGTTATGCATGTTAGACCTGTTTCATTTATCTTTAGGCTATATATTGATCGTTAGTCTTGGATTGGATGCTCAATAGGCAAAGGACAAACTTGGTTGGATGTTATTAATGCATACAGGTCACCCACGGGAAGAATCCGATTATAAGGGTTAGGAAACTAGATAAGGGTTTGCTTTAAATTGAGTAGTCTATGTTGCTAAAACAATATAAGAGACTTTTAGATCACAAGAGATGGGTAAATGTCTTAGTTACTTAGAACAAAATAGTTAGGTGTGTCTATAACCTGGTTGTTTGGGGACATGGGGCTAACCCGAGGGGGTTCTAGCTTTTTAACATTACACCCTCGTTACTAGTGTCATCTAGGGCGAGTTTTCTATAAGAACCATAATTAACTGTTTTGCAAAAGTAATAAGATGATTCTAAATTTAACTGCTTATCTTTTTATCATTGTTTTCTAAAATTTAATCAAATAGGTTGTTTAGTGTTTTCCTGATTACTAAAATTTACTTAGGTTAAATATTACGAAAGAAATAGGTTAATAGATTTTAGTGTCCACAGATTGATACTTGGGTACTTACCTAGGCTATATTATATACTAATAGGTACGTTTGCCTAGAACGTGTCTATAACCGAAACATAACCGCACACTTCGGTTATAAAAAATCATAACCATTCGGTTTTGGTTAATGCGGTTTCGGTTCGGGTTATTGGTCGGTTATTTTATCGTTTCTAAAGCTAGGCTTTAAATGTGTGGGTTATGCAAAAATATGCGCAAAAAATAAATATACACAGTTAAAGCTTGTAGAATTATCAATTATATTTCCCTTCCACATACATAATGAATTCAAAAAACAAAGGTAACACGTGTTATGTAGAAGCATACATACGAACACAAAGTGGCTAGAGTTTTAAATTTAATGAGGTTGGGTTATGGTTATAATACTTAAACACTTCACCAAAAAAATATATGGATTGGGCCATGATTAAACACTTAAACACTAACTAAAAAACCTACGGTCTTATGGATTCGGCCATGTCTAAAACATTTGGTTCGGCTCAGTTTCGGTTATGAAACTAATAATAACCATAACCGAACCGCAACATGCGATTATCAAAAATATAAATAACCAACCTTTCGGTTATTTAGGTTTTCGGTTTAGTTTTTTCGGTTACGGTTCGATTAATTCGGTTTTATGCTCACCCCTATGTGTAGTTAGTATTTAGTGTTTTTATCCTTAAAAGTCTGTAACGCCCCAAAACTCGAATGTTTATATTCGTCATATGTTTTTATATGATACATCATGAAATAAATAACTAGGCTATTTAACCTAGTTAAATGTATGGTGAAACAATTAAAGGAGGAAAATTGTGCCAATTATGTTTAGTGGCAAACACTAGGGACTAAAGTGGGATATGATGAAAGTTGAGTTATTAAATGAAAAGTTCAACACACACAAACACACACTTCGTGTGTGTTCTGGAACGACTAACTAGGAGCTCCAAGGGAGCCAAAACCCTAACTCAACCAAAATCATGAAATTGAAGGGTGAATCGAAGCTCTAATTCATGCATGAACATGAATTAAGAATCACCAACGCGAGGGGATTATGAGGTTTGTCTTAAAACTTAGATTGGTGATCTTGTATGAAGCGGGTTTATGTTTAATCCACGAAATGGAATGAAATTGATCATGTATATGTGTTAGAATCACCATATAAAACATTGTTTATGAAGGATTTTGAGTAATTTGATGATTTAGAATGAAACCCATTGCATGAGTGTGAAGATGATGATCATGATGAACATGTAGATGTTATATTGTGATTTTGTGATGCATAAGGTGTTATATGATAGATTTTGATAATTAGACAAGATATAGAATTAATGACAATGTGAATTTGTTTGAATGTAATGATTCATGAGATGAATTTGGGAAAGAACATGCTTAAAGCACTTGTACATTATGCTTAGAAAGTTGTATCCACGCCAAGTGTTTGATAAAATGCTTAAGTGACAATTATATGTGGAATTGTATGCAAGTTGTGGATAAATATGTATAGAAAGTGACATTGATGTAATTATTAGCAAACTAATTTGTGAAGTGTCTTTAGATGAAGTTCATGTGGAAATTTGAATGGTTGGTATGATGTGGTAGAAGTGTGCATTAGGAGCTTGTACTCTATGCTTGAAGATATGGTACACCTTATGCATCTAATTGATCTTGTGGTAGTGATCAAGAGGAGAAAGTGGTGCCATTACATGACATGTAGAATTACTAGTACAGATAATCTTAATTTGGTTTATCTTGAATGAAGTCGTTAGTTGTGGAATGAAAAGAAGCAACTTCTAACTTATACATCGTGTTGTTGGAATTCGACGAGTAAAGTTCAATGTAGGATATGAATATGAAATGAATGCGATATTAGATTGTGTGGTTATACTAACGAAGTGGTAACCATAATGACATGAAAGTATAGGATCATGTCAAGATGGGGGAAAGCATGGAAGACTAACGGAAAGGATATGAGGAAGCACGTACGAAACGGACACTCGAGGTAAGTGATTTCTGGAATCGCTTCGTATTTGTTTAAGTAAAGTTACATACTAGTTATTTAAGCATGATAATTGAAGTCAAATAGGGTTTGGTTGTATGAAAACGATGATTTTCGCTAGTAGAGCGAACGGGTCAAAATGATGTTTAATTCCTATATTGGAATGATTGTCTAAGTAATGACTACGGTAATATAACCGAGTAATAGGTATGATTGCATATAAGCACGCTAACCGAGAAATGGACATGGGAGTTAGTAACCAAAAGACTCGATCGTGAGGTAGGAATTGTAACATCCGTAAAAAACGGATTTACCAAACCCGCTCCGTTTATCAACCGAACAGTCAGTCAAAATTTTCGTTTCGAATTAAATGCCCAAAATATTTTTAAACGATCCGTAATCAATTATTATACGGGAATATATATTTAGTTTTTGAAAAACTGTCAAAAATCGCAAAATAAAAATGAAATGTTTCTGCCGGGTTTCGAACCCGGGTCTGTACCGAGTCACTCAGTGACTTATCACCTCCACACACAAACCACTGCGCCGCTTGTTCTGTTTGTTATATATTTCAATCATTTAATTGATATAATAACGTTACAAATTCAAAACCGGCGCCCAAACGATTCAGTCGTCGGAATCCCGGTAAATTAGCGAGTCTTAACTACGATTTACGTTATAACGTAAACCATTAACCACATATCGGTTATAACCGATGTTTAAAGTCCGCGACCAAATTCATAACCGCCGGAAAATTTAAATATCGAACACAGTCGGAATTCAGACCAAGTGCATTGACGATTTGTCCTATAAATTGACCCACAACCGACGACAAACACTTTCGCTCAAAAATCACACCTTTTCTCGGCGTAATTCCACTCGCCGGAATAAACCTGTTCGTCGCCGGAAAACCGGTTTCCCCATTGCCGAGCTTTTCTGAACCTCTGAAGCTTATACCGGAGATACCCATACTCTTTCCAAGTTTTTCGGAGACTTGCTGCTGCAAGACACCAGACGCCGGAGTTGTTTTCTGTCGCCGGAGTTCTGCCGGAAAACAGAGGAAAGCGAGTCGGTATACCTCACGCTTATTTTCCTTTCTTTTTACTTCTATCTTACCAGTAATTAACCTAAAACATTAATGAAACTTGAATAAAAACTCGAACCAATCAGACCCGATTTCTGGTTCAACATTGACGAAGAAGACGACGCACTTTCGTTAACATATAAGTATAATATAAATCAAGAAATTAATCGGGTTAGACACACAGTCCAGCGGTGGACTGTGTGCACATAAAACGCTAACGTCTCAAGTTCGAATCCCGGCTCGTACACGCTGCCTTAATAAAAATCAAGTTTTTGTTTAACTGAACCGGATCGCCACAGATATATGTTAAATATATTGTTAACCGGAATAATAACCAAGTTAGACACACAGTCCAGCGGTGGACTGTGTGTTTGATTATATCGCTGGTCACGAGTTCGAGTCCGGTCTTCAGCACCAACTCGGACAATTATCTTCTCTTTTTAATTAAGGCAGAAAAGGAAATAAATAATTAGTATTTAAGTATAATAAAAATCGAATGTTATAACATGTTGAACACACAGTCCAGCGGTGGACTGTGTGTTAGATTAAACCACAGGTCCCGAGTTCGAGACCTGTGGAGTGCAAAACCGGTCCGCTTAAACTGTTTTTAAAATAAAATGATTTTCTGTTAATTCTAATTAATGTATATATGAAATTAAAATCGGATATATAACGGGTTAGACACGTAGCTCAGTTGGTAGAGCTGCGTGCACGCGTACGGGAGGTCTCGGGTTCGAGCCTCACCGAGCGCACAACAATATGCCTCAAAACCGGTCAACGACCAGTCAAAGTCAACAGGTCAATGTCACTGTAGCAGAAAAAAATAAAATATTTTTATTATTTTTATTTAATTATTTTAATTAAAAATCAATTATAAATACTTAAAAATAACATTTTTTAAGATTAGAAAATAGCCTCAAACTCACAAAAATACACCCAACAATCCTACTAAAATAGTTTAATAAAATCCGTTTACTTACCAAACCATAATGCGATTTATCTAGGTTAAATCTCACTCGTGGTTAAAACCACTTCGCGTGCATTCAACGTCATCAACCGAACGCACCCACTGTGAGTAAATCTTACAATTCCCCCTTTTAAATTACACGTTTTGGGGTGTGTCATGTGTTATGAATTAATTAATTTATTTATTTAAACTTGTGCCATACCACATCATGACTTGAACTTAGATTGATTTATTGTGGTGATTTATTTATATTCCGTTGGTCAAATTACATGAAACTCATACATTAAGCCCATCAGTTCCTCGTGGGAAACGAGTAGAACATCGCGTGCTTCAATTCAAATTCATTATTGTTCATGTGTGTTTTCATTGAGTTTATATTGTTTGTAGTTGTGTTATTCATATTATCATGTTTATGCAATTCATTCATCAGGCCCCTCAGTTCCTCGTGAGAGACGAGTTGAGCATCGCGTGCCTTTAATTGTTTCCATTATTATTCATGAGTGTTTCATTTAACATCTTATGATTGTTGATCAAGTTACATCTAATTTTACTCATGTTTGGTTGTGCACATATTTCATAATCAATTTAAATAAATTGTTCAAATGTTTTCCATAGGATTCACTCGCCAACATTATGTTGATCCAAAAACCTTTTTACACATGATACAGGTGAACAGGTTGAAGCAAGGAAAACATAGGATATGCCTTAGAAGAGAACAAAGAAGTTTAAATTGTAGTTAGATCATGTTGTAGCAATCATTGTAAATTTCCATTTAAATTGTATTAATGAATATGAAACGTTTAATAAATGTCATGAGCTTTGATGATAACCCAATCATGCCCCGATCACCTTATCCGCTGCGGGTCGGGGTGTGACAGGAATAGACGATAAAACAACTAGAGCATGAAAATTGTACTATGAAGTTCGATTACGTATAATTGAATGGAATGAATGAGTTTAATGTATACCGAGTATCGGGTGCTTAAATTCCTAAGTACAAACTCCTAAGGATGTAAAACTTTTATAGTTATAATGTTCATGTGAGTTTTGAGTTCAAACAAATAAGTTGTTTGATAAAAGCGTAAACGGGTCGAATAATTCGTAAATGAATATTAAGCCAAAACGTATAAGTCAAGAATGTCCTTAGTCCGGATGTTAGATTTTGGGTCCATATGATAGAGGACCAAATTACGATCATGTAGGAAGAAACGTGAGGTTAAACGGGTAAACGATTTAAAAGTTATGCGAGTTTTAGTGCGTACGAACAATGAATTCAACACAGCAGAAAAATGGCATTTCTAGAGGTCGTCGGCGCACCCTCCTTTTGCTGCCGACGCACTATGTTGCTGTCTACGCTGGGTTGATGCTGGAAACTCGTTTTTTTTCGCATTTTCACACTTTTGCTTGATTCCAAGGCCCATTTAGCTTCCCCAAAGGTTCCCCAAGCCTAACCTAAAGTTTTTATAGGGTTCGGGTAAGAACGGAAGCCTATGGAGAGTGTACGAAGACGTGATGTGTACACTAGATTATGTAAATATGGTTTGATACGATTTGGCTAAGTCTTAAGTAAGATTCTTATCATTTAAACATGATGTTGTGTTTATGATGCACTTAATGGCTAAGTAAGCATACAGGGCTTGTGTAAGAGATTTCGTAGAGAAGTATGTAAGTTCGTAGAAGGTCTTTTATACATCAAAGAGTTGGATTCGATGGTTTTGTACATGTGTTATTAGTTTATACGTTTCCAAAGCATGAGACTCGTACGAAGAAGTTCATGGTTTTAATATATAAGGAATTATATGCTAACCGAATTGTTTGAGAATGAAATGAAGTGCAGGTATATTATCGTATACTCCTCAAAGGATAGACTTTGGAAAGAAATTCTCGGATTCAGAAAGATATCTAAATGGAATCTACAGGAGGATAAAACGCGACGTGATCTTTTAGTTATACACTTAGATCGTCTAATGTTTCAATTACTAATAATGTGAATGTATGTGGTGAATGCAGGTTGTGCATATTTATGGGTCATAATCATCTAGAGATGCAAACGATTGAGGATCGAGCTATAATACGGATTGTACGGGAATGTGGGGTCTTGCGATATCTAAATATGATATGTTCATGTATGAAATGAAACGAAAAAATGTAAATATCGATAAAGACTTACTATAGAAAAGACTTTAATCATGATGGAATAATTTTAATGAAAGAAATTTTATGTCACATATTTCCGCTGCGTCTTTTCGGTCTAAACGTGTTAGGGTCTTACAAGTTGGTATCAAAACCCTGGTTTGAGAGAAATCAAGTACGAGAAGATAAGTACTTGAACTCAAACTCGTGTGCTCTTGTGACAAGGAACCCGTACAATCCAAGACTCGATCAAGAACTGAAGGTAGAAGCGAATGTAAGTATGTACTTAAGTATGCATATAAAGAAACTAATATTATGTTATGTGAAAGGTAAGCAGAAGTTGTTTGAAGAGGATGACCCGTGAATGCGGTCTAGGACCGACACCAAAGCATGTTATAAGGAAATTTACTTTAGTTTATTGCTTTCAAAGATGTTGTACAATGCAAGCTTTTAAACACACATCAGGTGACTTTTGGTTCGTTCTATTTTCAGCTACCTTTATTATATTATACCAATTTGACCCGTTATCATTCAAACAAGTACGGTCATAATTAACATGTCTTTATATAAACAAGTTAAAATTGCCATTGTTATCTATCATCTTTGTACTCACAAATCAAAGCATACTAGCTTAATAATCAAACATAATTATTTCCGTAGGTTTGCATCTTTGCGTATGGTGAAACATGATCTGGTAAAACACATATAATGATGGGAACACCTGTAAGCTATGATGATAAAGGACTTATACCAAGGTCACTTGAACAAATATTTGAGGCCTGAAAAGCTTAAAGAACAAGGCTGGAAGTATGAAATGCAAGTTTGTAATTGATGTTATCATCAAATAAATGTTCTAGAGATGGTAGTGCTAATAAGCACCAATATACAATTGAGTTTTATACTCTTATATATCTTTTGTCACACCCCGACCCGCAGCGGATAAGGTGATCGGGGCATGATTGGGTTATCATCAAAGCTCATGACATTTATTATGCGTTTCATATTCTTTAATACAAATTAAATGGAAATTTACAATAAAGGTTACAACTGTTCTAACTAACAATCTAAACTTCTTGATTCTCTTCTAAGGCATATCCTATGTTTTCCTTGCTTCAACCTGTTCACCTGTATCATGTGTAAAAGGGTTTTTGGATCAACATAATGTTGGCGAGTGAATCCTATGGAAAACATTTGAACAAATTTATTTAAATTGATTATGAAATATGTGCACAACCAAACATGAGTAAAAATAGATGTAACTTAATCAACAATCATAAGATATTGAATGAAACACTCATGAATAATAATGGAACAATTAGAGGCACGCGATGCTCAACTCGTCTCTCACGAGGAACTGAGGGCCTGATGATTGAATTGCATAAACATGATAATATGAATGACACAACTACAAACAATATAAAACTCAAGGATACACACATGAACAATAATGAATTTGATTTGAAGCACGCGATGTTCTACTCGTCTCCCACGAGGAACTGATGGGCTTAATATATGAGTTTCATATAATTTGACAAAAGGAAATAAATAAGTCACAACAATAAAAACAATCTAAGTTTAGGTCATGATGTGGTATGGCACAAGTTTAAATAAATAAATTAATTATTTTCATAACACATGACACACCCCAAAACGTGTAATTTAAAAGGGGGAGTTGTAAGATTCACTCACAGTGGGTGCGTTCGGTTGTTGATGTTGAATGTACGCGAAGTGGTTTTAACCACGAGTGAGATTAACCTAGATAAATCGCATTATGGTTTGGTAAGTAAACGGATTTTATTAATCTATTTTAGTAGGATTGTTGGGTGTATTTTTGTGAGTTTGAGGCTATTTTCTAACCTTAAAATGTTATTTTTAAGTATTTTTAATTGATTTTTAATTAAAATAATTAAATAAAAAATAATAAAAAAATTGATTTTTTTCTGACCGTTGACCGTTTGACTGACCGTTGACCTGACCGTTGACCGGTTCAATTCGGAATACAAGTGCGCTGAGTGAGGCTCGAACCCGAGACCTCCCGTACGCGTGCACGCAGCTCTACCAACTGAGCTACGTATCTAACCCGTTATAAATCTGATTTTAATTATATATATATATTAATTAGTTTAAACCGAAAATCATTTTATTTTAAAAACAGTTTAAATCAATTCGGCGGTGCGCTCCACAGGTCTCGAACCCGGGACCTGTGGCTTAAACTAACACACAGTCCACCGCTGGACTGTGTGTTTAACATGTTATATAATTCGATTTTTATTATACTTAAATACAAATTAGATATTTCCTTTTCTGCCTTATTTAAAAGAAGAGATAATTGTCCGAGTCGGTGCAGAAGACCGGACTCGAACTCGTGACCAGTGATATAAACAAACACACAGTCCACCGCTGGACTGTGTGTCTAACTTGGTTATTATTTCGGTTATCAATATACTTAACGTATACCAGTAACGACTCCGGTTCAGTTTAACAAAAATGATTTTTATTAAGGCATCGTGTGTGGGACGGGATTCGAACTCGAGACCTTTGCTTTATATGTGCACACAGTCCACCGCTGGACTGTGTGTCTAACCCGATTAATAAGTTGATTTTAATTATACTTATAATATAACGAATACATCGTCTTCTTCATCAAAGATAGAACCAGAGTTCGGAAATCGACTGGTTCAAAGTTTTTATCAGTTTATTAGTGTTTTTCAGTCCATTAAGGTAAGATAAGGGTGAAAAGATAAAGAAAATAAGCGAAGAAGTATACCGACTGGACCCTCTGTTTTCCGGCAGAACTCCGGCGACAGCAATCAACTCCGGCGTCAGTTGTCTTGCAGCAGCAAGTCTCCGGAAAGCTTGGAAAAAGTATGGGTATCTCCGGTATAAGCTTCAGGGGCTCAGTGAGGTTCAGAAATAAGGAAATCGGTTTTCCGGCGACGAACAGAAAAGTTCCGGCGAGGGAGTTTTCGCCGAGAAAGAGTGTGGTTTTGAGCGAAAAGGTTTGCAGTCGGTTGTGGGTGAATTTATAGGAGAAAATCGAGATGCACTTGGTCTGATTTCCGACTGTATTCGCAAATCATAAAACTCCGGCGGTTATGGTTTGGTCGCGGACTTCAAACATCGGTTATAACCGATGTCTGGTTAATGGTTTACGTTATAACGTAAATTGTAGTTAAGACTCGCGAGATTTCCGGGATTCCGACGACTGAACTGTTTGGGCGCCGGTTTTGAATTCGTAACGTCCCTTTATGAATTAAATGATTCTATTATTTACCAAACAGAACAAGTGGCGCAGTGGTTTGTGTGTGTGTGTTAAGTCTTGTATCCGGACCGCTCATTGACCCGGGTTCGAAACCCGGCAGAGGTATTATATTTTTATTTTGCGATTTTTGACAGTTTTTCAAAAACTAATTATATATTCTTGTATAATAATTGATTACGTATCGTTTAAAATTATTTTGGGCATTTAATTCGCAACGAAAATTTTGACTGACTGTTCGGTTGATAAACGGAGCGGGTTTGGTAGATCCGTTTTTGACGGATGTTACATCTTTATCAAACAAATGTTCTACAGATGGTTGTGATTTGACCATTGTTGATGTTCTTAGTAGTAAAGAGTTCTCATATTTGTTAAATCGTGCAGCACAAAGCATGTATGTTGATGTTTATAAAAATGGTGAAGTTTTTGCAAGAATATAGATGTTAAAATGGCTTCTTATACTTTCTTTTTCTTTGTTGTTTCAAGTCTGCGGGTAAGACTCAAATAAATGAGCAATCTTCAAGAAGTCCCTTTGTCTTCACTCTGTGGATATTTGGTGTTAATGTGGTAAGACACCATACGCCTCGCTTGCAGTATGCACATATAATGCATATATGTGCGAGTCCTCGGTGGGCAAAAGTGAAAGTGCACTAATTTTAACGTTATTTTACTAATTTCATGAAAATAACATTAAAAAGAGAGGGACGGTTAATCATGCATCATGTGGTGGCGTTGATAGCTGTAAGACAAGGGATACATACACTAATTAGGTTTTGTCCCAATTGCTGAGTGTTATATGTCTTATGTCCAAGGCATGATGCAAAACTACTATCGAGGGGGGTCTCACTGGAAGCAGCCTCTATATTCCTACGGGGTAGAGGTAAGGTTGTCTACATATTACCCTTCTCAGACCCTACCTTAGCTTTGCTATTGGTGGGTTTTACCGAGTATGATGATGATAATGTGGTAAGCCACCAGAGTTTGAAAGGGAACGAGTGAAAAGTCACCTTATTTGTAATCATATTTGAGAAGCAAATTATTTAGAAAATTTAAGATCTCTTTGATAAAAATGTTTTGGCTCGCCCGAACCTAACCGGCTAATACCAATATCTTAAATGGAACTATGGAAGGGAGGGAGGGAGTCTTTTATCTCAATAAAGGGGTTAGTGGGTCGGCTTCTCACCTCTCATGCCGGGTCGTTGTCTCTTTTTAAATCATTCGTGAAGCGGAAGAATCTTAAAATCCTAAAAAATGATAGAATAAAATAAAAGATTAATTTAAATAACAAATTTCTTTTGTTATGGCAAAAGGTTAAGACATCTATTGGCCTATTGTCCCTAACTCCTTATTCAGGAGCATGTTATGGGTTTAGTGCGAAGCGATATAGAATTACGAAGGAACACAAGGAAATTTCTTCGAAGGGGGCCTTCATATCTCTCTTTCAGCCCTCTAAGAATGCTAATGGATGGTGTTGTGCAACGGCCATGGTGGTAATCATGAAGGTGATATCCGAAGAACTTGATAAGAGGACCGAGTGTTCCCAAATCGAAAAGCACGTTTGGTCGCATTTTTAGCTACAAATACTGTTTAGAAACGAAACGAGTCCGAATAATCATGATATAGAGCAAGACGATGCAAGACATGTAGATTAGACAAACGTGAGGTATAAAGAAATCTTAATTATTTGTGATTTTTTTGTATTTCTTTTTTTTCAGTTAATTGTAATATAATATTTACCAAAGTAATAATTTAGTTTATCTTTTTTTCAATTAAAAGTTCATGTCAACATCGTTGAATATTATAATTTACTTTGTAACAACTCGTATAACACACGGATACTTAAACTATTTATAAATAAAAAAGAAAGATGTAACATCAATTTTGTGAATAACTCAAATAATCAAATACTTACCACATGACTCATCAATCTCCAAGAGAAGTTGACCCACCTTGATCTTACGTACACGTATACCGAGCTACTTCAACCCCCCCCCCCCCCCCCCCCCCCACCCCACCCCATATATTCAATCTCTCGGTTCCTTTTCATATTTTCTTTTGTTATTATTGTGATATGGGTCAAATTCTGGAAAAACTTCAAGGTGATTGGTTATGTTCTTAATAGTCTAATTTTTATCAATTTGTATTAGGGTCTTGTTTGATTTAAAGATCCGTACTTTTCTGATATTTTTCTTATTAATTTTTATAATTTTCGATTTGGGTTTCGTTCAATTTAAAGTTTAATTGATTCCGTATGATTCTAACAAGCTGTATATTTTGATTTATCTGCATATAGACCTATACACATGTCAATCTTTTTTATTTTCATCATTTTGGATTTGGGTTTTGTGTAATATGAAGATGAATTAATTTTGTATTATCTTTTGACGATAAATTGAATTAGGGTTTTGCTCATGTGATTTATTATTATTTGAATCACTTTTTTGGGGGATTTCTAAAATATTTTTGCTAATTTTGTTCTTGGGTGTTCTGCAATTTCTAGGGTACAATGAACTTGTGTATGAATTATTTAAAAATGGTGTTTTTAGAGTTAAGGTTTTTTTTTTTTTTTTAATACAAAATTGGAGATTTTTTTTTGTGTAAAAAGTTGATGATTTGAACACTTGGTGTAGGCAAGCAATGGAGAGAAAAGCAAATAAGAAAAATGAGTGACAGGGTTTTCGATTATTACACAAATGATTCCGGGCGGGCAAATATGACATTTGAGGAATTGTACATTGCTGTGTTACTTGTGTACAAGTAAGATCATTTACATTTTTATGCCAAATCTTGTTATTTTTTTATTTCAAAAAAGATATTAGGGGCAATGTGATCTGGTACTTATGCAGTTGACTCGTTTTGATTGCAGTGATATGAATAAGCGTTTGCCTGGGCCTCATTTTGATCCGCCTAAGAGGGATGAAATCAGAAACTTGATGAAGGTATCCTCAAGTTGCATTTTTTTTTAATTTAAATGTGATATAGTACTACAATTACCTTACTTTTGTGAGCCAGTTTTGTTAGCTTTTATTCATTTAACCTATTCAGACATTTCCTTGTTAGCCAATTTAGTTATGTTTTATCCGTTTGACCCGTTACAGATAAAAGTATAAAAGCCTTAGCAAACGTACTCCACTTATCCGCTGTGATCCCCCGGATTTTCTATCTCTTCAGCATCCACCATAAAGTCTCTCCCTTTTTTCTTCAACAATTTTGCACCGAGCCGTGTTCCTCCTCTGGAATACTTTCTCATTCCGAGCTAACCACAACCTCCAATCCGTCATTAGAAAAACCGCATAGATAGCTTCCTTTTTATGGAGCCGGGGATCTCACTGGAAGCAGCCTCTCTAGTCCAGTGGGGTAGAGGTAAGGCTGTCTACATCTTACCCTACTCAGACCCTACCTTAGCTTTGCTATTGGTGGGATTTACTGAGTATGATGATGATGATCCAAACCCAAGCCATATACCAGAATCTGTCTTAAGGAGTCAAACTGATAAACAACTGGAATCTTCAACCAAACGCAGACTTGCCACCACACCGACTTAGACAAAACGCAGGAGGCAAGAATATGATCAGGCTGATCAGCAGTTTCAGAGATGAAGTCACACCTAGGACACCAACAGTCACCGAAAACCAGACCCCTAACCTGTAACGTCTCTGTTGTAGGAATTCTATTAGCCAAAGCCTGCCACACAAAGCAATTAACTTTCGGAACAGCTATCCTACTCCATTTAAACAACTGATCCATAGGAACCGACGATGCCCCAGCTTCAATACCTGCCCTCACCTGCTTAACCGAGAATTCCAAGGTTCCTCCTGAAGAGCACCACTCCCACCAGTCCAAATCCTTAGCAATCGCTTGACTTTTGAAGACCTCCGTTAACTCGTTCACTTCAGACTTCTCTGCCTCAGATGACGATTGTCTCTTCCAGCTGCAATCCCACATCAGAATATTCTGCACAGACCTGTAACCATCCCACATTAGAATATTCTCCAAACTTTTCAGGCTTCAAACTTCTCTCCCAAGCAACCCAACGAATTTTCTTGAGATTGGAAGAGCCTGTCCAAAGGAATCTTTTACAAACACCTTCAAGACTCAAGGGTGTTGATAACACCAACCGGGGCCTTAAACAAGGATAGGTGGTAGTTTGGAAGAGCGCCCAAGACGGCTTTAACCAAGGTGACCCTACCCATGAAGGATAACGAGGGAACTTTCCACGAGGACAACCTAGAGTTAAATTTGTTAGTAACAACCTTCGAATTCGCCCCCTTATTCATGTTAGCCCCAATCATCAAACCAAGGTGGACGAAAGGGAAATATCCTTTTTGACAATTGAGGAGAGACGCCATGGAATAAGCCTCCCCCTCGCCAACCCCAAGCCCATACACCTTACACTTTTTTAGACTAACTACTAACCCGGAAGCCAAATGGAAGCATCTAAGTGTGCTTTTAAGATTCTTCAAATTAAGGTCTGATCATTTCCCTATAAATAACACATCATCCGCATAGAGTAAGTGAGAGATGTTCATACAACCATTGCGAAGTTGAACCCTTTTGAAAATATCGGCACCCACCGTCGTCACCATCATCACATGTAAGGCTTCCATAGCAACAGTGAAAAGGAAAGGGGAGAGCAGGTACCCTTGCCTAAGCCCCCTCCTAATTGCAAACTCCAAAGTGGGAGCCCCATTAACCAACACCGAAGCCTTCTTGGTAAAGAGAATTCCCATGATCCGATTCTTCCACCTCGCTGGAAAACCATATGATGCATAATACTCACCAAAAATTTCCAAGATAAGCTGTCAATCTCTATTTTTGCCGCCGCAGTATGGATTTTAACCATTTTGCTCGGGTTAAGAAAAAAACATATGTAATTTATATCTGAAGTGATTAGCTTTTTTGCGCTTTGCATGGGTAAACAATCTGCACAAATCATGAAACACTAAACGATAAAAGATCATCTTAATATCCTATTTAACGGTTTTAGGTGCAAAATTATCTGTTGTAGGGGTGTCATGTTCTCTTTTCCATTTTCTACAAATATTCGAGTAAAGCACACGAATGGTCCCTGTGGTTTACCAAAATTTTGGATATAGTCTCTAGCTTTGCAAAAGTACACCGTGGTCCATGTGGTTTGCATTTTGTAACATATTTAGTCCCCAGCCAACAAATCAAGGTTTTAGCATGTCCAAGTTAGGAACTAAATGCGTTACAAAGTGAACCACAGGGACCATCCATGTAGTTTTGGAAAAAGCTGGGGACTAAATGCATTACAAAGTGCAAACCACAGGGACCATCTATGTACTTTTGGAAAGTTAGGGACCAAATCCAAAATTTTGGTAAACCACAGGGTGGTTTGGAATTGACAACGGATTGGAATGGCCCGTTTATAGTATAGTTGACCCATTGACACTTTTTTGTTCTATTTTCAAACAATTAACAAGGAGTTAAATGCTTGGTTGGTCCCTGTGGTTTTTGAAAATTGCAGACTTGGTCCTAATGGTTCACTAATTACACACTTGGTCCCAGTAGTTTCAATTTTTGCACTCAGGTGGTCCTTACCACTAATCTTTGTTAGATTTCTTAGTTAAGTATATGTGAAATTACTATAGTACCCTTGAATAATTTAAAAAAAAACATAAAGAAGAAGGGCCCAGTACTCATCTTCTTCATCCCACCCCCACTCTCTTTCAAAAATCCAGTCACCACCACCACCACCTATCCTTCACATCCTGCAACCACCACCTCCACCGTTAATGTATACCCCCTCCTCACGACCACATCCTCACCTACCGACCACTACACCATCACCTCAACCCACTCACCTCCACCGTCATCCAACCCACTCCTCCACTTCACCACTAAACTCCACTCAAAATAAACATAAACCTCACCCACCTTATGCCGATTCAACCACCAATTTCAGGAAAATTACATACTGATCCAAATCTTTTCAAAAGCATACAAACAATCTGAACAAGACCCACCAAGAAACCATCAAATTCACAAAAATGTTACATAACCGTGTATCAAGATTCCAACATTCTTTAAATACCCACCTATACCTGACCATTGGCAGCAGCTATATGAAGAGTAGAATAACGATCATAGACAGTGGTTTGATGAATTAAAGATGGGTTTTTGTTTAAAAGACTCTTTACAATCTCCAAATGCCCAAATTGTACTGCTGTAAACAACCCATGTTCATCTTGTACCCTGCAACTAATCCCCTGTCCCATTTTTTACAAAATTTTGTTGAACAGGGGGGGGGGGATTGTGAAGAAGAAAACTGGTCAATTTTTCACATTTAAGCAGGGGGGTTTGGGGCAGGTCTAGGAGGGAGAAGAACGGGCAGGTGGAAAGGGGAGAGGAGGGGACTAATCTGGCAACGGGTGCGTTGAAGGTGGAGGCAGTGGGTTGAAGATGACGGCGGAGGTGGTGGGTTGAAGGTGATGGTGGTAGTGGTGGGTTTATGGTGGATGTGGAGGATGTGGGTATACGGTGGAGGTAGAGGCGGTGGTCGAAGGTGACGGCAAAGGAGGTGGGTATATGGTGGAGGTGGTGGTTGCAGGTTGTGAAGGAGAGGTGGTGGTGGTGGTGACTGGGTTTTTGAAAGAGAGAGAGAGGGGGGGGGGGAGGGGGAGTGATGAAGAAGATGAGTAGTGGGCCCCTCTTCTTTATTATTTTTTTTAATTTTTTATTTATTCAAGGGTAATATAGTAATTTTACATATACTTAACTAAGAAATCTAATAGAGGTTAGTGGTAAGGACCACCAGAGTGCAAAAATTGAAACTAACCGGACGAAGTGTGTAATTAGTAAACCATTAGGACCAAGTCTGCAATTTTCAGAAACCACATGGACCAACCAAACATTTAACTCATTAACAAGTTAATCATGATTATAAAAGCAATATCATCAACATAATAACCTAACTTTTTTTAGCTAATGTGTTTTTCTTGTATGCTTAGGAATGTGATATGGATCTTGACGGGGGACTAAACCGTGAAGAATTTGTGGAATTTATGAAAAGGCTAACAGCCGATACGTTTGTGTACGTTACTCAAGGACTGATAATCACTCTAGCTGTGGCACCAACGGTTGCTATAGCCACAAAGAGAACGACTGAGGGTGTTCCCGGCGTTGGAAAAGTGGTTCAGAAATTACCAACTTCGGTATACGCAAGCCTCATCACTCTGGGAGTTATGATGATCACAAAGGCAAGCGAGTAAATAAATAAAAATATAATGGTAAAATTTCAAGTTGTTGATTTGGTGTTTTTCATGTTTTGTATTTAACTATAACAATTATGTAATTTGAAACTAAAATGCAATTAAAGGGCATTTGTACTTTTGTAAGATGCGTGTACATAAGTTGTAAGATAAACACAATAAGTTGCTACAGGAAGAAAGTTTATTACATAAGCTTGATGCGTGTCAACTGTTTTACGATGTTTTATGTCGTCGTTGAGTTGAAGATCAAAGTTTGACTCGTTTGGTTGACCCATACTTGATACGGTCAATACATATACGGACCATCCTGCTTATGTCCTTTACTGATTTCGTTGGTTATTTGACTTGACAGTTCATGTTGGTGTTTTAGAATGTACAATATAACATACGAGTATTTATCTAAACCATACCTTGTATGATCTGCGTTGGTGGGGCCCAGAGCGTTTTCTGTTCTGAATCACTTTGGTGGCCCTAGCGGGTTCACACGCTTACCCAAAGCAACTGCATCTTAGCAGGCGTGCTTAAGACACATGTTAGACACGCTGATCGTACCATCAACATAGATTTCTCATTACAATAAGAAAATCCAACATTTTACAAACATGGTTCAAAAAATAGGGTTCTT
This sequence comes from Scalesia atractyloides, assembly GCA_947069175.1. NCBI lineage: Eukaryota > Viridiplantae > Streptophyta > Magnoliopsida > Asterales > Asteraceae > Scalesia > Scalesia atractyloides. The sequence goes on along the minus strand of CAMTDV010000021.1, from coordinate 20,102,803 downwards.
AGTATAACACATCCCAGGATTTCTAATGCACCAAAGCGGTTGAATCGGTTCAGCTTTCACCCCACGGCTAACCATTCTTGTATCCACTCACTTAACCGGTCCGTAGCCTCAGCAGACCTCTTCATACCCGTCTCATCCCGGTTCCCAGACCACAACGCCTCGGCCATAGCCGAAGCTCGAGGCCAAACCCGCGAATCAAGAACCGTGGGGTCAGCCTGCTCGGACCACAAAGCCACCTCCCCACCCAAAACCAACTTCGCCTCGGTCTCATTCAGCCGTACGTTATATCATAATTGTATATCAACTGCCATGTCTTAAATGGCCCGCACCATGAGCTGCCCTTTTTCTGATCGTGACCAGGTGGTTGATCATAAGCACTATTGTTCCCAGTGAAGTCCCCGTGCCCGCAGTCCAAGTAGTAGAACTCTGAGGATGACACGATAGTTCGGTAACCGGCTGACACCAGCCTCTTCATGTTGTCCGGGCCACCATTCCATGTTTGCATAATGGTGGTCTCGGGTGGGAGCATCGACGGGTTGACTTTGACATTCGCGTCAAGAATAACATCCTCCCAGTTCACTGTAGTGCGGTTAAGTGACAAAATGTACGGTGTTGTTGATGAATATCTCGAGGACTTGACTGAGAGTCCCGTTATCCACGAGATGCTTTTGGATTGTCGGGTCGGCTTTCCAGCAACCGGGAATGATCTCATCGGCTCCAGCGTATAAAATGTGTCTGGAAATAGAAGAGTTGTTTCCTTGACTACATTTTTTACAACATCATATGTTTTGGGGATTAATGGGTTCAGGTCTCCGGTTCCTGGCTCGGACGCTAGCCGGTCTTCCCATGGCGCACCAGCCGGCCACCAAAACATGTTGGCGCAAGTTACAATCTCGGGGTAAGCTTTCGGCCCATGACCCTGTGTGTCCTGCAACAGAATACTTTTGTTAAGTTGTTGATTCATATTCATATATGACAAACCTATGATGAAATAACAAGGTTTTGGGTTGTTATTACTTAGTTTGTTTTTAATATTAATGCCGTGGTTCACATGTTTAAATCGTTTTCTTAACCGGAGTTAAGGTGACGCTATTAACCCATTTACTTAAACGGAATCAACTAGCGAACCTATTTAAATCAAAATTTAAAAAATTATAGGGTCAATCTGTTTGCAACCTATTTAACACATTTATTATAGTCGTCAACTCGTTTAAAAATCATTTTCCTACTAGTCAGCCCGTTTAAGTCTTGTATTTTTACTTGAAACCCGCTTAAAACTTTTTAATACCTGACAACACATGTACAACCTGTTTGACTCGTTTAGATAATTAAGTAACCCAAACCGTATTCATGTCAAACGGTTTTCAAGTGTGTGGGCCATAGAGTTATGTTAATGTATTTGATATTACCTAATAAATAACTAATTGGCTGCGTCACATGTCACAAATCAGTTTGCCAAAAATTATATTTCCCACTTCTCTTATTTCATCCTTCGTGTACTATCTTAATTTAAAAAAATCAATCACACTTTTCCCAAAATATCGTTTTATAATTACTAAATTTCCATTATAAACTATTTAATAATATGTTTGTTCAATTGATGTAATGCACGGGTTTCTAATCTAACGTTGTTATCTTCGCTAAACAAACGTCACCCTAAGAATGAAGTGTACAATACAACATTATTGATAAATCGTTAAAATCGAAGTGATACAACTGACGAATATGCATCAAAACGTGTAAACCCGATTCACAACCAGTTTTTTTTAAATTCAAAAAACAATTAGTTTTTTATTTAACTTGTATTGGAGCTTACGCTTTACAGCAAGATCATAGGAGGGTGCCGGTGAAAATGTATTTTTTACATAATATCGATAGGTGGTAAAATAAGCAATCATCATGGTTAAACAAACATCTTTAGAGTTAAAAGTTAGCCTTAACTATAATAAGGTAAATAAAATAATAGTTAAATTTGTTACTTGATAAAATGAAGGGTTAGCTTAGACCATATCATAGGAGGGTGCCGGTGAAAATGTATTTTTTACATAATATCGATAGGTGGTAAAATAAGCAATCATCATGGTTAAACAAACATCTTTAGAGTTAAAAGTTAGCCTTAACTATAATAAGGTAAATAAAATAATAGTTAAATTTGTTACTTGATAAAATGAAGGGTTAGCTTAGACCATATAGGCTTTAATCTAAACGATGGTAAAAATAAGCAACACATGCCTAGAGTTAAAAATTTATCTTAATTAAATAAGTTAAGTATATAATAAGTAAAATAAAAAAAGAATTAAACTTATAAAAAAGATAAAGAACAAATATTTGTTAAAAAAATAAACTTTATTAAACCTTAAGGGACGTATAATAACTCTATTAAAGTTTGAGGATTAAAACGTAAGAGAATGTATGACAGTTTACTAAGGTTAATGTTATAAATCTAGATTATTTAAAGAAAAAATAACATGTATCTTTACAAATTAAAAATAAACCAATAAATCTTATTATATAGAAGCATTAAATATTATAATATTGATTTAATACTGTTAACAATTGAAAATGTTAATATATAAAGAATCCCCCTATGTTTGAAAATGTTGATATATAGAAGCATTAAATATTATAATATGATTTACAAACAACATATCCACGTACAACAACATACCTGGCATATCAATCTCGGGAACAACCCTCACCCCATGTTCCAACCCGAACTCCACCGCACGCTCCACATCATCACCTGTGTACTCCATACCCGACCCATACGACCCTTTTCGCGCAAGCTCCGACTCCAACACCAATGGAAACGACTGTGTATCCGTTATATGCCAATGAAACACATTCAACTTATTCGCACTCATTGCCCCAATCAACCTCAACAAATCCTCAACCGGATAGTAGTTTCTAGAAGTATCCAAGAGAATCCCCCTATGCGCAAACATAGGCTAGTCTGAGATCACCAGCCCGGCCGCCACTCGGGCCTGGCTGGCCCAGACTAGCTGGGAGAAACTCTCGAGCCCTCGCATGGCGGCCCACAGTGTGGTTGCGTTGAATGGGATGGTGAGAGTGTAGGATTCATTGACGCTGTGAGACAACGGTGGAGTGAGGTCAATGACGTTGACTGTTAATGTTTGTAACGGTGGGGTGGTGAGGTTGAGGGGTGGGAGATTAATGGGGTGTAGTTGGTGATTAGGTTTGACGGAGGTAACGGTTAACGGTGGGAGTTAGGTAACGGTGTGAGGGGGAGTTAATGGTGAAAGATGGGGATAGTGGGATTGCATGTGGGGTGGTCCATGTGAAGGATCTTGGTTTGGGCCATATGTTGATGGGAGATGGAGATCCAACGGCTGAGATGAATGGAATGGTGTGGGAAATTATTGTTAGTAGGAAAATGAAAAGAGTGTGGAAATTGTTATGGGTGTTCATTGTGGAAGATATTTTTGTGTGAAGTTGAGAGTGATGAATACTAGATTGGAGAATGGATGTTTATATTGACTTTATAAGTCAATGGAGAATAACTTTACTTTGGTTTATTTCATTTTTGTTTGGTATTTTCCATTTGTTGCTTTGTGCTTGGTTTAGGGAAAGAATTTGATATTTTGAGAAATTCATTTGTTTTTCATTGTTTATTACTTATGGAATTATAAGTGAAACCTACAAGTGAGGTATTAGGGGGAAGGGGCACTTTACGGGTAGGGGATCAAGGGGTTCAAACTAGTGTCATAACACTGCTATTATTCTCTATGGTAAGCAAGGCGGGTTGGTTAAGCTAGTAGTTTTACTAATGCAGGGGCTGAGTTTGTTTGAGTAGGTTGCTGACCTTGAGATTGGTGGGTGGGTTTTGATTGGTTGGGGCATTAAACTGTATTTAAATTTTAAAAATATAAAAATAGTTATGGCATGGATAGGTGCCGTAAGTGTTTACTAGCTAATGGATACCTTGAGCCAAATGTGACATAGCGGGTGTTGGTTGATTGGGGATAGGGTTCATACACTTGAGTGCCCCTTCTCCCTTGTATCAAAACAAATATGATTTGATTTTATGTAAATAACAATGATTTTATGTGATTTGATATGACGTGATATTTATAGTGATTTGTGAAACATAGATTTGTGGAAAAATAGATGTTTTAAAATCTGGATGGTCAGAATGTCAATTACCATGTGTTGAGAAAATGGTTTATGAAAAATAGATCTTTCTATTTCAAGATTCACATAATCATTTATTACATAAAACATGTTGTAAGAAAAAAGTATATCTAATACAACATTGTCTTCCAATTTGTATCTAATAGATATAATTTGAATGGTACTTAGATAAAATGATGATAAAAACAAATAAAAATTCACACAATCATTTATTATATAAAAGATGTTGTAAGAAAAAAGTATATATAATATAACATTGTCTTCAAATTTGTATCTAATAGAAAAAACTAGAATGGTACTTAGATAAAATGATGATAAAAACAAATAAAAAGAAAGAGGGAAAGTGTATGCGATGTAGTGACAAAACATCTGTCAAGACGTCAATTCTATAGTTGTATATTCTCTTAATGGTAAATCCAATGTTACATTCTTAACAAGATCAATATCTTGTTTGCGTGTATCGTTCGCTCAATAAATTGTTGATTGGGTTCAATTCCAGTTGATTTAGCTCGTGTAAATTCTTGTTAGTTTATTGGAAATATCAAGTCGGGCTGGCTTTGTTGATATTATTACTCGCTTAAACTTAATTGATGCTAATTCGAGTCGAACATGTTGGCTAGATATTGACAAACAAATGAAACCATACTGGATTTTTCATCAAGGATGTTTGTTCCGAACAATATAATAAACATAAAGATTCATGTTTTATATATCAAACAGTTTTTGTATTTAACGATATTAAAAAGGGAAATAAGTCAAATTTGCACAAGGAATGTGTATTGTTATATGTAGAGTGCCGGCAAGCAGTTAATTACAGGCTTTCTAAAGCACCATGAGGTCATTTATATATTTTTTTTATATATTTTACATTATTAAAAGGAAAATGGTCCCACTCATTGTAAAGCTATGAATATTCATGGGTCCGACTTAAAAAAATAAAACCTTGTAGCTAGCTAAACATGGGCTTTAACAACGGCATAAGAAGACACACTTAACTTTTTTTCCCTCAATTTTATCCACATGTCTTTTGGTAAGTCAGGAATTTGCCATGCTCAAACAATTGATAATCTAATTATTACAACTTTAAATATTATGTATAATAAAAAAAATCCTTAATAAGTCCATATAATCCCACAAGAACAGATGTTAATATTTAAGAAAAAAAAAGCATAAGCCCAAATAATCCCTCACAAATCTGCAAAACAAATGAATAAAAACATTCTCATTATTTGTTACTAAAAAATAAAGATTATTCAACCTTCCTTATTAAATGATAAGTTTAACATCCTCTATTATAAAAAAAATGAAAAATCTTTGTAGAAAAGAAGTGGAAAGAGTGTTTATTTTGTCTACACAAATTGGTAGATATAAGGCTATGGGGTATGGGGTGGGGGTTTGGGCTTGGGTTCGATAGAAACGCCCGCTTCACCATCTCGGGTGGGCTTGAGATTTGGCGTGGCCCGTTAGGCGGGGGAATTAGGCCGGGCGTTGGACGACCCTAGCGGTTCTGCGTGGCCGGTTGTTATTGGCTGAGTTTGCTAGGCGGGTGTGACTAGGATTTCAAATTTAAAAACAACCGTTTCGCCAAACGGCTACCCCAAGTGCTATAAAACCCACCCACCGCTACCCCAAGTTCCCAAATTGCTAACCAAGTTGCCAAATCGCTAACCCAACATTCACATCGGCTACCCGAACCCGCCACCCACACTTGAACATCATGGCCTCATGGACGAACGAGGAAGAAATAGCACTCGTAACGAGCGTCGTGGACGCAATTAGGGCCGCCAACCCGGTGAGACGCGTTACTGGCCGGAAGCTTTTGTGAACTACCGGCACAACGTGGGGAACGACCGGCACAATCTAAACGCGTGCCAACACAAGTGGCGCGAACTACGGCCGAAGCTCGACCGTTTTAAAGCATACTACGACAGCGTCCCGGGCGGTGAGATAAGTCACGACGACCGGGTGGCGGTGGCTAACATCGAGTTCCGGGATAAGGAGCGGAAGCCGTTTGACAAGCTCGCCCTGTTCGAAATCTACCTAACCCTTAATTAGGGTTTTTTTATATGCTTAATTTTGTTTTTTATTAGATTTGTAAGCTTTTTTTTTTTTAGGATTTTGTAATTTTTTAGGAAATTTTTAATAATAATTTTAGGCTTTTTTTAATTATGTGTGTATTTATAATAAAATAAAAAAATAAAAATAATACGTGGCCAAGCCACGCCGAACCACACCCACTGAAAATGTGTCGGACCAGCGGTGCCCCTCTAAGTCCACGTGTCGGGCCATGCCCCAAACTCCGCCCCACTGTACCACACGATCTAAACATGTTTTGATTTTATAAACAAGTGATCAAGACAGTAGTGTCTTTCTCTTTTTCTATTGGGTGAATTTTACTTTATGCAATATCATTAAGAAAGTTGTACCTTATGCATAAAAGATTGACTTGACTAAAAGATTGTACCTTGTGTCCTAGTAGCTAGAAGTGATTGGAACATTTGCATATTGTTTGTCCACCACCTCAAAACAGAAGACCCTTCACAAATCTGCAAAATTTCATTAAAAATCATTAATCTTTCTGACATTTAACCAAATAACTTATATTTGTGATAATGATGCGACTTTAATATTCGCGATGTAATATTATAATTGTCGGTTATTTGCTAGCCCGTTTTTTTCTATATCAAAATCGTTAAAAAAATAAATAAATAACTTATATTCCAAGAAATCACCCACCAAGAAAACTTACACAAATGGGTTTGTACTGTACAACCAAGTAATGCATAACATGGGGGTAAAGAAATTATACCTTGTTATTGAACAAGTAACTATAGTAATCACCAATGAGTCCACCAGCAACATGATGAACATCCAGATTAAGCTCATCAAGAACCTTAGAAACAACCAACAAACAGTTGATCCGTTTTTGTTGCGCCAATTTGATCGTAACTTCATCATCAATGATTCTAACATCAACTTCGATGTTCTTTGATTTCCTCTGCAGCCATGAACTCTTCATAGTAGAACTTGAACTACCATTATAGGCTTCCTGATCATGGCCAGTATTACCATTGTTGCTCATGGTGTAAATACTCTCTACGTCGAAAATGGAATCATCTTCGGTTTTGTGTCGTTTCATCCTACTTCTGTTGCATCTCTTCCTATCAACAGCAATCTTCAGTTCCTCCAAATCCCTCTTGAGCTTATTGATGTATTCGATAGCATCTCCGACAATCGATGCACGGTCATCCTTTTGTTCATAATCACACATACCCACAAGTAATTCAACAGAAAACAAGTGTTACCCGAGTTTATTAACTATTATAGTTATTATTATTTAATTTATCTTTATGAATTTCATAAGTTTGTTAGCTTTTCACCTTGTAATCTCTGTGTATAACGAGATCTGTTTTTAGTTATTCATTAAAAAGAAAATATTACTCGCCAATACACTTTCCAGTTCTTTTAATTATTTTATGAATTCAATAAACAGAAAATATTATTCGTCAATATAGTTTTCCAGTTCTTTTAATTATTTTATAAAGATTTGATTCTTATACATTTTGTTCAAACCACACAATGGGGATATATATGTTCTTTTCAAAACCTATTATACGTTTGATAACCGTGAGTAGTGCATAAAATACTTGTACGTAGGGCATTGACAATTTAACAAGATAACGAGGTGGTAGTTTATAATTTACTTCTAAATCACATTTAAACCAAAAGATACAAATGCATTATGCGGTTCTTACATTTCTCAACATATTTTTGTTCCGAAATTAAACACCCCACAACGCAAAACACACAAATAATTCAACAATAAACAAGTTACAAATAAATTAAAATATTAAAATCCTCATACCTTAGTAGGATTTGGGATCAAACTCCTCAACACCACAAACTTGCCATTCAATAATTGTCTACTATGTCTTTCATTAGCAAAGTGTTTTGCATCTTTCTTATCTCTCCCTCTTCCCTTAACAATTCCTGCATCAAACTCGAAAACCGCATCTCCTTCATAATACACATGACTATGTTCTCCTCTTTCCATATCACTTTCACCAAACATCAACCCGCAACCGCCACATTGAGCCCATTTGGGGAGATGGTGGGTGGTAACACCGGGTCATACATAACTTGACCCGAAGTTTGATAAACTTGAGCCCAGTTGTTTTGTTGATGATTTTGGTAATTCATTTCCATGTTCATGTGATGATGGTGGTGAGAGTGATCTGCGGGTGGTTCAAAGGCGGAGAAAATGGGGATTTGGTGGACGTTTGAGACGTTGTTATGCTCGGTTAGCACTTGTTGATTATGGGTTATAGAGTTTGGATCAAAACATGTAGTTGTTTTAAACATGTCTGGATTATTTTGCATTTTGTATGCAAGATGTTTAAGGAGAGAATATGAAAGTTGTTGTACACTTTGCTTGTTTTGCAAGAATGAAAACTTGACCTAGTTGATGAGAGTTTGTAGCAGAAAAGAACAAAGGTGCAAAAGGAGAGAGAGAGAGAGAGAGAGAGAGAAAAGGTGGTTGAGAGGACTAGAAGTGAAGATACAAACCTATATATTCATATAACAAATTGGAAATTGGAAAATGGTAAGAAAATGAAAGAATTACAAAATTAATAAACTCTTTTTAAAATGTTACATGAAATATTTTATAGGATATGTTATGGCATAAATGATAAAACACACTTTTTAAAAACATTATAACAATAAAAGTCTCAACACGTGAAATTGACCCAAACATAACTTATTTATCTTAATTATGTTGGAAATCAGACCCTTGATCGAATAAACAAACACACGATATGAACAAACTTGTTCGACTCTTTTTATTATTTATCAATGAAGCACCCAAAATATAATAACTCTAACCATCTATTTATACTAAACCTATTCTAGTCCTAACCCAACTAAAACTCTATTAATATAAATAAATAAACCAAGTAGATAAACATATCCAATAAACCTACAATTATCCCTATAAAGACTCAATAAATAATTATCATAATTATCTATATAGCCCGTCTTTATCTTTATCTCTTTAATTCAAGATTAACGTCTTCAAAATAAATCTACAATCCCTTAACGAATGCTATGGTAAATCAGCTAAATATGTTCAAGGGTTCAACTCTTATATGACTAGAAGTCGTTTAGTCTATTGTCGTGTCTAAGGCTGGTAATTCTGACACGAAAACGATCACACGACACGAACCTACACGAAGTTAAAAGGTTTTGTGTTTAACCTTAACAGGTTTCCTATCTATAACAGGTCGAAAAGATAAAACCTGTTTAATTTCGTGTCTTATCGTGTTCGTGTCTTACCATGTCATGCCAGACATAATATGACATGTTAAGACTTGTTAAGACTTAAGACCATTATACAATACATGTTAAGACCGGTTAATGGCTAAATATCAAACATGTAGTAATAGGTTCTATTCATGTCTTAACGTGTCGTGTTCGTATCTTAACAAGTTGTATGATACGTTGGTATATTTTTCGTGTCTTAACAGGTCCTTTCGTGTAACCTGTTTATAATTAGGTTCGTGTTCGTGTTTGGAAATTTTAACATGATACGATTTCGTGTCATGTTCGTGTTTACTTGTTTCGGATTCGTGTCTTATCGTGTTCAGGTTTTAACAGGTTAGGTTAACACAATATGCCACTCGTGTCAAAAACTCGTAGCCCTGTATACAAACAATATATTAACGCAGGACATATAAAACAACTAAAAGCAACATATCACTGTTACTAAAAACTATGTTTTAGATATAAGTGGTGATTTGTACACTGTTTAAGTTAGTTAATTACTATAGAAGCAATACACTAAGGGTGTTTAGCGGTGGTCGAGTAGTCGGCCTTTGGACATAGCTCTGAAAGGGTGGGTTTACACGTGGAAAGCAGTTAGTCGTTCAATATATATATATATATATATATATATATATATGTAACATCCGTAAAAAAACCGGATTTACCAAACCCGCTTCGTTTATTAACCGAACAATCAGTTAAAAATTTCGTTGCGTATTTAATGCTCAAATTAATTTTAAACGATACATAATTAATAAGTATATTGGAATATATAATTTATATTTGAAAATGTATTAAAAATAGTGAATAAAATATGAAATGCTGAAACCGGGATTCGAACCCGGGTCAGCCGAGTCAACAGGTCAGCAAAGCTTTAACTCCCACACGCTCAACCACTCCGCCACCTGTGTTGTTTGTGTTCATATTGAAACAATTAATACATAACATAAATATCGAATTCAAACTGACGCGCCCAAATCGCAGTCGTCGGAAATCCCGACGATTTCGCCGAGATTGGACGGTTTCTTCTGATTTAACCGAAGCATTAACCTTAACATCGGTTATAACCGATGTCCAGTCCGCGACTTTGGTCATAACCGCCGGAAAATTTTGACCAACGAATCAAGACGGTAATCAGACCAAATTCGTCGATGTTCTTCCCTATAAATGCACCCTCTAACCTCTGATAGCCTTTTCGCTCACAATCACACCCATTCTTGACGTAATTTCACTCGCCGGAAACTTTCTGTAACTCGCCGGAAAACCGAACCCCTTCACCTCTGTGCCTTACTCTAAAAACAGAACACCTAGAGCTCATACCGAAGTCACCCACACTCACCTCAAACTTCCTGAAGACCTTCTGCCGCAAGATAAACGTCGCCGGAATAACCTGCTGTCATCGGAATTTCGCCGGCGAAACAGAGGATCTCTGTTCGGTATATCTTACACCTAATCTCTCTCGTTTTTTATTAATCTCACATGTAGCTAACACAACTTACTAAAGAAATTGATTAAACTGATGAAACAGTCGGACATTGGTTTTGGGATTAAGTTCAACGAAGAAGATGAAGTTTTCAGTTATATATATATTTAATTTAAATCAAGTTATATCTCGGGTTAGACACACAGTCCAGCGGTGGATTGTGTGCAAATAAACACGCATACGTCCCGAGTTCGATCCTTGTCACACGCACACTCGCCTTAATAAAAAATGTTCATTTTTTTAACTGAATCGGATCCAATCGCAAATAGATGTTAAGTTTAATGAAAACCGGAATAATAACCAAGATAGACAACAGTCCAGTGGTGGACTGTGTACGCGTTTAAATCATACGTCGCGGGTTCGAGTCCAGACTACCGCACCGGTTCTGGCAATTATCAAACTTTTTATATAAGGACAGAAATGAATTTATCTAGTTTGTATATAAGTATAATAAAAACCAGATTATTTACCAAGTTAGCCACACAGTCCAGCGGTGGACTGTGTGTCAAACTAAACCACAGGTCCCGGGTTCGAGACCTGTGGCGAGCACCGGGTCATGCAATTAAATCGTTTTTAAATAAATGATTTTCGGATTAATCTAATTAGTATATAAATATAATTAAAAACAGAAATATTTCGGGTTAGACACGTAGCTCAGTTGGCAGAGCTGCGTGCACGCGTACGGGAGGTCACCGGTTCGAGTCTCACCCAGCGTATGTCATATACACGACCGAACCGGTCAACAAGTCAACAAGTCAACGGTCAAACAAGTCAATGGTCAACAGTCAAAAATCAACATTTTTTTATTTCTTTTATTTATTTATTTAAATTAAAAATCAATTAAAAATACTTAAAAATAACATTTTAAGGTTAGAAAATAGCCTTAAACTCACAAGAATATATCCAATAATCCTACTAAAATTGATTAATAAAAATCCGCTTATTTACCTAACCATTATGTTATTATCTAGGTTAGTTTCACTCGTGGTTAAATCAAACTTCGTGCGCATTCAACATCATCAACCGAACGCACCCAATGTGAGTGAATCTTACAACTCCCCTTTTTAATTACACGTTTTGGGGTGTGTCATGTGTCACTAAAATTAATTCGTTTATTTAAACTCGTGCCATACCATATTATGATTTAAACTTAGAATGTAAATATTGTTTGTAGTTATGTATTACATATTGTCAAGTTGTATGCAAATCATTCATTAGGCCCATCAGTTCGTAGAACAACGCGTGCCTTAAAACTCATTCATTAGGCCCATCAGTTCCTCGTAAGAGACGGGTTGAGCAACGCGTGCCTCAAAACAATTTATTATTGTATGTGTGTGCATTATCTGATATTAAGTGTTTTGTGAATATGTTTACATCTATATTTACGCATATGTGGTTATGCACCTTATTTTATAATCAATTCAATAAACTTGTTCAAATGTTTTCATAGGATTCACTCGCCAACTTTTTGTTGATCCAAAAACCATTTTTATATATGATACAGGTGAACAGGATGAAGCAAGGAAAACATAGGAAATGCCTTAGAAGAAAATAATGAAGTCTAGAATGATGTGTAGGACATGATGTAATTATGATTGTATGTTTCCCTTTAAATTGTAATAATAAATATGAAACGTTATAATAAATGTCATGAGCTTTAATGATAACCCAATCATGCCCCGATCACCTTTTCCGCTGCGGGTCGGGGTGTGACAATATATATATATATATATATATATATATATATATACACACACACAGCAAGATTTTAATGGTATATATCAGTTGCATTAAATGAAAAAAAGAAAGGGGAAGTGAATGAAATGTTGAACAACTTTCAGTTGGGGAATATGGTTACCAAAAAAACTGTCACTCACTCACTCTGTCTTGGTGGGGCCCAACATCTTTGTTACTGATTAAAAAGCCTACCTCAAGACAAATTACACCAATTTGACCTTTGTTTTTCGACAGTTTCTTGTACCATAAAAAATCTAGAGACATTCCATCCGCAAGAATATCTTCAATAGACACATCCTTGTTAGAGAAATTTTTTTTATTCTGGCTTTCCAAATTATATTTACATGATAAAAGTCGTTCAATAAAATCTGTAGATTACCAAATTATATTTATGTGATAAAAGTCGTTTAATAAAATTTGTAGATTGCCATCCTAGACATGGAATAAAAAATAAATATATACTCAGAAGAATTTAAATAAAAAGCTTTCATCTTTCTCTCAATGTATAATATATATTGGAGGGATGTTCGTACGATGCGACATGAAACAAAACACACTATGATAAAACGCTCGAACAATAAATTAGCGAAGTATCATATAGATTTCAAGGGTAATTAAAGTTAAAACATATTATTTTAGTTTTTATAGAACCCTTGTTATTATGATATTTATTTCTTAAATAATAACACATTAAAAAGTTACAAACTTTTAAGAAATGTTAGGGAATATACATACACTTCGAGCTTTAAAAGTTCATAAACTTTACCCGCTTTAAGAATATACATACACTTTGAGCTTTAAAAGTTCATAAACTTTACCCGCTTTAAAGTTTAAGCTCTTAGAAATTAATGTAAAAATACAATCTTGTCCTTTTCAAAATTTTATAATGTAGTATGGATTAATTTTTCTTTTGTTTTTTGTTACAAAAAGTGGTTTTCTTAACATGTAATTAATATATTTGTTTTGTAACATTATATGATATTAAGAGCTTGCATTTGAATCTATAATTCGTTGCTTCAAGAGTAAATATCATTAGATAATAATGAGTTTAAAGCAAATAGCATTATTGTGATTGCGATATGATGAGTTTAAAGCAAATAGCATTATTGTGATTGCGATATGATGGGAGCGTGGCCGTCTTCGAAAATTAAAAAAAAATTGGCCCTGTGAGAGATAAAAATTTTGGGTCTTATTCGCAAATTTTCCATGTATTACAAACTCATCAATTATGTTATCACTAAAATTTTGTATGAAAGTAATTTAAATAGTTATTTTTAGCTAAGTTTAGTTAATAATTTATTAATTAAAGAGAATATTTAGTTGACAAAATTAGGCATTAAATGTCATATGTAGCTAAAATAGAGAATTTGGAGACCTCAGGATTAGAACCCGTGTCTCTTTGTTGTTTAAGCAAGGCAATAACTACCCCCGACAAGAGCTTCTTTGTGTCATCTTTCGATTCAGTATAGATATATTCTAGCTTATACAACGTAAATTCTATACAAATTTGAAAATATTTAAGCCTCCGGAGGATTTGGGTCCTGTGTCGTCGCCCACCCGCACCCCTCAAAGACGGCGTTGGATAGGAAACACACAAGGAATCACACAATTTACAACCACTCACCAAAGTATGGTTGTTAGTTAGGGTTGCAATTTGTTATATTTGGAACTTATTTTCATTCTTAACCTCAGTGGGTCCTACTGGCTTTCCCTTTCATGCAAAGTCTCCACTCAAGCATGTATATTTTTATTTATTTAATTATCCCCGTAAAAAAGATGAAGATTCTTTTGATACATAATTAATTTAAAAAATAACAATAAAAGTGAGTATTATACATATCCTTAACTGTAATACATAAAAGGAATAAGTAATTGTATAACTCATCGTCTTTTGCTTTGTCAGTATGGTAAGCACATTAATATGTTTATATGGTTCTCATAACTTTTTCACCTAAAATTAGTTAATTAGTTATGTACTAAACAGGTACGAAGTTAGTGTGTTAGCAAGGGTAGCACGGACTACCCTCAACCCGGTATCCATAGTGTAAAAATACTCCTCAACTTTGTCTTCGTAGTGTTGAAATATACCTCAACAACGTCTCCGTTATACAAAGAATACCCCTAATGCAAAATAAAAATAAAAATTAGGATGCTCCTGAACTTTTGGGCTACATCCACTATTACTTCGTCTCTTAGTTATTCATGTATGAAAACAATTTTGATCCAGAATTGCCAAGAAAACCAAGTTGTATATTATTTTTCAAATAAATTACAAGAAAAAACAATTGTAATCCTTATAAGATAATATATCTCAACACCCATGAGAATAGAAAAGGATAAATTTATGAAAAATATCATTGCCCCTAAAATGTGTAATACCGTGGTTGTGGTATTTGTGTTCTGGAATTGTAACTTTTTTTCTACTAAACTTTCATTTTGTTTGTGTAACTCATGGTTTTTTTTTACTGTGTTATGGATAGGAGTTACTAAGTTAGCCAGGTAGGTGTATGTTACACAATAAAATATAGATCTCAATTATAACATAACCTCAAATAGGATTATGTGTTGGGTTTGAATGTTTGATTACAAGTAGTGCTAGAGCTATTGTTTAGACCTGATGTGGATGCCATTTTGTAACTAAATGTTTGTGTTTACATGTATAATTTTATAAATATATTTTAATCGAATATTGTATAGATTTTATACATATAAATTGAAGTACATGAAATTTGGAATCGAGTAAAATCTTAATAAAGAAGCAAAGTTAATATATGTATGAAATTTGGAATCGAGTAAAATCTTAATAAAGAAGCAAAGTTAATATATGTAGACTTCAACTTCAGTAAATCTAAACAAAAAAAAATCCTACAAAATTTGTAGGATTCTAGAGTTGTTTTAGGTTTTAACATAATTTGAACTGATAGATTGTTCTAGGTTTTAACATAATTTCATCAATGAGCTTATAGCTTAGTAGTACCCCACTACCAATGAAGTTCATTACTCACATGTGAAGCTGTAGTGGCGCGGGTTCGACCCTTGTGGTGCCCAGATCATGTGGATGGTATGCAGAGGTTATTTGCCGATGTCATAACCCTTGTGGGGGGATAATGGGTATCCTATGAGGTATCAGGGACAGAGTTCCTTCCTTGACCATTCTTTTTAATTTGAACTGAAAGATTGTTTATATGATTATTATTGTATGTATTTCCTAATCTTAATATGTACATTTGATTTTTTATTTGGTGGCCTGACCCGATTTATAGAAGCATTTTTTTAATCATATGATTATTTTTGTCCGAAAAAAGTTATAAAATGTTTTCTGGCATGACCGGTGAAGAAAATGGTGGTACAAGATGATTGGATCGTGTAGTGTGTTATTGAACTAGCAATTGCTTATGGAAGTTGCCGGCAATCAAAACTCTATGTGCATGATATGGACATCAAGTGAAAATAGTATATTCCTCATGAAAAATATTCACAAATAATTTGTTTATTTGTTTATATAGATGTTCTTCATTTGGTAGCTTTTTTTTTTTTGTTGGAGGCAAACACGGCTAGGGATGATCATATAGTACAGAGTATTGGTAATGTACTGAATTGGTACCAACTGAAATATATCGGTACCGGTATTAGCTTCCGGTATACGGTACTAATCGGTACCGGTACTGATATATTTTAGTATTCCTGAATTAAGTACGTACGAATTATATATATGGAATTTTCTTTTTTGATTTAGTGGTTTCTTGTTTACAAATGAATTTGTTTACCAAAGTTACATATACTTGCCATTGCTCTTTGTTTAGCTTTTACAATAACATGATGTAAGCGACATAACCAATAAGGTTCAGAATTTGTAAGTAGAGTTTTGTTTTATTTTCTTGAAGTTCATAACCACTTATTTTGTAGTGTTGTTTGGTTTTTTTCTTCAATAACTTCTTAACACAATGTTTTTCAATCTATAGTCTGTACTATTGTTGGTGTGTATGAAGCTTTTGCAATACCGCACAGACATGACATGAGCTCTCAATCATTTATTTTTACTTTTTTGTATAATGGTTTTACCATCTTCAATCCATTAAAATAATATTCACACTCTTGAAGAAATTCATGCCACCCCAATCACGTTGGGTTTGGGGCAGGCAGTGTGTAACGCCGTCTCAAGCCATTTTTCTTGCCACCTTAACAGGCGTTCAAGCATTACGGATACACAGTCTCACATTATTTTTCTATCCGCTAAACCGAGCGTTTGAGCATAACAAAATTCACTTTGAAAAATCAGTTTTAATAAAATAATACTCGGTACTAAATTACTCTACTATCTAAAAGCTTATAGTGGCCGATGTAATTAACAAACCAGATTTTATCGTCCTTACATGACATTCAACAAAAAATTTAAAAAGCTTTACTCTGTTTTCATTTCCCATTCGGTAAGATCTAAAAAAGATCAAGTTAGGGTCTTACTGGAAACATCCCCTCTATTTCTACGGGGTAAAGATAAGGCAAACTACATCTTACTCTCCTCAAAGCCTATCTTAGCTTTGTTATTGATGAGATTTCGTGAGCATGGTGATGATGATAAGATCTAAAAAAGATTATACTTCACTTTTTAAAACTATGAAAAAAAATATAACTAATTAAATCAATCTAGTTGTTTGGATTTTTAAAGTTCTTATATCTTTCTAATTTTAATTTTGAGCAAATGATTTACAGTCTCACAATCTCCATCAAACATTGCTATATATATAAAGTATCTTTTTGGTAGTTTTATTTATATCTTGTACTAGTTTAAGAACCCGCGAGCTTCGCGGGTGGACTAAAACACAAATGTATAACTTGAATTTGTTGAAATAATCCTTTGAAATAAATAAAACGTTCAAGTAATAATCAAATTAGTAAACTACAATGAGACAAATAATTTAACCTCTCGACATAGATGATGTGAAGTGTTTAACATTGTGTGTATCGAAGAGAATAGATAGCGAATTAGATGTTAACATGATATAAGATGACATACTTGCAACCACACGCAGTGCGAGCATTTAGCCAAACGCTTAGCTGATAAAGATTTGAACTGAGATCTATTGTCAATCTTGATTTGTCTGTATGTAAAGAAGCAAAAGCAATAGATTAAACTATTATCTCTATCTTTAATGATGAGACCAAATACTTTTACATGTAATAAAAGTTAAATGATAAAGCAAGGCTTAAATGTTACTATAATTGTCAATGTGGGGTAGCCCACTTGATAGAAGGAGAGTTCAAACCTGGGCAAGGGAGAAAATTTTTAAATTATTGATGTGAGGAATAACATTTGTTGTTAAAAAAAGTTATTATAATCAATAAAAAAGTTATTATAATCAATAAAGACTGCTACAAAAAATTAGACGTTCATTAAAATAATTTAGTTCTTGTATCCATTAAAGATTGGCTTTCAACAACATTAAACCCATTTGACCCATTTGTAACACTCCGAAAACAAAGATTTTATATTATAATTAAATATCAGTTATGGTTAAGACGGAAAAACTAGGGATAAATAACCTAGTTAATCATAAGTCTTGAAATAATAAGAAAAACTTAGTTAAATGCTCTTAAAAAATGAACAAGTGAGGGGACTAAACTTGACAAAATTGAAAATGGTTATATTTAATTAAAACAAAACACCAAAACACACACTTCATTTTGTGTTCTGGTCGAGATTTTCCATAGGAGCCTAGGAGTTCTTGAGCTCAAACCCTAATCAGCATTATTTCATCAAATTAAAAGGGCAAATCAAGTCCAAATTGAAATCTAAGCTCAAATTAGTGATCACCTCCATGAAGGGATCATAAGGTATGTCAAATTTCGTTATTTAGTTCCATCTTGAATTCTTGGTGAGCATATGAAATCGAAATTTTGGCCTGCATGATTGATGCTTGGATGAGATTGGAATGAAATCATGTCTAGGAGTAAACCCTAGTCAATGATTTGTTGAATTAGTGTTCATAAATATGAGATTCATAATCACTCACTTAGGTGTTAAATGGGTTTTGTAGAACAAAGAAGAACACTAGAATTTTGGTCCTGAATTAGGTGTTATTTGAGCTCCATGAAGTAAGTCTAGAATGTTGATGTAAGAACTAGACAAATGAACTTGTGAAAGATGTTTAATTTTGGCTAAATAACTAGTTATGAAACTTGATTGTTGATTCGTAAAATTATGCCCTTTAAGTGTTTGTTGAAATGCCTAAAAGAAAGCTAAATGTTGAGACTTTGAACAAAAACGCATATTTAAATGTTAGGGCGAATTATGCGCAATACGATATGATTAGAGTTCTAAACGAGTCGTTTATCGAACTCTATAGGCAAGGGAACCGAGTCTTCTAGCGGACAAGCCGGAGCGGACGCGCGCTCGAAGTGAAAGCTTTAAAGGTATGTAACTTGTAGCTACGTTATATTGTGCATATACATTGGGTCGTATATATGTTGATGATGATAAAGTGTAATATATGAGTTTGGAATGTCGATGAAGTGATGTAATTCACTCGACAACCAAACGATCAAAATAGTCAATTAGATATGTTTGTTGAGGATATTGTCAAAATAGTCGTGTTTGGAATGTCAATGAAGTGATGTAACTCACTCGACAACCAAATGAGTCAAAATGAAACAAGCTAACAAATTGATGGTTTTAAGTGATCTGAATAACACTTAATAAACCGGAGTATTGATGTGGAGGCTAAGTTGGAACAAGGCAAAAGTTATTTTGCAAACCCTTGGATATGGGTCAAAAGTAAAAAAAAAGGTGATAATCTGAAATTTGCTTAAATGCGCATGCTTGAAACGTTGACAACAAGCATGACACTAATGCGCGCGCAAACCATGTGATGGGAGCGAAATGCTAAGCTTTGATACGCCCAGGATGGGTAAAAATGTTTAGAAACGATTTTTTATAACAATCATGTAGTGTATGTTAAAACCAAATGGGTCGAATAATTGTAGAAAGGGATTTATAAGCCAAATGCTTATAAACCGAATCTCGATGCAAGTAAGAATGATAAACGGCTCTGTAATTTAATTACAAACGTATAGAAACAAGAATCGTGTAAATCGGATAAGTAGATTGAAAGTTATGCAAGTTTAAGTATCACACTTGTGAAGGTTAAGAGCTGGGAAATCTGCAGCACCAGTTAAAACAACTTTCTGTCAAAAAGGGGCCGTCGCACGTGGCGACGCCCCTAAACGTGCAAAAATTGTTTTTTTTTCCTTGTTTGAGTTAGTAGTTTGTTTGGTTATACTAAGTAACCTTAATAATAATATCGGTAATGTTTTTAATGTTAAGTGAATGTTATAAGTCTCCAGAAGAAGATCAAGTGATGGACATGAACCGAACACACGTTAAATGAAGCTTCCGCATTAAATCCTGTTTTGTTTGTTGACAGTAACTTATGTAAACACTTATAACCATGTTTTGAAATGTTTTATAACCATGTGTGAATATCCTTTACAATAATTTTATTTTTGTAAGTGGCATTTATAGTAAAACGCTTAAAATGCTATAAAATGAAATGTAAAATTTAAGTGGGTCTTACACCATTCCTCTTCAAGTATCTAGGTTTGACCCATTTAAGATAAAACACAACCCATATCGACCCGTTTAAGTATCATTTTAAGACTTCTATTCTGAAATTAAAGCATATATATATTTTTTGCAATGATTTTTATCAGCTAGACTATGTAAAAAAACTGTAGTTCAATTGCAGATAGAATTGGTGAAGGTACAATACCAGCATCAAACCCACATTGTTGCAGTGATGCCTTGTATCTATGACGATGGGAACCCAACATGCTATTAGCCTTAAATTTGAGCGAGTTAACTTTAAGATTTCATACAAAATTAATTGGGTGAAGATTATAGTCTAAGTATCTGATATGATTATTTTCAAGATATCTATCTAAACCAGCGTCTAGTCAAAAATAAAACAAGACAAACAAAAAATTAAAGAGTCCTCCAGAGGGCATCTAATGTTAACTTTAAAATCTCCCCACATGCTAAATGTGTTAATCAGCCTATTCAAATTCGGTCCGAACTTGGGTTGATTCAAATTTAACCGAATTACGAAAATAAAATAAAATTTAAAATTAAAATTTAAGAAAAAAAATCCATTTGCAAGCAACTAACTTTTGCTTGTTTGGCATGCTCGGTTAGGAAACTAACTCAACCAGTTTGGCTTTAAAAAATATCAAACCAAGGTTTCTGGTTTGAAAGATCATTTCACTCCTGAACCACCTAGACCAAACCTTGCACATCCCAACTACTATATGCAGACAATAATAAAAAGAACTCTTCACATACTGCAAAACGTGGCCCAATTAAACAATCACTGTAGCAATCAAACAATAATACTAACCAACTTCCTAAAGTTTAACATAACTATCCACTATAATGTATGTACATGCAAATGAGGAATCTAAATAAATAATGCAGAGGAACATATTACATACCCAGTTAGTTCCTTCTAGTTGGTGGTAAAAGGAGGCTGCAGTGTAGCTTGGGATGAGCGTGGTACCGACACCGTACCGAACCGGTACCGGTACCGAAATTGGTTTTAGGGTAGCGGTACCGAAATACAGTACCGGTATTTGAAGGTAAGATTCGGTATTTTACTGGTACCGATACCAAAATACCAAAAAGTGGGTACCTGGTATCGAAAAAAATTCGGAACGGAAAATTCGGTACCGGTACCTAGTACCAAATGCTCATCCCTAGTGTAGCCTGCAATTCCAGAAGTAAGTGGATATATGACAACCAGTGCGGTAAAATAAACAGAGCTCATTGGTTATATGGATGAAATACACCAACTAACCTTTCTTTTTAAAAACACAGCATCTTACCTTCAGATACAATACTATCAACTTAAGTTTGCCATTGATCATTATCTATGGTCCACCGAAACCCCTGCACAACCATATCAAATTCAACTTCGTTTAGTATCATTCTCATCAAATCCACTAAATAAACATTGTGTGGGGAAAATAAATCGATACACTAAACAATAAAGCACAAGATGAATCATAAGAACCGAAGAGAAATCTCTTCTTTAAACTTTTAGAGATCCATCTTTAACAGCTAAGTTGGAATCCAAAACCCAACAACAATAATCACACCCTTTCTAAAAATGTTATAAAAAAAAAGAAGCAAACTTCATTGTGGCATTTGATCGAACATTTGGGCCTCAAAAAAATTGGGACATTTTGCTTTTCAATGTTAATAGTGGGATATTTGAAAAAAAAATACTCCATAAAGAAGAATTAGATGGTGAAGTCAAACATAACCGCAAACCATAACAATTCTACCAATAACAGTAATCAATAAACATAACTAGATTAACTTCAACGCAATCGTTTGGAAAAAGACATACTTATACCTGGAAAAACGCGAACTGTGCGTGGAGAATTGAAGAATGGTGCAATAGACAAAAACTATGTCTTTTTCACAATTTCACATCAGTTTCAACTGCTATTGCGAGTAAACAAACAACGATATATGTGAAATCAAGGCAATTGAATTCAAGGGAAGAAATCGCCATAGATATGAATGGGAAAGAATAAACGCCGCAGCTAGGGTTTGTGATTGATAGAAAAGGAGATGAAATCGCCGGAGCTAGGGTTTGATAGAAATGGAGAAAAGGAAAGTCTGATGATCACGGAATGGCCTTGCATGGTTATCCCGCTCAAATTTTCACAATAAGGGTTAATAAAATGACAGGTGGCAATGAGTGGTGTAAATATATGAAAAGTGGCACCAAAGTGTTTTGCTTTAATATAGATAATAGATTTGTAATGTCAAATCCACTGGCAGGACTACATTCGTTGAACCAAAACATGTTTCAAGTCAAGCCAACGCGACCCAACCAGTTTTGACCCATATAAAAAACACCATCTATTCTGCAAGCAGGACTTTACCAGATCCATTTGTCACTGAATATGTTTAGGGATTTCTCCTTTTCTCAGGAGGGGATAAAGAGTACTCAGCTACATCAATTAAATCTTTAATGTTGTGAATGGACCGTTCCTCAGCGGCCACCATGAAAATGGCACGCGCCTGTGCTTTCCTGTGCAATCTTGCTGCTAAATTCAAGGGAAGATCGGGTGAATTTAAGGCTCTAAGTACTTGTCGATACAGAGAAAGAACCTTCCCCTGTTTCTTGACAAATCTTCTGCGGTTGCCCAGATAAGACCCTTCGACATTTTGCCCTCCACCAAGTGTTTGCTGAAATGGATCAAATCCGGTTATGGTATTATCATAAATGAGCAAATACAAGTATAGCCAAAAAGGAAACAAGTCCTGCTGGTTGGAAGTAACCTAAACTATCTTTTACTGCATTAAAATGTAATCTCATATTTGACATTCTGAATTCGGATACACATGAAAAAAAGAAACATTTTTGATAGAAGCATTTCTGAATGACTCGATCCATGTTTCTATATGTACCAAAATGTTACTCGTTACCAACATGCAAGGCCAGCCTATTTTGCCACCTTCATGTAACTAAACATGCTGGTTTATTTAGCTTGTTGACACGAAGCTTAGGACCTGAAAGCCGAGGCATGAGGCAAAGGGCTTAATGTACGCAAAAGTTCTATTTACAACCAAACAAACATAATGTACAAACAATTAGGCTCATCAAAGAAGCTCAAGAAACAAAAAGAACAAACAAATCAGAAGATAAAGACAAAAATAACAGATCTTAAGAACAAAAAGAAAAAATCTGCACAAATTGATTGTTACTAGTGTAGCACATCAACTATATTAAAGGAAGGATCTAGTAAACAATTTAAAACATGATATTTTATATGAAGTAATAATGCATGAAAGAAGTATCATATAAAGTATTATTTATGAGTTACATTACAAAGGAGATATGAGTGACAATGATTCAAGCAACAGATTAGCTAAAGAAGTACAATGAATACTCAAAATACATACAAATATTAGAAAGAAAGAAAGTTGAATGAACAAAAGGGGTTCGCTGCATGATTATACAATAAGCACTAGAGAGCTGTTTAGGGTAGGAAGATCAAAACAAAAAGGAGGGTGTTTGTATTGGTTCAGCCAAGATGATGATCGAGAAAAAAACCCAAAATTGAAGGATAAAATCAAGAAGTGGTAGTTCAAAGATCTTCAATATTATACCTAAGATTGAATAGGTGTTTAAGGAGGATAACATAGATTGAAAAGGTGTAACATATCGTAAAATTTTTCGCATTTCAACCATCATTATTATGTGGTGTATGAAAAACCTTTTGGTAAGCACAATTGGTAAAGAAAATGGAATTATATAACATGACAAGGTGTTCTGTTCTTAAACATGATGTGTGAACTGTGACAAGGTGTTCTATGTCTTAAACATGATATGTGAACTGTGAAATAGTCAAAAGATTGATGAGAAGTGGTGATATAAGAAAGAGGTTAAGTGTGTGTGTGATCAATACGTTGCTGGAGGAATTCGAAAAAATGTTCCTTCACATTTTTTGGTTGAAAATACAAGTGAGTAAATTCAAAGTTTATCTCAAACAAACGAAACTGTGCAAGAAATCACAAGAAACTTCTACCATAAAACCTGATTTTGCCTTCACTATGTTTCAAGTTGACTACGACTCACCATTCATCATAGTACTTCTCCAGAGGTATTTTTGTCATCCACTATAATTCTATAAGTCTTCTACAACCATTATGTGAGCACCATTGTGGTCAAATTATGATAGATTTGTGTAAAGGTTCTTTAAATATACGTGTAAAATAGCATATATAGCGGGGTATTTTGATATAATATACATATAAAATAACATTTAAAAAATTCTAGTGTATCGCTATTTGTAAAATAGCCGCCCGCTATTTATCGCTATTCGCTATGTAGCATATAGGTACCTTATCGCTATTTGTCGCTATTCGCCATTAACCACTATCTCCGTGCCTCTTATCAGCTACTGCCTACTTATGCAATGTTGTTTTTAGTAACTAAATGCAAATTCTAACGTAGGTTACAAGACACGACAATAAGGACAAGAAGGAAATGGGAACTATTTACAAGGCTTATCCACATCTGGTTCTGAACAACTTCTCTACCATCTCTACCAAGGTAGAAACTCACTGTCTTGTCACATTGATTATTAACCTAACATTGATAACATGGTGCACTGAATTGTTGTCTTTCGTTTACTGACAATTTTTTAGATGGGTGAAAGAACTGCATTGAAGCATATTTTCCGGTTCCTAAACCTGATTCAAAACGCATCATCACTTTTGCCAATAAGTCAGATTACATTTCTTTCAGGTATGTTCATTCTGCACAGTTTTTTTAAGTCGACTTCATTGACCCTTGTAACTCCTGGGGTTATTTGTTTAGAGGGCTTGCATTCTGTATTATCGAATATGACTCTGGACATGATTTTCGTGTCATGGGCTCTCTAATTGGTCAAATGGGTTAAGCTAACAAAAACAGTAACAGGTTGAAAGTCATGAAGTGCATTTAAATGAATACCACTTTGTAAACTGTTCTATACAGGAAACAATGGTTTTTATTCTGATAACTGATAAGCTAGTTTTTATAATCATATCGAACACGTTAGTCATATATAGATAGTGGTCAATAGCGGTCGCTATAGCGAATAGCGTAGCGTGTAGGTCGAAGGTCGACTACAAGGTATGTAGCCATAAATAGCAGGATTTCCATTTTTTTAAATATAAATAGCGATAAGATATAGCTATAAAATAGCTGGATTTTAGGTTGTTAAATATACATGTAAAATAGCGTATACCAAGGTATTTTGATATATTTTTTTTCAAATCTTTTTGTAGTGTATCGCTATTTATAAAATAGTGCCCGCTATTTATCACTATTCGCTATGTAGCATATAGGTACCTTATCGCTATTTGCCTCTATTCGCCATTAACAACTATGATCATTATGCTTGGTGTTTTTTTAGTTATTTTATCAACTTCTCTAAGTTTACACATACATATATGTTTTTCATCTGTATGTGCTTAATCAATTTGGGTATACAAAGGAAGAAACCTAGGACGTATAGTGCGTTATGCCTAACCTCTTAACTTGGGTGGTATGTGGTATTTGAGCATGAAATTTTAAGGGCCAATAAAATGCTTTCTATATAACTATTCTTTTGCATAGTTTTTCGCAACTCGACGAGATTATTCTTATTATCAACAGAGTTTGAACACAATGGTGCACACATAATGATTTTCAACTTGTGTAGAACTGTAGTACATACAGAATTGATAGTAAATGACAAAAAAAACCCTCTCAAAGATGAATGACAAGTTGTATGCAATATTTCAAGAGCAAAGAAAAGAGAAAAGCTTATGGCTTTGGTAGAGAGAAAGATAAGTGGAGAACGACCCTTGCCTCGAAAACAGAATAATACGAATATGAAACTCTGTGAAAGAAACTAAGAAGTATGAAACAAGGAGGTGAAAATGTAGTATGTAGGGGTGTTCTAAAACCGTTGAAGCCACCCGATCCGCCCAAACCGAGCTAAATCGACTGATTTAGGAGATTAACCAGTTCGGTTTACGATGTGTAAGACTAGGTATCACGTTCCGGTTTACAGTTTATAGTTTGGAACAAGCCGTCAAAACCGAACCGGCCAAATTATTAAGCAAATATAAAAAGAATGATAAGACATATATGTATTATAATACACATGTATTAACAATTCAACCGATTTCATGCTATTCACATTTTTTTCTTTCGTAAGGACTTTATTGCTCAAAAGGTAAAAAGTTTGATCTTTCCCTAAACCTACCATTTTACTGAACATTCAATTATCTAATGTTACGACTTGGCACGAAAAAACAGCCCAAAACCGGCAAAAATCAAAACCAAACAGTTTCAGCCTGTTTGACAGGTTCAGTTTAGTTTGAAAAAGACCGTACTTACTTCAATTCGGCTGCACAGGACAGTTAAAATACTCCTAGTGGTATGATGTTTATGACATAATTATTGAAAAACATTGTGTCATCTTAACACATTTTGGACCAAAATTGTTCGCAAAGGGGATACAATTGAGTAACAGGCAGGGGCGGCCCAACCATTTTGGGGGCCAGGGCGAAGTTAAAAATCCAGGGCCTTTTCAAAAGTTTATTGTTATAAACATGATTCAAACTTTCGATTTTTAATTGACAAAAATTACTAAGAAGTAACTTATGTAAGAAACTTGATCAATTTAGCAAGTTACTAATACAAAACACTAAATCCCTAAAGAAGAAACTTATGTAAAACCTAATCAATTTATAAATTAATAAGTAATAAGGACCTAATCAAGTCAGTTTATATTAAAAACAGCCATTTAGAGACATGAGAAGACTATTCATGAATCATAAACCCTAGAAATAAGCATATTATAAATATAAATTAGAAAATGAGAAATTAAGTTGTAAGATGAACCTGTACAGTTAGTCAGAGATGGAGAAGTGCCCTAAAGTAGTGGTCTCCGTCACCGTTGTCGACGTCGATCTGAATCTTCGAATGTGTGGGTGGGGGAAGATCTGAATAGAGTAATGTGGTTTAATGGTTTGGCAGTTTGGGCCTTACAAAGTCTGGGCTTAAGGCACCTTTAACAAGCCCAAAACTTATAATATTAGGGTAGAGGTGCACATACACGGGTTCGGGTATGTACCCAGGTACAGGTATTACCGGATATGGGTTTTCGAGTATTGACTGGGTCGGCTTCGGCTCCAGGTATTGGCCAGAAAAATCATACCCCATGTAACCGGTTCCGGGTAGGGTTCAGGTAACGGGTACCCTAATCCTATACCCAGGTATCAAAATACCCTATTTTCGGGTATCTAAAAAAACTGGTTTTCAGGTATGGATCGGGTTTTTAGATAAGAGTTTGTTTTGGGGAAGAGCCATAGAGATGTTTTTTTCTTGTTTTAACTCCAATTTGTTTTTGCATAGGACATAGATTTGTAAACCTTTATATTGCATAAAACATTGATTTAACTAAAGAAAGTACAAAAACATAGATAGCTTCGATTAACTTGATCGTCCTCATTTATTCTTCGTCTCTTGGTTAATACCCTAAAATACGGTCAGATCTGGCCGACGTTAATACTCGAAAAGAACCAGGTATCAGGTATTGGAAAACCAAGTCCGGGTATAGAAAAAAACCCGGGTACTAGTATAGGAATAACCGGGTATCGGGTTTTGTTTGGGTTGGGAATTAACCGGTTCCAGGTTTTCAGATCGCTATGCATATCCGGTGTGTACCCTACGGGCAGGGTTGGGTACAGGTTCAGGTATGAATGCCCGGTTATTAAAAAACCCGGTTCAACCGGGTTGAACTGGGTTTTTTCCAGGTTCAGGTGTTTTTGTGCACCATTATCTAAGGGCCATATGCTTCTTGTAATATGAAATTTCATATGTCCGAACATAAAAAATTTGGGTCGGTTCGACGGTTCGGGTTGGGTGAGGTCCATCACATAATAAAAATACAATACAACAATGGAAAAACAAACATGGTCTTTACGAATAAAAAAATATGGGACATCTAATCTTTTTTATTTATTCATCATTTAATTTTTCGAGTATACAATTACATATGTTTCTATGTATAATTATTATATTCATTAAATTTTGAAAAGGAAAAAAGAACCAGTCTAAACTACGGGTGGATTCAACGGAGAGTTGGGACGGCAATGGCGTATTTGGGAACAGAAGGTGATTACAAGGGTGAAAAGGATTGTGGTTTTGTGCACCTTTCGAAGACAAGGGGGTATCACTATTTATACACTCATTCGAGTTTTGGTAAGTTCTTTGATTTGGGCGATTGACTAAACTCAAATAGGCATGATTTACAGCTGTAAAAAATTCACGGATTTAAAAGTTTAAAATGCATGATCACGGCTGTATGTGTACAAATGAATTTAAGTATACATAAACAGATGTAGGTGTATATTGATGCATTATATCCAAGTATATATTTGTACACATATATCAGAAAAGCTTAGATGATGAGATCTTAGTCCATAATGATGGAACTATATCATCAGTGTGGCTCAGTTTCTATTTTTTAAGAGTGGTGAACTAATAACACTACCTTGTTGTACTAAAGAGATTGGTGTTGACTAATTTTCAGCATTTGAATCATATTTGTTGAAACATGAGCAACAGTCGTAACCAAGTTTCTGTCTTTCTCATTTAAATATGCAGAAAACAATAGTGTAATGAACAGGCCTCAAGTTTCAAAAGATCACAAAGTTACAAATCAACGATCATGAACCGAAACATACACAAACAAGCATCATTCCGTTGAAACTTCAAGGCTCAAAAACAAAGTTACTGAATATATCTATCTCACAATATCAGGTCCACTTTATTCACACACATAAACAGTAACATTATGAATCAAAGTATCAAAACTCATAGATTCAACAATTAACTAAACTAAAAAACACAAGTTTTTAATAAAAACAAACATGAAAGAATTCAGCAATCAATTGTTTCAATCTAAACCCTAGGTTTCACACATAGAATCAGATATTCATGAATCAAACAATTGAACGCAGAATTGGAGTATGTAATCACCAAACTATAACATATCTAAAAGCAACCAAAAGCAGAATTGGAGTATGTAATTACCAGTTAGTTAATTCGAAATGAAGAACCGTGTGGAGTGGCTCCGGCGAGCGGCTGTGATGGGCTGGTGGCTGGTGCGTGTTCTAATATGTTAGTGAGGTTTCCTTCGGTGTGTGCGTGTTTGGGTATCAGGAAAGGGCGACAATAGGTGATGACACCGAAACCCTAATCGCCTAATTCGTTTTTGATTTAAAAAAAAAAAGCAATATGCGTCTCCAACCAGACTAGAACACGGGACCTCATGGGTAACAACGGCGCATACTTTCCGGTAGAAGTTCCCCCATAAGGGTTCCTTCGGAATTTATAAATTACGAACCGAAGAGATTCCTAGAATCTCAAACTGATCCGTCCCTGTTCATATCAATCCATTCTTTATCCATATAACAATTATATTTAATACTATATATTTATAAGTTATTAAGAACCTATTAGATTATACGGTGTGGAGAGGCTTGAGTTGAGGTCATTGCTCGACACGTGGCAGATTTCACCAGTTGACCCTAAAAAATTGGGGTGTGGAAGCGGCGTGGGGTGCCATGTGTTTTTTTTTTTTATTTTTTTAAGTTGACAATTATATAAAAAAACACAATTTATATTAATTTAAAAAAGTTACATAAAAGATAATCCTAAAAAACCTACTTATTAAATCCTAAAAAATAAAAAACCTACTTATTAAATCCTAAAAAATATAAAAAAATTACAAAGTACGGTAAATGTTAAAGTGGGGAACCCACTTAAAATCCGTATTCCCATCGTACCTGTACTCGATCTTCGCATTCTCGACTCGATCGTCGTGGGTCAAGTAGCCCGCAAGGGCACGGTCGAAGCAAGCTTTAAACCGATCCAACTTCGGTTTGAGCTCATGCCATTTGTGTTTACACGCATTTAAGTTGTGACGCGTGTTTCTGACGTGTTGTTGGTATTGTTGAAACGCTCAACCCAATACGCGGCTTGATCGCGTTCTAGAGTACGTTGTACGTCAACAATCGATGTCACTAATGCTATTTCCTCCTCTTCGGTCCAATGCACTATGTTCGGTTTTTTTTTTTTTTGGAAGGTTTGGTTGAAGAAGAATGTGAAAATATGTAATTGGGTTGGGTATTTATAGGTAAAAATGTATTTTTTTTTTAAATTGGATTTACCATACCATAACAACGGCTACATCGAACAAGCCAATCAAAGCCAGCAATGTCACCCCCCCCGGCCAAAGGGGCGACGCTATGCCCAACGCTTCCTTTTATGGTCATCGCTATTTTTTACTTTGTGTTGATCATCACACTAGATACATGTGGATATTTCCCATTAAACAGAAATATGATGTATTTAGCACCTTTAAACAATTTCACACCATGTCTGAAAGACAATTCAAAACACAACTTTAATCAGTTCAAACAGACTGGGATGGGGAATTTCGAAACTTATCCTCTTTCTTTGCAAAACTTGGAATTCTACATCGCCTATCTTGTCCTCACACAAGCAAACAAAATGGCTTTGTTGAGAGACGACACCACCATGTGGTCGAAACTGACTTCACCCTTCTAGTACAATCTGGAGTTCTAATGCGTTTTTGGAACTTTGCTTTTGAAACCGCCACATACTTGATAGTCCCTCGCATTACGGATATCAATGTCTTGATCCTACCACAAATCGTATTTCCATTACCCGACATGTACGATTTAATGAAACATATTTTCCTTTTATTCAATCTTCTTTCCCTACGCCTACCCCACCTCTCCCGGTCCTTATTTTTCATCCTATCCCTTTCCTACAATACATGAACAACCATCCTCTTCCACAATCAACCAACAACCTAACTCATGAACTTCTAACCAAATTGAACCATCATCACCCTTTGCTCAAACCGAATATGTTCAACCACCCACTACCGATGCCCAACAAACTAACCCATCACAAGCCGACCTAGCAGTTGTCACCTATCAACGACACTCAACTACAGCTACTCACCCCACAATTCCAGCCTATCAAACTTACCAAAACTCGCTGAGACAAACCCATCTACTACCATACCCATTCCACCACCAACTCAATCTTCTGTCTAAACCCAATCCACTTCCATACCACCACAACTGACACCCAACCTCGCTCTCGCCTCCAAATCTTTGACAAAATCCTAAGTAGAAGACTCCCTACAATGTTTCTGTTTCCCACACTTCCACCAATCTTCCTCAACCGAACCGTCCACCTTTGCCATTGCTAACAAAAGTCCTCAATGGCGCACTGCCATGACAGAGGAGTACAAAGCCTTAATGAGAAACGGTACTTGGACTTTAGTACAACCAGTTCCGAATGCTAATGTTGTTGATTGTAAGTGGGTATACAGGTTGAAACATGATGAAAATGGAATATCAAACGTCACAAAGCCCGTTTAGTGGCAAAAGGGTTTAACCAACAACCGGGAATTGGTTATCATGAGACATTTAGTCCGATGGTAAAATCCACCACGGTTCGAGTGGTTTTGTCATTTGTTGTTACAAGGCAATGGCCTCTTCGACAATTAGACGTTCAGAAGTTTTTCTTCACGGTGATCTCAAGGAAACCGTGTACTTACGATAACCACAAGGTTTCGTTGATCCACAAAAGCCAAATCATGTGTGTTTGCTTCATAAGTCCCTATATGGTCTCACACAAGCTCCGAGGGCCTGGTTCAATCGTCTTTCGAGTATCATATTACAAATTGGGTTTCACGGGTCCAGAACAGATCCTTCAATGTTTATTTCTTCACATAATGGTCACTTATTATATATGCTTGTTTATGTGGATGACATAATTCTCACTGGCAATAATTCTCGGCTCAATGACCACATCATTCAACGGCTGAGTACTACCTTTGGGATCCAAGACATGGGTCGATTCTCATATTTTTTTGGGTATTGAGGTAATTTTCAATGGTCATGGCCTGATTCTCTCATAGAAAAAATACATTGCTAACATCATTCATAATGCAAGTCTTCCTCACTCAAATCCGGTTGACTCTCCTATGGCTCCTAACTCTGACTTGGCTCTTGGAGGCAGCCCTTTGTTTGACAATCCGGTGAAATTCAGGCAAACTGTTGGGGCTTTACAGTACCTAACTCTTACCAGACCTGACATAACCTTTGCGATTAATAAAGTTTGTAATTTATGCACTCACCTACAAAAAGTCATTGGTCAGCAGTCAAAAGAATTCTTCAATATCTTCAAGGAACATCTAGTCTTAGTTTGCTGATTCAACAAAAATCAGCTCCTATGATTCATGCCTACACTGATTCTCACAAACAGTCTCTCATCGCCTTTTCTGATGGAGATTGGGCTGGCTCCCTCGATGACCGTCGATCCACTGGGGGATTTGCCATCTACCTTGGTTCCAATCTTATTTCATAGCGTGCTCGTAAACAACGTACTGTCTCTCGGTCATCTACAAATCAAATACAAAGCCTTAGCTAACACTGTTGCTGAGTTAACATGGCTTGAAGCACTTTTAAAGGAATCTCATGTTTCTGTGACATTGCCACCTATCTTATGGTGTGATATATAAGCTAGGCGCCACTTATTTGTCAGCCAATCCTGTTTTTCATGCGCGCACAAAACACGTGGAGATTGACTTTCATTTCATTAGAGAAAGGGTCGCTCAAAAACAACTCTCAATACAATTTATAAAGATAGTTGATCAAATTGCAGATGTGTTTACAAAACCCCTATCATCACAATGATTTCTATTTATTAGGTCCAAGCTAAAAGTTGCTTCTTGGCATTAGCTTGAGGGGAGATATTTGACAGAAATATATAATCTATTTATGTTAAGGAGTGTTTCTAGTTTTAGGTTGTAATTGTCCTATATATAGGACCTCCTATTGTAAACGATTATTCATTCGATACAATTCACAATTACAATACAAATATACGCCCCAACTCACGCCCCACACCGCATAGTCTTAAGATTTTTATATATTTGATGTTATCTTATAAACTATTTATTATTATTATATTATTATTATTATTATTATTATTTTATTCCATGATTGCTTTGATTTGGTAACATTGGATGAAAATTATTTTTTAGTGTACCATAACCTTCTACCAGTTAGTGAGGTTTGATTTTGGGACGTTTCTATGTGTTTGCTATTTTGCATCAGCATTCAATAAAAAATGATGATCTGCTCACATGTATGTCGTATGTACTTACAAGTGTGAATATCAGGAAGTGGCGATTGTATATGAAATAATATGTGTAGTGTTGCTTGCTCAAAGTCACTATTTTTACCCGTTAATTTGCGAAAAATGATAACTTTGACCACTTAACTAACATTTGAGATCGGTAACAGGTGTTTTTTTTTTCAAATCCGTTGTGTTATGTTTGTGTTTATCGTATTTGCAATGTGTTTGGAATTTTTTTAGTAAGTGTTTACAGTATACTGTATGCAATATAATGATACATGTTCCTTTTTTCTGATATTTTTAAAGATGCTTCTATAGGGACATTCATTCACACTTATAAGATTTTCACTTGAATCTTTAGCAACCCATCTTAGTTATTTCAGGAAATAGGAATATAGGACTTATATGTCTTTCATGTCTACTCTTCTTAGTTAATCTCTAGATAAACTAAAGATGGTAAATAGTCTTATAGCAGCCACCTGTAAGAAGTTGAGAGTTAAAAATTATTGGCTTCATGCACACACTCTTATGTTTTTTCCCTGATGTTGTGTTCTAACTTGTAAGTTATCAAACCATTTTTTTCTTACAATTCATAATGAGTTTATACATTTGGATTGTGATTTATGCTACGCATAAGATTAGCCATTAAACTTTTTATATGGGTCAAATGGTTCATTTTCATTGAATGTGTCAAATGGGTAATAAGTGACCATAAAGATGGGTAATTTTTATTGCACGCGCCCAATGTGTAATTTCTATTAAACGGCTCAGATGGGCCAGGTGATCCCATTCTTTTTGTCATTTATATGTTATGTATAGTGCCAAAATTTGGTTGACAATCAATGTGTGAATTTTGTTTTTTATTTCCTTTTCCCTCTATTTGGGTATTTGTTTTATTAAATGAGTCAAATGGGTAGTTTTATGACTTGTACCTAATTAGCCTGGTTTTAGTTGTTGCTTTCAGGTCGGCTTAGCGATGGTAGTTGGGTTGCTCTAAGTTTTGAGTTGTGCTAGGCCTCTCCAATTTTGTGTTGCTAAGTGCATATTTGATGTGTTTAGAATTATACACATATTTCATATCGAATTCCTACATTTTGATTGAATTGCATATGGTTTTCCGCGATTTTGATACTGATTTGAATAAATTGTGAATTTGCAGGAGTTAGTGAAGAACCTGATGATTTTGCAGTGAAAACGGATGAAGCAACGAGAGCACGAAAGTACGTGTCGGAAAATAAAGTTTTAAAAGTGAAAATTGCTCTTCAGGATGCTTTTCAGACCGTAAGCCCTATGGCTATACGGTCCATAAGAGGTGAAGCGCGCAGAATTTGTATTGGCCTTACAGATCGTAGGCTGAGGCCATACGTTCCGTAAGCATGTCGGTTTTGCGAAAAATAGTATTTAAGACCCTTTAACCCTAGGGTTGACATATCTCGCATACCAGACGGCAAGGAGAGAATATGGGCGATTTTGGAGCATTGTGAAGCTGTTCAAGAGCCTAGGAAGCATCCGGTTTGAGTTTGAAGCATTGTGGGTTCGTTAAACATTAGTTTTTCGCATTCTTTTCGACTTGAATCATGTCTCCCTTTGTTTTCAGATTGTATACAGTGATGTTTTTTATTATCATGAGTAGCCAACGTTTAAACTACTTAGGTTGAGATGAACTAGATGTTTGTGACATTGTTTTGACTCGGTTTTGGCTATTTTATGCGATTTACATGATTTTACTTTGAAATTGATCTTGATATTGCATGTTTAAGTGGTTGTGTTGATTATTGATTGATGAATTCAATGGTTTAGGCACGTAGAGATACACCCTAGACTTAGAATTTAATTTGCAATTGATAAATCCTAGGTTTTTCGGTTTGAATCTTGTGTTTCGAAATAAATCATATTAATCAATTATCAAAAACCAACAAACTAAAACTTGCATCCTCATCTATTGACCCGAGAGACGATTTAGGTGGCTAGGTTATTAGCTAATCGTTGGTGAGTAGATTGAGTGACCGATAGCTCGGCTCGTTTATTTCTTCGCGGTTAGGGTTTCCTAGGATTTCAATTCTCAAAGTTTTGTCGGCTTTGCAAATAGAGAGTTTTGGGGTAGTATAGATTTCATTACTTGATATTCGTGGGATTTGGTATCGATAGGTCGAGCCGGTTCGTTCTAGCACTTCACATTTCGTCCCTATCTTTCAGTTAATTATCTCTAGTGGGAGGTTCATCAGGTAGATTAGGATATTTAGCCATTGTCGTAATCAGGATAGTGTTGTATGATTCTAGAGATTCGACACCTGTTCCTTCTCATCATATTGACCTACACTCTGCCCCGAGTTTGTTTGTGTGTTGCATTTCGTAGTCTTATTTACGGTTTTCATAATTAATTAGATTATTAGTGAACATTAAAATCAAACTTAAAATTGACTTTGTATTCGATAATGGTTCAGTATCTAAGGTTTGCTCATAGTGTCAACGGATTGATATCCGGTCTTGCCATCTACACTACACTGCGACCAGTGCACTTGTCGATTGTGTGTGGTTTAGTTTCCGATTCCAGTTTAAAACTTGTTCGAATTAAATATATACATATTCACACATCAATATTGCATTTGTGGATTCTAACTTATAAGGTGGTGTTTGTTTTTCTAAAAAAGATATGAGCAAGCCCTTCTGTCTGCATCACGCAGACCACTTACAGACATTGCTTGCTGTAGACTTTTTGTTTTTCCGAAGATGTTTCATTAAAAACGTTTGCACGAGCTCTTCTTGGTGCAGACTTGGCCCAACCTTTTTTAAGATCTTCTAAGGTCTACAGAGGGTTAAACACCACCACCGTCCACCAACACCACCAACCGTCCACGTCCACCACCCACAACCACCACCAGTTTATTTTAGAAGTCTACATACGTTAAAAAACAAACAACCTTCTTCTTGCAAACTGTATAGGTTTAGTCCACCTCTTCTTCTATAGATGTTCATAGATGTGGTTAACAGACAGCAGACACTTTA
Source organism: Scalesia atractyloides (assembly GCA_947069175.1). Lineage (NCBI taxonomy): Eukaryota > Viridiplantae > Streptophyta > Magnoliopsida > Asterales > Asteraceae > Scalesia > Scalesia atractyloides. Next base: position 20,066,308 of record CAMTDV010000021.1, on the reverse strand, counting down.
CCTCTTAAAAAACAAACTGCTCCTAATTATACATTATTTCAAGATTTGCATGGCTCTAATGTAACACTGCAAGTTCAGCGAGTTTCAAGGTGCATATTCCTTTTACTACCAAAAATTGATACACACATACATTAATATTCTTCCATGCATTAAGATTAACATACCAGTTATATATATAAGTTTGACGGGATGAAGGCGGTTGTCTAGTCTGTCAAAGGATAAATGTTTCCTGCTAAAAAACATAACTTTGACTCGTTAACATCAAACCCAGTTTAGTTTCATTCATTAGATTAATGTTGTCTGATTAAACCAAATTTCAATTTGAAATCATTGTATAATGTTTATTGATTTGGTCACGGTGCTTGCATTTTCTTAAAAGTGTTATCACCAGCTCGTTTTGTTTTTTGTTAGTACATAATGTCTATCGTTGAAGTCTTGGATCGAGTCTGTATAGAATAGGGTTGAAATTGTTAGATTTTGTTGATATTTATAGACAAGTTCGCCAAACTTGTAAGTGGATGGACAAGTTCGCACCAACTTAAGTTCGGACGAACTTGGCCATGTCACATCCCATGCGAACTTGTCATTCTATAAATAGGCCTCATGTTTCCTTCATTTGTAACTTTGCAACTTTAGAGGCGGAGTCTTGTCGGTTTGGTTCTTGGATGTAAATCACTTCAGACTTAATGAACTGACGTTTAAACGAGTAAATATGTCTATTATCGCTTTGTCACGTAAATTTTGCATACTTTGACTTAGTTAATCAAACTTAGATGCCGAAAAGAAGAAGATCCTACAAGTGGTATCAGAGCCAGGTTACCTAGTTTGAAGAAATTGGACTTTGAACACCTCTTCTTCTACTCATTTGTTTCATTTTACCCTTTCATGGACATTTCACGGACAAAATGGACTGATTTTAAAGTATAATACGTAAAATCCATAATAGTAAAACCCTTGAAAGTTTCAGACCCTAAAACAAACGAATTCATGTCGAAAATGGTAAAAAACCAAGTTTTGGAACACCACTCTGTCCGAACTTGATCATCAATTTCGCACGAAGTTGTGTAAGGAGTCTACAAATTTTGTGTTTACAACTTCGCACGAAGTTGTACAACAGATTACAAAAGTGAGTTGGGGTAAGTTCGGACGAAGTTGTCCAAGTTGTTGCTAAAACAATTGATACAAGTTCGTACGGACTTGATTGAAAAGAATTTTACAAAAAATTTGTAAGTTCGTCCGAAGTTGTCTTGATACTAATCAAAATTTCAAGTTTTTCGAGTGTGTTTCCAATATAATCATCAGTTTGACGAGATGGATAAAGAAGAATTTTTCAATGCTTTTTCTGTAACCCCAGCTCAGGTGGCGAATGCAGTGGGATAGATCAATATAGATAACGAGATGGGGACGAATGTCAAACCACCCAAGTTGATGAGCCTTGATGAATATGAAGGCTGGCGAGGGAAATTCGAGAACTGGGTTCAAGCGAACTATTTCCATAACTGGATTGGATTCAAACTGGATACACATGGTCAAGGAATGAACGTGGCGTGGAAATTGGATTAGAGAATTTTACTAATGCAGATAAAGAGCTATACGTAACGAAAAGAAAATGTTGAGTCTTTTGCAACAACCAGTTAAGGAAGATATTCTGATACTATTATAGCCTAACGGTGGCAGTTCACAGGCGTTGTGGAATGCATTAAGAGCTAAGTATCATGGTAGTACGGATATGCGCAAAAGCAAGAAGGCTTTACTGAAAAAGGAGTTCGACATTTTTACAATGTTGAGAGGAGAATCAATGAAACAGATGATAGATCTGTATTGTCATCAGGTTGTCCAGCTGAATAGGCATGAGATCTAGAAAACTAATGAAGAGTTGGTGGACAAGTTAACAGAGCACTACCTGAGGGGAGTGGTCTACTTACTTGATGGTACTCAAGAATGGTCCTGCATACCCGAAATTACATGTTATCGCAGTTCATAGAGAAGTTAGAAGGGCATGAGATGTAGCGCAGAAATCGCAAGATCTAAGAGTCACAGGTTGCAAGATGTTGGACTGTATTGCAAAAGTGGAGTTCCAGATACTTCAAGTCCAAAAATACAGACAACATTCAGTGCGAATACAAGCTCCTCTGGAAATTATTTCCAAAGTCAACCAACTGGTCAACCTTTCTCAAGTTATGATCCGAATTCTCCAAATACATCATATTCAAGCTCAAATTCAAGCTCTCCATTCCAGAATCAAGCGAACCAGTCAAGCCAATCTAGCACAAATTCCAATGTGTTCCAATATAGCCGTCAATTTGAAGAACGTGTTTATGAGCAAGTTGCCAAACAACACATGGCATTACTTGCAACCGTGAATCATATGAAAGCTTGGTGGCGGGAAAGATCGGTAATCCAGAGATGACGGCGGATGATTGTGATCAAATTGATGAAGAAGAGCTAGAGTTGATGGATATTAAATGGGATTAGCGTCTTTAATTCGACGGGCCACTAGATTTGTTGCACTTACCGGTCGAGACATTGGTGGATCTAACAACAAGTTAGGTTTTGACATATCCAAAGTGACTTGTTTCAAGTGCAGAGAGAAAGGACATTTCAAACGGGAATGTACAAACAGAGAAGCAAATGGAAATCAAAATCCATTCGGGAACATCAACGATTACACAAAAGAGCGATGCATTACAAACCATCCGGTCCAAGAAGAGTTCAGATGAAGATGGTTCGACAAAGCAAACTGAAAAAGCTCTTGTGGTTGCTACTGAAGATGAAGGATTCGACTGGAATAAATACATTTCTAGTAATGCTGGAGTAGCTTTGATGGCTGAGATTGTTGAAGAACCGGAGTTGATAGTTGATGATGATGTCTTAAATGAAGCAGTCAAAGGGGAATATATGCAGAAAGCCGAAGAAGAAATGATATTCCATGAGCGCATGAGGAGCATTATTTCACCTAACTTTGAATCTAGTTTTGCAGATTGCTTTAATGTTACATCACAGGAACAACTGGTGGAAGATAAGAAAGCTGAAGCTGAAGAGTTCATTGACGTGACGAAGGAAATGAATGCAAAGAATCTTACCAAAATAGCAGACAAAGCCATGATGGCAAATCTTCGAGAGGTAAGACCTGAGGTTGAGGTAAAAGTTGTTGAAAAATAGGTAATCAAAGTGCAAATTGTGAAGGTTGAAAAACCTTGCACAAAGTGCACAAAAGCTTGCGAACAATGTGCTGAGAAGTCACTAATCATAAGCGAATTAAACTTGCATAATGAAAATTTCAAATACGATTATCGCAAAATGAAAGAGTCTTATGATAAGATGAAAAATACTTGCAGCATTTGTGATCAAGCAAATCGGGAACAAGCTGAGACAATCAGGCTGTTAAAGGGAACATTAATAGAAAAACAACAGGCCATTAACATGTGCATTAATGACATTGCTGAGCTAAAATGTGAACTTCAAGATATAAAAATTGAAACTGAAAGAGTAAGACAATTGTTGCTCAACAATTCCGTTGGAAGAAAATGATAAGTAATCAAAGGGTAAGAAATGTGCAGATTATAGAAATGTTCCACCTCCATTGTGCGAAAGCTACTGCCAAAAGAAAGTAGAGGGAATGGAGAAGGCGCTCAATGTAGAAATCTTATCTGAAAAAAAAGATGTGTTGCCTGAGAACATTGATATAATCTACACAAAATCTAACGATGACAGTGAAGCAATCGTGAATAACATGGTTGAAAAAGTGTTGGAAAGTGATTTTGATGATGGCAACTTTGAGAGTGCCTATTCGAGTTTGAATAGTTCCGAATCACTATATGAAAACGAAGATAGCACTTCATCAGAGAATAGTCTAAGTGATGATCCTAACGTTGTGCTATACAAAGTTAAGGATTCTGATAGATTATACTTTAACGAAAACTTTCCAATTCAGAACGTGAAAGAAGATCACATTGATAAACTATTCAAACTAGTTGAAGTTACATAAGAGGATGTGGATAAAATGAGAAAAAATACTATTGAAAATCCAAGAAAGTTTATAACAACTACCGAAGAAATGGTAGGGACTTTCCTGAACACCGGAAAGGGGTGTGGGTTTTGAACCTGAAGAAAATGAGAAGAAAAAGAAGTCACCATTTCACGAATATAAAAAGAAAAACATGAAATTCGTGTTCGGGACTAATACTGTTGATGAAAAGAATTCGATTGGAAAGCAATCGAATGATGAGTTTAAGAAAGAAAAGGAGCTTCAAGATCAGACTAAATCCACAAGTGGAGTAAAACCCACTAGAGAGAAAACAGTTGATACTCAGACATGTTTCAAATGCAATGAAGTAGGTCACATTGCAAGAAAATGTCCGAAATCAAAGTCTGATTATCAAACAAGAAGTTTTCATATGATGAAAGATCAAAGAAACCAGAGATTGTTCCAACAAAGATTTTAAAAAGAAACAATGAATCTAAAATTGAAGAGAAACCTCAAATTGTAAAGTTTTCTAATTTCAAAAAAGGTGAATCTTCGAAATCAAAATAAAAATAAAGATTCAAAATTCTACATTAAAAAGGCAAGAGCAAAAATACAATCATGGATTTGAAAAAGAATCCATCATAATCTAAAAGTGTCAAACCAATTGTACCAGTCAAAACTAAAGATGAGAATCAAACAAAGACTGAACAGTGGGTTCCGAAAAAAGATGTGAAAATGCCTACTTTTGATATCCCAAATCCACCCTAGACCGACAAGGCTTAGGTTTCCCTTTTTAAGTAGTTGCTTTTTCATGTGCAGGGGCTCCCGAGATCTATTCTATTGAAGTGGATTATGGATAGTGGAGCTTCTCGACACATGACGGGGATGCGAGCCTTATTATTCAACATAAAAGCTATCAATGGAGGCTACGTGGGATTTGCCGGAAATCAAGGTGGGAGAATCATTGCTGAAGGAAAGTTATCAAATGGTGTGGTATCGTTCGATAAGGTCAGTTACATTGCCGAGCTAGAGAACAATCTTCTGAGCATTTATCAGATTTGTGACAAGAAGTTTACTACCCATTTCAATGATAAGGAGTGCATGATTCTGAAACCGGGCTTTAAGATTCATGAGGAGTAGATTCTTATGCACGCTCCACGAGAGAATGATCTTTATGTGCTGGATATGGGAGTTGCTACAACCACGACAAAGTCGACACAATGTTTTGTTACGAAGGCGACAGAAAAAGAGTCGATTCTCTGGCATAGAAAGATGGGCCATATTCACCCAAGAAAGATGAATTTCCTGGTTCACAATAATCTGGTCGAAGGAGTGAATCTGAAGAACTTTCATATGAACGACAATTGCTTAAGCTGTAAGAAAGGAAAGCATATCAAGAAGTCACATCCAAGAAAGATTTTCAACTCCATAAAGCTTCCACTAGAGCGTTTGCATATGGATCTCTTTGGTCCTGTAAACTGTCAAAAGTATTTCAGGATATCTATACTGCTTGGTAGTAACTGACGACTACTCAAGATTTTCATGGGTATTCTTCCAAGAGAGCAAATATGAAACGTTCCAGAATCTGATGATACTCTTTAGCAAGCTTGAAAATCTGTACCATCTTCCCATTAGAAGAATCAGAAGTGACAATGGTACAGAATTCAAGAACAAAAGAATGCAAGTATTCTGCAACGAGAAAGGGGCTCTTCATGAATTCAGTGCCCATATACTCCGCTAGCAAAATGGGTTGCTGAACGAAAGAATCAAACACTGATTGAGACAGCACGAACGATGCTTGCAGATTCTAATAGCCCGTGAGTTTCTGGAGTGAAGATGTAGCTTCAACGTGTTATACGTTGAACAGAGTCTTAACGGTCAAACCTACCAAGAAGACATGCTTCGAAATGCTTAACCAAAGAAAACCTAATCTGGAATATCTAAACTTTTGGAGCTCCTTGCACGGTCGTTGACCCTGACGGGAAGTTCGACGCTAAATCATTAGTGGGTTTCTTTGTCGGTTACGCAAGTCCACTCAAGCGTGTATATCTTCCAAGTTTAAGATGAGTGGTACAAGCACAACATGTCGACTGCTTCAGATATACAACCCAATACAAAGAGCAGGTGATGCTTGGTTGTTCAACCTATAACGATTTATGGAAATCATTTGATCTCTCAGAAGAGCTGACTGAAGAACAATTTGCTATTCTGTATCATTTATATCTGTCCAGCTAACCAAGAGAAAGTTGCAAGACCAATTGTGGTTACTCAACCACAATTGGTACATCATCTTCTTCTGGGGAAGGTCAAAGTTCTGTTCCAGCTGAGTCAGTTACACCGATCACAGAACCAGTGAATACTACTACTGAACCCATTCTTTCGCAAGAGAATGATTTGATTCTGATGACGCTCTGATGTTTGATCAAGATGGAGAATCAAGCTCCGATGAAGAAGTCGAGCAGATAACTAGCATGTTGAATCAATTTGCTGGCCCGAGAGGAAGAAATGATCATGAAGCATCATCTAGTACTCCTTCAGTTGATTTGGTAGTTGATCTGAATGTTTCAAATCTGGAAAGCTCAGTTGAAGTTCCTGACAAGGTGATGCAGAGATCTTATTCTTAACCATCAATATTATTGGTGAGTTACAAGCTGGAGTAAAGACGAGAAGTCAGATAAATAAATCGCTAAGTTGTTTCTACACAGAGTGGCTCCGACTCAAGAGTAGTGATTTTACCGATGTTTCACATCACAAATTGAGCTGAAGTGTGTTTCTGAGGCACTTGGAGATGAAAATTGGGTGATGGCGATGCAAGAAGAGTTATTGTAGTTTGAGAAGTTAGGAGTTTGGAAGCTTGTTGATTTCCCGAAGAATCAGAAGGCTATTGATACTAAGTGGGTATTCAAATGCAAGCAGGACGATTGTGGAGTCATTGTCCGAAACAAAGCTCGGCTTGTTGTCAAGGGATTTCACCAACAAGAAGGTATCGATTATACTGGAGTCTACGCACCAGTAGCAAGATTAGAGTCAATCCGTATTTTCCTGGCGTTCACATCTTGGAAAGGTTTCAAAGTGTACCAGCTGGATGTTAAATCCGCTTTTCTCTATGGAAAACTGAAGGAAAAGGTGTACGTCGGCCAACCACCGGGTTCGTTTGATCGCTGAAAAGGAAAAAGCATTCTCCTGGATAAAGCATTGTATGGGTTACATCAGGCCCCGAGAACCTGGTACGGACGTTATCTCAGCACCTAGTCGGCAATGGTTTTATCAGAGGAACAGTGGACAGTACATTATTTACGAGAGACGTGGGAAATCATCTGCTGATCGTACAAATTTACGTGGATGACATCATATTTGGTTCCACGAACGATGATCTTTGCAAGGAATTCGAAACTATCATGAAGAAAAAGTTCGAAATGAGCTCAATGGGAGAGATGAAATTCTTTATGGGATTGCAGGTTGATCAGTTGTCGGACGGTATTTTATCCATCGAACCAAATACGTTCGTGATATATTGAAGAAGTTTGATATGGATATTTCAAAAGCGTTATCTATACCACTGGCCTCAACCATGGAATTTGCATCGATGAGCATGGAACCAAAGTTGATGAGACTCTCTACAGGTTGATGATAGGATCGTTGATGTATCTGACGGCATCTCGCCTAGATATCATGTATCCTACCTGCCTCTGTGCACGATATCAGTCAAGTCCCAGAGTATCTCATATGCAGATCATGAAGTGAATACTCCGATATCTGAAGGGTTCCCGAGCACCGGCTTGTGGTATCCAAAGATGACAACTTCGATCTGACGGGATATGCATATTCTGATTTCGGTGTTAACAGATTGAACGCAAAGTCTACGACGGCCGGTTGCCAGTTCTTCGGAACTCTACTCGTAACTTGGCAATGCAAGAAACAAACCACGGTCGCTCTCTCGACTTGTGAAGCAGATGACATTTCAGCTTCCAGTTGTTCACGATTACTGTGGATTCAACAACAGATGAGAGACAATGGTTTGCAATTTCTTGACACGCCTTTATATGTAGACAATAAGGCAACTATCGACATTACGAAAAATCCAGTTCATCACTCTCGAACTAAACATATCGAGATTCGTTACCACTTTATTCGTGACTGCTACGAAAAAAGATTGGTACGAATTGAGAAAATCCACACCGATGAACAAAAAGCTGATTTTTCTACCAAACCATTTAGCTTAACAAGGTTTAAATACTTAATGAGGCTTAACGGTATAAAAAATCTTTTGACAGGTGCGGAAGCAGAGGTTGAATATGGATCGGATGATGAGTTCTCGTGATTCTCATTGGTTTATTATCTTTTTAGGATTAGAATTTCTTTAAAACTAAAATCCAAAAATATGTTTTTGATTTTAGGGTGAGAATTGAAATGAGAAAATACAAAAAAATATAAAAACCAAAATGTACAAAAACATTGAAAAAGACAAAAAGAGTTTTGTGTCAAAAAGGAAATTATAGTACATCAATGGATTATCACAGTATGCTAAGGATTTGTAAAGATTAAAAGGATAACGCTTACTGTGGAAGTTTTGATAGGCTTTACACGTTCAGTAAATTGTTTCCAGGATATAAACTAAATTTTACAACTGCTTAATTTGTGGATTAACATCTCTCTGATATATGGACTTAGTACTCCGAAATTTCATTTGAGAGATTGCCTGATTATGAGATACGAGGTATTTTTAGATGGTTGATATCTGGGGTATTATACAAGTTCTTCTGATTTTGCGTAAGCAATGGCCTGGAACTTGTAGAATACTTTTGCTTTTAAAACCTAAGACTGCAGCTAATTGAAAGTATCAAAAGATCTAACAAATGCAGAACAAAAGATTCCATAAGTGGAACACACCTTTAAGACGAGCCTTCATCTCTTTGTCGGTACGGTGGTACTAACCTGAGCTCTTAGTCTCACACAACCCAGATACAGATATCAGTTACGCTATATTCACCTGTAAGATGAAATCCAGGGAATCTTGATACGGGAGTATATTCTGGAGATGGGAACCATAGTTAAGTCAAGTTTCATAAATCTACCTACATATCTTGGAACAATTGAGAAATGTGTTGAAATTTAAGTGGACAAACATATCAACAATCTAGGTAAACATGTTTAAATCTTAAAGTCATTAAAAGGTCAACGGTACTAGGGGATATGTCTCAAATAACTGATATGATCCTTAGACATGAATTCACAAAAAAATTGTCTGTAAATTTGTTTGTACATAGTTCATTTGCATTACAGATTAAACCCAAAAGATTTTTAGTGTGTTTTTAGCATAAACTTTCTTAAATACAAAAAAAAAATTGTTTCAATCTTGTTTTCAACAGCCATATGATGGAAAGCGGATCTTCGAAGTTTGGAAAGTGCTAGATTCAGGAAATCTTTATGACGACCGGCTGGGAGATAATCTGTAAAATTAAAATGAATCAAACGATTAAAAGTTCATTAATTTGAAACTTTAAAATGTGGAAAAACATCAGTTTGTTCTTAACGGGTCAAACCGAGGTCATTAACTTGGAGTCGGCAGACAAATCGGTTAACCAAGGTCATCAACTTGGACTTGGCCAACTGAGTGGATTTTCAATACTTGGTAAACATGAGAAATTACAGGGTTAAAAGTATAATATTTGAAAAAGTTTGAAATGGACTTGTTCAAGTTCAGCACGAAGTTGTTTGATAGGGTTTTGTTTATCAAGGAACAACTTCGGACGAAATGTATATTTGAAGTTGTGTTCTGATTTGAGTCAACTTCGTCTGAAGTTACCTTGGCTATAAATAACAACCAACTTTGGACCAAACTCATTTCATCTGTGGTTTTTTAGAGAGAACTTCTGAGCGAACTTGTGAATTTACAATCGAGATAACGTTACTCTGCTGAATTTTAGACTTGAATTAAGTGATCGGCACACTTAGTTCAATGGCAGAGGTATAAAACATCCTTGAAACTCATGATTTTGATGTTAATCGAGATTTCGGACTTTTAAGTGATAAACCTGATAGATCTAGGGTATTAGTGTTAAGATTGAACGGTTAGAAATGTTCAACAACATGTATAGATCATAAATAAACTGTCAATTTGAACATAGGACCTCAAATGAAGTTGCAGGTTTGAAATTTGGTTTGGGGAAGATGACAAGTCCGTCCGAACTTGTTCATCATGATATGATTATGATTCCTGATCAACTTCGTCGAAGTTGATTATAAAACAAGAACAAATGATGTTCACCAACTTCGTCCAAAGTTGTGTTGTCTGGTAATAAAAGTTTGTTGTACTAAACTTCGTGCGAAGTTGATATAAATAGATTGAAAATTGTTATAACTTGTTAATGACAAGTTCGTGCGAAGTTAGGTTGGTATATTGTTATAAATACAAAATTTTCTAAGTGTTTGATGTTTGGGTTTGTGTAGCAAATAGTCCAGTTTTCCCGTATTCCAAGTTTCACAACACGTGTGTATCACTGGACAAGACATTGTTTTCAACACTGGCATCATTCTCAGAAGTGTTAGATTTTATGGATCGTATTCCAGTGAAGAAAGCCATTATGGACAAACACATCGTATATCATCACACATGAATTTTTTCTGGAACTCGGCAACTTACAGTGAAGAAAACAAGGCTATCTCATCTTTTGTACGAGTTGGAAACGAAGATAAGCCGATCATCATCAGAGATGGATATTCGGAAGGTTCTTGCGCTTAACGATAGTGCTGACGATCCAACGGGTTTTTATGAAAGAATGGTGAAAGGTTGCTTTTACAGGATGGGCTACAGAGGACATTTGAATGAATCAGCTTTCAAAAAAGGCGGTTTGGGCTTACCGTACAAGTTTTTCATGCACGCACTAATTCACGTGTTTAGTCATAGAAAGACGGGCCTAGATGATATGCAAGATTACATGTTATGCATAGCGATTGCATTGGTGCTGAACAAGAAGTTTAACTACTCAAGATTCGTATTCGAGCATATGTCGAAGAACATGGGAAAGGATAAGTATTTGATGTATCCGCGTTTTGTTCAAATGTTGATAGACGTTCTGTTCAAGGATATCGTTAAAGATCTGAATGATGTTTTGTATCTGAGCCATATGGAGGAGAATACGCTGAAGAAGTTGCTTACTTATCAAAGACAGGATTCTGCTCCTGTAACTAAACCAGTTTTCGGCGCGATCGCAAAAGCATAGTATGTTTCTCCTCCTGATGGAAGATGGAGAAACGATGGTAGTGGTGATGAGAGTGCTGAGGCTGAGATGCTTAAAGGCTTTAAAGAGAAACTTAGCCCGTGGTATGTAAAAAAAGTACCAGAAAAGCAGAAACGCAAGAGGGCGTCAAAGAAAGTTGTAACAGGGTTGAGAGACGAACCAGATAGCGAGCCTGAGAATGTTGAAAATGTGGTTGGTTCTAGTGCGGGTGTTGAGATCGGAAGTCAAGAAATTAGAAAGATACACCTGATGATATTGATGTTATCTCAGCTACTTCTGATAAAGATGATGATTCAGATGATTATGTGGAGAAGCGAGAAAAGATTGCACAAGCTGAGTTAGAAAAAGAACGTTTAAAGAAGCGAGGTGAATATGATTATGTGCCATCCGATGAAGGTTCTAACGAGGATAGGCCAAAAAAAGACTAAGCGTGTTAAATCTAAAGCTGGAGATTCGAAGAAGACTACAGGTTCTCCGAGTACTAGAGGAAAGAAACCGCCTCCAAAATGAAGATATCTTAGTCAGAAAAGAAAGAAAACTGTTACACCTTCACACGAATCTCCTGTGCGAGAACAAGATCCTCCAGTTGCTGATATTCAAGAACCATCTCTTGCTACATTTCAAGATCAACCGATGGTCGATGTTCAAGAGCCTTCAACAATTTCACAACATGAGGTTACTGTTTCTAAGGAGGTGCCAACACAAAGTACTTCTCATGCTACACCAAAATCTACTCCAAAGGGCACTCCTAAAGATACTCAAAGTCTAAGCAGTCAATGCCACAGAATGTTAGATATTTCAGAGATACATTTGGCGATACTCCAGATGATCTTACTGGAAACATTACTACTCAAGATCTGGAAGACATGTTTAAAGAAACACCAGTTGAAGCTTTGGAAAAAGAATCAAAGCTCTTGAAGATAAACTTAAACAGAATGAAGTTGAAAAGGAGATTTTGGAAGATAAAGTCAAATTCCTGGAAGATGATCGTGGTTATTTGAAAGTGATGATCGAAAGTTTGAGCGATGCTAATGAAAGATTACAGAAAGTTATTACATATCTTCAAGCAGAGAGAGATCAGAACAATAAACGATTCAGCAGGCTGCAACGTGTTTTCAGAATAGTCTTGGTATAGACTTTAGAGCTGGATATGAAAGACTTGATATTCAAGATGCTAAAGAACGTGCTAAAAAGGAGTTAGCATCTCAGGGCAAAGGTAAAGAGATTGCAGAAGGTGCTCCAGAACCAGAAGTTGAAGTATCAAAATTACTGAGCAGCCAATGACTGAAGAAATTCCAAAAGATCGTTGAGGTACCTGTTTATGAAGTGAATCTGTGGAAGTAGTACAAGAAATTCAACAAGTTAATAAATCTACTAAAGCTCTTGAAACTCAAACAAAAGAGAAAGAGAAGGAAGATGATGATGATGAGGACGATGATAACGACAACGACCCTGCTGATGATAAAAAGGATGATTCAGTACCATGGTGATGATGGTGATGATGGTCAGGGTGGAGTAGGTATTACAGTGGATTCTGCAAAGTTTACATCTAACTTTGATTTGATTCTCTTCTGAATGATGATGTTAATGCTAAGGATGCACAAAGTAAGGGGAGCAGGAAGGCCCTAAAGATGTTGAAGAATCAATGCAGTTACTGCTACGCCATTTGCAGTTGTTTCTGATCAACAGCCCCTAGTTTTAATGTTGAAGCGTAATGTTGAAGAAGGTGAGTTTGTTCATAACTACACCAAGGAAGAGCTTGCTCAGATGCTTGAAGTGCATCCTGAAACGTTTGAATTTGATTTTGAGGGGGATTTTGTGAATATTGATACGTTCGAGCCAAAACAGTATTTCTATAAACACACTTCGTTAACCGATGATTATAACAAGGTGATCTTTGAAGATGAATCTGATGAAGAAGGATCAGGGAAGTATTCTGGAGCAAACACAGACAGCTTTATGACTTTCAACGAGATGTATGAAGAGTTGAATGCTGATATGTTAAAAAAAAAATTGAAGAATCAGGTCGAGAAAGAAACGTTCCACGACGCATGTCTAAAGAAGAGATTGCAGAAGCTCAAAAGTCCCGGTTTAAAGAATTGCCAAAGCAACGCAAGTTTAGACGTCCATTAGCATTCTTTACCAGAGATAAAGACAAGTCGCTGGGAGACATATTGAGGTTTGGGGATGGCTAAGAAAATTGGATGTGTATGCGATTAAAAGAGAATTCGGGGTTCAGTACTTCCGATACATGGTGGATTTAAAGACATTGCCATTATGGGACGTTGAAGAACTGTGCAGACGCGTAACATAAGCTATCAGATGAAATTTCACGACCAACGTCTATGGAGGGTTATTAAGTTTGAAGCGATGCACAGATTCAGATGCTGGAAACCATTCATTCCAAAGCGTCGAATCAAGATTGATAAGCAAACAAGAGAGAAAGACATTGCGCTTGTGATGAAGAGGCCCAGAGTAATGAAGAATATGCCGCGGATGCCCATCGAACAAGATTTCTATCCTTTATTCAAATGGTGGCAGGTAGACCCAGAGAATGCGAAGCTGTGATTGTACTTAGAGCTGACAAGAACGGGATATCATTGAGGAATTGAAACCAGAAATGATAGAAGAGACGGAGGATATGGGTTTATGGCGAACTATCCTACTAGACCCGATACCCGATGTGGCTAGTAAACTGCTCTAAAGAAGACATCAGATGTTTGTTCTTTAACAAAATCTGTTTTCATAGAAGAGATGAAGTTCAGGCCAAATAGTTTCAGGGTGTTGTTAACGTATGTTATGCACACGGAGTCAATTCAGGGCAATGTGGGAATCGAAGTAGGAGAGTTAGAACGGAAGAGTTTTTGAAAGAGGAACGACTTCTAGAAAAGATCCATGAAAGGGATAGAGAGGCTAGACTATGAAGATTCCAGTCTATGACGAAGGTACCTCCTACTGACCAAACGTCGATTCCTAAGCAAGAAAGAAGGAAAAAGCCGTACAAGAATTTCTTTGGACGTTGAGTCAGATTTTGAAGACGGAAGGTTTTGAAGACTGATCAAGACTGCGACAATATCCAATGGGGAGTCTGTTAGTACATAACTTCTATCGTCGAAGTCTTGGATCGAGTCTGTATAGAATAGGGTTGAAATTGTTAGATTTTGTGATATTTATAGACAAGTTTGTAAGTGGATGGACAAGTTCGCACGAACTTAAGTCCGGACGAACTTGGCCATGTCACATCCCATGCGAACGAATTCTATAAATAGGCCTCATGTTTCCTTCATTTGTAACTTTGGAACTTTAGAGGCGGAGCTCTTGTCGGTTTGGTTCTTTGATGTAAATCACTTCAGACTTAATAAACTGACGTTTAAACGAGTAAATATGTCTATTGTGCTTTGTCACGTAAATTTCGCATACTTTGACTTAGTTAATCAAATACTTGTAATATGGTGCCGAAGCTAAGGATAGAACGATCCTACTTTTTTATTATTTGTTTCTATTTTGCATATTCTAATCACAGCTTTTCAAACTTCCAAGGATGCTTTAAAATTTTCACATCCTTAGGTAATCAACCTCTGTTTTTATGAGGTTTAGTTATAAGAAATTGGATATGTTCTTATGAAGAAATTCATATCCTAAAAAAAAAAAAATTATGGCATGCAATGCCTTTCTACTTTACTTTCTATCAAAACAATCTTTGGTGCAACCAGCTAGAGATAGATGACCACTTCCCTTGGTATTTCAAAGGATGCACCAAGTTACGGAAAAAAAATTGCAACACGGGGGGCCAAAGCTAGCACGCACAGGCCAAAATGAGATAACAAAACCAGACATTTGTAAGTATCAACCACTTCTTATCTTTCTACACTAATAAATGAAAATCTTTTTTTTTACACGTGTCAATCTCTAGTGCCTTCTTATCTTATTTTCTTCTTATCTTATTTTTCAATTTCTTTTTTTCTATTAATAATAGTTTAACTAAATAAAATTTACATAAGGATAATAACTTTTTTATCAAACTTTGAACTCATAATCTCCTTATCTTATTTTCCAATTTCTTTTTTCTATTAAACAATAGTTTAACTAAATATAACCTAGATACGGATACTGACTTTTTATTAAACATTGAATTAATAATAACATATAATTTGTATTTTCTCCTTCTTCGTAGGAGATAGAAAAAGTTTTCTTTTCTTTTTTCCATGTAGAACCAGACAAATATATAAATTTTTATTCTCATTTAAATTAGATTTGGTTAAATTATTTATTAATACTATTATTATTTAATAGAATACAAAAATAAGAAAATTATATTAAATCACAAACTTCATGGATATCTCTTATTTATTTATTACTTCTTTTATTTTTTACGATTATTAATAATCATCTATTATTTCATTGGTTCTGCCGAGGGTAATACACATGTTTCTAACCTAATAATAAATAAAAAACAAATTATATTTTAATAAGTAAATACTACATAGAATTTATCATTTAAATACATATCTTGACGAATATATGTATTAATTGATTACATTATATTTATTTTAACTCGTGCAATATACGAGGTATTTTAAAGATATACATATATTATTTATTATATAAAAACTAAATTTATGCAACTCATGTAAAACACAAGTTCTAAGCTAGTCATATCAATAACATAAACAACTCTTAGCTATAGTAAGATAAAACTCTTGTAATTTATATTATTTACCAAAATACCACTATCTAATGTGTAAGTAATTTGTGTTGAATGTTATAAGTCAAAAGAATCTTTATCTTTTTTACTTTCTTTTTTTAACTTTTTAAAATTATGGTATTATTCTTAAATATCTTATAAGAGAAAGTGGTTTTTCCATCGGCTCCCCCATTGTTTCATCAACGTGCACTCTTAGTCCCTTGGGTTATCCTACGTTTTTAACCCAAAGTCTTATCAACTTGCACTTTAGTCCCTTAGCTTTTCCTCGTACGTTTTTAACCCAAAGTTTCATCACATTGCAATTTTAGTCTCTAGGCTTTGAAACCTTCAATGTTTAATCCCTCTGGTGTGTCTAATATTCAATTTTAACTTGATTTTTAATGATTTTCGTTCGCTAACTTCTTTAAAGAAAACTAAATTGTTGTTAACCTCCTTGAGTTTCTAGAGTTTTGACTTTATCCCTTTCGTTCTTTTACTTTAAAAAACTAATTTTTTACCTGCGGTTTTCTATGTATGTGTCGATATGAATTCTGGTTGATTTAAGTTTAGACGTAAGCATTTTTTTGGGAAAAGAGTCAGCGCAAACATAATACATTTGCATTAAGCACCAAACCGGGTGTGGTTAAATATAAGACATTTTCATACAATAGTATAAATTAGAGTTACTCTTCATTTCGACCCCTAGCAATGCAAGACAGGTAAAATTATAATTGTATTATTATATATGTTTACTAAAAACCATAGTTGTTGATATTTACACCTCCTACCCTTAATCTTTTCACTTGGCAAAACACTCATGGTTACTTGATGTGAGTGTCTTTTCTTTTTTCCTTTTTATACGTTTTATGATTTTTTGTACGTTACGGTGAAACTGTACGATATATTGCTCGACTGTAATGCTTATATAGATTACATTGAGTTGAGTTGAGTTGAATACGTGGAGACATGTGTTTTTGTATGGTTAGCACATGACATAATGCTTAGACCATGGTTGTAAAAAACCTGACTAGTCCCTGATTAGTAGTCGATTAATCACTAATCAGAGGTTCACCGATTAATGACCGATTAATCGCTAGGCGGTCAATCACGATTTGGCCAAAATTTGGCCTAACGCCAATTAAATTTCAACCAACCCTTATAAATTCCTCTCAGTTACATAAAAAATGGGTCACCGGAGTGTTAAATATGTCTACTTTAAAAACTTACATATAAAAATGTATATGTATATATGTAACGAAAAATTAAATATAAAAATCTCAATCTAATTAATTCCCATTAATCCCGATTAATCGCTAGTCGGTACCCCATCGCCCGATTAGCGCCTAGCGATTCTTACAACATTGGCTTAGACTAATCCATTCAGTTCATATGATTAGCACATGACATAATGCGTAGACTAATCCATTCAGTATTTACAATAGGCTCGCGATGCTTAGCCCGCCAGTCATATTACTAGTTATATATTAATTGTTAGCATTGATGTTTTGTTGGCTGCAGGTTGGCTAAGTTTATCGATTAACAAGAATACACTAAAACAAATTAATTAAATGATTAAATGGAGAAAACTTGACCCGCGTAAAATAAAATTTTAAAAAAAGAGAGAAAAAAAGAAAATTATGGCCAATAGCGTCTAATTGGTGTAGTAGTAAAGAAGCCAACTTTTATATCCAAGTACTTACTAGAATCTTTTCATATATGTACCTTTTTTTCAAACGTCTTTTCAAATTTGTACCTGACAAGCATATATCGTACATCATGTTAGTATTGGTCTAGCATACACGGTACGCTATCAGTTTAGAACTTTTAACAATACTGTGTCATATCAATACTAACCAAACATATATGGTACGACATTCGGTTTTGGTTTTAGCCAAATTTCAGTTATATATAGCAAGTAGCATGCGTCGAAGTCCCGGTTCAGTCCTATAACAGTAATGATCTCAATCCTTCTGAAAACGAAAACACCTCCAAATCCCTGATCTTTCGCTGAAACCTTGAACTATCGTTGTCTCTCATCGCCATATAAAGAGCCCTTTATTCATTTCTGATTGCACTTTCTCAATCTCATTGCTCATTTCTTTAGCTCATCTTTTCCCTAAGCCCAAAAACCCATCTCCACCCCACGCTACCGATAATTACCTGAAATCAGATCTGCAACAAAATTGAAATTTAGTCGACATGTTTTGGGTATCAATCGATTCCTATGCTACTTATATACATTATTGCTTAAAATATAGACTCTAAAAATATGGTCTAAGAAGGTAGTGTTCGTACATATGTAAAGTAATTTTTGGATGAGCAGCTTAAGTGTATTTAGCAACCTGCTCACTATGTTGTCCATCTTCCACTATACTGTACTTTCAATCAAATATAAATATAATACGTTTTAAACTTAGTATTGCTCATAAAAAGTTGATAATAATAAAATAGTCATATTGGTCAAATATTATATTATACAGTGTTCCATATATTAACTCGAAGAAATTTCCATGTTAATATAAACGAGTATTATTAGACTTAATTTTTTTTAGAATTGGCATAAATGAAAAGTTTAACCACACCATTATAATCTTGTTTAACCTTTTGGTACTTTATTGGTGATAAATGAAATGTTTAACCACACCATTATAAGCTTTGTTAATCTAGGCTTGGATGTTTAAGATAAACAAACAGGACGACATTTATAAGATCGTAAAGATGTCATAATCATTTATTGGTAATAAATCGTTAAGTAGGCTGTTTATAGGTTTTGATGTTTCATATGCGGCAAACCGGTAGTCAAGCAAAATTGTCGCAATATTTTGGTTCAGTTTGTTTTTAAGAGGTAAAATTGTCGCAGTATTTAGATGCCGTATGGAGTCGCCTTTTGCCAATGGGTTAAACTTCGGCTTTAACAATGATCTAAGAACAAGACCGTTCCTTCGTTACAAAATTCACACCTAGGTTTACTGTAAAATGATGCCCTAAATGCGTTGACCCGAGACATGAGCCCATTGAATGAGATCATGAATACCGTTTACACCTCATAAATATAAATTACCAAGTCTATTATAACTACGATATGTTAATTCTTCTTTTGTAATAATACTACATATAACATGAACATACAAAAAAACCTTTTTGAGAAAATTAAGTTGCATGTGCCTTGTGGTTAAGAAGATAAAAATAAAAAAAAGTTTTGATTCAAGATTATGGATGCATCTTTAAAAATATAATAATGGGAAATTAATACAACGATTTTGAGTTTGAAACAATGTTCATCTTCATATGGTAACAAAGCACGTGGCTTTCAATTTCAAAATAACAAAAGGGGCAGGGAAACCAAGTTCTAACATCACATAGAGCGAGAGAAGAAAAAGTACATGGTGTTGTTATATTTGATTGGGTCTTCGATTGACGGCGACTCCGGCTCCCTAATGTTCGATTAAGTCCTATAGGATTTTTTGGGCAAGGCTAGGGTTTTGTAGGGGACAAGCAACGGTAACTAAGGTGACGATGGTAGTTAACCAATGGGGGGATGAAGTCGTTACCTCATGCGATTAAGGAAAGAAACGGGAATAACTCAGTTGTGAAATTTGATTCGTTTGTTGCTAGATCTGGATTTGGGGTAGGCCGATGGTAATCCGTGGTATAAACAGGAACTATAGCCAAGAGACGACGTAAAGTACATATACAGTATAATAATGATGATGATGACGACGACGACACTACACGAGCCGCTTAAGCACGACGCATGGACAAATGAAACTAAAATTTCAGATTAATGCGATTTATTACATCCATTAATGACGCTTACAATCACTAACAACTCTAAACAACAACGACATCTATCCTAACCTAAGGAAAACGTAATGCTAGGTCTATGATTCATGAGTGTTTCAACATTCTCGGTGATTGTAGCGACCAACTCCCTTGCTTCATCAAATCTACATGTTACACCATCAACTTGCCCAGTTAACTCACTCAACTCAGCAATCTGAGAAGTAAAGGTTACATCAACTCGCCTGGTTAGGTCATTAATTAGAGAAGTCAAGCCTGCAAATCTTGAAGTAGCATTGGAGAAACAAGTATCTAGCGCCGTCATGACGTCGGTAATAGAGTTGTGGATTGAGTTTGGGAATCCACGGTCTGTCACGGTCGGTGGCTCGGTGACATAGTCGATAATAGTATGGGCCTAGCATATACGGTACGCTATCAGTTCAGAACTTTTAACAATACTGTGTCAGATCAGTATTGACCAAACATATATGGTACGACATTTGGTTTTGGTTTTAGCCAAATTTCAGTTATATATAGCAAGTACCATGCGTCGAAGTACCGGTTCAGTCCTATAACAGTAATGATCTCAATACTTCTGAAAACGAAAACACCTCCAAATCCCTGATCTTTCGCTGAAACCTTGAACTATCGTTGTCTCTCATCGCCATATAAAGAGCCCTTTATTCATTTCTGATTGCACTTTCTCAATCTCATTGCTCATTTCTTTAGCTCATCTTTTCCCTAAGCCCAAAAACCCATCTCCACCCCACGCTACCGACAATTATCTGAAATCCAGATCTACAACAAAATTGAAGTTTTGTCGACATGTTTTGGGAATCAATCGATTCCTATGCTACTTATATACATTATTGCTTAAAAGAGACTCTAAAAAATGTGGTCTAAGAAGGTAGTGTTCGTACATATGTAAAGTAATTTTTGGATGAGCAGCTTAAGTGTATTTAGCAACCTGCTCACTATGCTGTCCATCTCCCACTATACTGTATTTTCAATCAAATATAAATATAATACGTTTTAAACTTCAACTAAATTAGTATTGCTCATAAAATAGTTGATAATATTCAAATAGTCATATTGGTCAAATATTATATTATACAGTGAAATTTCCATGTTAATATAAACGAGTATTATTAGACTTAATTTTTTTTTTAGAATTGGCATAAATGAAAAGTTTAACCACACCATTATAATCTTGTTTAACCTTTTGGTACTTTATTGGTGATAAATGAAATGTTTAACCCACCATTATAAGCTTTGTTAATCTAGGCTTGGATGTTTAAGATAAACAAACAGGACGACATTTATAAGATCGTAAAGATGTCATAATCATTTATTGGTGATAAATCGTTAAGTAGGCTGTTTATAGGTTTTGATGTTTCATATGCGGCAAACCGGTAGTCAAGCAAAATTGTCGCAATATTTAGGTTCAGTTTGTTTTTAAGAGGTAAAATTGTCGCAGTATTTAGATGCAGTATGGAGTCGTCTTTTGCCATTGGGTTAAACTTAGGCTTTAACAATGATCTAAGAACAAGACCGTTCCTTCGTTCCAAAATTCACACCTAGGTTTACTGTAAAATGATGCCCTAAATGCGTTGACCCGAGGCATGAGCCCATTGAATGAGACCATGAATACCGTTTACACCTCATAAATATAAATTACCAAGTCTATTATAACTACGATATATTAATTCTTCTTTTGTAATAATACTACATATAACATGAACATACAAAAAAACCTTTTTGAGAAAATTAAGTTGCATGTGCCTTGTGGTTAAGAAGATAAAAATAAAAAAAGTTTTGATTCAAGATTATGGATGCGTCTTTAAAAATATAATAATGGGAAATTAATACAACGATTTTGAGTTTGAAACAATGTTCTTCTTCATATGGTAACAAAGCACGTGGATTTCAATTTCAAAATAACAAAAGGGGCAGGAAACCAAGTTCTAACATCGCATAGAGCGAGAGAAGAAAAAGTACCTTGTGTTGTTATATTTGATTGGGTCTTCGATTGACGGCGACTCCGGCTCCCTAATGTTCGATTAAGTCCTATAGATTTTTTTGGGCAAGGCTAGGGTTTTGTAGGGAACGAGCAACGGTAACTAAGGTGACGATGGTAGTTAACCAATGGGGGGATGAAGTCGTTACCTCCTGCGATTCAGGAAAGAAAGGGGAATAACTCAGTTGTGAAATTTGATCAGTTTGTTGCTGGACCTGGATTTTGGGTAGGGCGATGGTTATCGGTGGTATAAACAGGAACTATAGCCAAGAGACGACGTAAATTACATATACAGTATAATAATGATGATGACGATGACACTACACGAGCCGCTTAAGCACGACGTGTGGACAATGAAACTGAAATTTCAGATTAATGCAATTTATTACATCCATTAATGACGCTTACAATCACTAACAACTCTAAACAACAACGACATCTATCCTAACCTAAGGAAAACGTAATGCTAGGTCTATGATTCATGAGTGTTTCAACATTCTCGGTGATTGTAGCGACCAACTCCCTAGCTTCATCAAATCTACATGTTACACCATCAACTTGCCCAGTTAACTCACTCAACTCAGCAATCTGAGAAGTAAAGGTTACATCAACTCGCCCGGTTAGGTCATTAATTAGAGAAGTCAAGCCTGCAAATCTTGAAGTAGCATTGGAGAAACAAGTATCTAGCGCCGTCATGACGTCGGTAATAGAGTTGTGGATTGAGTTTGGGAATCGACGGTCTGTCACGGTTGGTGGCTCGGTGACATAGTCGGTAATAGTATGGGTCTAGCATATACGGTACGCTATCAGTTCAGAACTTTTAACAATACCGTGTCAGATTAGTATTGACCAAAGATATATGGTACGACATTCGGTTTTGGTTTTAGCCAAATTTCAGTTATATATAGCAAGTACCATGCGTCGAAGTACCGGTTCAGTCCTATAACGGTAATGATCTCAATCCTTCTCAAAACGAAAACACCTCCAAATCCCTGATCTTTCGCTGAAACCTTGAACTATCGTTGTCTCTCATCACCATATAAGGAGCCCTTTATTCATTTCTGATTGCACTTTCTCAACCTCATTGCTAATTTCTTTAGCTCATCTTTTCCCTAAGCCCAAAAAGCCATCTCCACCCCATGCTACCGACAATTATCTGAAATCCAGATCTACAACAAAATTGAAGTTTTGTCGACATGTTTTGGGTATCAATCGATTCCTATGCTACTTATATACATTATTGCTTAAAAGAGACTCTAAAAAATGTGGTCTAAGAAGTTAGTGTTCGTACATATGTAAAGTAATTTTTGGATGAGCAGCTTAAGTGTATTTAGCAACCTGCTCACTATGCTGTCCATCTCCCACTATACTGTATTTTCAATCAAATATAATATAATACGTTTTAAACTTCAACTAAATTAGTATTGCTCATAAAATAGTTGATAATATTCAAATAGTCATATTGGTCAAATATTATATTATGCAGTGAAATTTCCATGTTAATATAAACGAGTATTATTAGACTTAATTTTTTTTAGAATTGGCATAAATGAAAAGTTTAACCACACCATTATAATCTTGTTTAACCTTTTGGTACTTTATGCTAATTTGGTTTCAGTCACTAACAACTTGAGCTTTGTTAATCTAGGCTTGGATGTTTAAGATAAACAAACAGGACGACATTTATAAGATCGTAAAGATGTCATAATCATTTATTGGTGATAAATTGTTAAGTAGGCTGTTTATAGGTTTTGATGTTTCATATGCGGCAAACCGGTAGTCAAGCAAAATTGTCGCAATATTTAGGTTCAGTTTGTTTTTAAGAGGTAAAATTGTCGCAGTATTTAGATGCAGTATGGAGTCGCCTTTTGTCATTGGGTTAAACTTAGGCTTTAACAATGATCTAAGAACAAGACCGTTCCTTCGTTACAAAATTCACACCTAGGTTTACTGTAAAATGATGCCCTAAATGCGTTGACCCGAGACATGAACCCATTGAATGAGACCATCAATACCGTTTACACCTCATAAATATAAATTACCAAGTCTATTATAACTACGATATGTTAATTCTTCTTTTATAATAATACTACATATAACATGAACATACAAAAAAACCTTTTTGAGAAAATTAAGTTGCATGTGCCTTGTGGTTAAGAAGATAAAAATAAAAAAAGTTTTGATTCAAGATTATGGATGCATCTTTAAAAATATAATAATGGGAAATTAATACAACGATTTTGAGTTTGAAACAATGTTCTTCTTCATATTGTAACAAGCAACGGGATTTCAATTTCAAAATAACAAAAGGGGCAGGGAAACCAAGTTCTAACATCACATAGAGCGAGAGAAGAAAAAGTAACTTGTCTTGTTATATTTGATTGGGTCTTTAATGATAGCAATCTGCTCCAAGTTCGATTAGTCTATAGTGCGGGCAAGCTAGGGTTTTGTAGTACAGCAATGTGGGCGATGGTATTAACCATGTGGGGATGAAGTCGTTACCTCATGTGATTCACGGAAGAAAGGGGAAAACTCAGTTGCGAAATTTGATCCGTTTGTTGCCGGACCTGGATTTGGGGTAGGGCGATGGTTATCTCTGGTATAAACAGGAACTGTACCCAAGAGATACGTAAATTACATATATAGTATAATAATGATGATGATGACGACGACACTACACGAGCCGCTTAAGCACGACGCGTGGACAATGAAACTGAAATTTCAGATTAATGCGATTTATTACATCCATTAACGACGCTTACAATCACTAACAACTCTAAACAACACGACATTATCCACGTTAAACCTAAGGTAAACGTAATGCTAGGTCTATGATTCATGAGTGTTTCAACATTCTCGGCGATGTAGCGACCAACTCCCTTGCTTCATCAAATCTACAAGTTACACATCACTCCAGTTAACTCACTCAACTCAGCAGCAATCTGAGAAGTAAAGGTTACATCAACTCGCCCGGTTAGATCATTAATTCGAGAAGCCAAGCCTGCAAATCACGAAGTAGCATTGGAGAAAGCCAGTATCTAGCGCCGTCATGACGTCAGTAATAGAGTTGTGGATTGAGTTTGGGACTCCATGGTCTGTCACGGTCGGTGGCTCGGTGACATAGACGGAGGATGAGAAGAGTAAGCCTGCGGCGTATGAGTAGTCCAGTTGATCATGCATGATTGGAGGCAGATCACCGGAGATGACGCCAGTTGTCACCGGGATAGAGATATGTGCATCAGAAGTGGTTGCCGGCATACTTTCTGATGGTAAACGATAACCGTGAAGCTCCATGAGGCGTGCCATGGTGTGAGTTTGAAACTCAAAAGTGTTGGTGGCATGGTAGAGAGAGAAGGTTAGAGAGAGAGAGTGAGTGGTAACGGCTTTGTTTTGAAATAACAGATTAACGGATTATAAATAACTGTTTTGAGGGGTTCAAAAAGGGCTCCGAGGCTAATAATCAACATCAATAATTTATTCAATAGTGTTTGTGAATGTGAAATACTTTTTAATTATTTAAACTGAACTCTCATGCCATTCTACATTCTAATTATTTAAAGTGAACCTATGATAAAGGTTAAATATGTAAACACATTTTTACTGTATAAATATAAAATGCATTACAATCTTTTTTTAAACATTTATTTTTTTTATTTATTTTTTATACACTCTTACTAATTTGATGGATGGTGAATTGTAGCTTTTTATGTATAATAAGTTAATGTAGCAACTTTTTAAAATTTAGGTTTGGGATGAAAGAAATAGGGGATGGGATGTAGTATGCTTTTAGAAGATTTTTTTAAAAATTAAGGATGGAGGATGGATGGCATGTGAATGCTCTATCATTAAACTAACTTTGCTAATGGAGCAAAAGTGCATGGTAGCCTACTCCTTCCATTTGTGTGAAACTTATAAGGGATATAAGATATTATTTTATATTTATTTGAATTATAATTTCCTAATATTTTGTTATTTAGTTTCCTATTTGAATTGTAATGCCCATCTATAAAAAGGGATCTAGGGTTATTTTTAGTTAATTTTTGGTTGATTTTGAATTGAAAGAACTTGTTCTTGGAATCCTTTGGTTCATATTATCGTCTTTGATTAACTATTGCTCTCGAGCCATTTGATCGCTTCCAAAACTGCATCAGTTCGTATAAGAGATTTTGTTTTCAAATGGCTCTACATGAAGCCAAGTGTTTTCTTGTTCAAGAGTCGTCGACCGAGGCATCGAAAAAGACATTGGTGATTCACGTGTTCGTTGAGATCGATTAAACTGTGATCGTAGATCCACCTGTAACGTCTCCAAATATTTTATTTATAAAATTTAAAATAAAGTATATAGAAACTTATATTGTTGAATGGGTAGAGTACGGGTAAGTTGACTGTTACAAATATGAGGTATTTAGACGAATATAGGAACGTTTAAAAATATAATAATAATAATAATAATAATAATAATAATAATAATAATAATGATATACATTATAATTAACCGTACTCCGTTTTTAATGAAATCTTAGGTCAAAATGTAGATAAAAATATGCTCGTTCCAATGGCATATTCATCGTTTTATAAAACATCATATTTTAAAAGTTATAAGTGATAAAAAAATTATAAGCAAAAAAAATAAGTGAAGCAGCTGAATTAATTATAATAATAATAGTAATAAAACTTAAAATGTAATTCATATGTGTGTATGAGAAGAGAAGCGTGGCTTCTAAGCCACTTTTTCACTATAAATAAGACCTCTTCAACTTTCTTTGCTACCTCTTGCTCGCGCTCTCCCCTCTATTTCTTTTCTGATTGATTTTCTTTCTTATATAATTCATCTATAATACTTTAAAACTCTACTTATTGTAAGTGTTTTAATTCATGATCATTAATTTGTTACTATGTCTGATTGATTTATGAGCCACCAACGCATGTAAGGCTCTGTCCGACTAGTCGTTGGGGTTCTATCTCGGGTTGTATGTAACATGGGTTATTATACTTGACACGAGTGCATTATATATGTTATTAAGAGCTCAGGAGTTATGCCAAATTATACCAGGAGACCTGTAGTTAGACCCTAAAGTTACAAGTGGTACATTCTCTTCTTGTAAATTTTTTGTGAGTCAAACTGTTTTACAAAACCTCAAATGTTTTATGCTTAACAGTGATTGAGTATATGTATTCTACAATTACTGCCGCTATGTTGGGTTTTTTATACATTACTTTAAATCCGTTATATTGGACGAAGAGTTAGCCAATGAGTAACATGACCACAGTCAGGTTTGACAGTACTGAATGAGTAATTGTATAGATATAAACATTGTAATCGCTGATGTCTCAATACTGTAAAGTATAAAAGCTTATTTTTATAAAATGGAATGAACTCGCCAGTATTTCTAGCTGATAAAATGTTTTTAAAACGCGTTTCAAGTAAGTTGCTCTAAAGATAATAGAAGTCAGCTATGGAGCACTGAAGGCTTAAATAAAAGTGGCTATAATTACCTGAATAAAAAAGAAATTATATATATATATATATATAACACACAACTACTAATATATATATATATATATATATATATATTCGGTTTATCCTACAAAAACATTTAAATGAAATACGGGTTTCAACCCATTTGTTTATTAATAAAAGTTTGGTGTTTTACAACTCTGAAATTATTTCCTAACTACGATCCTGATGAATAACGTTGCGTATTTAATAAAACAACGGTACCACTTGTCTGGTTCACGGCTCCCGCTCCAGGGTGGGGTCGGGGGTTGTGATAGAAGGTGGTATCAGAGCTACTGATTTAAGCTATCTAGGTGTTCTTTTAAATTCCTAAAACTTAAACATTATGTTAGGAAATTAATGATTTATGTGTTATTCTATGTAGATAAATTTTAATATTTATAGTATGATTTATATGTTTTAAGTTTACAGTATGAATGACAAATATCTAAATCTTACAATTATGTCATGGTTAACATTATATATAAAGGTGATCTATTAATAATGTTATGTTTTGTTAATATTAAATTTCATGATATATATAACATATACATTAAGAAATATTTTATAAAATAATAAAATAACCTAAATCCATTAATATAGTTATATTAATATAATAATATAAAATTTAATATAAATTTCATAACATTATATTAGTGTTAGGATATTAATATTAATATATTGATGTTAAGATATATTAATGTCAATATAAATATAAGATAACAAATTCAGGTATGATGCCTCTAAAAATAAGATATTACTTGATACAAAATATATTTTATGTTAAAAAAATTGACTTTAACATAGCTTTCTGCCTTAGCCAATCCATCAATTTCTACTCCATTCATAATTATGGTGTGTGTATGTAAGTTAGTTTAAATTAATATATAATCAAAAATTAAATTTATATTCTATTCTATTACTATGTATAAACAACTACCGTATGATCTTAGAAATAGTGTGAGTTAATAAATGTGCACGCTGTACTTTGATTGGCTAGGTTTTTTTTTTATTTTTGGTAACCATCGTAAAAGTTGCGGTTCAAATTAAAAAAAAAGTATCTTGGCTAGAATCAAGTTCATTGGCTAATATAATTGTTTGTGAGATAATCACCTAATAGTTAAGATTTGTCCAGATGGTCTAATGGGTTTTAAGTTGATATGGATAAATGCATTTATTTGGGCCGTAATTAGATTTAATGGTGGGCCGGTTTATTGTATTTTACTTGACGTTCGGTATAAATTCACATTTTTCTTCTACAATTTTTTTTTCCGGTTTGATTCAGCATTTGCTTGCTACTTAGTATGGTTTTCCCACAACACGGAAGTTAATCACTAGTTAAATATATTTATAGTAGTATAATGTTAAAAGATACTATTAATTATTTTATATCGATAAAAAATGATATAAACGAATATAGTTAATATTATAACATTTTGTCTGAAAATGACAAATTAAAAAGGTTTTTCAAAATATTTGAGTAAGACAAATTGAAACTTTCCTATACTTCTTCAAGTTGTTAACTTAACATTTTATAAATTAAAAGTTGACTTTTATATTATTATGTATATCAATCGCTAACATATGTTTACGTCAGAGAAGTTGATGCTTTTTCTACTTTGGCTATATAATTTCGTGCCTTCTCATTTTGGACACGTTATTTTATTAAGGGTAGTGGTGGTGAAGAAAAAAAATTGAAACAAATTATTATTTTATAGTCAAAATTGTAGACAAACGGTTACATTTTTGCAAACATTTGTGTGAAGTCTATTATGTTCAAAATTTTTATTCAACATATCGGTATAGAAAAAAAAGTTTTATACTAAATAAAGTATTTTTCTTTATAACTTATACAAGTGGTGAACTAGTACCCTAACGATCCAAATTGATAATGATTGATTACCCGTCGCATAACACGGTGAATTCCACTAGTTAAATTTAAAATATACTTAGTACAGTTTAATAATGAAATATAATACCACCTTATATAAATGGTTACTATATATATATATACTTTAATTTAAAAAAAAGAAGAGAAAAATAGTTATAGTAATCATAATAATCATTATTATTGTAATAGCCATAAAAGGATTAAAAGAACTTTAAACACTAGGCAAATTGAATTTAAATAATCTCAACTCACTGTTATTGGCCAATAATAATCCCAACTCATTTAATCACCACTAATAATCTGAACTATTCACTTTTGTTTGTAAAATACTCCCACGTTAAAAAACACTAACTAGGTTAAAAATTTGCCTAGGTTAAGCTCATGTTTTAATTCTTTTTGGTGAATATTCAAAACCACAGGGGCCAGTTATGTTAAATAATGAAACTTTTTAAAACAAAATAAAACCCCGCGTTCCAGGTTATCTTCTCCGACAAAGTTGCCGGATTCCGGCAAAGTTGTGATGAATATCCAGCGCTTTAAATCTGTTCCTTTTCGCATTATTTCGTATCTCCGTACCATATTAACCCTATAACAAATCGAGATCCTGTTATTCACTACGCTTCATGATATCCGATAACCATCATCAAACCGAAAATCCTCATTACGACTCCCATAGATAACCGACGCCAAATTGAATAAACATACGTTCTCTGACCCCATCCCAACTCGCCATAACTCTATACACTTTAAATTTAACCTTTGCAATAGCTTTCTACTTCGCCGGAAATCTTCATTCTCTGGCCAACTAGTCTAATTCGTTCTGCCGAGCTCTGAGTTAGGCTTATTATACGCATTTTGTTTTAACTAGGTTAAGCTCAAATTTTCGTTTGGGGATCAACTGAATTTGCCCAATTTGTAGAATTAGGGTTTTGATGGAGAGGGTGATTGTGTGTGCAAATAAGGTTGATAATGATTATATGCACATGTAAGATGTTAACCTGCCACGTCAGTGCACACATGTCAAGCCACATCAGCAATTTTTTAACCCAGTTAGTGTTTTTTAACGTGAGAGTATTTTACAAACAAAAGTGAATAGTTCGGATTATTATTGGTGATTAAATGAGTTGAGATTATTATTGGCCAATAACAGTGAGTTGGGATTATTTAAATCCAATTTGCCTAAACACTATTATAATAACTGTTCATTGGTTTTCATTATTTATATCGGATAATTATTTTAAATGCATTACAATTCTATTTTATTCGAAATAATATATGTTTATACGTGTGTATAATGTAAACTAAAATTTATTTTATATAGGATACGTATTAAATTTTATACATTTACACCTATAACATAATTTAAAGAAAATGTATGTTGAAAAGATTATTATATATAAATAATCATGTTTTTATTCTCTATCATTTAGAATATTATACTTAATAAAAGTAATAATTTTTATTCTATGATATATTATAAAAGAAAAAAATGATGGGCCTAATAGTTTGTACACTCGCTATATACACAAAAGAGATTAGATAAGTAAAATTTTAAGAAGTAAAAGATATTCCAAAACATCTTTTCTTACCCGAATTAGATCAGTTTTTTTAATATTTATTTATTTACCTTGCACGTTAAATTTTCCTAAACGTTATGGTTATTGTTTCATTTTTCATGCTAGAATCAAAATGGATGCTCCACATAAAAATTGACTCAAATGTGTGTTTAATACATTTGTCCTTTATATAGCTTTATTTAAAAATCAAATTACAATTTTAATATTGTAATATCTTTAAACAAATTACTATTATTATTGTTTGGGATATATATATTCTAGTACATGTACATTACTTAATTATCTAATATATTTAGAATCATTTTTAGAAACGTCAAACTTTGTATTACCTATCGTAATACTTCTTTGAATAATTAATATAATATAAAATTATAAATTAAGAGCTGAGTTTTAATATTTTAAACCAGTATGGTCCAACCCACTAGTTAAAAATGAAATTGTTCACATGAATCCAGAAAGTTTATATTTTGATAAATTTATTTCTTTAAACTTTTATTCCAAAATATTATAATCGAAAGTTTATTCCAATATATTATTACTATTTTTATTATTATAATAGGGGTAAATAAAGTTACGGGAATAAGCTTGATAATTGGTGCTATCGATTATATATTTGGATTTTTATAAATTAAAGATATTACAAAATAATTTCGTATCATATATATTACGTAAGTTATGATATTAACAAGTGATTAGGAATTTTATGTTTCTAAATCATAAATATACACATATATGCGTATACATGATAGAATTCCTTGATGGTATACACAATATAATAATCAAATATCTTCTGTAGATAAACATAAGAAAAATATATCACTAGTGATTCATATGAAAACATTAAGTCATTATAAAGATCAATCATGAAACGTTTATGTTCTAAAAATGTCATCTATCTGAATGAAACATTCCTTGCGAAGAAATCTAATGTTGTATAAGCATGAGTACATTTAGCAATAAGCATACTCATCACAACGAACCTAGCCATGGTATCAATGGAGACAATGATATTTTCATCAGAACTCCATTTTCCAAACAAAAGAAAGTCACAACTATAACAATATCCATGTTTAAACAAAAGAGTTAGGACATTGATATTTACTAATAACACCCAGGATAGTATTTAGACTTGAACTTAAGAAAACTCTCTTAGTATAAAGCTTCGAGATAAGCTAATTACTTGCATAGATAAAGTGTGATGGGTGTTGGTATGCCGTTAGGATGATAACTAGAACAATACTATGATAAATAAGCAATAACACCTGGCCACTATTATTTCTTGTTTATTAGTATTACTCGGTTCTAGAATATGATCGATCATGAGAATACTAATTTTCTTATTTCTTAATACAAGCCATAATATATGATGCACTTTTAAAATTATGATTTGAGAGAATTCTATTTATGGGAAATATCATGACAATTACCTCTCTGGCAAGACTGGGTATGGTCTGCAGACTCTCCAGCTTGTCCGGGTGAGATGGGGTTACCTCTCCGCGAGACTGGGTAAGATAGGGTATATGTTATGTTAATGGAATTCACTAAATAGTACCATGACCTGATGTCTGACTGTTTTTTGAAATATGAATATGTTAAATACATTAACCTTATGAATGGTGTTTATATTACTGTATGTGAAATACATGATTATATAGATTTGTATATCTATAAGGAAAACCAAAGACCCTAATGATTGACACACAGGGATAAATCACGAACATGTGTGTCAATGATAATTTTATATTTATTAGGAATCTCTCGTGTACATCTATAATTCCGATATCAAACACTATTTCGTTTGAACATCTGTCTTGTAGCTCGTATGACAAGATGAATGACGGGAACCCTATAAGTTGGGACGCCATCGAAAGTATAAGAATTCCCCTTGATATTTTCAATGCATTAGGAAACCTGTAACTAAAAGTTGTGCTAAGACACAAAACATCTAAAAACTTTACTAATAAGAGTAATTTCACCTTCATTAAAAGATAAGAATCTAAAAGCATAGAGAATAGTTCTAGTCAAAGTAAAGTAGAATTCAAAGCAATGACTAGAATATACTAGGATCAATGATGAGCTAAAAATGTTCCTCTATGTTTCAGGGAATCTCAAGGACGAGATTTAAAACAAGGGTAGGAGGATGTAACATCTCCAAAAATTTTATTTATAAGATTTAAAATAAAGTATATAGAAACTAATATTGTTGAACGGGTAGAGTACGGGTGAGTTGACTGTTACAAATATGAGGTATATAGACGAATATAGGAACCATTTAAATATAATAATAATAATAATAATAATAATACATTATAATTAACCCTACTCCGTTTTTAATGAAACTTAGGTCAAAATGTAGATAAAAATATGCTCGTTCCAATGGCATATTCATCGTTTTATAAAACGTCATATTTTAAAAGTTATAAGCGATAAATAAATAAAGCAGCTTAATTAATTATAATAATAAAATAATAATAAAAGTTAAATTATAATTCATATGTGTGTACGAGAAGAGAAGCGTGACTTCTAAGCCACTTTTTCACTATAAATAAGACCTCTTCAACTTTCTTTTTCTTTGCTCCCTCTTGCTCTCGCTCTCCCCTCTATTTCTTCTCTGATTCATTTTCTTTCTTTGTAATTCACCTATAATACTTTAAAACTTTGTCCTATTCTAAGTGTTTTAACCTTTGATCAGTAATTTGTTATCTGTCTGGTTGATTTAGTATTTACCAACGCATGTCACGGCTCTGTCCGACTCAGTCGTTAGGGTTCTGTCTCGGGTTGTATGTGACATGGGTTATTATACTTGACACGAGTGCATTATATATGTTATTAAGAGCTCAGAAGTTATGCCCAAGATTATGCCAGGAGACCTGTGGTAGACCCTAAAGTTACCAAGTGAGTACATTCTCTTTTTGTAAATCTGTTTGTGAGTCAAACGATTTTACCAAAACCTCAAATGTTTTAATTATGCTTAACAATGATTGAGTATATGTATTTTAAATTACTGCCGCTATGTTTGGGTTTTGTATACATTACTTTAAATCCGTTACTATTGGACGAATAATTAGCCAATGAGTAACATGACCACAAGTCAGGTTTGACAGTACTGAATGAGTAATTGTGTAGATATAAACATTGCAATCGCTGATGCTCTCAAAACAGTAAAGTATAAAAGCTTATTTTATAAAATGGAATGAACTCGCCAGTATTTCTTGCTGATTAAATGTTTTTAAAACGCGTTTCAGGTAACTCGCTCTAGAGATAATATAAGCCAGCTATGGAGCACTGAAGGCTTAAATAAAGTGGCTATAATTACCTGAATAAAAGAAGAAATTATATATATATATATATATATTGGGTTTATCCCTATAAAAACATTTAAATGAAATACGGGTTTCAACCCATTTGTTTATTAATAAAAGTTTGGTGTTTTACAACTCTGAAATTATTTCCTAACTACAAGCCTGATGAATAATTTTTTCGCCACGTGTTTAATAAACACTGGTACCACTTGACTGGTTCACGGCTCCGCTCCCAGGGTGGGGTAAGGGGTTGAGACACCACCGGCCGAGGCAACGAGATTAGAAACCGTGATCCACAGGATGTTATTATGATCGAAAGACTCCGACAACGAGTCCGAGATCTTGAAGAGATCAGACGACTCCGACGACGCGTCCGAGATCTGGAGTTGCAACGAGAGATGCGCAAGACGGAAACCGAGCCGAGCACCGTCGTCGAGGACGAAGGTGGCAACGGAGAGCAGCAGTCGTTTAGTCGTCATCCACACCGGTTCTTTGAACCAATCTTTTCGGAGGTTATGTTGTCACGCCCCCAAATTACCACTTACGGAGTTTTACCGCGAGGCATGTGACGTACCAGGATCTAGCCACTAATCACGTTGAACTAACAAGAGATATTATAAACAACACATCATAACTAATCATGAAAAGTGAAATTTAAATTAAACAATTTCCAAAACATATGTTTAGCGGAAGAAATGTAACCAGATCAACAATTGAAATCAAAACATTATAATAACATAAGTTATTTAATGTTCGCAATCCAACATCTTGACCCATGACACTCCAACTCCTCAGAATGCAAGATCTCATGCCAAACATCTAACGACCTGCAAGCATGCAGAAAACAAGTGTATCAGCAATAAAGTCGGCGAGTTCACAGTTTTGATTAACATAAAACCAGTAGGTGTTTAGTTTAAGGACATGTTACGAATAATAAACTTGGTACCGATTGACTGTTCTGTTTTTGGTGCCCTCATCAATGTCTATCATCATTGATCAACGTGTTAAGGTCATTAGTTCACGCCAGTCCTCTCTAGAAACGGTGTGAGATTTGTCAAGCCTAATAACGCTAGCAACTAATACTAGGCAACTAGTTCGGTATGTAAGTAGGGACTTTCCTTGATAGAGTTTGAGTTTATTAACTAACATCAAAATTAAACTACAATGTATGTAAAAGTATTCCCCAAGGAATAGTAGTTTGTCCCCCAGCGGGACGCATGCTTGCGAAAGAGTAGTGAACTCACATTTCTTTGCTCGGTAAGTGTTAGCGTGCCTCTACGCGTTAAGTAAGTGTTAGGTCCGTTACACGCGACCTAGTGTACACTAAATGTAAGTATGTATTCAAGTAGAGTGTTTGCAATAACCTAAGTGTCCAAACACCCAATTGTTTATGTAATTCGGCTAATCATGTCTAGCATCCAATAACACACAGTGGATTCTGGACTCTCTAATTGGTGACATCAGTTCGATTCCTTTAAGAAACATTGCCATCACATAAACTTAACATAATTGAGATACTTATATACCATACTTTCAAACTCGAAGCCAACACATATAAGCACAGAGACTCGGACATAGCGCATGCAAAGCAACTCTATCTAAACTCGGACTAGTACACAGGTGTATATAAACTCGGACCAGTAAACCAATGTAAATAAACTCGGACTAGTACACCAGTGTATATAAACTTGAACTAATACACCAGTGTGTATAAACTCGGACTATCTATGCCTTTATACATAAATCCGGACCTTTACACCAACTTATAAACCGGGTACACATGTGTACATAAACCCGGATACACATGTGTATACAAACTCGAAATTGATAGCATTTAACAAACTCGGACACATATCATACACATACATAACTCGGTAATCATACACGATTATTTAAACCCGGACACCCCCCCCCCCGTGCTCTTCTTAAACTCGGACCATATAACATCAATTAAACTCGGACCATCTCTCACATGTTAACCCTGGACAAGTATACGTACTTGTTAAACCCGGACATAGAGAGCATGATAACCCGGATCCTGAGTTCCTGAAACTCGGACTTTGTGACTGCATAAAGTCGGATCATTAGCGAATGCACAGTAAAACAAAATTAAGCAAAACCCATAAACAGTTTCTCAGAACAATAGTTTCAAACTACGATCAAAACCCTATTCCCAGCAATGTAATCATTCACATCAATAGTCTAGCATTCCTATCATATCAACGGCATCATTAATCATCATACATCAGTTTCATATTCATCAAGTATGATCAATTATACATAATCAATTGTTTGGATCAACTAGGGTTTGCATGAATCAAAAAGAACAAGTTAACATCGTATACATAAACACATACCTTAGATTCAATCTATTATTGTTTTAGGAGGATTGGAATGATCAAGATAGGAGATGGAGAGTTATGTTGCAAGCCAAAATGATTAGAGGAAGATTGAGAGAGTAAACTGCCTTATGGAGGTTATGAGAAGGGTTTAGGGTTATGCAGGAGTTATATTAAAGTTTCTAATCTTGCCATAAAACACCTCTAGTTATGCAACTTTCACATAAGACACATAATAACAAGTATTTACAATTAAAACACCCAACTCGCACATTTGACAAGTAATGCATAAATTTCATATCTAAATTAACTATGATGAGGTTAAAGTATTAACCTGAATTTGCCAGTTGTCATATCATCCCCAACTTTAAAGAAATTTCGTCCCGAAATTTAATAAGCAGTCACAGAGAAGTGTGAGGATAAGTTAAGACGACTGTGGGTTTTCCTCGGGTATCACATCATCCCCAACTTGAAAGGGAATTTCGCCCCGAAATTCGCTAGTCACATCAGTGTTAAGGTCAGCAGTTTTGAATAAATGAGGGTACTTGAGCCTCATCTGATCCTCGCGTTCCCACGTGAACTCCAGTCCACGTTTCGAGTTCCAACGAACTCGCACGATTGGTATTTGACTGTGTTTACGGACCTTGACTTCCTGATCCATGATTTCGACAGGTTCCTCGATGAATTGCAACTTATCATCGATCTTTAGTTCCTTGAATGGTACTACAAGTGTTTCATCCGCCAAACACTTTTTCAGATTAGAGACGTGAAAAATGTTGTGAACATTACCGAGTTCATCTGGTAACTCAAGTCGATAAGCTACCTTACCGGTTCTTTCCAAAATAGTGAACAACCCAACATAACACTGATTGAGCTTGTTTCGTTTCTCAAAATGAACCACGCTCTTCCAGGGTGAGACTTTCAATAGAACACGATCGCTCACGTTAAACGCTAGAGGTTTCCTACGCTTGTTGGCGTAGCTTTTCTAGCGATCAAGAGCTGCCGCCATACTGTTTTTTATTTGAACGATCTTCTCGGAAGTTTCAAGCACGAGCTCTGGGCCTGTGATTTGGCTCTCCCCAACCTCAGCCCAACAAAGAGGTGATCTGCACTTCCGCCTGTATAACGCTTCGAACGGAGCTGCCTGGATTCTAGAGTGGTAACTATTATTGTAGGAAAACTCCACCAACGGCAAATGTCGTTCCCAACCTTTACCAAAATCAATCACACATGCTCGTAGCATGTCTTCAAGCGTTCGGATGGTTCGTTCGCTTTGACCATCCGTTTGAGGATGATAGGTTGTGCTCATATCCAAACGTGAGCCGAATAATTTATGTATAGCTTGCCACAGATCAGACATGAAACACGGATCGTGATCGGAAATGATGGAAGTTGGCACTCCGTGCCTGGAAACCACTTCCTTCAAGTAAATGTTGGCAAGTGTAGAAAACTTGTCGGTTTCCTTGATCGCAAGAAAATGAGTAGACTTGGTTAAATAGTCAACAATCACCCAAATCATATCGTTTCCGTTTTGAGTTTTAGGTAGACTAATGATGTGGAGATCTGTTCCCATTTCCACATAGGTAGTTCTGGTTGCTGAAGTAAACCAGACGGTTTTTTATAGTCTACCTGGACTTTCGCGCAAGTCAAGCATTTGCTTACATACGTCGCTATGTTAGCTTTCATGACAGGCCACCAATATAAGAGTTTTAGATCCTGATACATCTTATTAGAACCTGAGTGAATGGAGTATCGAGACTTGTGTGCTTCATTCAACACAAGCTCTCGTAGGTTTCCAAATAGTGGTATCCATATTCGCTCCATGAAATAGCGAATACTGTCAGACTTGGTCACGAGTTGCTTCTCCATGCCCCGCATGGATTCAGCTTGTAGGTTCTTGTCCTGCAAAGCTTCAGTTTGAGCAGAGCGAATCTGGTCAGAAAGGTTAGAGTGAATAGTAAGCTGCAAGGCTCGACCACCTCTAGGTTTGGTTTCCTTTCGGCTGAAGGCATCGGCTACGACGTTATCCTTGCCTGGATGATACTAGATTGCACAGTCGTAATCGTTTAAAAGTTCAACCTAACAACGCTGTCGCATGTTTAACTCTTTCTAATCAAGGATATACTGAAGACTCTTGTGGTCGGTATACATAGTGCATTTAGTACCGTACAAGTAATGCCTCCAGATTTTTAGTGCAAAGACGACGGCTCCCAACTCTAAGTCGTGATTCGCGTAAATCTTCTCGTGAACCTTCAACTGCCGAGAAGCATAGGCTATCACTTTGTCACGTTGCATCAAAACACAATCGAGGCCTTAAATAGAAGCATCACAGTACACCACAAAATCATCCGTACCATCAGGCAGGGACAATATCGGTGTACCGCAGAGTTTTTGTTTAGGAGCTAAAAGGCGCTTTCCTGTTTCATTCCCCATGAATACACGACACCTCTCTGTGTTAAAGCGGTAAGAGGCTGAGCGATCTTCGAAAACCCCTCGATAAATCTGCGATAGTACCCTGTGAGACCAAGAAATTGTCGCACCTCGGAAGGAGTCTTCGGTGCCGCCCAATTCTTGATGGAATCGATTTTTGCGGGATCTACGTGTATCCCCGTCTCGTTGACTATGTGACCAAGAAAGTGTACTTCCCTAATCCAGAAATCACACTTAGAAAATTTCGCGTAAAGCTGCTCCTTCCTCAGAAGTTCCAAGATAAGACGCAAGTGCCGGTCGTGGTCCTCCTAGCTCTTAGAGTAGATTAGGATGTCATCGATAAACACAATGACAAAGTCATCGAGATAGGGTTTACAAACACGGTTCATGAGGTCCATGAAACTGCCGGTGCATTGGTTAATCAGAATGGCATGACCAAGAACTCGTAATGGCCGTACCGCGTTCGGAAAGCTGTTTTGGGAACGTCTCCCTCTCGGACTCTCATCTGATGATAGCCCGATCTTAGGTCGATTTTCTAGTAGAAGCCTGACCCTTGCAATTGGTCAAACAGATCGTCAACACGAGGAAGAGGATAACGATTCTTGACTGTCACCTTGTTGAGTTCACGATAGTCGATACACATGCGGAGAGTCCCATCTTTCTTCTTTACAAATAGGACAGGGGCTTCCCACAACGAAGAACTAGGTCGGATAAAACCTCTACCCAATAGTTCTTGAAGTTGGTTGGACAGTTCTTACAACTCCCCAGGTGCAAGACGATAAAGAGCACGAGCAATCGGAGCTGCTCTATCAGTAAGTTCGATTTGAAATTCCACCTGTCGATGTGCAGATAGTCCTAGAAGTTCCTCAGGAAAAACATTAGAAAAGTCACGAACGACTAGAATGTCTTCGAGCCTCTTCTCCTTGAGTTGATTATTAATAACAAGGGCTAGAATAGCCGAATCGCCCTTCCGTAAGCACTTCTGGGCTTTCATAATTGAAATGATGCCAACCATAGCACCACTCTGATGGCCTCGAACAGAAAGAAAATCCCTACCAGGAAGAAGAATGCGAACGATTTTCTCTTTACAGAGGATTTCAGCTCGATGCTTGGTTAACCAATCCATACCAATTACTACATCAAAGCTACCGAGAGTGACAGGAAGGAGGTCAATGTCAAACTCTTGACCTAAAAGGTCGAGTTTGCACCTAACATGGACATGAGATGCTTCAATCACTGCCCGTCAGCCAATTCTACGATGTGTCTAGTGTCAAGAGGGGTTGGAGTCGATCCTAGCATCCTACTGAATCTTAGGGACACGTAACTCCAATCGGCACCGGAATCAAATAAAACAGAAGTGAAAAGATTGTTTATCAAAAACGTACTGGTCACAACGTTGTTATCATTCCTTGCGTCACCCACACCAATCGTAAATGCTTTCCCACGAGCACCATTGTTGTTATCCTCGGTGTTGTTGGCGCTGTTCCCTACATTGTCGGTGTTCTGGTTCAACTGTGGGCAATTCCTCTTGAAATGATTTTCACTTCCACACTGATAGGAGCCTCTTCGGTTTCCCTGCTGCTGATGCGGCTGTTGTATCTGTTGTTGCTGTTGCTGTTGTTGCTGTTGTTGCTTTGGGAATGGAGCCCTGCAATCCTTAGCCATATGTTGATGGTAGTTGCACTTGTTGCACTTCGGCCGTTTACCCGCATACGTACTCTGATTGTGATTGGAACCCTGATTTTGATCAGTAGCAGAAGACTGGTTGAAGTTGCGAGTGTTGTTGTCGGCCTTGTTCTGTTGTTGGCTAGAGTTGGAGCTTTTTCTGAATCATTCCACTTACGCTTGTTGTCATTTGGGGTATCAGCAACATTAGTGTGTCGTTGGGGCAGCTTGCCCTACTGACTGCTTGATCTGTGAGACGATGAGCTAAACGAACGACTTGCTGAATCGTTTGGAGGTTAGCTGAAGTTACCAAGCTCTGGATCTCAGGAACTAGACCCTTGAGGTAAAGCTCGATTCGCTTGTAAGCGGGCTCGGACAGGTTAGGACAAAGACCATCTAAGTCGTTGGACCTCTTCGTGTAAGCTTCGATCTCGGATCCGGTCATTTTCAGGTTGTAATACTCCACTTCCAGTTTCTGAATGTCGTCTCTGTGACAATACTCCTCTCTTATCAAAGTCTTGAAATCATTCAACGGGGTTGCATTCGCAGCTGCTAACCCGAGCATTTGAACCTGAGCATTCCACCACAAGAGCGCGTTGCCTTCCAACGTCCCGGTCGCGTACTTGACACGGTTGTTGGCGGGGCATTCGCACATTTCGAAGACAGATTCTATTTTCTCGAACCAGTGAAGAAGACCCGTTGTTCCTTCTGTCCCATTGAAGGAGTGAGGCTTGCAATCCATGAAAGTCTTAAAAGTACAAGCACGAGGTTGAGGAGGTTGTTGCGCTGCTAGAGCTTCAGCCACCAGTTCATTGATTAGATCCTGAATCTGGGCCTGAGTCATGTTACCACCACCACGTCCACCGCGTCCACTCATGATTCTACATCACAAGATACTAACTTAAGAAAATATGTGACGCATATTATCTCCATATTCAATACAGGTAAACAAGAAAAGATAGATTATCGTTCAAGATTAGGTTCGAGTCCACCATCACTATGGCTCCTATGGATATCTGAATCCCCAATCTGTCATATAAAGAGGTTAGAATCCTTTTACACATGCTTGGTCTCACTGGGACCCACATGCACTCCCAATTATTATTACGTGTGCACCCGTAATAATAATTCGATTTGCATGCTTATCTCAATTCCTCCTAACTTGTGTCAAAAGATTCTAAGATTTGAATGTCAAAGTGAGTGCTGTCAAAACGATAGATATCACAAAAGATACAGAAGTAATGCCATGATAATGATCCATCATAGCATAGATACGTAACGCATGAAGTCGTGGTATAGGGTTGTGTGTGTGTCTATATGCAGTGAAAGGCATATGTACATACTAAATGTATAATGTATGCGATAATAAAAGACGAACCTTGCAATCTGGAGCGCAGTGGCATGGTCGCTTTCGGAACTAATTTCGGTTATAGTCTGGTTTTACAAAAACTTTTATAAAACCTAGTTCACTATAACCAGTGGCTCTGATACCAAACTATCACACCCCCAAATTACCACTTACGGAGTTTTACCGCAAGGCATGTGACGTACCAGGATCTAGCCACTAATCACGTTGAACTAACAAGAGATATTATAAACAACACATCATAACTAATCATGAAAAGTGAAATTTAAATTAAACAATTTCCAAGACATATGTTTAGCGGAAGAAATGTAACCAGTTCAACAATTGAAATCAAAACATTATAATAACATAAGTTATTTAATGTTCGCAATCCAACATCTTGACCCATGACACTCCAACTCCTCAGACTGCAAGCTCTCATGCCAAACATCTAACGACCTGCAAGCATGCAGAAAACAAGTGTATCAGCAATAAAGTCGACGAGTTCACAGTTTTGATTAACATAAAACCAGTAGGTGTTTAGTTTAAGGACATGTTACGAATAATAAACTCGGTACCGATTGACTGTTCTGTTTTTGGTGCCCTCATCAATGTCTATCATCATTGATCAACGTATTAAGGTCATTAGTTCACGCCAGTCCTCTCTAGGAACGGTGTGAGCCCCGACTCACGGTAAGTTTACAAGTTTTTCTTTATTTTTTTATTTTTTTATTTTAAAAAATATTAAATTACGAAGGCGTTACATGAAACCCGCATGTTAATAGCTAGTTTTACTCTTTGATTTTTGAAATCTCGCCAGTTAGGTGTGTGTTACATAATAAAATATATATCTCAATTATAACATGCAAGTTAGAATGAACCTATTACGTGTTGGGTTTGAATGTTCGATTATAAGTAGTGCTAGAGCTATTGTTTAGAACAGATGTGGATGCCATTCCCATGTAGAGGTGCTCAAAATAACCGGTTAATTAGTTATAACTAGTTATTAACCAAAATCATAACGGGCTAATAACTGATTTTGGAATAACTGGTTAGATTTTCAACCGCAGGTTAGTAATCGGTTCTAAGTATTTAGTATAGGAACCGATTATTAACCGATAGACCGGTTAACCGAAAAATTAAAAAAAGACAAAATAAACAGTTAGTTAGCCAAACCAGTTAAAGTAATTAACTGGACCAGTTAAAAAAATAACTGGTTAAAACATTAACTAGTTAAATCAAAAAGGCCAAATTAACTGGTATAACCGGTTACTAAAATTAACATGTTTGTGCCCCTCTATTCCCATGGTTTGACCTTGAAAAGATCATGGTGGTTCATTTGGAACAAGTTATCCATTCATGTTGAGGGCCGCTAAGCCGAGTATACGCCTCAATATAAAAAGATTGTATGCATTCTTTTTACTTGAAAGTCTAGCTTCACCATGTATTTACAGATAATGACACATAAGAAAGTTGGCTATTACGATCCAACACATTGTTCAATGGTTATGCACACCCAGTA
Organism: Scalesia atractyloides; assembly: GCA_947069175.1. Classification (NCBI taxonomy): domain Eukaryota; kingdom Viridiplantae; phylum Streptophyta; class Magnoliopsida; order Asterales; family Asteraceae; genus Scalesia; species Scalesia atractyloides. The sequence continues at coordinate 20,023,051 of CAMTDV010000021.1, read as the reverse complement.
GTTACTACCTATCACTAATATGTTTGTGTGATCAAACATGCGCCAACATATATTTTCTATATTTGTTGTTTGTTGGATCTGCTATTACCTTCTGTCCAATTGCAACCAAGTCAGTTCCTCAGCATGGTTAATTAAATTTTTCGGTAAAAGCTTAATAAAGAAGCAAAGTTAATATATGTAGAGTGTAGACTTCAACTTCAATAAATCCATAAAAAAAATCCTACAAAATTTATAGGATTCTAGAGTTGTTTGAGGTTTTAACTTAATTTGAACTGAAAGATTGTTTATATGATTATTATTGTATGTATTTCCTAATCTTAATATGTACATTTGATTTTTTTTTTGGTGGCCTGACCCGATTTATAGAAGTATTTTTTTAATCATATGATTATTTTTGTCCGAAAAAAGTTATAAAATGTTTTCTGGCATGACCGGTGAAGAAAATGGTGGTACAAGATGATTGGATCGTGTAGTGTGTTATTGAACTAGCAATCAGTTATGGTAGCTTTTTGTTTGATCTTGGATGCATCACCTTTATCTCTTTTTCCAAGGCTATAGGGATGAACATATGGTATCGAGTACCAGTATTATACCGAATTGGTACCAACTGAAACATATCGATACCGGTATTAGTATTCATTTTTTAGGCTTCCAGTATACAGTACTAAACGATATCGGTACTGGTATATTTCAGTATTCCTAAATTAAGTACGAATTATATATGGAATTTTCTCTCTTTTGATTTTGTGGTTTCTTGTTTACAAATGAATTTGTTTACCAAAGTTGCATGTAGTTGCATTGTTCTTTGTTTAGCTTTTACAATAATATGATGTAAGCGACATAACCAATAACATGCTATAATAAGGTTCAGAATTTGTAAGTAGAGTTTTGTTTTATTTTCTTGAAGTTCATAACACACTTATTTTGTAGTGCCGTTTGGTTTTTTCTTCAATAACTTCTTAACACAATGTTTTTCAATCTATAGTTTGTACTATTGTTGATGTGTATGAAGCTTTTGTAATCTAAATTATTAGATTATGAAAATTGATTCTATATACTACAGTTGGAAGGCACACATTCACTGTTTGTTGTACCTTTCAACTCTATATTATATATTTTTCAACCCTAAAAATAAAGTATACAATATTATAAGTATATCACAAATATTAAAGAAAAAAGGTATTGGATTTTCGGTATTAAGGTGATGTACTATAATGAGAAAACGGGTAAATACCAAAGTGGTACTAAAGCAGTATAATATACTGGAAATTTGGTACCGATACAATAACATGCAGGTATCGAGCCGATAAATTCGGTACTCGCTTTTTTCATAATGGTTTTATAATCCTCCACTGACTAAAATAAATTTTAATTAAATAAGTTAAAAAAATAAGAAAGAAGGCAGTGATGTGTGTCTTTGTTATTGGTTGAAGAGGGCCAATTTCGTAGATAGCTAGGTTTAAGTATTTAGGATCTTTTGTTCAAAAGGTCGGAGAGATAGATAGTGACTGTCACACCACGACCCGCAGCGGAATAAAAGTCGGGGCATAATTGGGTTATCACCAAAGCTCATGATATTTACTAAGATGTTTCATATTTACTAAATTCAAATTACAAACTTAAATATCCAAAAACAAAATTCATACAATTACAAAGGAAAATGAAACTATAAATTTATTCCAAAGCATAAGCTTGTTTATTCTTCTAGGCCATCCTAAGTGTTTCCTGTCTCGGCTGGATCACCTGTATCATATGTAAAAACGGGGGAGATTTTGGATCAACAAAAGTTGGCGAGTGAACCTTGATAAATCATTTTGACTAATTTCTTGTTTTATTTATTAAAGAAAAGTCGTGCATTAATCACATGTGAGCAAACATATATATATAAACAATCACAAACCACTTTGAATGAGTATATGACATGAATGATGATGTATTTGAGATCAAGGCTCAATCAAACGGAGTCGATCTAATGAGGCTCCTGATGCTCAACCCGTATCCCACGGGGAACTGATGGGTCTAATGAAATGCGTGCACTGAAATGATAAATTTAATCTACATATAATTCACACAACAATCAATACACATTTGATCACGGATATGATGTATGCACAAGTGTTTAAATAAAATAAAAGAATAGTACGACAGATGATACACCCCAAAACATGATTAAAACGGGGAATTGGTAGAGATTCACTCACAGTGGATGCGTTTCTTGATGACGATGAATGCGCACGATTTTATGATTCAACCGACGAGGGAAAACTAACCTAAATAATAACGAAATGATTCGATAAATAAATAAATTTTATTTGAGATTATTATTTTTAATTAGTGCTCTTTAATGAGATTTTTAGATTTATTTTTGTGAGTTTAATGCAAATTTTTAACTTTAAAAACCTTATTTTTAAGTATTTTTAATTAATTTTTCAATTTAATAAATAAATAAAAAGAAACAAAAATAAATAAAAATGGGTTGACTTTGTCAGGTTTGACCGGGTCTGACCGGTCAGACAGCATGTATTCCAGGCGGAGAGTGAGGTTCGAACTCGGGACCTCTCGTATACGTGCACGCAGGTCTACCAACTGAGCTACGTGTCTAACCCGAAATATTCTCTGTTTTAATTATATATATATACTAACTTTAACCTCATTTAGTTTTTATTAAAAATGATTTAATATGGCTGAACCGGTTACAGAAACCCGGAATCGAACTCGAAACCTTCGGTTCGAGTGCACACAGCCCAACCAGTTGGGCTGTGTGTCTAATCTGCTTAACTACTGGATTATATTCCTCTTATATATATACTGTGAATTGATCTGAATAGGTTTTAAAAATGTTGGTTTTATTTCAGAAAGTCGGAAACATGCGTGATTCGAACCCGGGACGTGTGTTTTATATTTGCACACAGTCCACCGCTGGACTGTGTGTCTAACCCGGTTACATACCCGATTTTAATTACATTAATATACAACTTAAGCTTCGTCTTCTTCACTAAGAAAAACACAGAACAATGAACCCGACTGTTTTGCTTAATCGACCAACAAACTTATACTTGATTGAAATAGAATAGAAAAATAAAGATTAAGTAATATGATATACCAAAACAGAGAGTTTTCTTCAGATTTCCGGCAAGTTTCGTCGACCCTGATTTGCGATTTCCGGCTGAATGAACTGATTTAACAGTTTTGATTATTGATTTGAGCAATTAAATTATCAATCAAGAGATAGTAAGGAGGTTTAGACAATTATACATTCTGAAGAACAATTGCGGTTTTCTGATCAGTGATTCAGGCGATATTTCGGCTAGTGCGAAGGTCTCCGGCGACGAGCTTTGGAAGAATTAAAACTTCAGAAAGAGAGTGCGGTTCTGAGCGAAATGTTTACAAGGAGTTGGAGTGGGTATTTATAAGGGGGACAGGCCGATTGGGTTCGAATTAGGGGTCAAGATTCGCGGTCAATGATTTCAAACGGTTTTGACTGAAATTGAGTGCTAGGCAACGGTTATAACTGATGTCGAAATCAGTTTATGCGTTTCAGTCAAAGGAAAATAGCCACATTTGCGGAGTTTCGGATATTCCGGCGATTGCGAGTTCTAGGCGCGCTGATTTACGGTTTTGACTTTCGGTTTTTTACTATAAGTGTTATTTGTTTCAGTATATATCACAAAGGATGTGTGTGGCGGAGTGGTGTGATGTGTGTGTCTTCGTGGGAGACCCGGGTTCGAGACCCGGCGACTCTATTTATTATTTTTGAGTTTATTTTACTTATTATTATTATTTATTAATTATGGTTTTTAAATTCTAAAATATTTATTAATTATGCATTATTTAAAATAATCTGAACAATAAATACGCAACGAACTTATAACTGAATATTTGATTATAAAACGAAGCGGGTTTTGAAACCCGTTTTTGGACGAATGTTACAGTGACGTTGCGCATTAGATACAAGTTGGCTGGTGTAAGTGGAGAGTTGCAATTGGGGTTTTATGCGACAAGAGGTTCCCAACTAAGTTAAAGGAAAAGTTCTACAAGGTTGCAATGAGATCTGCTATATTATATGGGACAAACTGTTGGGCGACAAAAAAGACACAAGTGTGCTAGATTGAGGTAGCAGAGATGAGGATGCTAAGGTGGATGTGTGCGCATACGAGGTTGGATCGAATAAGAAATGATGTAATTAGGGAAATGTTAGAAGTGGTTAGGATTTCGTATAAGATAAAAGAGGGAGATTGAAAAGGTTTGGACATGTGAAGAGGAGGCAGTCAACGGCGCCAGTTAGAGCAGTGGAGGGAAAGAGTAGAGGTAGACCCAAGTTGACTTGGGATGAGCGGATTAGACTTGATTTACTAGAGTTGCATCTCTCCGAAGACATGGTTCATGATAGGAGTTCGTAGAGGCGTAAGATTAAAGTTAAGGACTTTTAGAGGGGGGTACAATAGTATCTTACTTGGGTCTTAACGGTGACAATTCTTAGGCACTTTAGGAGGTCTTAGTTGGGTATGTGGTTTCTTTATGATATATTTGTTTCAATTTTTAGTGTTACTTACCACTTCTTTTATTAATTTTTCTTCCGTTAACTTGTATTTGGTAACTTCCTACTTCTACCTTTACAGTTCTATGAGTTTGTATGTCGTTTGTTTTGAAGCTGATGGTCTTTCTAGAAGCAACCTCTCTATTCACAAGGATAGAGGTAAGGTTTGCTTACATCCCACCCTCCCCAAACCCTACCAATAACTCTTGTTATTTGTGGGATTTACTGGATACGGTTATTGTTGTTGTTGTGTCCATTCCTTTCTCGGGCTCTTAAAGCAATCCATGTCACGCCCCTCACATCAGGCTTGGGGCGGTGTCTAACGCCATTTAACACCATTTTTCTTGCCACCTCAACGGAGTGTTAGAGCAATTCTGATACACACCATTTTTCTTGCCAACTCAATGGGGGCGTTAAGAGCATTATGGGATAGACTAATCAATTGAAATGTCTTTGTCATTACTACGAGGATTCTATCAAACAAAAATTACTCTAAAAGATCAGTTATAATATGATAATACTCCATTGCTACTAAATACTACTCTACTATCTAAAACCTGTGGCCGTTTTTATGTAACAAACCAGATTTTATCATCCTTACATCTCTAGTATCCAAAACTTTTGGCCGTTTTTATGTAACAAACCAGATTTTATCATCCTTACATACCACTCAAAAAAATTAAAAAGCTTAAATAATCAAGGTCCATTTCCTATTCAGTAAGATTTAAATAAGAAAAATTCTTTATCTTTTTTAACTCTGAGAAAAAATTATAACTATATATATCATTTATAGTTGTTTAGTTTTCTAAATTATTTAAGATCATTCTAAATGACTTCATTCAAAGACTATGTGTTGTGAGTTAATTAAATCCTTTGTCACATTACTGCCACATAAAAACTTAACCATTAACTAAACACTCGTCAACAATATGTTGTGGATTAACTAAACATCTAATACCAATACTATAAAATAATAATAATAATAATAATAAAGAATAAAGTAAGACATGTGATTGGTTTAGATTGGAGTGGGCCACATATCATTACATTTTCTTCTCTTTAAGAGCATTTTCAATGGAACCTTCAAATTTATGTGAATGGAGTTTCTATATTCTTTAAAATAGTTGTAAATAGTTGTGAGTAGAGGAGAGAGAGAAAAAAAAGAAGTTATTATTCGCCAGTAAATTTAGAGGGGATACCGTTTACCTCTATAATTTTTTAATATTTTTTGAAAGTGGGTGTGAGTGGATGAGAGAGAAAAGGTAACGATAAAAATATAAAAAAATTGTTATTTAATTAAAAAGGAGAAAGAAAAGATAATGTTTGTAGTGTAATTATAGAGATGGCAAAGGAGTTTTGATTGTGAATGCTTTAACATAGTTAACTCATTAACAAAATCTCAATACACTAGATGAGCTAAAGGGCGCAGTATAGTGGCCGTTAACGGCCTACATGGCACCGTTAACGGAGCCTTAGTTAACCCACAACAACCAGCCAAAGATGTTATGAAAGCACTAGGCTTCTCAGTCTTCATTTGAACATTGTCATATACTAGTAAATTTCCCGGCGCGATGCGACGGGTCCAAATATAAAGTAACTCGAATTTATTTAATAAAGACTTGAACCATTTCTGAACCAAAGTTACGTCAAAACGTAGACAAACTAAAGATGTATATAAAAATAAGCATGAAAACGTATTATATGTGGCCCGACTTATTTGCGAAAGAAATTTACGTCGAATACAAACCTGAACTTCTACCAACACGTACATAAAAATAAGTAAAAAATTTATGTTTTCTTTAATTTAAAAATGGTACCGCGTGTTGCGGTGGGGCCGAAATTTAAAGTAAGTCGAATTTATAAAGTCTAATAAAAACATATTATATTTTACCAAAGTTGTAAAACAAAATTTATGCCAAAACGTAGATCAACTGAAAACGTACACAAAATACGGGAAAACATATTATATCTGAGCCTAACCATTTGCAACTGCCAATATTAAATGTTGAAGGGCAAGAGCTAATATAAAAAAAACTTACTAAAAGACAAAAAAAATAATCAACCTGCATTTATACCGCACGTACATAAATATAAGCACATAAAAATATTATAAAGTTTTTAGATAGTTGAAAGCTTATAAATGTCAATACTAAATATTGAAGGGTAAAAGATAAATAAAGCACGTTCATTTATACCAGTACATAAATATAAGCATTTAAAAAATGTTATAAAATTTTTAAAACTTAAAGGATTGTAAGTGTCAATACTAAATATTAAAAAATAAATTAAAATAAAAAAATTAAAAAGTAGTTGACCAATGACTGGTGGCCTGCCACTAGTCATCCCTTTGATAATTGTAGGTGGCCTGCCACTAGTCATCTAGTCATCCCTTTGATAATTGTAGGTATATTGAATTGAATTGAATGAATTATATATATTTATATATTATTATATTATATTATTATGAACAGTAATTATATTATTATAATAATACAAATCATTTTCTATACTTTTATTATTATATTATAATAACAGTTATTTAATACTTTATCCTTTAAATTGGATAAGGTTGGTGTCAACTGAACTGGTATCGAAAATACCGGTACGGTCCGGTTCGTTATCGGTACATGAAACGCCAAAAGTCGGTACTGATATGGTTTTGAAAATCTTTTAGTTCAGGAAATTCGGTATTACTACCTGGTACCATTTGCTCATCGTTGATCACGGATACCGTACGAGCAACAACGGTATCGTGCAACTTTTTTTACTTTTTTTTGTTGATATTCTTTAACATTTTTTTTGTGCCAACCGATACCGAATCGATACTGGTACCGAAAATAACGGTTACGGTACCGGTATATGAAGGTGAATACCGGTAGCCGCCAAAAGTCGGTACCGAATTGGTACTTAAGTTCTTTTGGTTCGGGAAATTCGATACCGGTATCAGTATCATTTGCTCATCGTTGACCATGGGTTTCATACGAACAACATCATTACCATACAATTTTTTTATTTTTTCCTTTCGGTTATCTTTTAGTGTTTTTTTCTATATTTCCTTTTATTTTTGTTAGTTGTTCGGTGCGCAACGCGCTCTTAATGATTTTAAAACACATGTAAACAAAGACTAAATAACAAAAGAGGTTCGCCGCAACGCGGGATTGTGAAAAAACCTAGTTGAATTGAATGTAGGTATATTGAATGAATGAATGAATATGTAATTTCAAATCCAATGGCACGACTACACGTTTCAAGTCAGCAAACCCGACCCAACTGGTTTTGACCCATAAAATACACCATCTACTCTGCAAACAGGAGTTACTATTCCATTTGTCACTGAATGTATTTTGGGATTTCTCCTTTTCTCAAGAGTGATAAAGAGTACTCAGCTACATCAACCAAATCCTTAATGTTGTGAATGGACCGTTCCTCAGCGGCCACCATGAAAATGGCACGCGCTTGTGCTTTCCTGTGCAATCTTGCTGCTAAATTTAAGGGAAGATCAGGTGAATTTAGGGCTCTAAGTACTTGTTGATACAGAGAAAGAACCCTTCCCCTGTTTCTTGCCAAATCTTCTGCAGTTGCCCAGATAAGACCCTTCGACATTTTGCCCTCCGCAAAGTGTTTGCTGAAAAGGGTCAATTCAGTTCTCTGATATATATAACAGGTAATACAAGAATAGCCAAAAAAGAAACAAGTCCAGCTGGTTAGAAGTAGCCTAAACTATTTCTATATGTGCATTAAAACTCCTATATCATTTTATTTAAAAAACTACATACTTTTCAAAATAATTTAATATATAATCATATTTGGCGTGATGATTCACAGGAAACATAGTTATCGATAGCAAATAGCGACAAAGTACACCAATATGCTACGTAGCGATAGCAATGAAATAGCGCTCGCTATTTCGTGTATAGCATTAAGGTAGTAGAAAATTAAAAATAACAAATTAGATATTTATAATTTATATAAGTATATAATATTATTTTTATTCTTTCTATGCATAAACTAAAAAGTTTAAGGACCATGTAAACTAGTGAAGACGGAGGGATTAAAAGTTAAAATACTTAAAAAGTTATTTAACCCTAAAAGTCTAAAACACGCCACTACTTCTTCCTGGTTCGCATTTTCTTCTCACTGGTTTCCGGCCAAAAAGCAGCACCGCGCCGGAATTCACGCTGGTGGTCGCTATGTGGTCGATATGAAGCTTGTAGCGGCATATAGGAGCCACGCCATGCTATTCACTATAGTGTCCACTGTGGACGCTATTAATAACTATGACATGAAAAAGTAAAACTTCTTTACTAAAAGTGTTCCTGGTTGACCTGACCCGACCCGACATGTTTCTATATGAACCAAAATGTTACTTGTTACCAACATACCAGGCCAGCCTATTTTGCCACCTCTATGTAACTAAACATGTTGGTTTTATTTAGCTTGTTGACACGAGACTTAGGTCCTCAAAGCCGAGGCATGAGGCAAGGGCTTCATGTACGGACTACCATGTATCAATGTATCATACAATATGTGTAAATTAATACTAGATTAAATCTACCCCGTAAACCAAATCGGTAAACCAAATCCCACTACAACAAAAGTTAACGGTATGTTAAATTCTACAGAGGTACTCATTCTAATTGACGGGGGTCTACGCATAATTATGTTTTGGTAAATGAATTGAATTTAACATCCCAGTTTGTACCTCCTTTTGGCGTCCAAATTGGTAATGGAGATGTCATACGATGTAGCAAAGATTGCAGGGATATTTCTTTACGAATAGCTGATCTTAAAATCATTCAAGATTTCTATCCTTTTTCAACTGGGGGAGCCGATTTGGTTTTGGGAGTTCAATGGCTCGCCACCCTAACACCGTTGACCGTTCAAGCAAACTGGAGAGAGATGTTTATGATTTTTATAGATGGCAAGAAATACAAGTTACCAGGTATTGCCTCAGGTCCACAGAAACCACCTCATCCATTCCAGCCTTGTTACAACTCATAACACTAGCACGTTTTTCAAGAGCCCACAGCCCTTCCACCCTTCCGGTCCCAACATCACTCTATCCCACTCATACCCAATTCCACCTCACCAAACATTCCACCAATTCCACTAATTTACAAAAAAAAAACAGAAATAGAGAAACAAGTGGAAGCTTTAACTGCTGGATTTATCTAACATAGCACCAGCCCGTTTTCTAGTCCCGTATTACTCGTGAAAAAGAAGGATCAATCATGGAGAATGTGTGTTGATTACCGAGCCATAAACAAACTTACTGTTGCAGACAAATATCCAATTCCCAACATTGATGAATTGTTGGATGAACTCCATGGTGCCACGGTATTTTCTAAACTCGACTTACACTCAGATTATTAACAAATTCGATTCAACCCGAAGGATACTGAAAAAATTGCATTTAGAACTCGGTCACTATGAATTTATGGTTATGCCCTTCGGGCTCACCAACGCCCAGTCAACTTTTCAAGCGGTTATGAATGAACTGTTTCGGCCCTGTCTAAGTCGTTTTATCTTGGTTTTCTTATCAGATATCCTCATTTACAGCCGCACCATGGATTTGCAAATTGAGTATCTTCAAACCATTTTAGCTTTATTGTCCCAGCAACAATTTTATGCAAAAAATGTCTAAGTGTTATTTTGGACAGAATCGTGTGGCTTTTTAGGCCATATATTACCGAGGAGGGGGTCGACGTCGATCAAGAAAAAATTGCAACTGTTCAATCTTGGCCTATTCCAACAAATGTTCGTGAAATCAGGGGTTTCTTGGGCCTAACAGATTATTACCGGCGGTTTGTTTGGAATTACGGGGTGATTGCACGACCCCTAACAGCCCTTACAAAGGACGTGTTTAATTGGCATCCTGAAGCGTTAGCAGCCTTTAATCAGCTCAAAAGGGCTCTAATTTCAGCACTTGTTCTGAAGCTCTCAGACTACTCTTAACCATTCATAGTGGAATGCGATCCGTCCAAACCGAGCTAAATCGACCGGTTTGGGAGTAAACTTGGTTATATTTCTGTAAAGTTACCCCTAATTTAGCAAGGTACTAATACAACACTAAATCGCTAAAGAAGAAACTTATGTGAAACATAATCAAACTAAAAACCAGTAAGGAATAAGTACCTAATCAAGTCAGTTATATTAAAAAATAGCCATTAGTGACATGAGAAACTATTCATGAAGGATAAACCCTAGAAATTAAGTTGTAAGTTGGAAGATGAACCTGTACAGTTCGTCGGAGAAGTATCCTGAAGGAGTGATCTCCGTCGCAGTCGCAGTTGCCGTCGCCGTAGCAGTAGCCGCCGTTGATCGGAGTTTGCGAGTATAAGATCTGAAGAGTAACGTGGTTAATAACGGTGTGGCAATTTGGGGCTAACAAAGGGTGGGCTTAAGGCACCTTTTACAAGCCCAAAACTTAAAAATCTAAGGGCTATTATAGAGGTGTACACAGCACAACCAGCTTTTTTTAATGCCCGGGTTCGGGTACATACCCGGTACAGATATCACCGGGTATTGCCAATATCTGGGTTAGGTCCAGGTATATTGGCCAGAAAATCAAATCCTGTATACCTGGGTTTTGGTTCAGGTTTTCTATGCCCGGCATGCTTGTATTAGAATACCATATTTTCGGGTTCGGGTATAGTTCTGGTATGGTTCGGGTTTGGATATAGATCGGGTTTTCAGGTTTTTTATTTTCTTTGCATAAACATAAAAATGGAAACCTTTTATTTTGTTATAAAATCCGGAACTGGGTCATAGTAGGGCCGGTCCTAGAATTGTGGAGGCCCAAAGTGAATTAAAAATTTGAGGCCCTTTTTAATTTTTTAGGCTCATAATTTTGGTTTGTATCTGACATGAAATTTATTAGAAAAAAAACCTATAAAACACTTAACCATTATATAAACTAGATGATTTCCCTAATCAAATAATGTTGGGTATCTAATATATAAATCAAATCTAAGTTGGTTAAAAGAGTTTAACTTAACAAATAACAACTTATATCATGTGTGAAAGGAACTAAAACATACTACTTATTTTGAGTATAATGTTGTTATTAGTTAGAAACGATTTTTTTAAATAAGATTTTACATGGACATACCATGTTAAAAATTGTGTTTTTAGCTTATTAAATTAGGAGAGGTGATTAAAATAGATGCATTTATAACCCTTTACTAAAATGGTGAGTGAGTTGATTAATAATTTTTAAAATGGTAGCAGTTGGATTCGAACCCTACGCTCCACAAAAACCAAAACTTGTTATTACCATCGAACTACACTTGTATTAATGTTAACAAATATCACTGTAAATATAATATTCTCTTTTTTATAAATATAGATATTCTTTTAATTTTGGAGGCCCTATTTTTTCGGAGGCCCTAAGCCGTCGCCTAGCCCAATAACACTAACGGGCCGGCTCTGCGGTTAGGCCTGTAAATGAATCGAACGAACACGAACATCGGCATGTTCGTGTTCGCTCATTTAACTTTAACCGAACACGAACATATAATCGAACACATTTTTTTGTTCGTGTTCATTAATTAAGAAATCGGCCATGTTCATGTTCGTTTATGTTCGTTCATTTAAAGCCTAAACGAACAGTTCACGAACATAAATAAAAAAAACTTTAAATGAACATAGTTGAATAAACATAAATTAAAATGACTGAATAAATATAAACGATCACAAATGAACGTAATTAACAAATATAAACAAACACAATTTAACATTAGTGAACACAAACAAAAATGTCTAATATGTTACATTTCATCCGAAAACACATCTAAATTAGGGTTCATATATACTAAAATTAAAGGGTTGTTTGTTTACATATTAATGAGGCTTTGAATGGTTCAGACCTCTTACTGGTTCAACACTTATGGTTCAGACTGTTTGTTTCGTGAGCAAATATCTGAATGGTTAAGACATTTGCCTCTGAATGGTTAAGCATTATACTAAGTCTGAATGGTTAGGACCTCTAATCTGAATTGGTCAGACATTTGCCTTTTAACGGTTAAACATTATACTGGCTCTTAATGGTTCAGACCTCTTACTGATTCAGCACTTAATGGTTCAGACCTCTTAATGGTTCAACACTTAACCATTCAGAAGTTGCCAAACAACCTCTAAGTAGTTTTTTATATAAATATTAAGTAAGTGAAGAAAAAATTTATATAACTATAACTATTTATGCATTTACTATAACATAAACGAACGTTCATGAACATAAATGAATAAACATAAACGAACGTTCACGAACATAAATGAACGAACACAAGGTGTGTTCATGTTCGTTCATTTAACTAAACCAACACATTTTTTTGTTCGTGTTCGTTCATTTATTAAATAAACGAACATAAACGAACTTCCCGCCGAACAAGTTCACGAACAGTTCATGAACGTTCGGTTCGTTTACAGGCCTATCTGCGGTCATAGTTTCCATCTGGTCTACCTCAAATTTATTTGAAGTGAAACATGTATGTACATTTTGTTCATGTTTTATCCGGCTACTACTCACTGAATTTGTTTAATTGTGCTAACATTATAAGATGGAAGACGCTACTCAACTTTGATTTAGGAAACCATTGTTACTAAGTGGGACTCCTGTTTAAAACAACATGGCTGAGTTCAGTGGCGGATCCAGGATTTTTTTAAGAGGTTCACTTTTTTAAATGTTTCAATATCATATGTCCGCCGAACATAAAAAATACGGGTTGGTTCGACGGTTTGGGTCAGGTAAGGTTCATTATTACATAATAAAAATACGATACATATAATGAAAAAACATTGTCATGATAAATTTAAAAACACGTAATATAAATAAGATGGTCATTACGAATAAGACCAAGCTTAACAATATAGTATACAACATAAACTTTATAAAAAATTAGTTAATCAATATTTCAACTCAGAGATGATAAGCAATTAGGTACCCTGATTCAATTTCAAGTTGCAAATCTTCATTCCAGACTTCCAGTTAACAATTTAGTTGTGTATAAATGTATATAGAGCGGTATAAACTGGATGAAAAAGAAAGAAAGGAGAAGATTTATCCAAGAAATAATAGGTTTAGCAGTTAATTATTAACATGTATAAATGGTATCAGTTAGAAGTTATTTAAAGAAAATGGTTAACAGTTAGACCATGTGACTCATGGTTATTTAAAGTTAGAAGTTATTTAAAGAAAATGGTTAACAGTTAGACCATGTGACTCATGGTTATTTAAAAAAGAAAACGGACTAAGCTGACTCGAACTCGGATGTCAAGTTTGATAAGCACGCGCTGAAGTAATTTACCACTCAAGAGATTTGGTTTTAAGGTTCCCAAACATAACATTAAAGGCTTCCTTCAGAATTTTTCTATATGATTAACACTATAAATTACGAACAACGGGTTCCTAGAACCCTAATTGGCTTTAGATCCGCCCCTAGCTGAGTTGTGGGCCTTTCATCATGCCAACTCTATTCGATATCCATTAGCAATTTAATGAGTGGTTCTCTAAAGGGTAAGATTTTACTTTTTATAATATATTTCTTCAATATTCCAACAGTCTTAAGAACTAAGAATTACCTCTCTGATCATGCTTCACTCTGCATTCTCATATTGAAAACCATGCTGAACATTAGAGTTAACGCGACTTTCAAAATGTTTGTTGTGTTCTTCGTTTTATCTTTCTTATTTTAACATGTTTCAGAAAAAAATAACAGATGCCACTTATTTATAAATTATCGGGTCAAAACTGCCAACTATAAGTTTTGGAGGTCTAGACTATGCTTTTGTTAAGTTAGTAATGCGTTGTGTAGATTTAGCTATTGAAGGATTCTCAAAGGAAAAGAAGTCTCAAAGAATCATTCCCGTGGGGTTGCTTTTATCGAGTTTTCAGAACACCAACACGCACTTGTGGCTCTTAGAGTTCTTAATAATAATCCCGGTATGTTTTTAATTTAACAGGTTGTCAATAGCGGTAACAAAATGGGTGGGTTGAGGATGTCAAAAGAGGTTCGGGTCAAAGTTAGCTAATCTTATGTCTAGATTGTGTAGACGTAAAGTAACTTTTTATAAACCTAAGGTCAATGATTGCAAAATATATAATTTCAATCATAACTTAATTTTTTTGACTTAAAGCATGTAGCAAGTTTTACACCATTAATAATATACTTTTATTAGTTCAAAACAGTTCAGGTCATAATTGTTACTTTTTTTAAGATAATGTTTAGATCTTATGTGTTACAAGATAAAACATAGCCCGTGTTGACCCACCCATTTATAAATGAATGGGTGTAACACCCTCAAAATTCACATGCGGGGTTTTACCGCGAGGCGTGCGACCGACCAGGATCAAGCCACTAATCATGTTGAATCAATTATTTTAGTAGTAAAATCATCAGAATCAACACGATTAGTGATCAATGTTTAAAAGTCCAAAAACACAGTTTAAGTTAGCAGCGGAAAAATAAAGTAAAACCCATCGAAACTTAAAACCACAAGTTTAATAAACGATTGAAACATAAAGCATTAATGAACCACACACTCCAGCCGATTGCAACGCTCATCCAAAGCTGTACCTAATGACCTGCAAAGCATGTAGTAACTATCAACAAAAATGTTGGCTAGTTCACAGTTGTTTAGTGTTGTTCCAAAAAAAAAAACATAAGTTTGTTAAATTACTCTGTTCTTATAAAACATGTCATGGGGAGCTACCCCATTGTTTTAAACTACTAGACCCGTACCATACCGCTACTGACTGTAGTTATGTTTAGTGCCCCGAGTCAATGTCTATCATCACTGACTAAGTGCCCAAGTATATTAGTCCACGCCCGTCCTATGCGGCACGGTGTGAGGCTTGTCAAACCTAATAGCGCTATTCAATTAATAACTCGTTCGCCATTGGCCCGGCGATTAATCGGCATAAAATGTGTGGGGACTTTCAGATAGAGTTCCGTCTAGTCTGCTTAAGACATGTTAAATAAATAGTAAATTAGCGTTTCGTCCCTCGCAAGGAGACAAGGTTGCCCGTATCCTACCCAAGGAGAATACGCAGGTTGCATCCCACCCAAAGGGGATAGTTGTTTATTCCATTCCCAAACCACGGGAATTACATGCTTTATGAAAAGTGTGAACACCTTTGTTTTGCTTGGTAAGGCTTGAGTGTTTTATGAGCTGAAGTGGTCAACCACGTCCTATTATGGTTACCATATGTTCATTAGTGTGTGTGTGTATGCAAACACATAAGTTCTACATGTATTAACATATAGCATGCATCTCATTAACATTCAGGTGTTCATTCGAGCAAAATTGTGTACGTGATCATAGCACGACATACGACATGTTAAATAAAAAAAATGTAGGCACTAAACAAGCATTAACATCCCATGATAACACAAATAACACATAGATACACATAATTGAATTCACTGCACTACCAGTTTAAAACTCATAAACTTAGCTGTTTTCGGGGATTTTATTAAAATACTAAACGAGCTTAAAAAATTATGATAAATTTATGTGAAGTGGAAAATGGTTCACTCGTTATGGTGTAAAAATTTCAGAGCTTAATTATTTACAGAGAATTCATGAAAAATCAAATAGTGCACATAACTCTGATTCATCACTTTCTGGCGACAGTTTACCGTAAAAATTATTTAAAAATCCTCGTTAACTCTTTTAATGAAATTCTAGTTGGAGAATTTTAAGCCCTCCTAGCACTACCTACTGTATAAATTTCACATATTAACTCCAAACACGGACTGAGTTATGATATTCATAATAGGCTACAATTTCTGCCAAAAAACGCAGCCTGCACCTTTGACACGGAAAAAATCATTTAAATTATCAAAACTCGTCGAAAAATTATGATTCCGATGGGGTTTGAAATCTATTTCCCATTATTACATGTTAGACTCAAGAAACACACGTTTTTTTCAGTTTTACCCACGCTACAGCTGATACAAGTCGGCTGTAAATTCTGATCTGGTTCTGTTTGTATTCAGCTTATAATTAAAACATGTTTCTGCACTATGAACCCTATTTTCAACAAGCATAACCCCAACAACACCACATACATGAATTTAGCATCAAGTTTCATCATCATAATCAAACATAATCAAAACCCTAGCATTCATCAAACATAATCAAAGCCCTAGCATTCATACAAGATCATCAAGTTACTAGACTACCATGAATCATTCCGTAAACAACAAAATACATGTTTATAGCAAACCCTAACAAGTATAAGATCATGTTTTCATGCATCAAGAACAAAGCAAGATCAAGATTTCAAATCACACACATGTAAACGCAATATAACAATCAAGATATGATTACCGGAAGCAAGCAAAGAGCCTATAGATGGAGATGGAGAAGAAGATCAAACAAGCATGATTAGGGTTCTTGGTTTTCTTGAAAGTGTTCCTACGTGATTATATGGGAGGGGCTAAGGTTTGGGTTTTTATTATTATTTTATTATTATTATTATTATTATTATTATTATTTATTATTATTATTATTATTATTATTATTATTTTAAACTTTGATAAATGCACAAATGGTCCTCCATGTTTTCAAGTTGCAAACTTGGGTAGAAAGTTACTAACATAACTTTGTGTAATGACTCACAAGTCCCTCCATTTGCAAAGTTAAACCAAATTAACTTCGTGTGTTTGTAAATTGTAATTAACAGAAAGGGTTAACGCCGGGATGTCACAATGGGTCAAAGTTGGTACTGTAGTGGTCAAGCATACAATGTAGCATTGTTTCAGTAGTAATCTTCGTTATTTAATCTTTTTTAATCTATAGTCTTGCTTTATTTCTCTTTTTATTTTTTACACCTTTTTGTGGAACGCAGAGACTTTAACTGTCGAGCATCGTCCAATTGTGGAATCCGCTCTTTATAATGTTCATACATTGAAGCAATGTAATGAGAACATGGAATCTCAACCTAAAAAGATTGAAACTTAAACTGAAACTTTACATGCCAAAAGAGCTTAACACCATCTGGATCTCAAATATGTCATACTTTTTGTATGATTTTAATTATGTATTAATCATAATAGTTTTTAATATAGTTAACTTTCTCGAATCCGGGAAGCAATCCAGGTGATAACCTAGTATCTTATAAGGGAAAGTGGTTTTTCCACCGGCTCCCCCCAATGTTTCATCAACTTGCACTTTTAGTCCCTTGGGTTTCCTAATATATTTTTAACCCAAAGTTTCACCAACTTGCACTTTAGTCCCTTAGCTTTTCCCCATACGTTTTTAACCCAAAGTCACCACATTATAATTTTAGTCTCTTGGCTTTGCAACTGTCATTGTTTAATCCTTGATGTTTCTAATGTTCCATTTTAACCCATTATTTTCTTTAATGATTTCCGTTCGCTAACTTAAAAAAAACTAATTTGTTGTTAACCTCCTTGAGTTTCTAGAGTTTTGACCCGGGGACATAGCATTTAAGGGGCCGGGAGGGGCGTCCGATCCCCCGAATTTTCGCTCAGTAGTGTTATATATGTAATTTTCGTATAGAAATTTTTTGGTATATACGTTTTCGACCCCCCGATTCTGTAGAAATTTTTGGGTATATACGTTTTCGACCCCCCCCCCCCCCCCCCCGACTCTATACTTCAAGCTTCACCATTGGTTTTGACCTTATCCCTTTCGTTCCTTTACTTAAAAAAACTAACATTTTACATGTGGTTTTTTATGTATGTGTCGATATGAATTCTTGTTGATTTACGTTACATTTTTTGGGAAATGAGTCAGCGTGAACATAATACAGTTGCATTACTCACCAAATCAGGCGTGGTTAAATAAAAGACATTTTCATTCCATGGTATTAAATTTGAGTTACTCTGCATTTCGGCCCTTAGCAACGCAAACGGGTAAACTTAGAATTATATTGTTATATATGTCTACTAAAAACCATGGTTGCTCCTTGAGGTGAATGTGTTTTCTTTTTTCCTTTTATGATTTCTATTTTTTTAAAGCTATTATAAGCCCTTTTTGATTACACATGTCAGTTACTTTTTATACATGCTTTTTGATTTTTTGTACGTTACGCTGAAACTATACGATATAAATTCGATTTGTTTTACATTTTGTTCAACCGCAATGCTTATATAGGTTACATTGAGTTGAATTAAATACGTCGAGACATGTGTTTTCATATGGTTAGCGCATGACCTAATGCTTAGACTAATACATTCAATGTTTTCAGTATGAGTGACAAAAGTGTGTCCAATACTTTCCAACATATGTCTGATTCAGAGATGGATGAAGGACCATCCGGAGCTGTATCAGGATATGAAGTAGATGTGGAAGAACCCTTAATTTTTCAAGCTAAACCAATGGAACCCATTCCACCCAAGAAAAGGGGTTGGTTTAGTAAAGAAAAAAAAGAAAAAGAAGGAAAAAGAAAAATCAGAAAGCCACTATAACACTAGTAGAAGGACCAACTAAACCCATTCCACCCAATTACTAGTTATATATTAACTAGATGTAAGCTTCCCCGCGTTGCGGTGGGGGGCTAAAAGCGTGCCATCTCGCTCCGTTTCTCTCTCTAGAAACCTCAATTATGTTCCTCTCTCTACAAAATACGACCCCGTAGGGTCCATAAATGGTCGGACAAAAACTTGTCGGAAAATGTCTGCAACTAAGAGAGAGAGTTTCAGAGAGAGTAAGAGATCTAAGAGAAAGAGATGTGAATAGATGTCTGGGTTTTAAAGAGCCAAAGAAAAAAATGTCAAACAAATACAAATATTGGATAGAAAATAAGTACGTGGCCATTAATTTAAAAGCTTACAATCAAATCAAACCCATAAAGCAAGAAACTGATGCAGGAAAAAACACCAAAGTAAAGTGTACAATATCCTTATGCCTTTAAATGTAGGGATGGACAAATGGTGTCGGAGTACCGAATTTTAACATTTTTGTACCGGTTCGGTACCGATATTTACCAGTTTTGGGAATTTTTGGTACCGAACCGTACCAGGTATATTCGTTACCGGTATCCACTTTTGGGGATTTTTAGTACCAAGTCCATCCCTATTTAGATGTTGCAAATTATACTACTATATATATATAAATATAAATATACATATTTGTCTTTAATGGATACAACCCACCAATGTTTTAAAATTCGGTTTTTATACCTTACTGGATTTGGTTCAAAAACGGTTTAACGGGTGTATCGGGCGGTTTAACCGGGTGTACCAGACGACTCACCCAGTACAACCGGCCAGTTTAAACCTTTTTTAAAAACATTACAATCCAATAAGCATCATGGTACAAATATACATATATATAAATATACAAGTTTGTCTTTAGTGGGTACAACCCACTAAGCATTATGATACAAACCATAATGCATGTATAAGTTTGTCTATATCGTGTACAACCCACTAAGCCTTATGGTACAAGTGAAAATGCATAATGTATAGGTATGTTGCAAATTATATGTATATATAATATGTTGCAAAACATGTACAATCTATCAAGTATAAAGTACAAACCATGATGCCTAGAATTGTTGAAATTATAGGTATATACATGTACAATCTATCAAGCATAAAGTACAAACCATAATGCATCTAAAAGAAAGAGATGTGAAGAGATGTCTGGGTTTTAAAGAGCCAAAGTAACAAATGTCAAACAAATATAAATATTGGATAGAAAATAAATACGTGACCATTATTTTAAAAGCTTACAATCAAATCAAACCCATAAAGCAAGAAATTGATGCAGGAAAAAACACCAAAGTAAAGTGTACAATATCCTTATGCCTTTAAATGTAGGGATGGACAAATGGTGCCGGGGTACCGAATTTTAACATTTTTGGTATCGGTTCGGTACCGGTATTTACCAGTTTTGAGAATTTTTGGTACCGAACCATACCGGGTATATTCGTTACCGGTATCCACTTTGGGGATTTTTAGTACCAAGCCCATCCTATTTGCGAATTATAATACTATATATATAAATATAAATATACATATTTGTCTTTAGTGGATACAACCCACCATGTTTTAAAATTCGGTTTTTATACCTTACTGGATTTGGTTCAAAAAACGGTTTAACGGGTGTATCAGGCGGTTTAACCGGGTGTACCGGACGGCTCACCCGGTACAACCGGCCAGTTTAAACCGTTTTTAAAACATTGCAACCCAATAAGCATCATGGTAAAAAAAAATATATATATAGATATAAATATACAAGTTTGTCTTTAGTGGGTACAACCCACTAAGCATATTGGTACAAACCATAATGCATGTATAAGTTTGTCTATAGCGTGTACAACCCACTAAGCATTATGGTACAAGCGATAATGCATAATGTATAGGTATGTTGCAAATTATATGTATATATAATATGTTGCAAAACATGTACAATCTATCAAGCATAAAATACAAACCATGATGCCTAGAATTGTTGAAAATTATAGGTATATAGATGTACAATCTATCAAGCATAAAGTACAAACCATAATGGCTAGAATTGTTGAAAATTATAGGTATATATAATTGTTAGCATTGGTGTTTGTTGGCTGCATATTGGCAGACAAAGTTTATCGATGGAGAAAACGTGACCCATGTAAACTAAAAATTATGGCTAATGCATATAATTGGAGTAGTAAAGAAGCCAACTTTCATATCGAAGTACCTTACTAGAATCTTTCATATTTGTACCTAACAAACATATATCGTACATCATATTGGTATGGGTCAAGCATATAAGGTACGTTGTCGGTTCAGGACTTTTAACAATACTGTGTCATATCAGTACCGGCCAAACACATATGGTATGACATTCGGTTTTGGTTTTAGCTAAATTTCAGTTATATATAGCAAGTACCATGCGTCAAAGTACCGGTTCAGTCCTATACAGTAATGATCCCAATCCTTTTGAAAACGACAACACCTCCAAATCCCTGATCTTCCGCTGAAACCTTGAACAATCGTTGTCTATTATCGCCATATAAAAGAGCCCTTTACTCATTTTTGATTGCACTTTCTCAGTCTCCTTGCTCATTTCTTTAGCTCACCATTTCCCAAAGCCCAAAAACCTATCTCCACCCACGCTGCCCACTATGATCCGAAATCCAAATCTACAACAAAATTGAAGTTTCGTCAACATGTTTCGGGTATCAATCGATTCCTATGCTACTTATATACATTATGCATCATACATTAATGCTTAAAAGAGACGGTAAAAAATGTGGTCTAAGAAGGTAGTGTCTATACACAGATAAAGTAATATTTGGATTGCACTTAATTGTATTGAGCAACCGGCTCACTATGTTGTCCATCTCCCACTATACTATACTTTCGATACGTTTTAAACTTCAACTAAATTAGTATTGCTAATAAAATAGTTGATGATATTAAAATAGTCATATTGGTCAAATGTTATATTATAAAGTGTTCCATATATACACTTGTGAAGAAATTTCAATGCTAATATAAACGAGTATTATTATAGACTTATTTTTTTATAGAATTGGTATAAATGAAAATTAAGTTTAACTACACCATTATAATCTTGTTTAACCTTTTGGTACATTATGTTAATTTGGTTTCAGTCACTAACAATTTGAGCTTTGTTTATCTATGCTTGGATGTTTATGATAAACAAACACTGGGACATTTATAAGATCACAAAGATGTTTAAATCATTTATTGGTGATAAATCTTCAAATACGACGTGTTTCTAAGCTTTAGTGGCACACAGGTACTCATGATTCCTTTATCTTTTATAAGTATATATACTATATACTAATTCGAGCAGCTCATGTTACTTAAAGCGGACCGAGACATACATTATTAATTAGTAGTTTGACAAATGCTTGATTAATATTCATTGTAGAATATAATACAAAAGCATACCTTTGACTAGGGACAATAAGATAATATAAAATTATGTCTCAAGCCTGTTTAATACTGATCAGGTATCGGGTATGCCTACAAATATCTGAAATACTTATTAGTTTATTAAAAAAAAGTATTTGTTTGAGATTTCCAAATATATTTTTTTCACCATTCTAGTTTTATATTAAAGTGGGTTCATTAAGAAAAGTGTTTGTTTGAGATTTCCAAATATATTTTTCTCACCATTCTAGTTTTATATTAAAGTGGATATGGTGAAATTTAAGAAAAAGATTAGTTAAAAATAAACTAAAGTAATGAATACTTGGAATGCCTAGGAATATTCTTTGACGATGTGATGTATGTGATGTAGAGTTGTCAAAATTGGTCTAAATTGATATGTAATGGGTTTTTAAACAAAACTATTATGATAATAAAGTAAAGTTCATATACAAATAAATTAACATACAAAACGTACAAATTGTAGAAAAAAATAAAAACATGACGGCATTTTCATAAATATTTGTCGTAGGGCAATTATCAAAATTACTCTACATGATCATTTGTAGAGTGATTTTGGCCTTGTAGAGTCATTTTATAAAATGCCCCTTGTAGAGTAATTTTGATCTTGTAGAGTAACTTTGTAAAATATTCTTGTAGAGTCATTTTGATAAAAAAAAAAAAACCTACCCCCCCCCCCACACAAAAACCTAAAAATACTAACCCCTCCTCCCAAAACTAAAGCTAAAAACTAAACATAAAGTTAACCCATAAGTAAATGCAAAACAAATTACTCTACAAGATCATTTCAAATTACTTACAAGAACATTTCAAACACTCTACAAGAACCAAAATACTCTACAAAACATTTACAAAATCATCACAGACCAATCACTCTACAAGAACATTTTACAAAATCACTCTACAAGACCAAAATCACTCACAAATGATCCCGTAGAGTAATTTTGAAGACCAAATATTTACAAAAATGCCACCGCGTTTTGCTTTTCCTTCAGTTTGTACGTTTTGTATGTTAATTTTATATGTATTTGATATTTAGTCATGATAAGTATATGCGAGTTATATTCAGAGAACAACATGCAACCAAAGTTTGTCATTATGCTGAATTATAATCCTAAAGTTTGTGTGCCAAACAAAGAACACAATAGTACGAGACCAAAATTTTATTTCCAATCCTACACCACACATTTTGCTGACTGCACCAATCACGGCGAGAATAGGGCAACACCACGGCCGATCGATTGAGATGACCGGATGCACACGAATGCACCAATGGGGACGATGGTAGTTAACCAATGTGGGGGACGAAGTCGTTACCTCCTGTGATTAAGGAAGAAAGGGAAACTCAGTTGCAAAATTCCATTTGTTTGTTGCCGGACCTGGATTTGGGGCAAGGCGGTGGTTATCGGTGGTATAAGCAACTGAATAGACTATAGAGGTGGTGATGACCGACGACGAATCTAGGTTAGCTAAATCAAATTAATTAAATGATTAAATGGAGAAAATGTGACCCACGTAAACTAAAAAATTAAAAGAGAAAACGAAAATTATGGCTAATGGCATATAATTGGAGTAGTAAAGAAGCCAACTTTCATATCGAAGTACCTTACTAGAATCTTTTCATATCTGTACTAACAAACACATATGTACACATACTGGTAGGGTCGAGCATATAAAGTATGTTGTTGGTTCATGACTTTTAACAATACTGTGTCATATCAGTACCGACCAAACAAATATGGTATGACATTCGGTTTTGGTTTTAGCTAAATTTCAGTTATATATAACAAGTACCATGCGTCAAAGTACCGGTTCAGTCCTATACAGTAATGATCCCAATCCTTTTGAAAACAACGACACCTCCAGATCCCTGATCTTCCGCTGAAACCTTGAACAATCGTTGTATGTAACGCCCTGCTTTCCCGTACTTTCTTTATTTAGAAACCGTGTCTTGTAATTCTATTTTTGGAAGCTGTAATTATCGTAAACGTCTTTAACCGCATCGTTGTAAAACCGAGGCTATGATCATAATGAATTCAAGATTCTTAATATTCATTCGTTATAATATTGTACGTGATTGGAAACGCTTGTGATCCGTGAAACTCGTAATCGTTAAACTAAATTCGTTACGAAAATATAATTACCTATTCATTTATTAAGTTAATTAATTAAATTAATTAATTAATTAATTTAATTAATAAATTAAATTAGTTAATAAAATTAATTAATTTCTTTTAAAAAAATTAATTAAAATGCTATTATATATATATATATATATATATATATATATATATATATATATTAACATTTAGGATTTAAATGTTAATATATATATCCTTCTTTAATAAAGTCCAAGGTTAAAATTGTAATTCTTGTATTCTCAAACTACGGGGGCTATTCTTACCATTCCTGTAAACTAATTTAAAGGTTTTATTTAATAAAAAAAAACTAATATAAAAATCGGCATCAGCGGGATTCGAACCCGGGACCTCCGGTTCAACAAACAAGCATTCAACCACTCCACCACCCACACCACATATGAACGAACCAGAAACACAAGTCATTTAAGCTTTGTTTCCGGGTCAGATCAGAACACAAAGGAGGGACGGCAGCAGCGGGTTTTGGGCCGGATTGGGTTGGTTTTTTTGATTTTTTTATTAACTTTTAACACTTAATAACCCACCTAAACTCACCTAACAACTAACCTAACTCATTCCTATAAAAACCACCTCTAATCCAAGCATTTTTACACTTTAATCTCTTTCAAACCTCTCTCAAAACTCTCCAAATCAGCTGCCAAATTCCAAGTTCGAGCAGATTCATACCTTCATACTAAAGTGAGCATAACTCACTCATACTCAACGAAATTGCCCAATTCTTTGTCCTACATACTTGGATTGACCTTAGTTTGAGTCCAAGGATTCTCCATGGAGAATCCAGACCTGGATATTCACCTATAAGGCTCCAAAGTTTTTTTTTGCTCAATTCTTTATAAAACTTATGATTTACCTTCAACAAACTTGTGTTCTTGTGCTTCTAATCAAACTTATGATTAGTAAAGCCTAACCAAGCTTGTTAACATGAATTAAGGGCTGTTTTAACACCCAAACTTTCTGTTTTTGAAGAGCTTTAAGCTCACAAGTGATACAAGTTCATGAACTTATTCATGTGTGTCCACCTTGGTTAGCCTGGGTTATCCTAACTTTGAGACCACACATCACTTGATGATTTTCATCATTATTCCAAGTTAGTTTGCTAGATTGAAAGTGTCACAACCCCGTCTAGCCTTTGACGTGTGTCAAAGTGTGCTCACCGGGTTGTATTTCACTTGGCTACTTGGTATTCATGGTGGCACACTTTACATTTGTCATTTACTCATTCTTGTTCATATTATTGTTCTAAGACCCTCCTTGTTACCTATGGTAACTTGTGTAGTGGTGAACATCATACGAGGTTCCAAAGTGGATGTTAATCCTCCCACCTCATACTTGACTTACATGACACTAAGAGGTTCCAAAGTGGATGGTTCATCCTCCCACCTCCTACATGACTAAGTAACTAATTTATACTATATAATATAAATCTTAAAACCGAACCCTTGATGATAACCTATGGTTATTCATCAAGTTACTAAGTTATATTACTAGTGTGTTTAGTTTCCTCGTTGCGATTCTTATAGGTTTAACCTTAACCATGAAACCCAATGGGTTCTAAGAAGTGTCAAAACGAGTGCTAGACCATAGTAATTATTTTCGTATAACATACTTTGTCATACTTTGAATCTCCATTCCGAATGTTCCATCCTCATTCCCAAAATACTCATACGCCTTTGTTTTCCTCATGTAGGATAACTCGGCGTTCATCCCATCAAACAACTACCTTCACGAACTTGTCAAGTTAGAAGACTTAGCAAAACCGTGAGTACACTCAACCCACTTTCGTTTATAACACTTTTGGGTGTAACATGTTTTCCATATACAAAATCACAACACATAAACTTTATGAAATGCACAAACAATCCTATATCCATGAATACTTGAATCGTTTACATTGATGCTTATATCTTGGACACTCTTTTGTAATACCTTAGTCATTAACTAATTTAGACCTTCGTTTGACATGTATAGCGCTATAGGAAGTAACGCATCCCCCTCCTCAGGAAATCTAGAGGCCATGTTAAAATATCGTGTTTGCGTTAAGGGTTTGACTAGTAGTATTGCATGCCTTGTATATGCTCTTGTAAAGTCATAGTTGCCATGAGGATTTGTTTGAACTTTATTCATAGTTGCCATGAGGATTTGTTTAAACTTTATTCGTATACGTATGCTATGCTTAAACTTGTGTACTCGCCTTTGCTTTTGCATTGAATTGTTATTTTAAGACATGCTACAGGTTGGTGGAGATGATGCTATGAAATCAAAGTAGCAAGGACCATAGTACACATTTAGACGTTTAGGTTTAATATTGTTGTATCAAATTTTGCCAAGTTATGTTGTTATTTGAATTTCCCTTGTAATGTATTGAATTTTTGTTATGAAATGAAATCCGGTTTATCTAAATATTGTCACAATTTAGTATTTATGAGTAATGAGCAATCTATTTCGTCCCGCTCGATATTTCCGCCATCGGTTGGGGTGTGATAGTCTATCATCGCCCAGTCTCCTTGCTCATTTCTTTAGCTCACCATTTCCCAAAGCCCAAAAACCTATCTCCACCCACGCTGCCCAATATAATCCGAGATCCAGATCTACAACAAAATTGAAGTTTTGTCAACATGTTTCGGGTATCAATCGATTCCTATGCTACTTATATACATTATATATCATACATTATTGCTTAAAAGAGACGGTAAAAAATGTGGTCTAAGAAGTAGTGTCTATACACAGATAAAGTAATATTTGGATTAGCAGCTTAATTGTATTGAGCAACTGGCTCACTATGTTGTCCATCTCCCACTATACTTTAATACGTTTTAAACTTCAACTAAATTAGTATTGCTAATAAAATAGTTGATGATATTAAAATAGTCATATTGGTCAAATGTTATATTATAAAGTGTTCCATATATACACTTGTGAAGAAATTTCAATGCTAATATAAACGAGTATTATTATAGACTTATTTTTTTATAGAATTGGTATAATGAAAATTAAGTTTAACTACACCATTATAATCTTGTTTAACCTTTTGGTACATTATGTTAATTTGGTTTCAGTCACTAACAATTTGAGCTTTGTTAATCTAGGCTTGGATGTTTATGATAAACAAACACGGGACATTTATAAGATCACAAAGATGTTTAAATCATTTATTGGTGATAAATCTTGCAAATACGACATGTTTCTAAGCTTTAGTGGCACACAGGTACTCATGATTCCTTTATCTTTTATAAGTATTATATACTATATACTAATTCGAGCAGCTCATGTTACTTAAAGCGGACCGAGACATACATTATTAATTAGTAATTTGACAAATGCTTGATTAACTATTCATTTGTAGAATATAATACAAAAGCATACCTTTGACTAGGAACAATAAGATAATATAAAATTATGTCTCAAGCCTGTTTAATACTGGTTAGGTATCGGGTATGCCTACAAATATCTGAAATACTTATTAGTTTATTAAAGAAAGTATTTGTTTGAGATTTCCAAATATATTTTTTTCACCATTCTAGTTTTATATTAAAGTGGATATGGAAAAAGTTTAGTTTATTAAAAAAAGTATTTGTTTGAGATTTCCAAATATATTTTTCTCACCATTCTAGTTTTATATTAAAGTGGATATGGTGAAATTTAAGAAAAAGATTAGTTAAAAATAAACTAAAGTAATGAATACTTGGAATGCCTAGGAATATTCTTTGACGATGTGATGTATGTGGTGTAGAACCAATATTTGAGATACTTCTACATCCAACTTTGGCATTTTTGAACAATTGCCTACATCTTCTGGCAATTGTTTGATGCATATAAGAAAGGGTGATTTACTTATCTTATACCCTAACGGGTCAAACATGTAAAAAATAAGCTTAAAATGAAACAAATTAAACGGGTCAAAAGTTGCCAACAGTTTGACAATTATTGAAGGGATATCTTTTCTAATTATTTGATATTAGACAACTTTTCTAAGTATTTGATATTAGACAAAAAGCATTTCAGGTTAACCCTATACAAAAATGACCAGCTTTGACCCATTACCCAACCTAGCCATTTTTCCACCTCTACAAAAGCCCGAAAGTAGAGAGGACCTGGGCACAACCATTTGTTTCTTGTAAGAAAATTAACAATTAACTTATTAGAACTAAAAAGACAACATGCGGTTACTATTTAATATCTTTATTATTTTTTAACAATTCATTCATTTGATGCTTATCTGAAGCAAAACAAACTGAACCCACTTTTAATTCGGCTGGTCCTGATTTGTTACTTGATCCGACCACCTGTTTTGCCAAGTCTACTATTTATCTATGAGAACATGACAACTAATGTGCCTCAAAGGGCAGCTACAGAAAACCATTATCAAAATAATTGCAAATAAAAGCATTTGTGACCATTTAATTTATAGATAGAGAGAAGATGATCTGAAATGCATAACCACAACAGAGAGCTTACTTTTAGAGCATCATGCAATAATTCTAACCCATTAGATGTAAGGTATGCGATAGAAGGTTGAAGATCCTGAAGTAATAAAATAAGCCATTGGTACCCCCAATGAAACAGTGACACTTGTGCAATGCAATATTATTTTTAACTTGTATAAACAATTAATGCATTATTATATACTTTTTGATCAAAAGCACACCTCTAGCATGGCAACAATATGACATACCTCCCACAATATTAAGGGGAAAGTTCATCATATTCTGACGAGGAAGATGAAGAACGCATAACTACCCATTTTCTACAGCCAACATGAAGCAAACTTGAACTCAAGAGTTCTCTTGGAGGAAACAAGTAGGGAAGAAAATATACCACTTCTATAAGATATAGAACTACTTATGGCCGTCAGATTACTTAGAAAGAAATGAATATCAACACAGGTGTCTCTTGTAAAGAGATTGATGAATGTATAACATCTGAAACCCAGCCCAAACATCTTGTTCATACTAACACATAACCCAACCCAACCCGTTTTGCCAATCATAATAATGACATTTGAAGACATGAAAAAATAAATGAATTTAGACCATGACACACACAACCCGAGCCAGCCTGCCCGCTTTGCCTATCTATGATAGTTATAGATTACAAAATCAACTTCAAGAAGGAGAATATGTATTCTTTGTCATAAACATTCCTGAGCAACTTTAAAGAGCTCATCCAGTCCATCTGTATTAACATGTCCCTCCTGTTTAATAAAGCTTCAACGAGCTTTTCATCTTCAACATCAGTCCACACTCGAAAGTTTCTATTACTAGTCGTCATTCCTGTAAAAAGAAGGTACAGATAAATGAAGTGGAGGTACAAATACAAGAAACGGAAGTATAAAACATGAAATGGAGGTATAAAATCTAAAAAACTATTGGGCGTGTTCGTCACAAGAATTTAGGTCAAAGGTATACCTTTTGAGCCATTATCAGATTTAAATTTTCCAAATTATCTTATTTAGGATCTTTTATCAACCTAACACTATGTACCTAATTAACTATAAACATACTATTTAGGATCCTTAATCAGCTATTAGGGCTGTTAATAAAGTTCACGGCTCGAGGCTCGGTCAAAAATGGCTCGGTTTGTAAACGAGCCAAGCCCAAGCCAAGGTAAGCTGCTTCATTCACCGTTTATGAATAGTCCATATGGCTATATCTATATTCTATCACACCTGTAATTCATTCTGCATTATGTGTATGTTAGAAATATCATTTTACATATATATCAATATTTGTAGTAAATGACATAAATTTTTTTTTATAAAAAATAATGTGCTTGCTCGACTAGCTACAAGCTGGCTCGAGCTCAACAGTTTCAACTCGTTAAGATAAAAATCATTTAACTTTGAGTCTGAGCATGACCCAATTTAGCTCAGCTAGTATACAGCCCTAAACACTATGTATTGATGCCTAACTAATAATACACATACTATAATCAACCTAACACTATATACTTATACCTAACTACCACTGGAAAATCTAAATCCGATTCCTTTTGGTCACCTCTATTGGGCGTGTTCGTCAACCTTTTCTTCAAATTCATGTGTTATAGCAATAGTCAGGTGATAATCTACACGTTTCTCCGAACTGAACTATGTCACTGCTAGAGGTGTAAAGAAAGTTTATAATACTGAACAGAGCAACCTTTTACGAGATTTCAATTAAATATCTTAAACTAATCAAATTCAAATAGAGGATCAGATCCGAATCATCTCAATCAAATCAACGCATAAATCCAGTTAATCCACTGAACTTTACATCTATACTTGTCGATAATACATAATTTAGGAGAGCCGGTAACATCAGAAACAAATCTAAAGTTTCTGAATTTATTACACATAGCATCCACATACTAATAATTTAGCTAATACAGAGACATGCTTTTTTTCCTCTTTTATTCAGTTCTTATCCTTGTCGATAATACATAATTTACACATAGCATCCACATACGTATCTAATCAGAAACATATCAAAAGTTTGGTGTTAAAAAATATACCAAAACATAATTTAGGAGCTTACAAATAATACAATAATATGGAAAACGAATCGAACCTGAATACAATAATGCGGAAAGCGAATTGAACCGATCGACACTTTAGCAAACCTGCGATGGCGGAGAGCTGGTTGAAACGGCGGTGATTTACTCCGGCAGAGAGGCGTCGTCTGGTGGAGAACGGTGGCGGTTTACTCCGGCAGAGAGGCCTCCGGTGGAGATGACGGTGGCATTTACTCCGGCGGATCGATGAAACTGGGAATCGTCATTTTCTAGGGTTTTGTTCGTAGAATGATCAACAGATACAATTTCTATAAGTTCTGAATTCCTGAGTTTTTTAAAACTTCCCCCCAACTTTGGAAGGATTTCAAATGTTACAGCTTGAAAGATTTCGTGGGATTTCATAGGATTTGAATTCAATTCCATTCCCTTCTCTAGTTGAAACGAACAGCCCAAGGAATGGAATCTAAATTCCAGTTCCTTCTGGATTCCATTCCAGTACGTGAAACGAACGAACGCTACCTAAATGTTTACAAAAAGTCATCAACTTTTTAAACATTTAGTGTTTCAGCTCAACTTCGATCTTGTACCACTTAAGCCAAAAACCATGATTATCACCACCACAAATTTGTTCTTACACAAACAAATATATGCAACAGACAGAAGCAACATACTGGGTATCGTATCACCGTCGGCTTTGGCCACGGTTTCCTCCTTCTTCGTCGGTTGCTACTATCAACGAGAACACCCACAAGCTTCCCCCGCCCCAAAATGAGTGGGAAAGCATACAAGCTTTACAATTGGTCACCGTTGTCACGGCCATTACCACCTACCAGTCGCGGTCGGCACCACCATAGCCATTGCCAAAGTCACTGCGACTCTCACCGTTATCTCCTCCACCACTTATAGCCACTAGCCACAATTAAAGTAAAGCTTTAATGCGTTATGAAGGTTGAACGTTTATGATAGTGATTCAAGTAAAGCTGCGTAATGTACAAGTTGAGAGAGGCAGAAATATTAAAGTACGATCCTAGTACTTGGGGGTCCGTTTTAATATGAAAGTTGTTTATAGGCCGAACCCGAATTTATAAAAAAAACTTCTATATGTCGTGTATATGGCATCAAAAAACACAAAACTTAACGCCAAAAAATAGCACTTGCTGCGTATAGTACAAGCCTATACGCATCGTATAGATCCCCTCAAAATCAGCTCCGGACCAATCAGGCACTGATTTTGAGGCCGCCATATACGCGACAACAGTGTCCAAATAGTGAGGGTGGGGTGTGTGTGGATAGATCCGCCCTACAAATAAATATCTAGAAATTTCAAATACTTAGACAAGTAAAGTATTGGGATTCAAGTTCTTAAAAATAGTAGTAGTACAAGTAGCACTGTGGGATGGTTGTGTAACGAGTTCCGAGCATTGGTTGAGTTTTTTTAATGTTGTTAGAAATGAGCTTAGCCAAGCTGACCAGCAAACAGTTTTTTGTAAACCAATAAATGCATTAGGATATCCCTTTTTAGACTTACCTGAGGCTTTCAAAAACCTTGAGTTAACATCACTTTGGTAGAGTAAAATGCCAAAATCATCGTCCCCTGAGCTTTGGGCACTTTTGCCTGTTACATCCAAGATAAGAATTAATGCTAAACCTAAACTGGTGCATATGATTATGTCCTATGATGATCGGTCCGATGAAGTCGGTGTATAGGTATTCACAGTCGAGTTATATCCTTCACATACCTGTTGAAATGTGCATTGATGCATCCCAGTCCTGCCTGCAACAAACAGATGCAGAACGCTTAATACGTAGTCATATAGAACTGTTTTGTTTGCTATTAGTAAAGTGTTTTGAGTTTTGACTGTTGGTCATATTCCTACACTATTGAGGAAATCAGAATGATGCCGATGGGCAAATTGGTAATTCCAACTTCATTTGGTAAACAAAGTACGGACTCACCATCTTCAGTTTATAGTTATAGTAGTGCAGTGTTTTCTCCTTGCTTTCCTTTGAATACGCGCAGTTTCTTCCTTTGCTTTCTCAATTGAATACCTTCCTACATCTTACCAGAAAAATCCATGTCATGAGGATGCATCAAACATCAAATTATGTCATAATCCATTAACAAACTCCATCAATACTAATTTTCTTTTACTTGAACCAGAATTCATCAGCTAATCAAATTTCAGTTTGATGCTCAAAAGTCAACATTTTTGGAAGGAAGGGGGTGTTATTCTTGCTTCGTATGTAACAAGCAAGTTAAATAAAAGACGGCGTGTACTTACCTGTTTCCTTTTCCCCGAAAAAGAATGTGAAGCCTCCCTCAATATCTTCATCAGATTCAATGACAAACCTCAATTATCTTTCCTATATCACACATACCACAATTATTTGATCAACCATGTGTGCAGTATATACATGTGTGTGTGCTTGTAATGGAACAAACTCTGTTTATAAGAACGTAACTTTAGGAATTTAGCACTAGTTAAAGAATATGGTTGCCCCTAACTAAAATGCAGAAAGAAACAGTAAATAGTAAATACCGGTTCAGTATGGGATACACTGTTGTATTTGGGTCTCCTGCTGTAATATTTTGGACCGATCATCACGTTTTACTGAGTTCCAGGTTACCATTTCTACCTTGGGGGAGGCACTTGTGGACTGTAATCAGTAATAACTTGAGTTCAATGATGACTAGCAAACTGGTCATAAGTTCAATCAAACACCTAAAGTTCCTGGGGTCAACAAAGAATGGTATTCGTACATGCCAGAAAACAAAGTTTATATCCACACTAAGGGTGTATGGTGTGGGGGACGTCCCCGGGGTGTCCAGGAGCGGCGCCGTTCCGGCACACCGCCCCCTCTGGGCGTCCCCGACCTCTCCATCACCCCTCGCTTGTGCCAGGCCTCCTCTTTCTTCTTTATACACATATAATACATACACACACATTGAGGCCATCCCCACACCCGGACCTGGCAGATCATCGAACTACCTTCCTCCACACCACACAGTCTAAAAGTAAAAACCAATTAACAGTAGAAATAACGCTACTTATTGCAAAAACAAACAAACAGAAAAAATAATAACCCAAAAGTTTGTGCTGAATTATAACCCTAAAGTTTATGTGCCAAACAAAGAACACAATATGTACGGAACCAAAATTTTAATATCCAATCTTACGCCACACATTTTGCAGACCCACCAATCGCAGCGAGAAACCCTAAAACTGGCTTCGTAATTCCCCATCCTCACACAAAGAGCTGGGAGATTTTGGAGATCAGGTGGCAATTTGGGGAGCAAATCAGGATTGACTTCTTTTTTTTTTATATAATAATAATAATAACAACAACAATAACTACCACATCTACACGCGCCGCTGAAATTTCCGATCATTAACTACACGCGCCGCTGAAATTTCCGATCATTAACTGCGAGTTCATTATCAACATTATTACATTACATCGCATCAAGAACGTTTACAAATCCTCTCATTCACAACAACGCCGTTAACCTAATGAGAGTGTAACCCTAACTCTACGGAGTTCCTCCACATTCGTAGTGATTTGCTCAACATCAGTAGTGAGTTCCTCGACATTCGTAGTGATTTCCTCGACATTAGTTGTGATTGCACCAATAGACTCTATCGTCAACTCGGCCGGAGAGGTTATCAATCTGAGACGTTAGTGTTACAAATCGAGACGTTGCGTCAAAGAAACCAACGTTTATTGCCATCATAACGGCGGTAATGGAGCTGTCGAGCGAGTTGAGGAGTTGACGATTGGTCAATGCCGGTGGCTCGGTGGCGGAGACGGAGGAGAAAAGTAGGCCGGCTGAGGAGCTTGAGTATTCATGTTGATTGCGGACATTTGGTGGATCACTGGAGATAACGCCGGTTGGCGGATTACCGGAAACGACGCCAGCTGGCGTCACCGGGATAACAACGTGCGCTTCCGAAGTGAGTATAGGTTGCGGAGAACGGTAGCCAAGAAGTTGAAGAAGGAGAAACAATGGTGTGAGTAAAACTCTCCAGAAGGGTGACATCGTAGGGGGAGGGAGAAGGTTAGAGAGAGAAAGAGTTAGAGTGAGAGTGTATGCGTTGGTAACCGTTTCCGTTTTAAAATAACAGATTTAACATATATAAATAACCGTTTTGTGCATTATGATATCATCTTTAGTCAAGAATGGAATCAACCCATCTAATTGGTTGGTACACAGTAGTCTTGTGTATTTTCTTTTATTTTTATTTTTTGGTAAAGAATCACCCAGAAAATATTATAAAAATAAACGGGTACCCGGATAAACCTAGCACAAAGTCACCCAAAAAAAGACTTTAGGCTATGGGATATGGTGGGGCGGGGGTTTGGGGTGTTGGGTGACACATGGAAAAGGAGGGGCCTCGCCCATGAATGGGCTCAGCGGTGGGTATGGTGGGGCGGGGGTTTGGGTTGGCTAGGCCACGTGGATTTTTTTTAACACATAATATTTTAATTAAGAAAACCTAAAATATTATTAAACAATCCTAAACATTACAAAAAAAAAATACTTATTAAACATTTCTAAACATACAAAAAAAATACTTATTAAACATTACATATAAAAAAAAACTCTAAAGCGTAAGTAGATCTAGAAGAGGGCGAGCTTGTCGAACACCCGCATCTCCTTGGACCGGTACTCGATGTTGGCCACCTCGACCCGGTCGTCCTGGCTTATGTCCCCTCCCGGGACACTTTGGTAGTAGGCCTTGAACCGCTCGAGTTTCGGTCGTAGGTCGCGCCACTTGTGTTGGCAAGCGTTTAGGTTGTGCCGATCGTTCCCGACGTTATGCCGAAAGCTTGCGAAAGCCTCCGG
Organism: Scalesia atractyloides; assembly: GCA_947069175.1. Classification (NCBI taxonomy): domain Eukaryota; kingdom Viridiplantae; phylum Streptophyta; class Magnoliopsida; order Asterales; family Asteraceae; genus Scalesia; species Scalesia atractyloides. Next base: position 19,987,138 of record CAMTDV010000021.1, on the reverse strand, counting down.
CCAGAAACGGCTTTCACCGGCTTGGCGAGCCTTCATCGCGTCGACGACGCACGAGACAAGTGCAAGCTCTTCTTCGTTTTGTCCACGAGGCCATGATCAGCGGTTTGAAGTTGTCGGTTTCGGGTGGTGGTAGTGGGTAGCGAAGTTGAATAGCGGGGGGGGGGGGGGGGGGGGGGTATTTATAACCGCTCGGGTTAGCCGTTTGGCCAAGCCAAATGATTTGTTTTTAAATTTTAAAATGGCTAGGTTGACCCGCCAATCACCACCCGCCACCTCACCCGCCTAGCCCCGCCCAACGCCGGGTGCCAGAGTACCGCCCAACGGGCCATGCCATAAGCCAAGCCCCTCCGGGGTGGTGACTTGGGCGTTGCCCGCCAACCCACGCCCAAACCTCCGCCCCATACCCCATAGTCTTAGGAACCCCTACGTATGAAAACCGTACAACACATGCTGAAGCTACTAAGGGTAGGAATCCTAGTAGGAGCGGTACTAATAAAGTGGTTTCACGAACCGAAAACTCATCTAATCCACAAGATGCCGATATGGATTCGTTTCGTTATTATATTGATATGGTATCGACACCTATTTAAAATGAAAAGGAAAAAAAGAACAAATAGCATGGAAAAGTTTAAATAACATGAATCTCGTGTCAATAAGGACATACGGTCAACCTTTTTTTTCAGATAATTCGAAGTCAAAATGTATGTCATACTTTTGATTTACTTTAACATTTTAGGGATCACAATAGCACAAATTTTCAATGGTTTATAATTTGTTAAAGTGATATGTTACTTAAACGATAGTAACAAGATTAGATAAACCATTACTATGATTTTTTTATGATTATTAAAATAAGTGAAATAAAGATAAATTAAAAGTTATATATCATATGCAACATTTTTTAGAGTTTTAAGATTTAAGGTTAGGTCTGTAAATGCATTGAATGTTTAATGAATCGTCTGTGAAATGTTTAACAGTAAGTTTTACATCCGGTATAATTGTGTTCATGTGGCTGACCGTGTGAAAGGATAAAATGGAAAATTACTTATATACCCGTTTTGATTAGGGCTGTTCATGAGCCGAGCCGAGCCAGGCCAAGCTCGGGCTCAGCTCGGCTCTGCTCGGATTTGAAACCTAGCAAAAAATCTAAGCTCGAGCTCGGCTTGGTTTTAAACCGAGCTGGCTCGGCTCGGCTTGGTTTGGCTCGATTTTATAAAGAAAAATTAATATTTATCTCTTAAAATTCGGTAGTCTAAAATATTATTCAATACTTCAAAAGAATATATTCAAAGTAAGTTTATCATAATACATTACAAATCAAAATCAAGTTCAACAAAGCAAAATAAGTTTTAATTTCAAAGAATACAATATTAGTTCATTAGTATGGTAATCAACCTTCGAATATGCCATAGATATCAAATTACAAACCTATATACATGTAAATAGTAATCAATGTTTTTTGTAATATGTTATAATGTATATAAAATTAAAATTTATTATAAGTAAAATAATCCGAGCTAAATTGAGCCGAACTACAAAGCGAGCCAAACCGAGCCAACTCGGTTCGTTGTGAGCCGAGCCGAGCCGAGCTAGCTCGGCTCACTTTTAAACTGAGCCATATCAAACGAGCTTTTTCCGAGCTAAATCCGAGCAAACTTCGAGCAAGCTCTAAGCCGCGAGCTTTTTGAACAGCCCTAGGTTTGATCAACCAATTGTAGGGAAAAAGCCTTTTGACTAGTCTCGGCTCACTTTTAAACTGAGCCATATCAAACGAGCTTTTTCCGAGCTAAATCCAAGCAAACTTCGAGCAAGCTCTAAGCCACGAGTTTTTTGAACAGCCATAGGTTTGATCAACCAATTGTAGGGAAAAAGCCTTTTGACTAGTCAAAAGTTTGACATACATTTTGACTTTGTATTATCTGAATGAATTTCAATACCATAACAAACAAAACCCATATGGAATGAATTTCCACCGCATCATGCAGTGTTGATGAGATGTCGGTTCGCAAAACCACTTTATTAGAAAAGAAACAATCTAATTACATAAATATATAAATATAAGGATATAATCGTACTTTGCCTTGACCATAAATATGTGAGGAATGATAAAATAACATAAAACAAATACCGTGAGAACTTTTTGATCCGAGGCGAGTTATGCCAAAAAAATTATACAAACGTAGATGAAAATATTATAAATACATCTGTAAAAAAAAGTAAAAAAAAATCTCGAGGTAGTAGTTTTGACTGATGTAAGTTTTTTTTACGTCTGGGTGCAAAATTAAATCTTAAAATTTACGCGCAGACGTAAAAAAAATTGCATCAGTCAAAACTACCGCCTCAACAATTTTTTTTACTTTTGTTTACAGATTTCTTTATAATGTTTTCATCTACGTTTGTGTAAAAAACTTTTGGCCTAACTCGCCCCGGATCAAAAACTTCTAGGGTTCTCGCAACTCGTGGTGGTTCTCATTTGAACCGAATCATATATATATATATGTATATATATATATAAAGTGTAACGTACAATAAGGCTTATCATACGAGCGTACGCGATTGTGAAATCACATGTTATAAATCGTATCTTGGTGAAGTTTATGAAATTGCATGTTTTTTGTACAATTTCGCATATTGTTGTTTTCAGCACAATCGCATGTTAAAAAACCAATCGCGTACGCTCGTACGATAAGCCCCATTTGAGAAGAAATAATGTGAGAAGAAAAATAAGAAATGACATAATGGTAAATCATTAAATAGTTTATAACAACTTTCAATACTTATGTATCTCTCGTTAATAAAGTAAAAACGTTTTCTCATACACATTTCAAAATTTATCCTACACATACTAAAATTTATCCTACACATGTCAAAATTGTCTTACACCATAAATTATTTTATCTTGAAAAAGTATATTTAAAAATGAGTTACAAGTTTAATTAGTTTCCTAATTAATGAAAATTATAAATTTACCTATATGTCTTTTTCAACAACATTAAATAAACATATTAAATGAAGTAAATTTAGAATTTCTATTGGTTTAAAACTTATTCTTTTTATTATTATAAATATTTTCTTCTCATTTCAACCCTCTACTATATATATATATATATATAGGGATCGGTTCAAAAGAGAACCAAGCCGAGTTGCGAGAACCGCGAGAACCAGTCTCCACCAATAAGATAATGACAACTAAAAGGGTATTATAGTCATTTAATCAAAACCATCAAATCATCTCTCTCTCATCATTAAAGTCACTTTTAAAGTATTTTCAATTTATCTCTCTTCAATTTCTCTCACCTCTTTTTATTATTTTGTAAAAAAAATTATAAAAAACTTTTTGTAAAAAAAAGTTTAAAAATGGGGCAAAAAAACGGGTGAAAAAACGGACGTAAAAACCGGCGTAAAAAAAGTTTAAAATGCACGCGTAAAAAACAGCGTAAAAAAGTTTTAAAATGCACGCGTAAAAACCGGCGTAAAAAAGTTTATAACCTGCGCGTAACTAAAGTTTAAAATGCACGCGTAAAACCGCGCGTAAAAAAAGTTTTATACCGGCGCGTAAAAAAAGTTTAAAACCACTCATAAAAAATGTTAAATCGGCGCGTAAAAAAGTTTCTATACCGGCGTGTAAAAAAAGTTTAAACACGCGCGTAAAAAAAGTTTTAAACCGGCGCGCAAAAAAAGTTTTAAACCGAGCGTAAAAAAAGGTTTAAACCGGGGCGTACAAAAGTGTAAACCGATTTGTAAAAAAAGTTTGAACGGCGCGTAAAAAAAGTTTTAAACCGGCGCGTAAAAAAATGTTTAAAACAGCGCGTATAAAAAGTTTATATATCGGCGTGTAAAAAAAGTTTTAAACCAGGTCGTAAAAAAAGTTTTATAACCGGCGCGTAAAAAAAGTTTTTAAACCGGCGCGTAAAAAATGTTTAAAATCGCGCGTAAAAAAGTTTATATACCGGCGTGTAAAAAAAGTTTAAACCCGCGCGTAAAAAACGGCGCGAAAAAAACGAGGCGTAAAAAACAATGCTAAAAAACGGCGCGAAAAAACGGGGCGTAAAAACGACGCGTAAAAAAAACTGCACGTAAAAATAACGGCTCGTAAAAATGTTTTTTTTTGTAAAAAAATAATCTTGAAAAACTTCGTTTTTTGTTTAAAAAAACCGATTTCAAAATGTTTTTTAATAAAGAAATTCTGATTTTAATAAAAAACAAAAAATATAATAAAACAAAAAAGTAATAAAAAACAATAAGACAAAAAAACAAATTTACCAAACTACCCCTTTTTGCATTAAAATATAAAAAACATAATAAAAAAAGGATTTAATATTAATTTTAATTACTTTTAATCTCATCTCATCAATCCATCATCTAAGATCTAATAGTTAGAAAGTGGATCTTACGGTTCTTACAACTGTAGGTGATTATCATTTTAGCCATCCTTATATATATATATATAGAGGATAAAGATCAAGAAAGAACCCTTATTAGTTTCGAGAACTTGAAAACTTCCTCCCACCTATCAGATTTTGACACATGAAAACACTTGACTTTTAACAGAAGGGCAATAATGTAATTTTACTGTACTCTCTCTATTCCTAATCCTTACCTCTCTCTTCTGGACATATATAAGTTCTTTCTCTCTTTTTTCTTTTTTCAGTTCACGAATCTAAATCCCTTTCTCATTCTACTTTCAAGGTTACAAGCTTAATGAAAATGAAAAGCAAATCGAAAGAGAGGAGTTGCAGGCTCGACTGGTCAAGCGTCTCAGATCTAAAGAAGAATGAAAACGATTATGATGATATCGCAGATCTGATCCTTTTCTTTTAAAACATGATGACGAATCAAAACCATTTGAAACATGATATCGCAGATGTAATCGTATATCAAGTAAGTTCATTTTATTTGAAGTTAGTTCTTATTTAGATAGGACTTGGATTTGCTTTAATTTGTTTATTTAGGTTTAATTTTGGTCAGAGAACTGCGAGAATTTTTTGATCCGGCGCGAGTTGGGTCGAAATTTTTTTACAAAACGTAGATAAAAAAATATAAATGCAATTTCGTTATAACTGTCATTTTTTTTCATTTTTGAAGTCGTCATTCTTAAAACACTCAATAAAATACAATGATCTTTTAAAATACAATCTGTAATTGTAACTGAAATTATAACTGACTTTTAAATATTATAATATATATTTAACGCATTCAAGTTATAAAACAATTAAAGTTTTTAATTATGTTAAAGAATGGTAATAGTTTAAATTGCCTTCTTTTTTGTTAAAATAAATTAATATAATAATTATTACCTTTTGTGTCCCGTTATTGTTATTTTTTAATAAAATCTTGAATGATAACTACAAATCATTTCTATTTAAAATGTTTGCATAACTTATAAATAAACAACAACTTGATGTTTGGTCAATGATTATTAATAAATGTCAAACATAATCACTCTTAGAGGTTGGTTTTTATTTAAAAGAATCAATATTTTTTTCTCATTAGCAGTGACACTATAAAGAATAAAAAAAGAAAAAAAGTTAAGTTACTAATATGAAAAACTTACAAATAAGACGACAAATATGGGGTACAAAGAAATATTTAGAGATTTATAGATTGCTTATATTTTATTACTTATATATTATCAATGGGCAGATGTAAAAGTATTTAGGTACACTTAGATTTGAAGGTCTTATATTCAAAACTTCAAATCCCATGTGAAAGGATAAAATGAAAATCGCTCATATAATCGTTTTCATCAACCAATTGCAGGAAAAAGCCTTTTAACTAGTCAAAAGTAGTGGTGGCAAAATGGGCAAGTTTAATGAGTCAAGATAGGTTTGGGTTAAGATAAGTATAGGTCAGGATGTGTATTTTAAAAAAAATGTCGGATGGGTAATAGGTCAAGACGGGTTTGAGTTAGTATGGGTGTAGGTTAATACAGGTTTGGGTAAAGATGGAATGAAAAAATAAATAAAAAGTAAAAAATATAAAAAATAAAAAATTTAAAAAAATTGGGAAAAAATAAAAGAGTCAAGAAAATTTAAAAAAAAGGCTAAAAATTCAAAAAAAAAAATTCAAAAAAATCCTAAAAATAAAAAAAATCTAAGAATTCTAAAAAAATCCTAAAAATTCAAAAAAATCAAAAAGTTCAAAAAATTCAAAACAAATATATTTTAAATATCGAAAAATTATAAAAATCCTAAAATGTGCAAAAAATTCTTACAAATAAAAAAAAATCCTAAAAATTCTTAAATATAAAAAAATTCTACAAGATTAAAAAAAATCCTAAAAATTCAAAAAAAAATCAGAAAAATTCTAATAATTCAAGAAAATCCTAAAAAATCGAAAAAATTCAAAAAAAATCCTAAAAGATGTAAAATATAAAAAAATTCTAAAAAAAAAAAAAATTCGAAACAATTCTAAAAAAAAAAAAATTCTAAAAATCCTAAAAAAATTAAAAATAAAAAAATAAAAAAAATTTCTTAAAATTCTAAAAAATCAAAAATAGTATTTTTTTATTTGAATTTTTTTCATTTTAGAAACTTTTTGAATTTGTAGAATTTTTTTATTTTTTAGATTTTTTTAGAATTTTAGTTTTTTTTAACTATTTTGATTTTTTAGGATTTTTTGGATTTTTTTTGTATTTTTTTGAATTTTTTTGATTTTTTTTATTTATTTGAGTTTTAAGGATTATTTTTTTGATATTTTTTGGTTATTTATATTTTTAAGATTTTTTTTTGAATTTTTGGGATTTTTTTTGAATATTTTGATTTTTTTGGGGATTTTTTTGATTTATTATTTTTTTTAGTTTTGTTTATTTTTTGTAATTTTTTGATTTTTTAGGATTTTTAATTTTTTTATAAATTTTTTGAATATTTTGATTTTTTTATTTTGTAGAAATTTTTTGGTTTTTTTTTGAAATTTTTAAATTTTTTATGAATTTCTAGTTTTTTTTTAATATTTTATTTTTTATATTTTTAAATTTTTTGTTTTTATTTTTATTTATTTTTGAATTTTTTGGGTTTTTTTATTTTTTTTGAATTTTTGGGATTTTTTAGATTTTTTTTTTATTTTATGATTTTTTTTAATTTTTTAAATTTTCTTCTAATTTTTAGGATTTTTTGATTTTTTTGAATTTTTAGGATTTTTTTTGAACATTTTGATTTTATCATTATTATTATTTTTTTTTAGTTTTAAATTTTTATTATTTTTAAATGAAAAACGAAAAGAGAGTAATACGGCAGCGATTGGTAAAGTCATAGTTGTGAAAAAAATATCTACGAGTAATAATTAGTTTAGTGATTTTGTCTTGTACCCATCTTGACTCGCTTGGGTTTTATATAATCCCATCCTGACCTACACTTCTTTTTTTTATCCACCACTTCATAACCCATCCTAACCTAGTGATTAATTTTGTTTGGCTCATCTTAACCAATCTTAAAAATTTAAAATAACCATATCAACCCAAAATGGAATGGACGGGATTATTTTGGGAGTCTAAGTTTAGCTATTATTTTCCCTATTTTTTAGAAATATTGCCCTACCTAAATAAGAAAACTATTCTCGCTCCCAAATGGGTTGAATTTTGAGATCACAGCCATAAGTTTTATAGTCAAAGTTTAAACGAATTCATAAGATTCAGATGGTTGATTGATTATAAACGAATTCATAAGCTTCAGATGGTTGATTGATTATAAGATCTTGATCTGGAGTCTGGACTAATCTTGATTGTCTTAAATAATTTATTTAAAAGTTTATTAATTTGTTTAACTTTCTTAAATAAATCAAATGGGCTAACTAACTAAGGAGCTCATAGTTAGTCTTTGACGTGAATTACAAAACTATGAGAAAGAGTAAGATTTTCCAATCCGGTCCAACATCAATCTTTCGAAGCCCAAAACGATCGTGGGTAAGATCTCAATCCTTACAACCTTGCTTTATAGGTGATCATTTTGATATTTGACAAATAACGAAAACTAGAAATGCGACCCGCCGCTGGGGCCGGATTTATATTTATATTCAGCCGGTTGTCATTCAGTCACCGGAGCAAAAAAAGTTAGTATCTAGGTATAATACAAATGCTTGCAAGTTACATGACTAACATTAAGCATGTTAGTAAGTGCAAAAGACATTATCCTAGGCGAGGCGGCTTCTTGAACTACGGCTTCCAGTTGCAGTTGTTTCCCACTTAGCAACTGTACAAAAGGTGTTTCCCCTTCCTATCATTCTTGATGCCTCTTCTTTCTTATAAGCACTGCTGAAACCTGAAATGTTAAAAGGGGTTGGTTAGTGTGTTTTTTGTGCTAAGATATGGCAGTATTAATCAAGTATAGCATTGTGATTAAGTATCAAATCCTTGTAAGCCTTTAACCGCCAGGTGACCGACCTGAGAGATAGTGGAGTGGTTTGTACTAAAAAAATGGCTACTCCTCTTAAAAGACTATAATGTTACCCTACACATGTACCTTGATTATAAAATTATAAATTTCAGGATACAAAGCTTTCACCATGGATACTAAAATCCATATATATCTTAATTGTATATAAATCTATGCTATTTAATAGCGGTATGTGTTGTGAGAGGATTGTGCTATACTTTCCCATTGGCAATCAGTTCATATTTTCCTTCAAATTTAATTAATAATTCCTTGGTAAAATCATCAGTTTTAAATCTTTGAAAAACATGCGTATAATCTGGCCGAATATATGAAGAAAAATAACATCATACCTTCAACACCATCACCTCTAGATACAACACACACCATACTAACTTTATCTAACCTATCAACCTCAGAAACTACAATTGCATCTACAAAAGCAGGACTTTCCATGTCTGTTACAACTGCTAGGCACGACCCTAAAAACAATAAACCCTTCAACAAACTTTAACGATAGTATATGAATATTTTAGTGTACAAATTTGCAAGAAGATCTTACGTATGCTACAATCATGTCCATCAAATCCAAGAAAGCAAACAGGCTTTCCATCGCCATTTGAGTTGAATGAGTTGGGGCACTGATTGGACATGAGAGCAGGGTTTACACCACAAAGTTCATATGATACCGGCGGGCAAATCAGATAGCATGTGTTGCAAATCATTTATCCAAAAGCAAAAGCTTTAGAATGGACAAAAGAAAACTGCAAAACCACAATAAAACGTTGGGTCCACCAGCTCCCGGGCAAGCTTTCCAAAACCCATCAACAGCAACCTATAGAAACAACATGCATCCATAAGTTTATATTAGAGCATATTGCATGAACAGGTAACACACTTTGTCGGATTTTTGTTTAGGGTAGTACACGAAAAAAACTCAAAGCTTTCAAAACAAAGTTTCATGTACGGATAATCTTCTATGTCGACCTGTTTCAAGACATTCAACATGGTCCAAGTTACCAACACATAATTTTTACCAGGTAAGTAAGATTGACTAAAATGATTTTTTTTAAAGTGTGGAGGTTTTTTTATGGAAAATTGAAAGCTGGTTACCTAAAGCAGAAATCAGACCAAAGTCACGTGATCACTAAACTGACTGAGAGATGGCATTCAAAAAACTTCATAAAGTTAAATAATTTATATAATTAATGATGAGTAGAAAAAGAAGTAATGTTTACCACTTAAATTAGAAGCTTCTGAAGGAAAGAATACGGTAGCTTACTTGAATCCATTGTCGTCTCCTCCTATTTTCTAATCTAAAAGTGTACTTGGGAATTGGAATTGATTATGAAAGTTGTTTTATCAGCTTATTGCATTTTGATATAGATATACAGTAATATATAGTTTCAAGGGTGTTTGGGATTGCTTATAGAAACAGTTTTAGCAATATAGAGTTTTAATTAGAAATCCCAAAAACCCCCCTTAAAGTTGAATAATACTTAGCTGCCATCTTTAGACCAACTAAACTCATAGCATGTAGTTAAAGGACTTTTAGATAAATGAGCATCCAAAAATGTCTTGTAAACCCATGCGGCCAGTTTGGTCGTAGAGTTGTCGCCATTGTTTGCCGACTCAAACTACTTTTATTATTTTCTACCTATAACCTGTTGTATTTTGTCTTTTTCCATCACCATTCATATTTTGGCTTTTCACCGTCGCTAAGAAATTTCCTTTTCTTTTGTAGTTGTGAGGTTGTACGTTTTTTTATAGTTGATCCGTTTTTTATAAAACACAACACGTACGCGACTTTCATCATTCTATGTCATTATGAATATTTTCCACAATTTATATCATCAAATGACACCAAAGAAAACTCATAATAATATCCTAGAAATATTATACTAACTTAATCTCACTAAAGAATAAAATATAAAACTATCAATCAATAACCCTCTAGAATAACTAATTCAACCACAAACATTTTCTAAAGAATAGTAATGGTAAAATCATAAAGATTTTTCATTTAAATATCTATATATCTTTATAAATAACTAACATACTGCATATTCAATTTCAATGAGTCTTTACCTTCTTCTGCAAATGCAATTGAAACCATTGAAGTTGCAGACAACAAACAAAATACAGTGGGCATCCAAAGATCTCTTCTTTGAACTTTTAGAGATCCATCTTCAACAGTTAAGCTGGAATCCAAGAACCCAACAACAATAATCAAACCCTTTTAAAAAAAAATGATATAAAAACAAACTTCATTGTGGCATTTGATCGAATACTTGAGCCTAAAAAAAATTGGGACATTTTTCTTTTCATGTGGGATACTTGAATCAAAAAATACTCCATAAAAAGGAATTAAACAGTGAAGTGAAAACACAACTGCTAATCATAACAATTTTATCAATAAACATAATTCGCTTAATTTCAACGCAAAAAACCACATACCGATCGTAACAGTAATCAATTTTATCCGGTACCGATCGTAACAGATTCTGGAACTGGCACATGTTAGTAGAATCAAGCAGAGAACAAATTGATTTACAACTAAGTGATATCCAGGCATAAAGAAGTTGGTATTAAAACGGTTACAAACCTGAAAATAAAGAGGCAGCTTGAAGGGTTTGATGGTTCCATCCGCAGCGTCACCGTGATTACACCTTCGTCGTCTGAAAACACAACAACACCTCTCTCTTCACACCACCGATATCGATTCACCGTTTTCTGTTCCATAATACACAGGGTTAGACGACGCGTCGTAAATGAGGGGGATTCGCTGTGACTTCACCACATCTCCGCCGTGACTCCACTGCCGCACCGCAGAAGGTGGGCTGGCCACGCTTCCTCTGGCTTCCCCCATTTTCTCTGACTCTCTATTTACACACACTCGTGTGTGTGGCTGGGAATAAATGGGTCTGTAAATGGATAATAGTTACAACCAAGATAGCATATCATACAACATCAAACTCCATAAAACACACTTTAAGCCTAAAGGACAACCATCCATAGCCTAACCTTGTTACAAATTATACTATTATATAAAATTCATTCACTTATATATTCAAATTCAAACCTTAGGAATAGTCTTAGCACCATTCAAAATCAGCCATAAGACCATGCCTACCGTCTCTATCGCGAGAACCATATAGAATCAGTGTCTTATGGCGGTCAAGTAGTTGACCTTGGACATAGCTCCAAACAAAATGGATTTACACGTGAGAGTTATTTACCGTTAAAAAGAAAAACCAATCTTAAATACTAACTTAAAAAAATGCTTTTTAGTTTATAGAAACATAAACAAATATATATTCCAATTATTGAAAGAGATAAAACTTTAGTCTCTCCACCACATATTTCAACCAACCCTTTGGTCATTTAAACACCATCTCCTGTACCTGCTCTTCTCATAACCCTACTCTATTCACACTAGATCTAAAATTCCGCCGTCATCAAATAATTGGTATTACTATGTGTTTTACTTTGATTTTGCAATTAATATTATTAGTAGCTTTTGAGGTTTATTAATCAGATGACAAGTTATTTTTTCCTTTTTGATGTTTCTTTTTTTATTTTTTTAATAACAAATTTGGATTATTAACGTACCACTAAAGTATCATCGTGTCATCAGCAAAATCACCCGATCATATCCATCTCCACTAGGGTATAATGCATATACACCAATTAATGAGGAAACCTAATAAATCTGGGAAAACCCCCCCTTGTGGTAATCGAAGCCAAGCCCTCATGGTCCTTAAGTCTTATCCTACTCCTAAGATGACACTATACTATAATGCCATGGGCATGTTTCATTTTGTTTAATGAATAGTAATTTTAATGATTTTTTTTTCTTAGTATCAAGGGTAGGGATGAGCTCCGTGCCAACTGAAATCGAATCGGTACTGGTACCGAAAAAACTAGGTACGGTACTGGTATACGAAGGTAAAACCAGTAGCGAACCGGTACCAGGAACGCCAAAAGTCAGTACTGAATTGGTACTTAAGGTCTTTCGGTTCGGGAATTTCGGTGCCGCTACCCAGTACCATTTGCTCATCTCTGACCACCGGTTTCATACGAACAACATCGTTACCATATAACTTTTTTGGTTGATTTTCTTTCGGTTATCTTTTAGTTTTTTTTCTACGTTTTCTTTTTATTCTTGTAAGCGGTTCCGTTCGCAACGTACTCGTGGTGATTTCAAAACACATGTAAACACAAATTAAATAACAAAAGAAGTTCGGCGCAGCGCGACAAATTTCTTTAAACCTAATTTCTTTAACAAACTATGAACTCAATGGCTACATATTTGATATGAATTTGGAGTACCACTTCTTCATAACGTAAATATGAGAAGTATGTATATTTGAATTTTCAGCCTGACTTATAGGAGCCTATCCTTCTTCTATAGATACATTTTCAAAATAGCAAGTTTATCTAGAGGTGGCAAAATATTTGTTTGTATGATGCCTTTTTTTAGTCGAGTGTCTCTCTGAAGCACCCTCATTATCCGCATGACATGAATCGAGGTAAAGTTTGCCTACATCTCACCCTCATTATCCGCATGAATCTAGGTAAGATCTGTCTATGTCTCGCCCTCCATTGACCCTGCCAGCAGCTTTGTTATTTGTGAGAAATATTAGGCACTGTCGCACTGATGTTGTTGTTGTATCTAGAGGTGTCAAAAATTGTCAGTAAGATTTGGGCAGTGGCAAAGCTTGAGATTTCCGACTGGGGGGTCAGAAGTCAGCGAACCTAATTATACCTACAAAATTATAAAACCGGGGGGGGGGGGGGTCAAAAACGTGTATACTTAAAAAGTTCTATACGAAAACTATATACCGGACATTACTGAGCGAAAAGTTCAGAGAGCCCCCCCCCCCCCCCCCCCACCCCCAACTAAGCTACGCCCTTGGATCTGGGCTAGGTTGATCCAAAACACTTTTTTATCCAATATGGATTCTTTGTAAATAGTTGTTGTGTTAAAGATCATTACATGCCTATATAAATTCAATATAAATACAACTTTTTTCATAAAGCGATTTAGTAGGGATTGTTGCATATAAAATACAGTTTGGGTGAATCGTATATCCACTTGGCCCATTTCCTTGTTATCAAGTTTTTATTTTATATATATTTAGTCCATTTGACCCGTTTAAGTTACAACATCACCCAAGTTGTGTCACATCTCGACTCGCAGCGGAATAAGAGTCGGGGCATAATTGGGTTATCACCAAAGCTCATGATATTTACTAATATGTTTCATATTTATTAAAGTCAAAATTACATTCTCAATAATCCAAACATGTCCATACAAATACAAAGGAAAATAAACAAACAAAACAATCCAAGCTCTAAACCAGTTTATTCTTCTAAGCCAATCCTATGTGTTTCTTGCTGCAGCTGGTTCACCTGTATCATGTGTAAAAATTGGGGTTTTTGGGTCAACATAAGTTGGCGAGTGAACCTTGTTAGTTAAACATTTATTATTTCTTGTTATTTTTATCAAGGAAAAATTGTGCAATAGTCATATGTGAGCAAATGTAAATAATCAAACAATAGCAATAACCACCACAAACTATAACATACGATAACATACCATAACATACAATAACATGTGAACTTGCATGAATGTATAACATGAATGAAACTGTATATGTTGGCAACATCACGTTCACGCTCATAATGTAATGGGGAACGGACGGCCTATGATAAATGTATGTACTGAAAATGATAAATGTCTGTGCGATCAAGGCTCAATCAAACGGAGCCGATCGTATGTTGGCACGCCAGGTTCACGCTCATAATGTAATGGGGAACTGCTCAACGCTCATAATGTAATGGAGAGCGGCGGCCTATAAAATTGCATGTACTGAACGTAATAAATTAAATTTAAATAATAACCACACAACAGTTGATACACGCTGAATACACATTTGTTCATGATACGATGTATGCACAATGATTTAAATATAATAATTGGTAAGACACATGATACACCCCAAAACGTGATTAAAACGGGGAATTTGTAGAGATTCATTCACATTGGGTGCGTTCGGTTGGAGATGATGAGATGCGCACGAGTTGGAAGGATTGAACACGAGAATTAACTAACCTAAATAATAACGGAAGATATAGTAAATGAGTGGATTTTATTAATAATTTTAATAGGATTTTTAGATATATTTTTGTGAGTTTAAGGCTATTTCCTATCTTTAAAAACATTATTTTTAAGTATTTTTAATTGATTTTTAAATTAAATTAAATAAATAAAAATATAAAAATATGTTGACTTTTGCGTTGACCGTTGACCGTTTGACCGGTTCCATTGTGTATATGTATGCGCCGGGCAGGACTCGAACCCGAGACCTCCCGTACGCGTGCACGCAGCTCTACCAACTGAGCTACGTGTCTAACCCGAAATAATCATGTTTTTAATTATATTTATATACTAATTCAGTTTATTCAAAATTCATTTATTTTTAAAAAATGATTTTAATTATCAACCCGGTGCGGTCAACAGGTCTCGAACCCGGGACCTTTGCTTTAACGTTACACACAGTCCACCGCTGGACTGTGTGTCTAACTTGGTTAATATACAGATTTTTATTATACTTAACATCTAACGGCGAAAAGGATCCAGTTCAGTTAGAAAAACAAAACATTTTTATTACAGAGCATACGTGTGTCAAGGATCGAACTCGCGGCATGTGATATGTATGTGCACACAGTCCACCGCTGGACTGTGTGTCTAACCCGAGATAATATCCAGATTTTATTAAACTTATAATCAAACTATCATCGTCTTCTTCGTTACAAAATTACAGTCTGCGATTACTCTATTGTTTCTTGTTTAATTCGATTGACAAACATTCAACAGACTAATATGAAATGACAGAGACGATTTTTAGAAGTGAACATACCGGAGAACGATTTATCTCAGAATTCCGGCAAGTCGTCGGCTCTGTTTTTACTGATTTCGACTGAACAAATAAATTAACAGTTTTGATTAGCTAAGCGAGGAATTGAAGTATTAAACAAGAGTTATCAGAAGGTTTGAATGTCTATACCGTGTTACAGCGGAAGATAAGAATTTTCAGAAGTTTTCCGGCGAGCTGGAATTATCCGATATCGACGTCTGAAATTGATTCCGATTGAAGGGTTTGAGTTAGCAATAGCTTAACAATTGATAGAAAACGAAAGAATTGAGAGACTTACTGATTTGATGGAAAACACGGTTTTCCGGCGAAAGTCCGGCGAGTTCAAATAGCTTCTCCGGCGGACTGAAAGTTGTGCGAAAATGCAATTGAAAGTTTGCAGAGTGTGTTTGAGTCGCGAGAGAGGAAAATGATTGAAGTAATTCAGGAATTGAAAGTTTTCGGTTATTAAAACCGATTTACTCTTGAATTCAAGTTCATTCATAACAAAATTGATTGAGTTGTCGGTGTAGCGGTTATAATCGGTAAACCGCGATCAACCAAACGTCTTTGGACGTTTAGTGACCGATTTCGGTTACAGTTGGCGTAACCGGATTAATTTATGATAGACCATAAAATTCAATTGTTTCCTAGTATTTACAGAAAACAACAAGTGGCGGAGTGGTTATATGTGTGTATGATAAGGCTTTGAGTTTAAACCCGGCTGACCCGGGTTCGAGTCCCGGCAGCCAAATTTTCTTTTTAATTATTTTATTTTTACTTTTTAACAATTAAAACTTTTATATTCTAGTTTGTATATTAATTATGCATCATTAAAAATTAAAATGGACATAAATACGTAACGAAACATTTATAACTTGATATTCGATTACAAACGGAGCGGGTTTGGAAAACCCGTTTTTGACAAATGTTACAAGTTGGCTCCCTTATAAGTAAACTGATAGAAATTGCCACATCTACCTTTATTACTATTTGTATTGATTTTTGGTTGCACTTTTGTGGGTTGGAAAGTGGATATTGGGGTGCAGAACGCAAGTCTTTCATGGTTGTTGTTACAACAGATACAAGACCAATGATAGCGGACATGCTGGTTAGGCTAAAAGGTTTCGATTAGCCTAACGTAGGTCATGGGGTCCTCCCACGTTTGTAGCACGTGGGGTTGGATCACTTGTTTATTGTTCACTTTTGATTCTAGCTTGAAGGGAATTCAAGCCAGAGTGAAGTTGTTAGTGAAGCAATGATGTTTGAAGTGAAGAAAGAAGCAAGTATGGAACTTGTTCTTAAGGGAGAAACGAAGATCAGATAGTATATGTTAGCTCTGCTGATATGATGTTTGTGGTATGGCTGTTGGAGCTGGTTCTTATAGACAAGACATATTCTATAAGAGAAAGCTTGTGACCAAGGATCCAAGGCTACAGTGGAGGAATTACCCGTCTGAGGGTTGAAGGCTTTGGACCTGCGGATAAAAGGTTGTTCTCTGTGCACAGACTCTTTTTTACGGCTGTGAGAGAGTTGGACAAGCAATCAGTGAAGTGATGTTTTACTGTTCACATCCTTTTTGCTGTTCACCCGACTTCGCAGGTTTCGAACCCTTTAACCTTTTGACCTTTTAAGCGTTAATGTGCTTAAACCATTTTATTGAGGCTTGAGCTACCCCCGTCATCAGCCCCCAAGTCAGAGGCTTTCGTCATCCCTCTGCTTGATTTGGAAAATCACTATTGCATCTTTGACGTATCTTCTTTGCTGCGAGAAGTTGGCCAAGAATCCTTTGCTGTCGAAGGTTCGAATGCTTTTGTCAAATCACTGAATCGTATTCTGGCCGATCCAACGAGTGTTTGCATAAACATGAGGTAACACTCTGCGTTGGACCATTTCTCAATTATGGCTGCTCCGGTGAATATTTGGAGGTGATCCTCTGATCCTCCGTTCCGTCATATGTCTTTATATGAGATGACATCTTGATTCTAGTTTGGAAATCGTAGGCACAAAGCTAAAGCCTTGGAGGCTTTCTGGTTGTGCAGCACAAGGTATTCCCATGGAGGTATTCGTAACGGCGCATCTCGCTAAAGGTAAAGTGGCTAGCGCTTGCTCCCACGTGGAGGCAACCGGAGGGGGAACACTTGTAACCGGGGACTGCCATAGCTGCTCAAAGGTTGTCTCGTGACCGATGGGTGCACTTGTCACGACCGGTTGAGAGGTGAATATGGGAAAGGCTGTTGGGTTAGACATTCCATAAGAATAAGGGGTAGGGTTGAAAGGTTGATATACCGTGCTGGGACCAGCTTCAAGGCCAGATGTCATGGGTTGTGAATTGCTGAAAGGCTGCGGCGGTGGTCCTGGCGATAAGGTCGGTTCTGGTTCATCATAATCCAACCTTATTCTGACCCCTTTTTCCCGCTTTTGGCTTACGTGTTGGTTGAGGAGAGACCTCAACCGTAAGAAATTCCTGGCAACTTCCTCTGGGGTTAAATCAACACGTTCCAGGGCACTTGAAGTGCCAATTTGTGGGGATGGAGCTCCAGAACGGGAAGGAGTTGGTGTTTGGAAAAACTCAGGGAACGAGATCCCAGCAGAAGCGTCTCCAGGGGTGGAGAGTGGAGTTGTCACAACCGGAGAAGTTGGACTAACGGTGGACGTTAAAGTACGTGGCACTTGATTCACTTCTCCAGGAGATCCGTTTTCTGACATGATGATTTTGAAGAGAATGGAGCTACACTACTGGTCTTTTGAGAAGAATAAGCGGCGTGTTGTTACAACAGATACAAGACCAATGATAACGGATACAACAGATAACTATTGGTCTTTTCTGACGTGATGATTTTGAAGAGAATGGAGCCCCACGGTGGACGCCAACTTGTTGTTACAACAGATACAAGACCAATGATAGCGGACAAGCTGGTTAGGCTAAAAGGCTTCAAGGGTTTCGATTAGCCTAACGCAGATCGTGGGGTCCTCCCACGTTTGTAGCACATGGGGTTGGATCACTTGTTTATTGTTCACTTTTGATTCTAGCTTGAAGGGAATTCAAGCCAGAGTGAAGTTGTTAGTGAAGCAATGATGTTTGAAGTGAAGAAAAGAAGCAAGTATGGAACTTGTTCTTAAAGGATAAGAGAAGATCAGAGAGTATATGTTAGCTTTGCTGATCTGATGTGTGTGGTATGGCTGTTGGAGCTGGTTCTTATAGACAAGGCATATTCTATAAGAGGAAGCTTGCGACCAAGGATCCAAGGCTACAGTAGAGGAATTACCCGTTTAAGGGTTGAAGGCTTTGGACCTGCGGATAAAAGTTGTTCTCTGTGCACATACTCTCTTTTACGGCTGTGAGAGAGTTGGACAAGCAATCAGTGAAGTGATGTTTTAGTGTTCACATCCATTTTGCTGTTCACCCGACTTCGCAGGTTTCGAACCCTTTAACCTTTTGACCTTTTAAGCGTTAATGTGCTTAAACCATTTTATTGAGGCTTGAGCTACCCCCGTCATTAGTTGTGAAGGAGAATTGTGCTTTAAAAATGTTCCAACTTGCTATGAACTTATCTATGCGAGTGACTGCCAATTTGGTATAGTTATCAGTAGGAAGGTTTGCTTGCAAAATGTAATCTTCAGGGGTAAAAAATAAACTTGTGTGTTTTGTTTAGTAGTGGCAAAGTGGGCAAGTTGGATAGGTTTGGGTTAGGATGTGTATAGGTCAGGATGGGTATTTTAAAAAAAGGTCGGATGGATAATAGGTCAAGATGAGTTTGGGTTAGGATGGGTGTATGCTAATATAGGTTTGGGTAAAGATGGGATGAAATATAAATAAAAAGTAAAAATATTAAAAAATATAAAATTCTAAAAAAATAAAAAATTTAAAATTAAAATTGGAAAAAAATAAAAAGTCAAGAAAATACTAAAAATTAAAAAATGCTAAAAATTCAAAAAAAAAAAAATCAAAAAAAAATAAAAAAAAACTAAAAATAAAAAAAATAAAAAAATCTTAAAAATTCTAAAAATTTATAAAATAAAAAAAAATCAAAAAAATTCTAAAAATCAAAAAGTTTCTAAAAATAAAAAAAAACATTTTAAAAATCGAAAAAAAATCCTAAAAAGTCGAAAAAATTCTAAAATAAAAAAATCCTAAAAATTCTAAAATATCAAAAAAATTCTACAAAATCAAAAAAATCCTAAAAATTAAAAAAAATCAGAAAAATTCTAAAAAATCAAGAAAATCCTAAAAAACGAAAAAATTCAAAAATATCAAAAAATTCTAAAAAATTCAAAACAATTCTAAAAAATTAAAATTCTAAAAAATCCTAAACAATTTAAAAAATAAAAAATAAAAAAATTCTTAAAAATTCTAAAAAAGAAAAAAGGTATTTTTTTATTTTTGATTTTTTAGAAATTTTTTGAATATGTATAATTTTTTTATTTTTATAATTTTTTTTGAATTTTAGTCTTTTTTAAGTGTTTTGATTTTTTAGGATTTTTTTAGGAATTTTTGGATTTTTTCTGAATTTTTTTGATTTTTTATTTTCAGATTTGTTTTTGATTTTTTTTTTTGAGTTTTAAGGATTTCTTTTGATTTTTTTGATATTATTTGGTTTTTTAGCTTTTTAAGATTTTTTTTTTAAATTTTAGGATTTCTTTTTGAATATTTTGATTTTTTGATTTTTTGGGTTTTTTTTTTAGTTTTTTTAATTTATTAATTTTTTTGAATTTTTAGAAATTTTTTATTTTTTAGATTTTTTTTATTTTTTAGATTTTTTTGAATTTTTATAATTTTTATTTTTTCGAATTTTTAGGACTTTTTTGCATTTTTTTGAGCATTTTGATTTTTATTTTTATAATTTTTTATTATTTTTATTTTTGTTCGTTTTAAATTTTTATTATTTATAATCAAAAAACGAAAAGAGAGTTATACGGCGGCGATTGGTGAAGTCATAGTTGTGTAGAGATATCTACGAGTAATAATTAGTTTAGTGATTTTATCATAATTGATTTAAGAAAATGTTCTATTTGGAATTCGGTTAAAACAAGGAGTAAAGAATAATTGCTACTTTTGAAACCACGAGAGTATTTGGAATTATAAAAAGGGTTATCTGAACAAATGGGTAAACATCTAAAAATTTAACTGATCAAACATATAGAAAGTCTAACAAATTATATATGCTTTGTTATAATACAAAATCTCCTAAATCAATTAATACAAACAATCAACTTATTACAATTATAAATATAACTTTTATAACCGTATTTAACACACTACTGGTTTAGAAAGAAAAAAAAAACTGAAGTGTTTTGGGCCAAATTGACATTCTATACAGAAAATACAAAAAAAAGTGTTTTGACCCATTATGCAACGGCCGACTAATGGAACACAAGTGATATATCGGATAACTAGAATAAAGGTAAAAAATAAAACACAGCATGAATAAGTTGTGTGAACTTCATTAAAACAAGTGTAAAATGCATGCATATACTTTTAATATAACATGTTTGTAAAAACTCAGAAAAATTAAACAAGAGATTTCATCATAGAAACAATGCATAAAAATCTAGAATACCGCAATAGAGATGGCATGCAATACTGTACAATCCAGTTGGATGAACAATCTTACAAAACCCGAAAAAACTATGTGTATACTGTTCTAGAGTTAAGAGGAAAATCATTTATTGTTGAACCGCTAATCGCTGAAGATGGTCTAAAAAGATCTCAAAGCTCACATCATCCGTAAATAGAACATCACCACCGGGCATAGGGGGAGCGTCAGAATTATACGTAGCAGAAGGATTCAGTTTTGCCAATAGAAAACGAGCCTGCACGAGTTTCATAATATTAGTGAGGAACAACGGAAATTCTTGCTAACCATCTTGTTAAACTAGGAGAGCCAATATTATTGCAACTTAAATTTAGTTTATATGAGTTAGGCGAAGAAACTAAACTATAAAATTGATTGCTTAATAGAATATATTAACTTGCTAAAACTATATCATAGTCATTATAAATATAATAATAAGTTCATTCACTTAGTATTTATATAATCCCAACTATTACCAATTTGCCGGCAACGGTCCAAACTAACAAAATGTTTTGTGACAGTCCCAACTTTTAAAATATTTTCTCTTAACGAGCTTTTTCTAACTGAGGTCTAACCTATTTAGTTTTTACTGAGGTGGACCGCCGTATAAGTAGTCCATATAGTCAATTTTTTTACTTTTTTAACACATAAGCAGTCCACGGCATCAAAACTTTGACTTTTTGCCACATAATCAGTCAACGTCATTGAAATGTATTTTTTGCCACATAACAAATCCACGTCAGCAAAAAACTAACGGGTTAGCCCATAGTTAGAAAAGTCTCGTTGGGAGAAAATAAGTTAAAAGTTGGGATTGTCACAAGACATTTTGTTAGTTGGGACTGTTTCCGGCCAATAGCTAATAGTTAGGATTATTTAAATCCAATTTTCCATTATATATTTATATTATAGTCGCTATAAATATGATAAAAGAGTTTATTCGCTTTATTTGGTCAAAATTCAATATATTTTTAACATGTGGTAGTTAAGAGAGATTTATGACCTGAGATCCATGTTGATCACAAATGACCAAACGAGGTACGGGGAATCGTTCTTTTACTATAGCCTCAGCATCATCAAGAGGAGCTTGCAACAACTGTGCAAAAACCTGCGAAAGAAATACATGTAAAACTAATAATAAAATAAAAAGAAAGATTTTGATCTATATATATATATATATATAGGGTTAGGATCATGTGAGAAGCACTAGGCTAATTGAGAAACTTGAGAAGCATTCTAGACCACACATTTTTCTTAAGCTTTTCGTAATATACACATATTTATAGTTTAAAATTGACTATATACATATGTGTATAATTCATTATACGTATATAGTCAATTTTAAATTATACATATGTGTATATTAGAAAAGCTTAGGGAAAATGTGTGGTCCAGAATGCTTCTCAAGTTTCTCAAATATGGTGAACTTCTCTTAGGATCCCTACCCTGTATATATATATATATATATATATATATATATATATATATATATATATATATATATTACTATTAATAAAAAAAGACACCTTATGTTCAGGCTCGTTTTGGTAGCCAGCTTTACGCCACTGAGCAATAGTGGACCCGTGAAAAACGACGACAGTAAAATACGAATCCAACAAAAGGATCCGGTCAGCAGCAATCGACGCCACATCTAAAAGAGCAGGTTCTGCCCCAGAATTAAAAGCGTAAGAAATTAAAGACGGCTGAATCATCACTACTGAATTTGCAACATTTTCTCTGTTCATAACCATCCTAAAATATGCTGTTTCATCGGGGCTGTTATTAAAAACCTGTGATATATTAAAGCAAGAGTAAGCATGATTCTGTAGTTTGATGATGTTTGAGAACGTGAAGTGACGAATTTAAACACCTGTACGAATTGAGAGCGCCTCAAATTAAATACGAATTGCGGAATAATTGATAAGCGTGGAGATAAGACGAAAGAAGACGGGCTGTCTTTTTGATAGTCACCAAACCGAGAACATAAATGTATTAATGTTTTATCAAGCCACCTTATGGGATCAAACTCAGCCTGCAAATGAAAATCATGATCATTAAATAAATAATTAACAATTTAATATTTATAATTACTCCTTTTGTTTCTTTTTTCTTCTACTTTCCCTTTTTCATTTCTTTGCTTCATGAGTTGACTTATTAGGCAAAATTCATATTTTTCTACTAAAAAACTATTTGTTAGGCCCCTAAACTATCCGGTAAAATACAATTTAGCCACCGTATTATCAAATTTATTTAATTGTGTAACAAAAGAAATTAGTTACCTCTGTCTCCATTTTAAAGGAAACTAAGCGTCCCATGACTACTGCAGCTGCTTCTTGGTCAAACCCAGCAATCAAATCCTATAATTTATAAAAAAAAAAAAAAACCCTTCTTTTTGTCAATCAATAAATGTCATACCAATGCTTAAAGCAAAAGACATGTTTAACTGTGATGCTGAAGAAAAAGATGAGAAAACACTTATAATAACAAAGAATGGGAGTGTTAGAATTCTTTACGAATTCACCCAACCAAAAAAGTTAATATCAAACATACTGATTTAAATACTTGATTATATTTTACCCTTTTCATTAAGTACATTTTAAACTACAACTATCATATCCTCACACAAGTTTTAAGAGAAGGGTATAAATGTCATAAATTTGAAAATGAGTGTATTCGATATTATGATTTTTTTGTTGGATAAATATGATGATATTATACCAATTTTTAACGGGATGTATCAAACTTGTTAAAAAATTTTCTGAATTTCATGGGACACAAGAATTACAACATATTATCATTATACAATGCAGTACAATTAAGAAAAAAGAAACACCGTACTACAAAAACTCGAGATTTTTACAAAACTTTATATAGGATTAGTGAACAAGCTTGCCTGTACGTTTCCAGGTCCCGTGACCCATCTTCTAGAGAGAGTAGTGGCTCGAAGCCGCATTTGTCCATTGCTATGTTGATAACTGGACCAAAAATAATTATAGCAGGTTATAAAAGTGCTACTCAAATCAAAGATACTAATAACCGGTGACAATTTCAACCAATTCACATATAAATACGTTAATTTGGGTTGCGTTTTATCTTTTATATATCAAATGAGTTAAGCGAAAGGCGTAAAAGATCTAACAAATAAAAAACACGACAAATTGGTCAAAACGGGTTATTATTCATTCAAAGCGTATTCAAATGCATATAATATCTCACATTGCTTTATATTATCATTGTTCTAATATAGTTTTTGTAATCATATTTGGCACAACATCTATAAAAACTGCGATAAATAGCTAGAAAAAGCGTTTACGGATCAATCCAACCCAACCCAATCCGTTTTGATCTGAACAAAAAGTTGACCGTTTTGACCGTGACCCGTAACTCAACCCACCCATTTTACCACCTCAACAAATCTTTAAAAGAAATTGATAAAGCCCATACTAAGTCAAAAACTGGAAATAAAACTGATCGTTGGCTTGACCAATAACGTCTGGGGTTTCCTTCTTCACGATATCAAATATTAAGCATAACGAAGTCGATTTATCAAGCCCACACATCTTCCATGCGGTAGTACCCCCTTGACCAATGGTAGTGTCAGAGCATAACGGGCCTTTCTGCACAAAAAATAATTATCAATCAACTATATTAAACAGCTGATAAAAAACGTTATTCGAAACACTATATTAACCTTTTCAAGTGAAGCGCATGGACCAAGAACGCCCTGAATTTTTATATCCTTCGAGAAGTTTACCTCAAATATACCACTGCATATAGTGAGAAGTAAAAAAAATAAAAAATTAGTGCCTCCACTCTCCACTGCAAATTCAACCCATTTACAAGTACATGGGCCGAATCCTAAGCAGTTAATGCGCTACAAAATCGATATCGGTCAAGGACCGATATTTGAGATATAGGTTATCGCGGTGGGATATTGGTAATTTTAGTATCATGTAAAATTTATATATATAGCAATTTAACACTAACAATTCAGTATACTTTCCTACCATTAACAAATTAACCTTTTGCCACTTGCAAAACACTAACAATTGTAGAAAGTAGGAATTGATTAAGACTAAACTCACTAACCTTTGACACTAACAATTAACAATTAAGACTTAAGACACTAATAGCAGCGATAAGAAGAAAGACGAATGGTAGAACTAAGAAGAAAGGTACTGATATCGGGAAATCAGACAAATATCGCCGATATTATCGATACTGATATTCTGACTGATATTTTGTACCGAAATCTCACCAGGGGACTGATAACCGATATATCACTGATATATCGGATATTAACTACATAGATAATCAGAGGATCACTTATGATTAAAAGAAGAACATTATTACTACAATAACTTAACTTTATGAATGAAAACAATTTAGGAAGTTTAGAACGACTTTCATTCTGTATAACTTGTTCCCCTTTTGGCTCTACATTTATTTGAACAATTTGGCCTATTCGAGATATTTCCCGACCAAATTCAACAAATGGGTCGAATCATATGTTCTTTGGACTTGCAAAAGGCGGTTTATTTGGCCAAAAGTTCGTGTTTGTATAACTTTATCAACGCAAAAGTTTTAACATACATACAAACACTATATGAAAAAAAAATCTACGCTAAAACCATGGTTGTAAAAATCTCGACTAGCATCCGATTAATCGTTAATCGGAGGTTCACCCAGTAATCTTCCTCTAATCAGCCAATTAATCGTTAGGTGGTCAACGACGGCCCTAGGCAGTCCTAATCGGCCAAAAATCGGCGGTAAATTCCGGCCATTTGTCGGTCAAACCTTGTAAATTTCGGTGATTAATCTTGTCTACTTAAAAAAATGAGCCAATGAGGGGTTAAAACTTGTCTTGCTAAAAAATTACATATAAAAAAGTGTCTGAAGATCACATATAAAAATCCCAACCCGATTAATCCCTATTAATCACTAGTCCGTACCCCACCGGCCAACTAGCGCCTAGCGATTCTTACAACACTGGCTAAAACTATCATGCCATACCAGTTACATCTGGCAAGATTTTAAATCAAACCTTACTTTGATGATAAGCCCAAATCATTTTCACCGGATTGGAAAATACGCAGTAGAGAATCTTTAAACACCGAATGACCAAAGCTTTCTGCTAACACAACAAGTCCTCCGGTTTTTTCAACCGCAACTTTAAGCTCAGCAACCCCAACCTAGAAGGAATAAATAATTAAACATTACCTTAAATTAGTTCAGACGGTTTTCATTAACAAAACAAGATATTAAGAATTTATCACCTGATCAAGAGCACATGCAAACACATCAAGTACGTGTCCTTGATGTACAAGCTGCTTTGCAAGCCCTTCATATAACTTCACTGCTTTGTGAAAAAACGGGGCAGCGTCTTTATCTAAATCCTTATGCGAACGAATAGGTTCGGATAACGACTTTGATACAATCTGAATACATGCAACAAAATACCATATTGATGCATGATTAATAATTAAAATAAAAGATTAAATCTTGTAAGTATTGGTGACTAGGATACTCACGGAACCTGGCCCTTCGGTTGCTGGCCCGCCCAAAAACGCCATAATTCTAGCCCCGGAACCGGGAACACATACTCCTAAGAGATGAGCGGCTATGGTTAACGCAGTGCCGGTTGCTCTTGGCGCCCTTTGATCTGCAGGAACGGGCCATGGATCTTTTTGAAGCTCGTCCAATACCTGATATAATATCAAGTTACATTTCAAATGACTTTATGCGAGCGGTAGTTTACTACTATCATTATTAGCACTTCTTGCATGGTTGCTTTGCTTCCCTTAGCCACATTTATGTTATCAAGATTACTATACAGTACACGTAAATAAGGATGTTTACTACTATCAGTATCGGTACTTCTCATATGGTTGTTGCTCTGATTCCCTTAGCCACATTTTATGTTATCAGGATTACTATACAGCCAGTGGAGAAACTTGGATGGGTGGACGAGGGGGTCGAAAACGTATATACCCAAAAATTTCTATAGAACCGGGGGGTCGAAAACGTATATACTCAAAAATTTCTATACCAAAACTACGTATATAACACTATTGAGCAAAAAGTTCAGGGCGTTCTAGAGTGAACACTAGTGTATTTGCGAACTGAGTGAACAAATCCTGGCCATTGATCTACACACGTGTATGGCTAGGATTTCATCATCAAATCATAAAATACACTAGTGTATTTCATCATCAAATCCTAGCCATTGATCTACACACGTGTATGGCCAGGATTAGTTCGCACAGTTCGCAAATACACTAGTGTTCACTCTTGAACCTAATCCTATATATATATAATCCATATAAGCTGTTTTATATGTATGCTTAACAAAAAAACCTAAAATCCTGCTATTTTATACCTATAAATGCCGCTATTTATATTAAAGCAGAATAAAAAACCTAAAATCCCGCTATTTGCCCGCTATGGAGGCGCCAAAATCAAATAGCAACACATGAGTGCTACGCTACGCTATTCGCTATAGCGCTCAAGCGCTATTAACAACTATGTGAGCATACAGTACACATCAAAAAAGATTTTAAGAGATCCTACACTCCCGGGACCCTACCAATAGCTTTGCTATGCGTGAGATGTTACTAGGTAAGTAAGTTCGTTAATTTGTTATATTTCAAATGACATGATTCGTATAAACAATTCAGCATAACAAATTCAAGCTAGCTAACATATCAACAACTTCATAAACAATTCACACAAAGTAAAACAAAAAACAATACCGAATTGAGGGCGAATTCACAATCAGCAGCGGGCAACAAGAACCGATTAATACTCTCCTGCGAAAGCCCATCTCTAACGCCCGCGACAACGCCCGTAGCCGGTCTCGGCTTCTTCAAAAAGAAACCCATCTGTTCCAAAACCTGATCTTTACTAATCTCCTTCCCACCATTAAACACATAAACCTTATTCATCCTCCCAAAAAACCCCAACTCATGCACACAAACATACCTCCCAAAAGTAATCAACCCCACAAAACACTCCCCACCAATTTCCCCAATTACCCTCGAAAGCCCAGATCTCAAAAACCCAATTTCCTCCTCAATCATACAAGTATCCACCACAAAGAAAAACACCCGGGGGGTAATTTGGGAAGTGGGTATTTCGTTTCTTGGCTCGTACTCGATGGTTGTGTAGTGTGGGAAGAGTTCTGCCGGAAGGTTGTCGTCGGAGATGGAGTGGTAGTGTTGGGGGAAGTGGTTGCGGTGGAGGCAGAAGGAGCAGATCCAGATTTTGGTGGAGAAATCGACGATGGAGAAAGGGTTGAGGACCGATCGGCAATTGCGGCAGCGTAAGGGGGAGTATAGGAGGAGAGGGGTGGATTCCGGCAAGGGTTTGATCGGAGTGTAGATGGCGGAGATGGGGATGACGCATTGGGCGGCTTCTTGTTTGGTTCCCGGGATGACGTTCCATGGCATGCGGACGGCATCTTGGGTTTCCAAATCCAAGAATTCCGTCATGGTTGAATTGGGTGATTGTTGATCAAGAAAGTTTGGGATTTGCTTAGTGAAGCAGGGTTGTGATTGCAGGGATGATGAAGAAGAAAGACCAAAAGGAAGAAGCTTTGGGTGAATGACACTTTGCCCCTCTTGAATCTTGATTGAGAACTTAACACATGTTATGTAAAATGGTTTTGGTACAATTAGCATAGCTTACATAAAAGTTAAATGTGGTAGTTTTAGGTGATATCTATTAAATTATGAAATTTTTAGTGACATTGGTATAAGAGTAAACTTTAGTTTTTAGTTTTTGTTTAACAATACCAGTGTCTATTGTTAATATCATATGTCCCTATCTTTTTATGTTCAACATCTTTTTTTTGCACACCACAGTCTCGTCAACTTAATCACACTTAGAAGATGGTAGTCTTTGATCTATGTGTTTGTTGGATGACTACTTTAACCATAAAATGACATGTAATATGGGAATCAAACAACACATATAGCAGTCTTCAAGATTTGGCTATTAGAGCAATTTATGACCTGCATAACATGCAGATCTTAATGACCCAATTGCCCATTTTAAAATTAAATGATTATTTTACGCTTTTTGGTCGTTAGACCCATTATTACCTGCAATTTCCTGCAAACCCATTTAAACATGCATACTCACCTACATACCAAAATGACTATAAACCAAACTTTGCATATTAAACCATACATTTAAACCTGCATACTAAAATGACCATAAACCAATATTGCATACCAAAGCTATTTGACATAAACCTACATGTTAACCCATTTGACCATAAACCAAACTTGCATACCATACCATCATGCTAACCCATTTCACATGCATCCAAAACCATGACCCATTTGACCACAGACCAAAGGCAAGATAACAATAATACACAATGGGTTGCATACATTGTTCACCCAAGTTAGGTCAAAATACATATTGCTCAAATTTAAATAAATACTAAAGCACACACTTCAACCATAACATAACCTTGTATTATGACCATAACATTAACTTAATACTAAACTATAAAATGTAAAGACAACATTCAAAACACAACTTCAACAATTTCTCATCAATATTGAATTGGTTATGGAGCAAATTATGATGTAACCTATGACTAAACTTGACCGTGCAACTTCTACAATTGTGACCCTACTGTCCATATTTGCCACATGTTATAGTACCCCCCCCCCCTTTCTGGTTATCTTTCGCTTACTTGTAACAGATTCTTCTATCTCAATACTTGACTTTCTTTTTATGTCTTGAACCTACCAACTTGCTTATGATGTTTAGGAACAATCATGTAGACTTTCTTCCATGTATCTTACCAATGAACTTCATCCATCCGTATTTCTAGTATTCTAACATCATAACCATGCTGATCCATGCCCCCATAACACAACAAGTATGTGTTTGTAGGGCATGGCTTTTAACTCCCATCTTCTATAATACATGTCTTGCCTTAATATTCATCACATGTTGGTCTGACTCCATGTTAGTCTCACCTATGCATACTCACCTAACACCATAACTTTAGACATAATTAGCAAAGAAAATACATATTTGTGCACTACCATTATCATTTTCAACATTAACGGAATGAAAGTTACCTCATATTTGTGAGGATTTGCCATTAAAACATTGTATTAAGAGGCTTCCTTCTTAATGGCAGCGAACAAGTTTGTTTCATAGGGTGTTAAAGCTCCTACACTTCTTGCTATCACTTAGTATTACACCTTTATTCTCTTCATCTGTCACACCCTGGTATTTCACACGTCGCTCGGTGGGCCCGGATGGGGAGTACGTGACAAATTGATATCAATACACAATATAGCACAGCAGAAGTCTTGGATTTAAATTATTACAATATAAAATGTCCGATTTTTCAAAATATTATACAGAGGGATAGTATCTGAAAGATCCACAGGCGGATCAAAAAGTTACAAATGAAATAACATACCATGGCTTCTATGCAAGAGAGTTGCAAATTCTCCTTAAGCATTACTAAGCATTTTCGGCCTATTTCGTAACCTTGCAACTTGTCACTTAGTCTTTTAAAAATACATCAGTTTACACTGGTAATAACAAAATACCGACTCTTTTGAAAAATATTTCAAAATTGGTTTTAGTGTACAAGGCACCTGCATCTTCATAAATAACTTGGGACAATTATAAAAATCTCGTATACAGTTTTACATGCATGTCAATACATATGGGGTCCGATGCAGAAACCGAATAACATGATTTACTGACACACCACTTTAAACCCACGGAGGGGTATCCCCAATATGGGTAAGAAAACATTTTGTAATAGCATTAGCATCTGTCAGGTGTATGCCTACACCATGTGCTTAGTCGTGGCCATTAACAACTTAAATCAGCCGAGGATATATAGGACACGGTTGAGTTAACCCCCAATATTTAAGTTATCAGACAAAATAGATTAAAACGGGTTATGCGGATTTTCTAGTCACAATCCGACATATGATCCCATACCCGACAAGCGGTAATAATTTACCGTATCCCAAGCCCGTATAGGGAAAATAGGTTAGGAGTATTTACCTGGCTTAAGCAAGTCTTACAATGCAAGAAAATATGATAAGCACATCCGTTATCAATTAACTAAGCCTGGTTGCAATCTACCAGAAGGCCCTAGTCTAGAATGAATGGTAGAATAACCAATTTAGATGTTAACGGGTCCCATTCAAGTCATAGACTTGGACCAGTTAACTTAAATTAAGGAAAACGGGACAATACGCTTGATTAAGCGATGACCGGAATAGAATGTAGTTTAAACCCCACAAGTACCAAGACTTGTATAATGTGGGTAAACAATATACATTCTGGAATTTGAATTGAAAATGGTAAGATTTGACCCGATTGGTAAACTTACGTAAACTAATCACATAAGCTTAACCGTACGCATATAAGCGATACCGTGTAACAGGATGAGTTATAAACAAGTTCTATATGCCTTTATACTTTAATTAAGTTGTAACATCAGTAGGTTATCAACTTATATGACCATTATGGTTTTAAAATCAAACTATGCATCACAAGGGCATTTTAGTCACAATATGACATAATTTAAAACTTGCATAAAATCTAAGTTATGAACAATTTCATTATGTTAAAATAAGTTAATTACGTTACCATATCAGTAAGTAATCACTTTTATATGATCTTTATTGATCAAAACCATGTTATGCGCAAAAAGGCATTTTGGTCATTATTATGCATATTTAAGAACTTGTGTAAAAACTCGGAATCTGATTATGATCAAGTGGTATAACCACATAGGGTTATGCTACACATAAACATTATCATAATGCATTCTAATTCAGTAGCTAACTTAGCTAAATCGGGTTAGAATCGAAAGTCAAAGCAAAAGTCAAACTACTTGACTTTCGGTTGCGAACCGACACATAAACTGGAAATGATGGGCTGAACATGTTTCACATGTTCTAATATTAATTATCAATTGATTTAGTGTTAAAAACATGAGTTAAAATAATTACAAGTTCATTTTATAAGTTTTCTGAAAATCTGCCGTTTGACTTTTTATTATACTTAACTTTGATCAACTTAACGTGATTTTGAGGAGGTGATCTTTTGAGGGATTTACACATACCTAATTACGATCATGTAGCTATGTTTGATTCGAACAATGGCTAGACCAGAATGGTCTAAACCAGAAGTCAAAGCAAAAGTCAATTTGCTCGACTTTCGGCTTATAAAAGCCTATAAAATGAAATGAGATGGAAAGGAACACTTACAAGTGATCCTTAGAATGTTTATAACTCAAGGGATGCTCCCTTAAGATCAGGAACTTCCAGATAGAGTAGAGAGAAAGAAAATGAGAAAGGTGTAAGGAAGAGTGTTGCACCAAAGCTTCTATTTATAGTGCAAGGGCTTGAGTTAGGATCAAGACAAGTGTAAGAGGTGTTGTAGGATCAATGCAGGTGTGTATCAAGGTGTCAAGAGTTGCAAGAAGGCTCAGATTGCGAGATAGGTGGCACAAGGGCAGAATGCCTTGGCCTTAAACAATTCTGCCATTGGCAGTCCCTTACGGACCGTATGGCACAGGGCTCCGTAAGCTCTTTAGCGCCCCTGGTTTTGAATCCCATAAGGACCGACAGGACTAAGCCTTGCGGTCCGTAACCGCTACTCAAAAACAATTTTATTAGATGCTTGTGGTCCATAAGCACAAGGCTTTACGGTCCGCACAGGGCTCAGAGGCCAATAAATGGCATGTTGACACCTTTAGTCCCTCTATGATTATAATTTCACAAATTGACAAAATTAGTCCTTCGCGGCCAACATTAAACACATATGAGAGCATGGACACGTGTCGGTATATTACCAGACACAAATTTACAAGGTGTTACATCATCTTAACGTATTCTAAACGTGTGAATCACATGCGTATCTCTTCCTCCAACAAACTACTTGTTAAAAACCTCACACAAGTTGTTTAGTAGTGCATCACACGTTGCCTTCATGTTTAAAACAAGAAACATAAACTTTAATTTTTATTAATAATAAAGTTTACACTATTAATTCAACAAACATTACCACTAAAGTGTGATTCGGACCAACTTTCTGGTGGAATTGATTTAGCCATTCTTATAAACTTGCATCTTGTTGTCTAATTTCCTCCATTTTCTTTTTAAATAGAACAACACTGTAGCACTAACATATCCCCATACAGTGGTAGATTTAGAAACTTATGTGAGGGGGTGCAAAAATTGCTAGAGTAAAACAAGTAGGACAAAAGAGGTCAGTTCACAATGGGTCGGATAAAACAATTCATATTTATTTACTTAATGATACTGTAAACTATGCATACTACTTAGTTGATGCTATAATAACATTGAAAATATTTTACAATGATACTTAAACGTGTATAGTAAAGTATAATTAAGAAACAAGAAACACATGTGAACACAAAATTCAGAAAACAAAAAATAATTATAAATCAATTATTAATCCAACACTAAAACACATTATTTATCTCCTTAATTTAGTAAGTAATGGTTAAGGCTTCATATATAATTATTTATCTACTGTATTAATTATTTACGCATGATATCTAATATTAAATGTTTAATTTTAGGGTTATTAGAAATTCAAATCAAATTAAAAGGGTTGTTTTATAAATTTCTTAAACTAAAATGGCTAAATGTAATATATTTCATTTAATTTTGAAATCAGCAGAGTCGTAATGCTCTGTTCTTTGTCTCACAGAAACCTCCTCGCCGGATACTTCCGTAACCGCGGAAAAGTTTCTTTTCTCCTCTTCCTCTCTCTCTTTTTAGTTTACAGATCATCCGAAGGGTGTAACACCTCGTAAAAACCCGTCCTATAAAATTCCGACACATGTCCCACTGGTCCTCGTATGCCACGTATTAAAACGAGAAGGATCAAATGCGTCATTATGTTCTTTTATAACCTCTGAACGACAAATTTCTAGTTAAGGGACTAAAAGTGTCACCATGCTCAACTAAGCCTCTGAATGACCTTCTAATGAACTGAGAGTCTTATAATATTATTCATACTCTTATATGTGCCTATTATATGCCAATGAAGGCTTTACGCACTAATTATAACGTTTCACGCAAGTTGGAAGTCCAGGGACTATTCCTGTCAAACTACGGAAACTTGCCAACTCTCGTATTTTGATATACAGACCCAATATATGGATACAAATATATTGCATGCAATAAAATGTTATGTTTTATTGGTAAGGATGCAAGGATGTCCATCGTTGCGAAATTGCGATCGTTTTTGTGTCCTTTTAAAGCGTTTTACGCATTTTAGCGAAACGCGCAACTGTACAACCGAATGAACCGACATCTATGTCATTTCTGGACATACTCCAAGTTTCCTATGCTTTAACATCCCTGTAAAGCCTTAAAATGGGGTTAACGGGGTTAAACGCGTCGAAAACACCTTAAAATGCTGCAGGGACCAATTCTGCCAATTCTGAAACTTGGAATTCCCAGGCGCCACGCGAGAGAATCAGGGTGATCTCCCGCGATGCGCGGGGATGCCCAGTATCAGTAAACAGATGGCAGCAGCTGGTTAACACCTTGGCCACCACTCAAACCACTTCAGCACCTAGATTTCGAAACCATGGTCTCATGTCTGGTATTGGACACTTCATACGACACTTGTTCACCTCTAGGATGCATGTCCAACACTTGTCTTGATCCTCATCAACCTCCTACTCCATAAATTGAAGCTTGATTCATCCACCAAAGGACTTGCATGTTCTTGAAATTCACTCTATCAATTCATTGCAAGTTCCAGAGCTTCAAGGATCTTCAAATCGACTCTAAATTCGTGCTAGGACATTTTGTAAGTGTTCTTAATCCTCCTTTTTCAGTTCATCATCCATTTGAGCTAAAAGTCAAGTTCGTCGTAAAAGTACTTTGACTTTGAGCTTAAATCTCTATAGTCAAGCCATGGATCGATTCTCAACCAAACCTTTTACCTACTGACTTTATATTAAATAAATTATTTTGGTCATATAGACCTGATCAAAACAGTATCTTTCCTTAAACATCGATTTAAATCTCATTTAGCGACTTTATCGCCTTTTCGATGCACAGTATGGGTTAAAACCATGTCTGAGCATCAAGACTTGTTATCTACTGATTTTAAAAATTATTTAAATATTTTTAAGTAGGTGCAAGCTATAAACTCAGATTTCCAAATAAGTCTTCAAATCTATGTGTGAGATGACCAAAATGCCCTTTCGAGGTATAGTATGGTCTTTAATTATAAACCACACATATATTTGATACCCTACTGATATTACATCATAAAGTAACTATTTTTTTTATAAATAATGTATGTCCATAACATCATATTATTCACCAACTTCTTTTTATGAATCGTAAAAACCAAAACGCCCTTGTGAGGCATTGTTGATTTAAAACTATAACGGACATACAAGTTGATGTCCTACTGATATTGAAACTTGTTTAAAGTTATTGGCATTGTGAACTCTTTCATGACTCATCTGGTTACCCGGTATCGCTTATATACGTACGGTTAAGCCTACGAGACTAGTTACGTAGTTTAGCCGAAACGGGTTTAACCTTATCATCTTTATCTCAAATTCCAGAATGATTATAGTTTACCCATATTTTACAAGTCTTAGTACTTGTTAGGTTTAAACTACATTCTGTTCAGGTCACCGCTTAATCAAGCGTATCTACCGTTCTTAATATTTTAAACTAGCCGATCCAAGTCAATGACTTAAATAAGATCCGCTAGCATTCTAATTAGACATTTATACCATCATTCCAGACTAGGGCCTTCCGGTAAATTGTACCTACGCTTAATTAGTTGGATACGGCTGTGCTTATTATATTTCTTATTTAAAAGGACTTGCTAAGCTCAGGTAAATACTCTTAACCTATTTTCCCCTATACGGGCTTGGGATACGGTAAAATATTTACCGCATGGTTCGGGTATGGGATTCGAAGACCTATGTGTCAGGAAATTCAAATAACCCGTTTTAATTTGTATTGCTTGAACAAAACATTGGGGGTTAATGCGACCGTGTCCTGGATATCCTTGACTCATTTAATTGCAAATGGCCATGACCTAAGCACGGGGTGTAGGCATACACCTGACATATGCGAAACAGTTTAAATAAACGATTTATGCCCAATACGGTGTTCCTAATAAAGGAATAAATTATAATTTACAACCCATTAGAGGTTTTCCCAATAAGGGAATAGGTGGTGTGTCGTTAATCATGCACCAGCGTAGTTTCCGGTCCCCTTATGTACGTAAGTTATGTAAAACTGAAAACATGAGATATAGTTTGTCCCAAGTTATTTATAAAACATATGTACCAATGTGTACATAAAAATGATTTCGAAAAATTTTCAAAATGAGTCGGTTGAGTGTATTTACCAGTAGAAAACTGACGTATTTTTAAAACAACTAAACTACAGGTACAAATACGTAAATAGGCCGAAGCTGCTCAGTAGCAACATAAGAGGATCTTGCAAATTCTTAGATGTGCCAAGTCTGTTAATCATCTTTTGTACATTTTTGATCCGCCTGTGGATCTTCGTTACAAACCATTGTTGTTTGAACTTAAATATTTCGGTTTGTAATGATATTTATAATCCAAGACTTCCGCTGTGCTATTCTGTATTATTGGTTATGATGACATCAACATACGTCACAATATTTCCCACCGGGCCCACCGGGATTGTGTTGGAAATCGGGGGTGTGACAAAGGGTCCTTTCTAGCATTTTTGAAAGGTGCCTACAAACAAATGTTGAAAATTTTGTGTTCTTTTAACAGATCTCAGGGGATGCCATGCCACCCCATGGAGAAGCTCTGAATCCGCCCTTGTCCCTATAGCATGTTTTTGAATACTCTTCAGCAACACCTCTTATTTCCGTATTCTTATTTTTAGAAAGTTCGTATTCGCATTCTATTTTTTGAACCTTACATTCATATTTCAATTCCAATATCATAATTTGAGGCGTTAATCTAAATGGAGGTTCATGTTTATACTTATCATGTTAATATCCACACTTGATCATTATCCAAACAATCATCCAATACGCGTTTATAAGCGAAACTGAGACTCGAAATTCATAGAAATATTAATCATACATGCATCGTACTCATACAATACCTTGTTACACTTTAAATGCAAGAAAAACGACATAAAATAACATAATTACAAGTCAGGACAAACTGCAAAACTAAACTTGAAAATGCACTTCTGGCGGGTGGCGAGAAGTTTCCCCTTTCTCCTCACGGGTGGTGAGAAGCCCTGATCCGCAGAAATTTGTTTCCAGCTCTTGGGTTGGCCAAATTTTCCACCTCCTTTTTCACCTAATCACCTTATAACATTATTCAAACACAAACCCTAATCCACCATTATAAACCCAAGCCTCCTACACTTCCATTTCACTTTTCAACACTCTAAACTCACTCATAACACTCTCAAATCTGCTAGAATATCAAGTTTGGACACAATTCATCTAAGTCCAAAAGTGATCTCTCACCTCACTTTCTTCCATATTTCTTCATCTTTTCTTCTTCTTGAAAGCTTTGAACACCTCTAGGAGTGTTTCCACAAGTTTACCATGGTATAATAAGATGGAACATCACTATTTTGAGGTCCAACTTTCTGTTTTGAAGTTATCTTTTATAAATCATTCATAAACTTATATTTTTCATAAGAATCTTGCACATATCTTGTTTCTAACCAAACCTATGGTTATTGGGCTTGAATAGGGTTGATTCCCATGAGTTAGAGGTCCAAGATCCTCCTAAACTTTCTTTTTGACAAGGTTTTAGACAACCTACAAGTGTTGAGGCCATCCAAGTTCACCATCTTCAATATGGTGAGACTTGTGTTTAGTGAAAGTGTGAACCATGGAAGCCTTGGCTTTCCAATCTTGATCCGCTACCTCACTTGTTGATTTGTTATGTTCATACCACTAAGTCACTAAAATAACTTCCCAGTCACAAAGTTAACAAGGCTACAACACGTCCCCAAACACTTTCCATGCTTAGGATGTACGCATCTAGCTAGCTCACTTGGTTGTTTGAGTGATTTAGTAAAATAATAAGTAGCTTCCAAGAATCAAAGTAAGATAACCCCACCTCGCCTCTAACATTTGCCATGTTGGCTATGAGACATCCGGTTGTTCTTACTTGGCTACTTAACAACTTAGTTAGTTGATTTATTTTTCACTTTATTCATGACCAACCGAGTCAATAACTACGTTGATGACTTTGTGCTTTTGTGAATCATATAACGAGGTTTAATGGATGTTCATCATCCTGCCTCATTGCATGACCACTTTCGTGGCTCCTTACTTTATCTTACATTCGTATACATTAACTCGTAAACTCCAAATCTAACCATTAACAAAAACTGAACTTATACACCTTCGTTTCCCATTTTAGGGTAACTTCGGTGTTCTCAACTCACGTTCGTGGAATTTACTAGGCAAACCGTGAGTATACTCGATCCCATTTACCGTTTTAGACACTGTGGGTGCAACATGTACACACTATACAAATCAAGTATTCACGATTAAACTTATTCACCTAAACACTCTATCCGTTAAACACATGATACTTGTTATATATTGTTATTACATGCTATGTTCAAACTTGTGTTCAATATGCTCATTAACTTTGCTAGCCGCTCTTAACAACTATAGCACTATAGGATTAACGCACCGCCTGTATTCTTATGGTATTGTTAAGTAAACTAATTATGACATTGTCATTTCAGCGACAAGGGTGCGCACGATTGTGGTACACTTTAGTTTGACATATGCTTAACACATGCTAGTATGATAATAAATAATGTATGCAATTTACCATGTTGGATATGAGACAACTTTTAGACACTATTATGCCATGTATTCAAACTTATATACTCGCCAACTTTTGTTGATTTTATTTTAATACATGTTGAAGGAAATTAGTTAATGACGATTGAAGAAACGATAGGGTAGAGTAGAAACACACCTAAACTTAGTTTATGTATTTGTTTTATGATGTTATGTTTAGTTGCACTATGTTGTACTTTCCTTTTCAAAACGATGTATTTCCATTTTAGTATCAATGAAATTTGAATTACTTAATTATTGTCACAATTCGCAAGTAATATATTTTGAGCAATATATTTGTCCCGCCCAATGTTTCCGCCATCCGTTGGGGTGTAATAGATTGGTATCAGAGCCATAACTATAGGAATTAGGAAAATTGCCATACTATTGACCTAGTCTATAGTTAAGTACCTTATTTGACCATTCTTGGTTATTCATGCTAAAATTTTTAAAGTCTTCCTACATGCTCATATCTACTTCCTTTGTTTCAAAACGTATGCCTTTCCTAAGACAAATTTACAGACCATATGAAGGTATGAAAACACTCTCATCACACAAACGAGACGATTCCACCAAAATAGGGGTGAAACCCTCACTTTGGTGGTAAACATCAACCCACAAACATCATTTTTTATGAAATGAATAGTAATTGATTCATAAACAAACGAGGGTTTTGGTTTGGGCTCTCTAAAAGATATGAATAGTAACTTACTTGCAAAGTGGGCTTGGAGAAACAAAACAGAACCAGGTAGACTTTGGAGAACGGTGATCACGAGCATCCACTTCAGTCTCAAGCATGGTAACTTTCTACCATCAAAAAAAGTTTTGTCGGGTGTGTGGAACAACATCATAAAAAAAGAAGTGGCTCTTAGAAAAGACAACATTCATTTAAATCACCTCACAAAAGGATTAGTGGGGTAATGGCACAAACATCCAATTTTGGATAGATTCATGTGTGACAAACAAGCCACTGCAGCTTATAATTCCTTCACTATACTTCCTTGAAAAAAGGGCTGCTTGGTTAAAGACATGATTTGTGAACTTGGACCAGGAGGAGTGTTTTCATGGTGCTAGTATAAAACGCCAGCCTCGCTTCAAGATCTCAATGACCTACAAAATCTAAGTACAATAATGTCTCAAAAAAGCTTGCTAGCAAACTGTGTCAAGTGGACGTGTGCAGATACGTCTAATACCTTCACAGTTAAATCTATCCAAAAATTAATTGTAGGTACAACTCAACCCACGGATGTTAAAGTATTCGAATGGAACAAATGGGTACCGAAAGAGATTAACATGTTCAGTTGGAGAGGGAGGATGTATCTGGATTAAATACCTACTAGGGCGGCGTTGGATAAAAGAAACATAGCCATGCCCATCTATCTTGGGTCCACTAAGCAACGAGAAAGACGAGGCCACCGAACACTTGTTTACATCTTGCTATGTATGTTTGGTTATATGGCAAATGTTGTCATCATGCCTAGTGATTCCCCCTATACGTGCATACTCGATAGAGGACCTCCTAGACATTCATAAGCATCCACACGGGTCACAATTGTAAAAAAAATGGCGCATGCAATTATTTTGGTATCTTGATGGGTCATTTGCAAACTACGACATGAAGTAGTATTATAGGGCAAAAGGATTGACATCTCCAGATTAATGGCGAACATAAAAGATAGAAGTTATTTTTGGATAAAAAATGATTTTTATTTTGGCTTTTTGATTAGAAGTAAAAAGTTGTT
This sequence comes from Scalesia atractyloides, assembly GCA_947069175.1. NCBI lineage: Eukaryota > Viridiplantae > Streptophyta > Magnoliopsida > Asterales > Asteraceae > Scalesia > Scalesia atractyloides. The sequence goes on along the minus strand of CAMTDV010000021.1, from coordinate 19,946,654 downwards.
TTTCAAAAGCCACAAAATCTGGCTTTTTAAATAACTTTTAACTTTTTGATCATTAAATTACTAATTATATCCATCACCTTTAAATAACAACTAAAAATGGAAACTTATTTATATCCATTTTTAGTCATTTTACTTTTTTTATCACAAAAGCTATACCAAACACTTTTTTTAAAAAACTCATTCTGAAAATGTCATAAGTTAATAAGCATTTTGACAAAAAAAACACTGTTAGAGTTAATAAGCAATCCCAAACACCCTCTTTATAATCTTTTGTATCTTTGTATACTTGATTATTTAAAAATTAAAATCCTTATTTAATAACCGATTGATAATAATATTATTATATTTAAAAATACATTTATTTTTAGTGTTGAAAATTATGTTATAAAGATTTGTGGGCTGAAATCTTGATATCTAGCTGGGCTGCATAAAATAGTAGCAGAATATAGCCGACTCGAGTAGCCAGTGGGCTGGGGCCCTATCCTTTATCATTAATTTAGCTGTATATAATCTATAAACTTTAAGAGTCTGTTTTGTAGGGGTATCGAAATGGAGGAGAGAATAGAATTGATGAAGTAATGGAATGGCGGAAAGAAATGAATCATTATCATTCTATTTCATGTTTGGATTACCCGTTATTGAAATGGAATCATAAACCTACTCAAAATAGAAAAAATCAATTTTACAACAGATCAGATAAATCAATTCTAAAATTAATTCATAATGTAATTTTCTAACTCATAATGAATTCAATTTCTTCTTTTCAGATAGCGAAACAACTAACAATAATAGAATATGACTTCTTCAATTCTTCTAGTTCACAAACGATTGCATCAAAAAAATCTGTTCATACCAACTGGGTTTAATACTCTTGTAAACAAATCATTATATTTTGGTTTTAGCTTTATATAATCTATAAACTTTAAGAACCTTTGTAAACAAATCATTATATTTTGCTTTATAATCTATAAACTTCAAGAACTTTTTGCAAATAAGCGAATAGGGGGTGGATCATGAGAAAACTAGTTTAAATGAGAAAACCAAAAAACTAACTAAAAAAACTAAAAAAAACATATCAATTTTTTTTGATTTTTTTTATTAAAATTCGATATATTATTTAATAAAAAAACTTTAAAAAATAAAAATAAAAAAACATATAATGCACGTGTGCAACATAAACATATAATGCACATATACAGTACAAGTTTTTTTTTTTGAAAAAAAGGTTTTTTTATACACAAAATGCAGCGATTTTTATAAAAAAATTGTAAAAAAAAAATTGTATGTTTTTTATGTTTTTTTTTTGGCTTTTTTAGTTAGTTTTCTAGTTTTCTCATTTATATATAGTTTTCTCATGATCCTCTCCCTAAACGAATAATCACCAAAGAATAATCGAATTTCAATTGTTGATCTTTATGTTATTTGGTAACAGCCTTTCAATTCTTTTTTCTGAATAAGCAACGGATAACAATCTTTTATAATTTACGTTATTGTAAAAGTGCAAACCAGAGAACACAAGATAACAACATTAATTATCTCAATTGTTAATTGCTGCCACAAGACATTTTAGAGTAGGCATGCACTCATCTAATTACTAATTATACCTCCTCTTGTGAGAAGAAAAGTACTGGTCTCACACGGGTCTAACCGTAAGTATGTGAGATGAGAGGGGTGTATTTAATAAATAGTGGCTCCTCAGTTACTTACTTTTTTATGGTTCTCCAATAAACTTACTCCTATATATATATATATTAGTTAATTTATCCTTATATTAGAACGGTCCTAAATTAGCTAACTAAATTAAACTTATAGCTCATTTTAAACCACACTCATTCAAAACAACATAATTTATGGTGAATGACAACTTTCAGTATGTGTAGGATAAACTATAGCATAAGTTTCGATATTTATAGATAAAATTAATGTAGGTAACAATTAATAGGATAAACTTAATGTAGGATAAACTATAGCATAAGTTTCGATATTCATCTGAGTGTAAAGTTTGATGAAGAAAAAAGGATGAGGAGCAAAAAGGGTGATTATTATAACATGTGTGAAGTGTACAAGAAATAGAGGCTTGATGACTTGAACTATGGCAGCTAGGCTTCTATAATATAATATTCAAAATAAAACTGCAATTTTGTTCTTTCAAGAATAAGCCATACCACACAAGATAAAATTTTATTCAACTACGTAGTGGATAATTTTGTAGTCTTTTTTTCCGATTACTTGAGACGACACTTACTATTTTACCTTTTCTTTTCTAGAAAAGAATGAATAATTGTTCAAGAGGACTGTTATTATATATAAAGAAAAAAAAAGTTAATTAGACCACAAACTAGTCTTGCTGCTTAGCCAAATCCCTATAAGAGCACAATCACTCTTTCCTTGCTAGACATCAAACACCATCACAAAAGAGAACAGAACTAAAATCAAGGTTGGAGAATGAAGAGATTCCACTTTATTATGTTATTCGTTCTCCTAGCGGCAACTTCTGTTCAAATCAATGCTCAGACTTGCAAACCGAGTGGTGGTATCCGGGGAAGAAAACCACCTCCTGGACAATGCAACAAAGAGAATGACTCGGATTGCTGTGTCCAAGGTAAGTTCTACACCACGTATACATGCTCTCCTGCAGTCACAAGTGCTACTAAAGCAAAGCTTACGATAAACAGTTTCCAAAAGGGAGGTGATGGCGGTGGTCCATCAGAGTGTGACAACCAATACCACTCTGATGACATGCCAGTTGTGGCATTATCAACCGGATGGTACAAGGGAGGGGATAGGTGTCATAAGTATATTACCATCAACGGAAATGGGAGGAGCGTGAAGGCGATGGTTGTGGATGAGTGTGACTCTACTATGGGGTGTGATGATGATCATGACTATCAACCACCTTGCCCTAATAATATTGTTGATGCTTCAAAAGCTGTGTGGAAAGCCTTAGGGGTATCACAAGATAACTGGGGAGATTTGGACATTACTTGGTCAGAGTAATTATATGTAACTCCTCTAAAAATGTCAAACTAATTATCACATGTTTATCTGCTAGTGAATATATATATTTTACGTGAAGCTATATATAATTATCTTTATATTGGGTATCCTTCAGGATTAAACAACCAAGAATGAATATCTAGGATTCGGTGCAAGTTTAAATTCTTGTTGAATGAGTTGCTAGGCTGCAACTTGCAAACACATTCAATTTTTGGATAGTAGAGGTATAAAAAGAAGAGTTAACTAATACATGTCACAAGTACAAGCATACGATATGTATCAAATTAATTACAAATAAACATAGAATCAAGTTTATATTTCCAACACTCTCCCCTAAACTTGATTCGGTGAGGTGTTGCGACTTTGTTGCTTCATGGCATATGTGATAACTGAGTGATTTGCCTCCTGCACAACTTTTGCAACCTTCTTGAAGTCGAAAGTTCGTCTCTTCATAAGCTTCTTCATTCCATTTCAATCCGAACCAACATACAATGCATAGTTTGCTGTCTCTTGTTCCTGCTCATTAATGTTGCATCGCCTTCTTTGCCTTCTTTATCTTCTAATAATTTTCCTTCTTGTTGACATGCCCTCTCACCCCAGGAGTATCTTGTTTTTAACATAACTGTTAACCAAGACATCCAAATATTTTGCATATATCACCCTTGTATCGTATTCCTGATTCCAACCAAACCCCAAATCCTTTAAAACCATAGTCCATAAATTATACTCGTTAACTCTTCTATGCAGGGGCGGAACCATCATGTAACGAGCCGTAGCACGGGCTACGGCTCAACCCCGTATTCGTAGTGTTATTTTTTTTCGGTTTTATACAAAAGATACCCTAAAAAATACGAGAATACCTTTAACCAAAAATTAGGATACTTGATCTTACTAAAATCACATTTTTTATAAACCGAAACATTTTACAGCCCGAAAACTTATAGAATAATTAAGCTCGAATGATAAAATAAGCCCAAATTAACAACAATAGAATTGAAAGGAGGCCTTAAATATAATTGATAAAGTTAACCCAAGACCCAAAACAATATTATAATTGAATAAGTGATCTTGCTCGTCTTATGGTGGAAACTGGAAACATAGTTCTTGTCCTTTGATTTATCGGGTAGTGAAGCTAGTTTTGATTTTACCGGTTGCAACCGCAACCGTTGAAAGATGTTTTTCTAAATTGAATGTTACCGGAATATTTGAACAATGCTATGGTTTGTGAGGTCAAAAAAGAAACTTTTGATAAAGTAAAATACGACGATGTAATGGAACGATTTCAAGCTATGAAAAAAGAAGAGGACAAATCTATCAGATATTTGTTTTACTTCATTATTATCGTTTTTTTATTATTGTATCATTAATTCGGATACCCCTAAATTAATGAGCTAGTTCGCCACTGTTTCTATGACCATCGTCTCTTTCTATCAATAGATATAAATCTAATAATTCTACTGCATTCCCTTCCTCCGTAATTTGGTATCATTAAATAGTTGTAAATAAACCAATCAAGCATTGCCATGAATCTCTCCCTTAATTCTAACGACGCAGGGATCCCATAGTATCTATTTAGATACGCTCAAATGACCCTTCTCACAATATGTTCTACTACATAATTATGAATCTATGAAACTCACACAATCTATGAAAGTTTTAAAAACAATCTGCCCCACAACTTGTTTCTTTACTTCAAGATTCCGTTGAGAATCTTGATCAAGTTCTTCATTATAAGCATTCATGTGTTCCTCCTTATAATTTTCAAACAATTCATTCTTTTCTTGTGTGAATGCCTTCTCTATTTCTATTCATGAATTCTGCCCTCATCATTATTAGTTGACATAGATAATGCATTAAGATCATTCAATGTTTTAAACATTGGAATAATCTTGCAAGTATCGCCACTAACATTGATCACAAACCCTTGTTTTGTCAATTGGTCCAAACTTAAACGTTTCAAGATATATCCGGTGTAAAGGATACACTCAAAATTCTCAGTGTGTGATCAATAGATTTATATCAACTACCCAATTCCCCGTATACACAACGTTTCTCGAGTATTGGTTCTTGTTTTAATCCCATAGGAGTTCTTGAATCGTTTAAACAATGATATGTTACCGGAGTAGTGGTGTTTGAACATTGAATTTACATTCCAGATTTCGGACCATAGACCGTATTCAGTGGCTTGAACGATTAAATCCTCCCCATAGTTATCGTGATTTGGAATCCCAGATCAATTTCTTGTCTTATCAACAAGGAAGCCTCATCTTGTTCTTTTACATCGCAGTTTGCAACATAGTGGCCATATTTGTGGATATAATAACATTTGCGTTGATTGATTTTGGATTTCCGAATGGAGTCTTCTTTTCTATGTCTAAACAATGTCTCATGGTTCTTGTTGGATCGTCTAAATCTTGGCTTGGATCTCCTGGAATTCGCTCTGATACTACTTTGTCAGATATCGAACACAAATCTCACAATCTCTCTTGAATGTACTATCGTATAAGGATAACAACGATATGAAATAACTGTTGATATCTTGGTAAATTGAACAAGACCGACATGAAGTTTATATACATATGTCCTAGATACCAAACTAATACATAATACATGTCACAAGTACAAGCAAACGATATGTATCAAATATAATTACAAATAAACTAAAGAAGTAAGTTTATATTTCCAACAACTTAAACCTTCACCAAGAAAGACTCTAAAACTTATGCTTGAAATTGGATTAAAAAGGACACACTCAAATAAGCATACCAATACCCCTATTAAACAATTAAGAGGGATACCGGCCACGAATTATTGATATCAAACCTCTACTTAATATAGAAAGATGATTGTTTGATAGACCGACAGTTAGTGAATAAAAGAGATTATTCTCAGAAAGAGAAAAGTAACTTATATAATAAAACTAAATCACGACTTGTAAAAACATCTAGCAATGTTAGGTAGAAAAGTGATCCACAATCAAAGGAGATGAGGCAAAAAATTATACATTGAAGAATTGATGGAACAAGTAGACGTTAAAGAAACGAGAACGATGTTATTATGCAATATCAAAATACTAAAGCGCTTTGGAGAAATGTGTCTATTTCAGCCGGGTTAGAATTGACAGGTTGGAATAACTTGGAGCAGCTTCTTTTCATGGCCGAGGAGTAGAACTCAGCTAGGGGAAAATTTCGGTGCTATCATTTACTCGACCTTATGGTGTGTATGGAAATAGAGGAATGTGGCTGGCTTCAACAACACTAGGTCGGCGGATGCTCTCATGGAAGAGATCAAGTCTGTTCTTTTCGGCTGGATCACAAATAGGTCTAGGCGTTTGGACCAGACTTGGCGGTTAAAGCCCCATTGTATTGTTTGTTTCTTTTGTCTCCTATGATGTATCTGTTCGTTGTTCTTTTGCCATGACTGTTCACTAGCTCCGTTTTAGGTTCAGCATGGCCTTTGTTCTAATAGAGTTTGCTTGCCTTTCATGAAAAAAAAAGCTTCATCGATGATGATAATGTTAGTTAACATATTTTTGTTGTGTGTTAAGTAGAATGTTGGATATTTATTTATTTTTTATTTTGGTCCATCAGAGTAGGACAACCAATACCACTCTGTTGACACCCCAGTTGTAGCATTATCAACCGGATGGTACAACGGAGGGGATAGGTGCCATAAGTATATTAATTACCATCAATGGAAATGGGAGGAGCATGAAGGCGATGGTTATGGATGAGTATGACTCTACTATGGGGTATGATGCTCATTATGACTATCAACCACCTTCCCCTAATTATATTGTAGATATTGTTGGGTTATTCGGTTTGTTTACGGGTCACACAGATTCTACACTGGGTTTATCGATACCGAAAATGGTTCGCATATGGGTTAATTGATCACGGCTCAGTGGATTAATGGGTCATGAGTCATTAGTGGTTTGCACATTAAAATACTTGGTCAAGAGTTGACCGAACTTGTTGCTGATGAAAAGGAAAAGATGGATGGACTGAGTTTTCATTATTCACATGGTTGGTTTATAGAATCTTTAGGATAGAATATCTTTTCCTTCTATTTATATCGCACGTTCATGTATGATTATATATTTGTTTCAGTTCATTGAATAAAAAGTAACCCTTTTTTATTTGATACACAAGCTTTCTTCCTCAATATTCGCTGCATATTAATTTTAGAGAAAAGTGTCTGGATAATCCCTGTGGTTTTTCTGATTTCACCTTTAGTCCTTAATTTTTCAAATTACATCTATAATCCTTAACTTTGGCAAATTCGTTCTCGGATAGTCCCTGGCATGGAATGGGGTTTAGTTTTTGTTTTAAGTATGTGTTAAATGAAAAACTACCATTAGTTAAAAAATTAAAACATTAATAAAAAATTGGGGTCCACCAATATCCTTTGACTTTTCGATACAACCCCTAATTTTCTTTTTCTTCTTTATTTACCTGCTTCTTCTTTCTTTCTTTGCAACCTACCTGCAACTACTCCATCAACATTCTAAAGTGAAAGGACTCATTTGGGTTCATCCTCCTTAGCTTTTGGTATGTATATGCAAAGCTTAACTGAATCTCATTAAAACAGAGGCATGAGAGTAGCAAGAAAGGTGTGTGGGCCTTTACAATAAAAGAACCTTTCGGTAGATCTGAAAGTTGCAGTTTACAACAAAATATATTAAACACTGTTAATGTTTATTGAAAAAAAGAGAAAAATATGCATACTTCTTGGGAGAAGCTTTTGAAGATCCATTGGATTGATCTTTGTCAAGCCATCCGCTTGGTAAAAGGCAAATTGTTCATCTGTAATTATGATTATACTTGTTGAGCCTTTTGTTTTGAGCAGCTGCTAAGGCAAATTGTTCATCTATTGGAAGAGCCAATGGTCGGGTTTTGGGTGTTGTCCGGAGCAGATGGTCGGGTTTGGGTGGTTTGATTCGGGGTTCAGACGTGGGTGGTTTGATTCGGGGGTTCAGACGTGGGTGGTTATGATCGGAGGTGGATGGTTCGATTAGGGCTTCAGGTGAAGGTTTGAAGCATGGTGTTTGGTGAAACAAGATCAATCGTCGGAGGTGGTGGTAGGCTGGTCGTAGTCGGAGGTTGAAAGTAGGTGGTGGTTATGACAGAGGTGGTGGTGATGGTGGTTCTGATCTAGAAGAAGATAAAGAGGGATTTAGGTTTTTATAATTATATAATAATGATGGAGCCATCTGAATATTAAAATAAATTATTTCTTAAAGTTTTATTTATTAATAATAAGGGTATTTAGGTCATTTCACAACCACTTAACTGAGAAAACTAACCCACATCCGCTTCATGGACTATCCGAGAACAAATTTGTCAAAGTTGGAGACTATAGCTGTAATTTTGAAAATGTAGGGACTAAAGGTGAAATCGGAATAAACCACAGAGACTATCCGGGCACTTTTCTCTTAATTTTATTAACACATCTCATTTTTACATGAATTTTATTGTGAGTTTTGTGTGTGAGTTGAGTGGGGCCTGAACCAACAGATACTTCAAAAGCTGTGTCGAAAGCCATAAAGGTATCACAAGATAACTAGCGAGATTTGGATATTAGTTGGTCAGAGTAATTATATGTAACGTGTTCTTAAAAATGTAAAAAGTTATAATGTGTTTATTTGCTAGTGAGTATATATACATTTTACTAGAAGCTAGATATATTTAAAAAAATAAGGTTGAAAATGATATTTTCCACTTATTGAATACAAGAATACATTGAGTACATATAACAAGAGTCTACGTAATCACAGGAGGGATCTTAGGAATAAACAAGGAAACTACAACAACTTTTTGACTAAACGTGATCTTCTAGAATCATCTAAGTATTCGAAATATTTACAAATTAACTGGCGGGAATGATGTTTGATACCATAGTGTTAATCACCCGCAAGATGGAGGATTTATCGGAGACTCCAATATTGGACCACAATTTAAAAAATGGAGCTCGAGACAATGGTTTTGTAAGAGCATCCGCTAGCTGATCCTTTGAATTGATGTGATGAACCCGTAGAGTTCCAGCGGCTACTTTTTCTCGAACGAAGTGATAATCCAAGGCAACATGTTTCATACGCGAATGATAAACTGGGTTGGCACACAAGTATGTCGCTCTCGTGTTATCACAGTAGAGCCGAGGAGCTGCGTGTGTGGATAGGCCAAGTTCCTTGAGTAGATTTTCAACTCACGCTAGTTCAGCAGCTGCATTCGCTAGAGCTTTGTACTCCGCTTCCTTTGACGACCGAGAGACGGATTTTTGGCGGGCAGATTTACACGAGATAATATTAGCACCGAGATAGAGTATGTAAGCTGTGGTAGATCGTCCCGCAGTAGAAACACCCCCAATTGGAATTGGAAAATGCAGTAAGCTCTAGGGGAGATTTTTTGTTCAAGAAAAACCCGTGATAAACCGTGCCTTTGAGATAACGAAGCAAGCGTCTGAGATGGTTGGTGAATGAATTGTGAGAGTTTGTTGACGGCAAATGATATATCCGGTCTTGTGAACGCAAGATATTGAAGAGAATCCACAAGCTTATGATAAGGTGTTGGATCGACTTTAGGTGTTCCATCTTCAAGAGTTCTGACTTGGGAAGAACAAAGTGGTGTGAGAACCGGTTTAGCCACATCCATGCAATGCATGGTCAGCAAATCATGTATGTGTCGGTATTGTGAAAGAAACAAGCCATTGTGGGTTGGTATAAGCTCCACTCCAAGAAAATGATTTGGATAACCCAAATCTTTGACTGAAAAACGTGATGCAATATTGTTAACAAACTTGTCAATGAACTGTTTGTTGTTACTTGTCAAAATTATGTCATCGACATAAACCATAAAGTAGCACATGAGCATCTCGATTGTAGATAAATAATGAAGCATCAACATGAGATTTAGTGAAGTTCGATTCAACCAAAAAGGAGGTGAGAGCCATATACCAGGCACGTGGTGCTTGTTTGAGGCCATAAAGAGACCTCTTTAGTTTGCAAAGGTGATTAGGAAGTTGTGGATGGATGTAACCGGGCTGCTGTACCATGTAAACTTCCTCTTACAAAGTACCGTGCAAAAAGGCATATTTACGTCTAGTTGACGTAGTGACCATCCCCGAGACAAGGCAATAGAAAGTATCGTCTGTATGTCACGGGTTTGGTAACCGGACTAAATGTGTCAAAATAGTCCATACCGTATTCTTGAAGAAAGCCTTTAGCCACGAGTCTCGCCTTGTACTTGTCAATATTACATCGGATGCCTTTTAATGCAGAAAACCCACTTGCACCCAATGGGTTGTTTGGAATTTGGGGCGACAAGTTCCCACATTTGGTTACGGAGCAAGGAGTTATACGCATCATCCATAGCCTTGCGCCACAAAGGATCTTTAGATGCTTGGAGATGGGTGTTGGGTTCAAGGGCATGAGGTATAGGAGGAACAGTGGTTGTATTGACAAAGTGAGGATTATAGTATTTGGAATTTGGTTTTCGATGTCGTGGAGGTAAGGTTGAAGTGTGAGTGGAACTATCAGATGAGTTAGAGGAATTTGGAGTTTTTGCAGAACTAGTGCCATATTTGAAATGTTGATCACAACTAATGCTGGGTTTCAAAATGTTGCACAAGTAATGCCATTGCCATTACTAATGGCGAATTCCTTGAAAGAGTACGCTTGTGTCAGAAATGCACATAACGTGTAAGAGACCCAATCATTAGAAAAGGAAAATTTTGCCATTAGTAATGGCGAAATCTTTAGAAAAGGTACAAATTGCCATTACTAATGGCGAAATCTCTGTCCCAATCATTGAGGAGGAAAACTTGCCATTAGTAATGTCGAAATCTTTAGAAAAGGTACAAATTGTCATTACTAATGGCGAAATCTTTAGAAATCTTCAAAAGAATTCGCCATTATAAACGGCGAAATGTGCAGGCTTTAAAAGAAATTGCCATTACTAATGGCAAAATGTGAATTCGCCATTATAAACGGCGAAATGTGCAGGCTTTAAAAGAATTGCCATTACAATGGACAAAATGTAAAGGGTTTAAAAGAATTCGCCATTACAAATGGCAAAATGTATAGGCTTTAAAAGAAATCGCCATTACTAATGGCATTCATGAGATTTCACCATTGGCAAAATTTCCAGTCCTTTCGTCCTTTCCCTTGTGATTATATTTGGCAAAAATGATTAACTCCTGTTGTGCACTGACACTACCCTACGTTTTCAATGAATTCGCCATTAGTAATGGCAATAGCATTACTTGTGCAACATTTTTGAAGGCATCATTAGTTGTGATTATCATTTCAATATTAGCACTAGTTCAGCAAAAACTCAGGAATTTGGTATAGGCGATGAAGAGGTGGTGGAACTATCGGATGAGTTAGAGGAAGAAAAGGTAGGTTCGTGGTTAAGTGAGGTGAATTGCGATGGAACAGTAGGATGAGAGGAGGTATGGTCATGAGTAGAAGGAGATTGTGAAGTGGAGGGTGTGAGTGAAGTAGCATGGGAAGGTGACGTGAGGGTTGTTGGTGAGTTTGCATGGGTTGGTAACATGGATGATGTAGTTGAGGGTGCATGGGAAGGTATAGGAATTTGTGAGGAAGGTGCGTGAACAAGTGAAGGTGTATTGGTGAGGGAGCATGCAAAGGTGGTGGGGAAGGATGAGAAGTAGTATAAAAATCATCTACTGTTGGAAGTGAAGATAATTTTGAGGAGTTTTGTTTGGATGGAAAATTGTCCTCAACACAAAGGTGACATGTCTAGAATGATAAAGTTTATGAGTTTGAGGATCAAGACATTTGTAAGCGGACTTGGATGATGAATAACCTAAGAAAATACAAGGTTGGGAATGCGGTTGAAGTTTAGACGTGACATAAGGATTGAGCCATGAATAACACAAGCACCCGAATGTTTTTTTTTTTTTGTAGTTTGGTGAGGCACGATATAACATTTGGTAAGGTGATTTTGAATCAGAATTGGTGTAGGAAGGCGATTTAATAGACCCCCATTTGAAATGCATGAGACCAAAAAGAAAGCGGTAAGCCGGCATAGTGTAAGAGGGCATGGCCGGTTTCGACAATGTGTCGGTGACGGCGTTCGGCAATCCCATTTTGTTCGGGGGTGTGAGGTGGAGTGGTGTAGTGTGATATTCCCATTGATTGAAGAAAAGGAACGAGTCCGATGTACTCACCGCCATTGTCGGTGAAAATAGATACGATAGGTGTTTGGAAAAACTTCTCCACAAGTAGTTTGAATTGTGGAAAGATTTTTGACACATCAGATTTAAATTTAATGGGATAAATACGTACTTAGAATAGTAATCCACAAACACAACATAATACTTGAACCCGTCAACGGATTGTTTAACCGGGAACCCATACAACCGAATAAAGAAGTTGTAATGGTTTAGTAGCAACAAACGAATTTTGTCCAAATGGCAACTTGTGACATTTATTAATAGCACATGATTGATAATGCAAAGTAGAACTTGACCTAGGTCTTTACAAATAAGTTTAAAAATACGAAAACCCGGATGTCCAAATCGGTGATGCCATTGGATTGGTGAGACAGATGTGGTAGCATTGATTTGAGGAAGCGAAGTCAACCGATTGAGATAGTAAACATCATGGATGTTCTCCCCCCGCATGATAGGCGCCCCTGTTTTGAGATCCTTTAAAAAAAATGAAAAGGAAAGAATTCAACCAAAACTTGATTAGTTCGACACAGTTTAGCAACCGAAATTAAATTGTTACGTATATTGGGAACACAAAGAATATCAGGTAAGTTTATTGGTTTTGATTTAATGTTAAATTTTGTTGAACCAATATGAGATATAGAAAGACCTGTACCATCACCCATGACGATTTCATCAGGGTCTCCGTATTCGAAAACAGAAGAGAGGGTGGCGGGACACGAAGTGAGATGATGAGACGCTCCGCTGTCCATCATCCACATTTGAGATCCCGGAGCGGAAGTGACGGCATTGGCAACTAGAGTGAAGGAACTGGTGTTGAAGGAGATGTGATTTTCTTTTAAGAATCTTACGAGCTTCCTGCAATCACGAGTGTCGTGACCAGAAATATTGCAGAAATTGCAGAACATGTTGGTGCGATTGCCCGACGATGACGTGTTCCTGTTGGACCGAGAGGAGCCAGTGGATGGGTTGTGGGTTTGATGATTTTGTGGCTCGGATCTGAATGAGGTCCGACCATGTTGTCGTTGGGTTGCATTAGCAGTAGCGATAAGAGGATTACCAGAATCAATGTCCTTTAGGGATCTTTCAAAGTCCACGAGTTTATCAAAGAGTTCCGGGTAGGAAATCGGTTGGTCCCGTACCTTAAGTGCGGTGATGGAGCTATATTCTTCACCAAGTTGGCTAAGAATGTGAACCATTAGATCTTCTTCATTAACTGGGCTTTGAACAAGAGCCAATTCATCCGCGATGGATCGCATTTCATTCAAGAATTCCGAAATAGGCCGATTTCCTTAGGATTCTTTGCAAACACACTCAGAATAAAGTCAATAAGCCCTTCAAATGGTAGAAATTAATTAACGTAGGGTGGTTTGTAAGTAACATAAATCAATTCAAATGGGGAGAGTCAGTTATCCATGGCCGCCCAAAATGGCCCAATTGATGAATAACATGAGTAAATGAAATATGATTATGCTTGATACACTACCGTGTCTTAGACTGACACGCTCGTGGCAAACATGGGTCTAAGACAAGCGTGTTGTTGCTTTTGTCGCAGCTAGTGTCTCCATGTGACTTGGCCGACACAGTTGTGTCCATGACTAACAAGCCAGTGGCAGCATGAAATAACTGAAGTTGACTCTCAAATATCAAAATGAATGTCATTAGAACATGAAGTAGTTGATGATGATGTTAGCATCGTGAATCAAATAATAACCCTTTCTTGAGTCTATTTTTAGTTGATAGGGCATGTGTTGTGTTTGAGAATAGCATGAGTGAAAGCTTCAACTCACGCTGGAGTCTTCGCACGAAGGTAATCTATCATGCATGCATATGATAGAAGAAATCAAAACATTTGTAAACCAAAGAATCCTTTTAATGGAAACAAAAGGAGAAAAAATAGAATATGAAGCACATCCAACAATTTGAAAAAAATTAAAGTGAAACAAAGGTAAGGGTTATTTTTATTAAATTTTGTCATTTATAAATTTTTGGGGTGATTGTGTAGGCATTGGAAGGTGACTACAAGTAATAACATCAAATTTGAATTAAGGAATGTCAAAAAAAGCATATGCACTGAACGCAGGTAACAAAATTATAGTTAGTTGTCACTTGTCTGTCGACATACATTGTGTTCATTATATAGCAACTAAACCTTCACCTAGAAGGAATCTAAAACAATTAAAAAATGGATCCACAATCAAAGGAGATGAGGCAAAAAAAAAAAAAAAAAAAAAAGACATTAAAGAATTGATGCAACAAGTGTGATCGATGATGAGAATGTTACTTAACACTTTTTTTGTTGGTTATTTATATTTTGATGATGGATATAGTGAAAATGTTGGTTAGTTATTTTGTTTTTATATACCTATGAACTAGCGTTAGATGGTTATTATTTATTTACTTTCAATATAATTTTTAGTATTATTTTGTAAGGTTAAACAAAACATATGACTAATTTTCAAAATTTCAGACTAAAAAAATACAATTTTTTGAATTTGAAATAATCGACTATTTTCTTGACTTCAAGATACAAATAAATGACTATTTTCCTAAACTTGTGCCTCAATGTCTGTATACATCTTTCGTATTGACGATCCTTTTTTACTTGATCCACGTCACATGCATATATAAGTAAAAAGTTTCCAAGGTACAAGCTTCTATAATTTAATATTCAAACTAAAACTGCAATATTGTTCTTTCAAGAATAACCCATACCAGACAAGATAAAATTCAACCCAACTTCCTATTTGACAACCATGTAGTCTATTTTCAGATACTTGAGACGGCACTCATCATATTACCTAGTTTCCTAAGAAAAATAGTGAATATATGTTCAAGATGACTGTAATTCTTTTAAAAAACATTTTGACTACAAACTAGTCTTGTTGTTTAGCCAGTCCATATAAAAGCAAAATCACTTTGCCTTGCTAGACATCGAATTAAATTATAACATTGTAAAAGAGACCGCAAATTAAAAGAGAGAATGAAGAGGTTCCACTTTATCCTGTTTTTCATTACCCTGACAGCAACTTCTATTCAAATTGGTGCTCAGACTTGCAAACCGAGTGGCGGCATCCGGGGAAGAAAACCACCTCCTGGATAATGCAACAAAGAGAATGACTCAGATTGCTGTGTCCAGGGTAAGTTTTACACCACATATACATGCTCACCTGAAGTGACAACCAAATCACTCTGATGACACGCCAGTTGTGGCATTATCAACCGGATGGTACAAGGGAGGGGATAGGTGCCACAAGTATATTATGGGGTGTGATGAAGATCATGATTATCAACCACCTTGCCCTAATAATATTGTTATTGCTTCAAAAGCTGTGTGTAAAGCCTTGGGGGTGTCACAAGATAACTGGGGAGATTTGGATATTACTTGGTTAGAGTAATTATATTGAACTCGTCTAAAAATGTCAAAAAGTGTCGGGAAAAATTCGAAATTGCTTGGATAAATCTGAAGTTGTGTAATCACTATCAGATCAAACAATTGGAGTGGCTACCAATCTTTGATCGGATAAAATCAGAAAAATTCTAGATTTTTGTATGACAATTTTTGATTGAGAGTCAATAATCAAATTTTGATTATTTTGGCAGTTTTCATTGGGAGCGTATATGCAGTTTTCACAAACTGCAGGCAGTTTTTATTTTGCACAAACCACCTTTAGTCCCTGGCTCGACACCCGCCAGGGGCTGCCGCCCCTTGGACCCTACTTCTCTCGGGGCCGCTGCCCCCGAACCCCCGCCAAGGGGGCGCTGCCCCCTTGGATCCCCCGTTAGTCCCGATGACCTTCAAATAAGCGTGCACTCTTATTTGGACGTCACACGCAATCTCAAATTACACTAAAATATCCAACATACCTCCCTCATT
The DNA here is from genome assembly GCA_947069175.1 of Scalesia atractyloides. Lineage (NCBI taxonomy): Eukaryota > Viridiplantae > Streptophyta > Magnoliopsida > Asterales > Asteraceae > Scalesia > Scalesia atractyloides. The sequence continues at coordinate 19,930,588 of CAMTDV010000021.1, read as the reverse complement.
TTAGTGTAATCATAGATTAACTAACTTGTTCACAGCAATCAAACAAACTAATGCATAAATGAAATGTCGTGACGATTGAATTTCATATTAGTATATTACACATTCCAAATATTCGAATTTAAGGGTGTCTCTATGGATTGAACCCTTAATATCCATACTGAATACATGAAGATAATATACACATTAGTTTACATACATGAATCTAACTTGACACTATCTTTTACTAGCCTATGTCCCTATCCTTCATAAGCATATCAAAGCCAAGTCCAAGCTTCTCGAAGCAGCTAAACTTCATGCTCATATAGGTAGCTCTTTTACTCTTGCACCTGCAAATGCAATTTTTCAAAAGAGCTATTAAGAAGATATACCTCAACCTTCCTTAACTTGCAGGTCTAAACACATACCTTTGGGATAATTTAACGTTGTGTTCCAAACCCTAGATGATAAGCTTTCCACATTGATTCTGCACCTAACGTCATATTAGGTGGGAATTGGGTATCTTAACATGAGAGTTTTCAGATGGACTTTAACCCTAATCCCACAGCTGATCCTTTCACGAGATCTCTAGTTAACCCTTTGGTTAAGTGATCAGCTAAGTTATGTTGAGTTCTCACATACTCAACCAAAATCGCACCATGCATGATGAGCTCACGAACCATGCTATGTCTCACACCTAAGTGTCTTGACTTGCCATTATACACTTGACTATACGCCTTAGCCAGTGTAGCTTCACTATCACACCTTATAGAAATGGGAGCCACTGGTTTTGGCCACAATGGAATCTCATAAATCAAGTTTCTTAGCCACTCAGCTTCTTTTCTAGCTGCGGCTAATGCTACAAACTCAGACTCCATTGTTGAATCAGTTATGCAAGTCTGTTTCTTTGAAGCCCAAGAAATGGCACCACCCCCAAGTAGGAATACCCAACCACTTGTGGAAGAATGATCTTCCTTATTGTTTATCCAACTTGCATCTGAATATCCTTCAATCACTGAAGAAAATCCAATGTAAGTTAGACCATAATCCATGGTTCCTTTCAAGTATTTGAATCCTCGACCTAGTGCTTGCCAGTGATGAGTACTAGCATTGCTAGTAAACCTACTAAGTTTTCCAACAGCATACGCTATATCTGGTCTGGTGCAGATCATAGCGTACATAAGTGATCCAATCGCTCTTGAGTACTCAAGTGGAGATACTGCAATGCCTTTATTAGGTAATAGCTTCAGACTAGGATTAACAGGAGTACTTGCGGGAGAACAATCCTTGAAATTGAACTTGTTCAAGATCTTCTCAATATAGTGTGATTGAGAGATGGAAATGCCCATGTTCTCACGTTTGATTTTAATACCTAAAATCACCTCAGCCTCCCCCATATCTTTCATAGCAAACATAGATGATAAAAATTCTTTTGTTCTATTAACTTGATCTTGGTTAGTGCCAAAAATCAACATTTCATCTACATACAAACATATCAAGACTCCATTTCCAGAAGCATCAAACTTGCTATAAACACATTTATCTGCTTGGTTTAAAGCAAAACCATTAGACAATACAATCTCATCAAACTTTTGATGCCACTGTTTGGGTGCTTGCTTCAAACCATAAAGAGATTTAATTAGTTTACACACTTGTTTTCACTTTCAGGCATAACAAACCCTTCTGGCTATTTCATGTAAATCTCCTCATCTAATTGACCATTTAGAAATGCAGTTTTCACATCCATTTGGTGAATTACAAGATTATGTATAGCAGCAAGTGCTAATAATAATCTAATGGTGGATATCCTTGCTACAGGAGCATATGTATCAAAGAAGTCAATACCATCCTTTTGTCTAAACCCTTGGATTACTAATCTGACTTTGAACTTATCAATAGTACCATCCACCTTCATCTTCCTCTTGAAGATCCATTTACTTCCCAATGGTTTACAACCAGGAGGTAAATCCACCAATTTCCAAGCGTTATTTTGCAAAATAGAATCCATTTCATCTTGGATGGCTTCTTTCCAAAATGAAACATCCCGTGAAGCCATTGCTTCACTATATGTCTTTGGATCCTCATCAACATGGAAGCAATATTGATATTGAAAATCAATATCAATCCTAGATCCCTCAACTAAGTAGGGTTGAAAATCGTCACCATAAGACTTGGCCTTTCTTTCTCTTGAACTCCTTCTTGGTTCAGTGCTAGTTGAAGGCATGATTTCTTTTTCACTAGAAATCTTAAGAGAAGGATTCATATCCTTTGGCCTAGGTATAAATATGAATCTTTCTTCATCATATTCTACATTTCCACTTCTTACCTCAATAACCGTATGTACTGAACGTGGTCATTTGGTTCTATTACATAGAACCTGTGAGCAAATGAGTGCTCAGCATATCCAATGAAAATGCATTCTATACCTCTTTCCCCTAAGTTTCTTATCTTAGGATCATTGAGCCTAACCACGGCTCTACAACCCCAAACTCTTAGTTTTTGCAACTCGGGTGGCTTTTTATACCAAAGCTCAAAAGGGGTTATTTTGTTCCTTTTATTAGGAACCCGGTTAACAAATAACAGGCTGTCAACATAGCCTCTCCCCAAAAGCAATTATTTAAACCCGAATGGGACAGCATGGTATTAACCATCTCTTTTAGCGTCCTATTCTTCCTTTCCGCCACACCATTTTGTTCCGGTGTGTAAGGAGCTGTGGTAATGTGTATTATTCCAGTTGATTGGAAATATTCCGGATCAAAATACTCACCACCTCTATCCGTATGTAGGGTTTTGATCAATTCACTTCGATGAAGCTCCACTTCTTGTTTATAGATTTTAAACTTTTCTAGAGCTTCATCTTTTGCATGTAATAAGTAAACGTAACAAAATCTAGTAACATCATATATAAAGGTTACAACATACTTCTTGTTACCTAATGATGGTGTACCATGAAAATCAGATAGATCACTATGTATCAAATCTAATAGTTTACTTTCTCTAGTAACATGTTGCATGAATGGTTTTCTAGTTATTTTATTCAACTTGCAGATATGTCATTTTTTATTTGTTAAGTTAATTGCCGGAATTAAGCTCATTTTAGACATTTCCATAAGTCGTTTATAATGTACATGTCCTAGTCTAGCATGCTATAATTCAGATTTTGATGAATTTACACTAGATGACGAATCAATCATACAAACAGAATAATCACTCAACGACACTTCTAGATTTAACATAATCATACCATTACATAGATAACCAAATCCGATAAAAGAACCATGTCTTGACAAGATATACTTGTGACATTCTAACACTTGTTTGTACCCGCAATTATTTAATACGATACCGGATAACAAGTTTTTCCGAATGCCGGGTACATACAATACTTGTCTGACAAGATATACTTGTCACATTCTAACACTTGTTTGTACCCGCAATTATTTAATACGACACCGAATAACAAGTTTTTCCGAATGCCGGGTACATACAATACATTACTTAAACTTATAGTTTTTCCCGAAGTAAATACTAGTACTACACTTCCAATTCCGTGGATTGGCTCGGTTGCAACATTTCACATCTTTAAAACAGATCCATCTTCAATTAATGTAAGGTCCTTGAACCATCTTCGATCCTTACATGCGTGACTTGTTGCTCCCGAGTCGTACCACCAAGCAACAGAATCATCCTGCTCATAAAATGCTTCAGAAATTAGTGACACATAATTCACATCCTAATTATAATTAAAGTTTAATTTCTGACCTTGTTGCTTTGGATCCTTCGAGGATCCACTAGTACCAGCTTCATTCTTGGCTTTACCAACACGACAATCTCTCTTGAAGTGTCCCGGTTTACCACACTTCCAACAACCTTGATCCTTGGTCAGTTTTGCATACTTCATAGCCTTGTTCTTCTTGTTATGCCCACTATGAAACTTCCTTTTGTTGTTTCCCTTGTTAGAACTTTTAAAACTAGGACCACTTTCTTCAACCATGTTAACAGAAGACCCACCAACGTGTTTATCTTTGTTAACATTTTCCATGGCCCGACAAGACTCCTCAATTCGAAAACAACTTCCAAGTTCAACCAGATTCATTTCCTCTTTCTTATGTTTTAAAGTATGTTTAAAATCTTTCCATGAAGGAGGAAGTTTATCAATGATAGATGGAACAAAAATTGTTTCATCCATCTTCAAACCATGTTGTTCAAATTGACCCAGAATTCTTAGATATTCATTGTATTGTTCCATGATGGGTCTACCATCAACCATTTTATAATTCATAAAATCACTGACTAAGAATTTCTTACTAGATGCGTCTTCAGCCATGTATTTGGCCTCTAGTAATTCCCACAGTTCTTTTGCAGATTCAACATTTTGATAAATATCGAAAAGAGAGTCACACATACCATTCAGAATATGCCTACGACAGATGTAATCAGCATTCAACCACTTTCCACGCTTCCTAGTTTGTTCCAGTGGTTCATCCACCACTTCCTCGGGCATCGGGGTACTCAGAACGTACACCACTTTCAAAGTCGTCAACAGAAATTGCGTCTTCTTTTGCCAGCGACGAAAGTCTTGCCCTTCAAACTTGTCCAATTTCGCAAATTTGTTCGTCATGGACTTCGCAGATTCACCACCGCTTGTCATCTTCACTAAAATTGTTTGATCTTTGTTGGGAAAAATTCAAAATTGTTTGGATAAATATGAAGTCGTGTAATCACTATCAGATCAAACAATTGGAGTGGCTACCAATCTTTGATCGGATAAAATCAGAAAAATTCTAGATTTTTGTATGGCAATTTTTGATTGAGAGTCAATAATCAAATTTTGATTATTTTGGCAGTTTTCATTGGGAGCGTATATGCAGTTTTCACAAACTGCAGGCAGTTTTTATTTTGTACAACCACCTTTAGTCCCTAGCTCGACCCCAGCCAGGGGCTCTGCCCCTAGACCCCGCCAGGGGCTGCCGCCCCTTGGACCCTGCTTCTCTCGGGGCCGCTGCCCCCGAACCCCCGCCAAGGGGCGTTGCCCCATTGGATCCCCCGTTAGTCCCGATGACCTTCAAATAAGCGTGCACTCTTATTTGGACGTCACACGCAATCTCAAATTACACTAAAATATCCAACAAAAAAGTTATCATGTGTTTATTTTCTTGTGAATATATATGTCTAAAAATGTCAAAAAGTTATCATGTGTTTATTTTCTTGTGAATATGTACATTTACATGAAGCTATATATATTTGTGTTTACATTGGGTATCCTGTATGTTTAAAATACCAAGTAATGAATATCCCTGATTCGGTGCAAGTTTATATTTTTGTTCAAATTAGTAGCTAGGCTGCAACTTGCAAACGCACTCAGAATAACCCTTCAAATGATGGAACGCGGTAGAAAACGCCGGGTAGTTTGTAAGTACGATAAGAAAATACACTTTCAATTCTCGCATAGCCACCCAAAATGGCCCACACGTGTAAAAAAATATGATTATACTCAACCCACTACCATGTCTTAAGTGACAAGCTCGTGTCGACCATCAGTAACACAAGCGTATGTGTGTTGTTGCTTTTGCCGCAACTTGTGTCTCCATGTAACTTGTCCCCCACGGTTGTGTCCATGACGTACAAGCCCATGTCAGCATAAATATATGAAGTTACTCTCAAATATCAAAATAAATGCCAGAGCATTTACAATGCATCAATCCGGACGACCTCAACTGGACCACTGTGTGTCCTCCCCCCTCCCCACCAAAGACAAGCCATTCTTTATTAAATATATTTTAATATAAAAGTAGGGTGTGAGATGGAGGTTTGGTTTTGTTTAGCGTTGATGGAAAAATGTAATTTTGTTAAATTAGAGGTTTAGAATCATGTGGTGTGCTAAAGTGGCGGGTTTGGATTCCAAACCCCACCTAGCATTGGAGATGCTCTTATTAGAACATTAAGATGTTGATGATGATGATGTTAGCACCGTGAAACTAATAATAACCCTTTCTTGAGTCTAATATTTTGGTTGATAGGGCATGTGTTGCGTCTCAGAATAGCATGAGTGAAAGCTTCAACGCGCACTTCGAGTCGCATGAAAGGAAAATTATAATCCCTGTGATAAAAGAAATCCGAACATCTATAACAAAATAATCCGTTAATTGTTAGTTAATCATGATCTCGTTAGTTGGTAGGTGTATTTTAGTAGTGTTAGTTTTAGTAACTTTAGCATGATTATGTGAGTTAACATAATAACTTTTAAAACATGTTTATCTAGTTTTAAATTTATAAGAAACGATTAGTACTTACAGTAAACACACACAATAGGCAAGTGTACCTATCGTTTGTAGTAAAGTTATATAAAAACCAAGTATCGAACCCAAAGGATACGACTTTTACTACTCAACTTATATTACCACCTAGTTAATTAATTATTCTTTTGCTTGTTTGATAATTTATATTTAAAACATAAAATAAAAGCCAGTGATAGAAACTTAGTAGAGAGTATCAAGAGCACAAAGAGTGCTACTTTGGGTTTTCGACTCCACTCTAGATAATTTATGGATATTGACAATTAAAAAAACCCCATTAAGGCTTTCTATTATATATACAAATTATGAATTTGAGTATAAAATAGAACTAGAGCTGATATAAAGTTAATTCATTGTCTTTACTTAGAAGAAGACTCATTTAAAGAGAAATCAAATAAGTTTGGGTTTAAGACATCCAACCACTCTTTTCCTTCAATAACACTATACTTTGCGATCCTAAATGTCACAATCCCTCATACGGGACCGTCAAGGATATGTTGCGGTGCTCCGTAAAGTGCTAATGACACGTGTGATTTATTGAGGTTTTTATCTTTATTTAACGGATGACATTATACAAAAGACCCCAAAATCATAAGATTAAAATTATATATTTTATTTAAGTGTTTGGTATTATCATTATTATATATGTTTTAGGGTAATTTGTGTCTCTTGAAGTTACTCTTCTCGTGCGGTATTTTCACGGGTCAAGCTAATGCAAATAGTGAGTAGATCTTTCTTAATTCTCCTTTTTAGAACTTAAATGTTTTTGGGATGTATTATGTAACATTTATCGCATTATTTCATTTATCTCAAGCATTTCCTTTATCAAATAAATGCAAAGTTCAGTGTGTAATTATGTGGTAGTTGTAATTTGTTTTGTATCGCAAATCAGTATTGCTAATCATCATACACATGGATCCATCAGCTAACTAGCTTTCCCACTACCATGGTTGTAACCTAGTATCACCACAACATTTAGATTCGCTCGTCCGTGGGCCTTGAGTTTCAAATTTACCGCATTATCCGCATTTATCATATTAAAGGAGTTTCACATTATCTCATCATCATATTGGTTGGTTGTGGTTTAATTAATTATTGGTATTATTTATTTTTATCCTAATTAATTATTGGTATTATTTATTTTTATCCTTTAATTACCTTAGAATTACATGTTACCACTTTTAAATAAATAAACCAAAACTGTTTTTATCTGAACAATCGATTTACTCACCAACTTATGTTGGCTCAAAATATTTTTATACATGATACATGTGAACAAGTTTAAAGACAGGATGAGGACACATAGGGATGATGCCTTAGAGAATAAACCAGACTTACTTTTAATTTGTTTAATTTGATTATTAATAATATTTGGTTTTGTAAAATTTGTTTAATTTGATTATTAATAATATTTAACTTTTAGTTTGTGGTCTTGAACTACGAATAATCATCATGCCCTGATCACCTAATCTGTTACGGGTTGGGGTGTAACAAATTAGTATCGGAGCCAATCAATGACTATTGGGATTTAGTCGACTAAGTGCTTATGTGCTAAATTAATATGTTGTTTTAGCATACAATTCAAATTTAATTCGCATGCTTTATAATTTCTGAATATCACATACAAATTTTAACAACCCGACTTTTCGGTTGTTTCTATTATTACTGTTTATTCTATTTATAACCGTTTGTACTACGAGATTCCAATGTAATAAGGGTTGACATTATACTAAATACATTTTCATCACACGTGGTTACGCAATCGAAACGCTTAACACTCGAACGCTCATCGCAATGCAAACTGAACGCGGTTGTTAATGCTGAATTATGTTATGCAGTGTGATTATGTGTATACATGTTTTATTTGTTTTTATATGTTTTATACTCGCTCGAGCGCTCACTCGCTCGCTCGTTTAACTCGATTTATCGCCCTAACACACAACACAACGCTTAATGCCTCGCTAAAATGCTTAACGTAATTAACTAATACGAATGAAAACACCAAATGAACAACCAACGCGTGAATTGGAAAAGATGCGCACGAATCTGGCCAATTCGTACGAACTGCTCAATTCGTACGAATTGCCCAATTCGCATGAATTGACCAATTCATACGAATTGACAACTCGTACGAATTGCCACCTAACTCACATTCCTTCTCTCCTATAAATACCACACTCCCTCACACGCACTCCTCTTGCTGCCACTTCGCACAGAACCTCTTCTACTGGTATTTCTCTATTTTCCAAGTAAGTAGCAACTCGTTTTATACAAACTACGACAATTTCCGCAACGATTTGCACAAGAATATCTTTGATTACATCTAACTTCTTCTGTTTTGAAAATCTTCATCTTTTTACATAAAATTTCTATTTTCACCTTCGATCCACACTTAAACGAGTATATTGGGGCTTAGTGTCACAACCTTCGACCCCACCTTAGGAGCGGGAGCCGTGAACCAGTCAAGTGGTACCGGTGTTTACATAATTTGGCAGCGGAAAACTTATTCATCAGGACCGTAGTTAGGAAATACATTATCAGAATTTCAAAACACCGACTTTTATATTAAACAAATGGGATGAAATCCAAGTTTTAAGCACAATACATCTGTAGGGATAAACCCTATTTTATAGAAAACATAAACTCCTTTTATTTAGGTAACTTTTATAGCCACTTTTCTAAGCCTTTAGTGCTCTCCCGCTGGCTTCTATTAGCTTCACACTAAGTTACATGAAACGCATTTTAAAAACATTTTATCAGCAAGAAATACTGGCGATATATCCAAGTTTAATCAAAACAAGTTTTATTTATACTTCACAGGATTGAGGAGCATCCGCATTTACAATGTTTATATCTACAGCATTACCCAATCAGTACTGTCACACCTGACTTGTGGGTCATGTTACCCATTGGCAAAAATCCATTTGTCCAACGGTAACGGATTCAAATTTTGTATACAAAACCCCAACATACCTGCAGTAATTGTAAAATACATATACTCAATCACTGTTAAGCATAATTAAAATATTTTGACTCACAAAAAGGTTTACAAAAAGAGAATGTACTCACCTGGTAATTTTAGGGTCTAACTACTGGCCTCCTAGTGTAATCTTGGGCATAGCTCCTGAGCACTTAATAAAAAATATAATGCACTTGTGTCAAGTATAATAACCCATGTCACATACAACCCGAGACAGAACCCCAACAAACTTAGTCGGGCAGAGCCTTGACATGCGTTGGTGAGTCCTAAATCAATCGGGTAGATGCCCATACACGAGACAGAACCCCAACAAACTTAGTCAGACAGAGTCTTGACATGCGTTGATGTGTCCTAAATCAATCGAGCATGGTAACAAATTAATGATCAGCAATTAAAATATTTAAAATAGGCCAGGACTATAAAGTACTATATGGGGTGAATAACTAAAGAATATGGGTATATTTATGTGAGAGATAGAGAAGAGACGAGAGGAAGAGTAAGAAAGGGCAGAGAAAAAGGGAGGCTCGATGCCTCTATTTATATTTGAGATTTAGCTTGCTCTCTACGCCAACAAGGCCACGTCCACTTCATATTTCAATTTGTTAAGGTTTAAATTTATAATTTTATTATTAATTAATATGATTAATTATTATCCTATAATTTAAAATATGATGTTTTTATAACTTGAATATTCATTAAACATATGCATTTTTTATCTACATATATTAACTAAGTTTCATTTTATTAAAACATAAGGTTAAAGGTAAAGTTAAATATAATGTATTTTTATTATTATAATTTTTTAAACGGTTTCTATATTCGTCTAAACATCTCATATTTCTAACAGTCAATTTACCTGTACTCTACCCGTTCAATAATATAAGTTTCTATATACTTTATTTTGAACAAAAATTTTAGAGATGTTACATCCTCCCCACCTTGTTTTAAATCTCGTCATCGAGATTCACTGAAATATAGAGGAATACTTTTAGCTCATCACTGATCCTAGTTACTAAGTATATTTTGTTCCTTGCTTTGGATTCTACTTTACTTTGGCCAGAACTATTCTCTGTGTTTTGAGATTCTTATCTTTTTAATGAAAGTGAAATTACTTTTATTAACAAAGTTTTTTTTGTCTTAGCACAACTTTTAGTTACAGGTTTCCTAATGCATTGAAAATATCAAGGGGAATTCTTATACTTTCGATGGCGTCCCAACTCATAGGGTTCCCGTTGCTCATCTTGTCACACGAGTTACGAGACAGATAATCAAATGAAATAGTGTTTGATATCAGAACGATAGACGTCTACGAGAGATTTCTAATAAATAAATTATTATTGACATATCTGTTCATGATTTTTTCCTAGTTGTCAATCATTATGGTCTTTGGATTTCCTTATAGATATACAAATCTATATAATTATGTATTTCACATACTGTAATATACATACCATTCATAAGATCAATGTATTCAACAGATTCATATTTCCATAATTAGGTCAGACATTCGGTCATGGTACTATTAGGGAATTTCATTAACATAACATATACCCCATCTTACCCGGTCTTGCAGGAGAGGTAACCCCATCTCACCCAGAAAAGCTGGAGAGTCTACCGCACCATACCCAGTCTTGCCGGAGAGGTAACCCCATCTTACTCGGACAAGCTGGAGAGTCTACCGCACCATACCCAGTTTTACCGGAGAGGTAATTATCATAATATTTCCCACAAATAGATTTTTCTCAAATCATACTTTTAAAAGTGCACCATATATTATGACATGTATCAAGAAACGAGAAAATTAGTATTCTCATGATCGATCATATTCTAGAGCCGAGTAGTACTAATAAACAAGAAATAATAGTGGTCAGGTGTTATTGCTTATTTATCATACTTGCACTGTTCTAGTTATCATCCTCACGGCATACCAACACCCATCACATATTATCTAGGCAAGTAATTAGCTTATCTCGAAGCTTTATACTAAGGCATTTTTCTTAGGTTCAAGTCTAAATACTATCCTGGGTGTTATCAGTACATATCAATATCCTAACTTATTTTGTTTAAGCATAGATATTGTTATGGTTGTGGCTTTCTTCTGTTTGGAAAATGGACTTCTGATAAAAATATCATTGTCTCCATTGACACTATGGCTAGGTTCGTTGTGATGAATATGCTAACTCTATTTATGCTTATACAACATTAGATTCCTTCGTAAGGAACATTTTATTCAGACATATAGCATTTATAGAACATAACACGTTTCAGGATTCATATGAATTACTAGTGATATATATATATGATACTAAATTATTTTGTAATATCTTTAATTATATCCAACTATATAATCGATGTTACCAATTATCAAGCTTATTCCCATAGCTTCATTTACCGTTTTATAATAATAAAAATACTAATAGTATATTAGAATAAACTTTTTGTTAAATTTATTAAGTATAATATTTTGGAATAAAAGTTTAAAGAAATAGATTTATCAAAATATAAACTTTCTCGATTCATGTGAACACTTTCATTTTTAACTAGTGGGTTGAATCACATTGGTTTAAAATATTAAAACTTAACTCTTAATTCATTGTATATTATATTATTTATTCTAAGAAGTATTACAGTAGGTAATACAAAGTTGACGTTTCTAAAATTGATTCTAAATATATTAGGTAATTAAGTAATATACATGCAGTAGAATATAAACATATCTCAAACAATAATAATAGTAATTTGTTTAAAAGTATTAAAATATTGTAATTTGATAAAGCTATATAAAGGACAAATGTATTAAACACACATTTGAGCAATTATTTTTATGTGGACATTTACTGTAATTCTAGCTTTTGAAAACGAAACAATAACTATAGCATTTAAGAAAATTTAATGTGCCAAGTAAAATAAAATAAATAAATACTAAATTATTGATTTTAGTCAGGTGAGAAAAGATGTTTTCATTTTGTATTATATTTTACTTCTTAAAATTTTAATTATCTCATCTACCAACTGTACAAACTATCAGACCCATATTTTCTTTTATTTTATAATACATCATAAAAATTGTTACTTTTTTTTAAGTATAATATTTTAGATGATAGATAAAAAACATGATTATTTATATATAATACGTATATAATAATCTTTTGAGCATACATTTTCTTTAAATTATGTTATAGGTGTAAATGTATAAAATTTAATATGCATTCTACGTAATGAAATAAATTTTAGTTTACATTATATACACATATAAACATATATAAATATTATTTAAATGTATTACAATGTATATATTTTTCAAATAAAATAGAACTGTAATGCATCTAAAATAATTATATATTATCCTGTATTAATAATGAAAACCAATGAATAGTTATTATAACAGTATATATAGTTCTTCTAATATTTTAAATTTAACTAGTAGAATTCACCGTGCTATGCGGTGGATATTCAATCGTTATCAGTTTGGACCGTCAGGGTACCGGTTCAACACTTGTATAAGTTATAAAAGAAAATACGCTATTTAGAATAAAACTCTTTTTTTTCTCTATACCGATATGTCGAAGAAAATTTTTGAACACAATAGATTTCACACAAATGTTTGCAAAAATGTAACCGTTTGTCTACAATTTTGAAAATATTAATTTGTTTCAAATTTTTATCTTATGTAGAAGTAATCATTTTTTTTTCATCAGTTTTTTAAATGAGAATATATTTATCTATATATTTATCATTTATATAAATCTTCTAATCTTGTTAATATTAAATTATGAAATGTATGTAGTAAATAGTTCAGAATATGTACGTACCTTAAGAAAATTTCAGTTACTTTTATTTTATCGATTAAAATATTTGTAGAATGTAACCACTAAACCTTCATATGACTTTCCGTTTTACGTGTGTTTTAAGATTTTATATTTAATAATAATAATATCTTAAATGAAATTTTTACTAAGCAGTTTCTTTTCTAGTATATAGAAAAATATTATAATTCAAAACTAAATCTGATAAGGTTAACCAATCTTTTCTGCATATTTTATACTTTATTTGACCATAAAAACTTTTAGTAGGTATATGCATATGATTACAATTCCAACAAAGTTTTATTATGTTTTACGTAATTTAGAATTAGCTTCACCTTCATCTTCTTTTGTAGGTATTTACAAGTTGCCATATACATATTTATTTTACTACAAATTTTAGCTTTACAATAAAAACAATATTTATCTTCTGTTAACCCGTGGTAAGTTACAGGTAAGATTCACCCCTAGTTCTTTAATATAGTAAAGTACTTATAAATATAGGAATATAATAAAATCACACAACTTTCTCTAGTATATAAGAATATACTAATTAGGCTCTGGTAGAAATATTTAACTTACATTTAAAAATTACACAATCGATTGTATTATTTAACAATATATTTTTTTTCTGTTAACAGTCATTTGACTTTTTTCTATACAAAGTTATGTATTCTTTTATATTTTAATAGATAAATTTTTATCTATCTGGAACACGGTATCATTTTAATTTTTTTTCATGATAATCATAAATGCAATCATTCAAATCAAAATTTTTTATATGCATACTATTTCTAACGGGCACAACAACAAAGGGGTATAACCCAAGTTACTTTTTGTAGTATTATGAGTTGACGTCAAACCGTGCGTTGCGGCGAGACGTTAATTATGAATGTCTTTAATAGGGGTTTTCACGATCCGGTTTTGACGGTTTTAGTCCAAACCTTGATTAGCCAAACCATTGATAACGGTTTTCTACGATAAAAAAAAACTGAAACCGAACTATACCAAATTAAAACCGAATCAAACCAAATTGTTACTAACGGCTTGGCTTTGATTTAGTTATACTGTTTTACATCTCCGACTATGCTTCTCGTTTTCATGTATATTAATATGATTATGGGTCCAACAACTTGAAGACAGAAAACATATAAAGCTAATTATTACATAAATTTAACAAAATCCCAAAAAATAGGATCCATACAAAAAGCACCCCATTAATTTATTATAAAAGGTGTGTTTGCATTTCTTTTCATATGATTATTCCAAACTAATACGTATACAAACAGAGATGAAGAAAGTCTTTATATTGCAATTCTATAACGCATTATCATATCATATATTAGTAATGATGGTGAAGACCAAAGGAACGTGGATTTTAAAATGCATGTGTTTATCAGATATTCTTTAACAGAAACAAATATTCCCTTCATAACCATTTCATTCGTTACATATGCATTAATATAAACAATATAAAAATAAAATTTCAAAATAATAAATAGCTATTATAAATCTAGTACTTATTTTATTTTAAAATAGTAAATAAAACATCATGATTCTGTCAACAACCGCCTAGGTAGCCTATGGGTACACTTAATCATATTGGTCACTCATACTGTGAACTCAAAACATAAAAATCATAATATAAATATTAACATTTACGTACACAGAATAACACATAGATTATTACATTAATTTCCTAACATAAAGCTTAAGTTTTAGATATTAAAAGAACACTTAAATGGCTTAAACCAGTGGCTCTGATACCACCTTCTGCCATTAGAACGAGCATATTTTTATCTACATTTTGACATAAGTTTCATTAAAAATGGGGTAAGGTTAAATATAATGTATTTTTATTATTATAATTTTTAAACGGTTTCTATATTCGTCTAAACATCTCATATTTCTAACAGTCAACTTACCCGTACCCTACCCGTTCAATAATATAAGTTTCTATATACTTTATTTTGAATAAAAATTTTAGAGATGTTACACTTAGCCTTGGCTTCCCAAGTTAAAAATCTTATTATTTCAACTCACCAAGTGTGGAATCCCAAGAAAACTGCTTAAACGTGATTTTTTACACTAAAACGGACTATAACCGACATATGCATCGTTCACTAGATAGTGGGACGAATCGGTGTCAAAACATGCCTGAAATAGACTCGAAATCACACAAGTGACTAAACTCGTGCGAACTGGACTGGCTCACACGAACTGACCGGTTCGTACGAACTAGTCCAAGTTCTCACAAGTGACTAAACTCGCTCCAAAGACCTCTCCAGCTCACGGTTTGATCAGTGACTTAAGGCCAGAGGGATGAACACTCGATTTCTCGAAGAAAGACGCGAACAACAATCTATTTGGACACGAAACAGGTCACTTCGCACAAAGCCTCAACTCGTACGAATTGGCACAATTCGTACGAACTAGACCAGTTCGTACGAAGTGCAATTCATATGAAGTGCAGTTCGCACGAACTGACCTGTCCTCCCGCACAACTTTCTGTTCAACCGTTTCAGCACTATGGAAGACTGATGCACTTATGTTCCTGTCACACACCCCGACCCGCAGCGGAAAAGGTGATCGGGGCATTATTGGGTTATCATCAAAGCTCATGACATTTATTATACGTTTCATATTCATTAATACAATTTAATGGAAATTTACAATAAATGATACAACATGTTCTAACTATCAATCTAAGCTTCTTTGTTCTCTTCTAAGGCATATCCTATGTTTTCGTTGCTTCAACCTGTTCACCTGTATCATGTGTAAAAGGGTTTTTGGATCAACATAATGTTGGCGAGTGAATCCTATGGAAAACATTTGAACAAATTTATTTAAATTGATTATGAAATATGTGCACAACCAAACATGAGTAAAAATAGATGTAAACTTAATCAACAATCATTAAATGAAACACACATGAACAATAATGGAACATTTAGAGGCACGCGATGCTCAACTCGTCTCTCACGAGGAACTGAGGGGCCTAATGAATGAATTGCATAAACATGATAATATGAATGACACAACTACGAACAATATAAACTCAATGATACACACACGAACAATAATGAATTTGATTTGAGGCACGCGTTGTTCAACTCGTCTCCCACGAGGAACTGATGGGCTTAATGATTGAGTTTCATATAATTTGACAAAAAGGAAATAAGTAATCACAACAATATAAACAATCTAAGTTTAGGTCATGATGTGGTATGGCACAAGTTTAAATAAATAAGTTAATTATTTTCATAACACATGACACACCCCAAAACGTGTAATTTAAAAGGGGAAGTTGTAAGATTCACTCACAGTGGGTGCGTTCGGTTGATGACGTTGAATGCACGCGAAGTGGTTTTAACCACGAGTGAGATTAACCTAGATAAATCGCATTATGGTTTGGTAAGTAAACGGATTTTATTAATCTATTTTAGTAGGATTGTTGGGTGTATTTTTGTGAGTTTGAGGCTATTTTCTAACCTTAAAAATGTTATTTTTAAGTATTTTTAATTAAAATAATTAAATAAAAATAATAAAAAAATTTGATTTTTTTCTGACCGTTGACCTGACCGTTGACCGGTTCGAGTCGGAATATAAGTGCGCTGAGTGAGGCTCGAACCCGAGACCTCCCGTACGCGTGCACGCAGCTCTACCAACTGAGCTACGTGTCTAACCCGTTATATATCTGATTTTAATTATATATATATATTAATTATGTTAAACAGAAATCCTTTATTTTTAAAAACGATTTAAATCAATACGGACGGTGCGCTCCACAGGTCTCGAACCCGGGACCTGTGGCTTAAACTAACACACAGTCCACCGCTGGACTGTGTGTGCAACTTGTTAACTTATCTGATTTTTATTTTACTTAAATACAAATTAAGCATCTTCATTTATGCCGTGTTTAAAAAGTTTGAATAATGGTCCGAATCGATGTAGTAGACCGGACTCGAACTCGTGACCTGTGCTATAAACATACACACAGTCCACCACTGGACTGTGTGTCTAACTTGGTTATTATTTCGGTTATCAATATACTTAACATATAACAGTGAGACTTCCGGTTCGGTTAATAAAAAAAAATCATTTTTATTAAGGGGACGTGTGTGGAACAGGATTCGAACTCGAGACGTTAGTGTTTATTGTGCACACAGTCCACCGCTGGACTGTGTGTCTAACTCGATTAATAAGTTGATTTTAATTAAACTTATATGATACCGAACTTCATCTTCTTCGCTAAGTTTTTAACCAGAATCGACAACAGAATGGTTCGAAGTTTTAATCGGTTTCTTAGTGTGTTTCAGTTCATCATGGTGAGATATAAGTGAAAAGAAAAAGAATTTAAGCGAAGAGGTATACCGACTGGACTCCTCTGTTCTCCGGCAGAAACTTCGGCGATAGCAATCACCTCCGGCGACGTGTGTCTTGCAGCAGCGAGTCTCCAGAAAGCTTACAAA
The DNA here is from genome assembly GCA_947069175.1 of Scalesia atractyloides. NCBI lineage: Eukaryota > Viridiplantae > Streptophyta > Magnoliopsida > Asterales > Asteraceae > Scalesia > Scalesia atractyloides. Next base: position 19,913,061 of record CAMTDV010000021.1, on the reverse strand, counting down.
ATAAGTGGGTAACTTCGGTATAAGTTTAGGAGGTTCAATAAGGCTCGGAAATGAGGAAACCGGTTTTCCGGCGATGAGCAGAGAAATTCCGGCGAGTGGAATTACGTCCGGTAAAGGTGTGGTTTTGAGCGAAAAGGTTTGCGGTGGGTTGTGGGTGAATTTATAGGGCAAATCGTCGAAGAACTTGGTCTGATTTCCGACTGTATTCATCGGTTATAAAAACTCCGGCGGTTATAGAAGGTGTCGCGGACTCAGACGTCGGTTATAACCGATGTCTTAGTAATGGTTTACGTTATAACGGAAGATGTTGTTAAAAACTCGCGAGATTACCGGGATTTCCGACGACTGAACTATTGGGCGCCGGTTTTGAATTTGTAACGTCACTTTATGAATTAAATGATTCCAATATTTATCAAATAACATCGGTGGCGCAGTGGTTTGTGTGTTGTGTGCTAAATCGTTTGCTGAACCGGTACTGACCCGGGTTCGAAACCCGGCAGGAACAAAATATTTTTATTTTCTTATTTTTGACAGTTTTTCAAAAAGTAAATATATATTCCCGTATAATAATTGATTATGTATCGTTTAAAATTATTTTGGGCATTTAATTCGCAACGAAATTTTTGACTGACTGTTCGGTTGATAAACGGAGCGGGTTTGGTAAATCCGTTTTTGACGGATGTTACAGTATCCCCTGCTTTTTAGAAATTTCGTCCCGAAATTTGAATGGTGATGTATTTGACTAAAAGAATGATGGTGTTTAGTTTGACAGTTATATGCTTAGAAAAAAAATAAGGGTTTAAGTTTTTGTTCGAGGCGGTAACGTTCCTTGTAAGGGTTAAGTACCCTATTACAGGAATCGCTTTTTGTTGCCTACTGTATAAGTATTGATAAGCAGGAATGATTCGCTATAAATGATATCATGCATAAGAGTTTAGATACGTTTGGGAAAGTATGGTTATATCCTAAGGCAAAACTTCTAACACTACAACCTACATGGAACATAAATAAAAACACAACAGCTGATATTTGAACATAAATAAACACAACAGCTAATATTCGAACATGAATGAACACAACAGCAAATATTTGAATCCACATTCTGATAGCATATATGTTTGAATGGTGGGAGTTCCTCTGTCGTTTGTTAAGATGGAGATGTTAGTTTATGTAGAAATGGAACACAATCCAATCTCTTTAAATAGCAAGATGATATAAATTCCAACCAAGGCAATACTAAATCCTACATGGAACTTCTCATAACCGCCTGATGCCTCTGATCCTTTGGCAAGAATACTTATATATAGGAAGTACCAGCGGCGTATCCACCATATTCTTGCCAAATTTTCATTAGTTTTATCCACAAGTTATGATTGGTTACCAAGAACTAATAAATCCTACATAGAACTTCTCATAACCGTCCGATAATGCCTCTGATCCTTTGACAAGAATACTTATATATAGGAAGTACCAGCGGCGTATCCACCATATTCTTGTCAAATTTTCATTGGTTTTATCAGGGAATTATGATTAGTCCTATAACTCTACAACCAATACAACAAACATAAATTACTGAAATGAAATATATCTATGCGATCAAGGCTCAATCAAACGGAGCCGATCGTATTGCATGTACTGAAAATGAAATGTCTGTGCGCTTAAGGCTCAATCAAACGGAGCCGAACGTATTGAATGTACTGAAAATGAAATTGTCTGTGTGCTCAAGGCTCAATCAAACGGAGCCGAGCGTATTGCATGTACTGAAATTGAATAACTTAATCACACAAACAGCCTATGCATGGAACCTCTCATAACCGCCTGATAATGCCTCCGATCATTTGACAAGAATACTTATATATAGGAAGTACCAGCGGCGTATCCACCATATTCTTGTCAAATTCTCATTGACTTTATCCGCCAGTTATGATTAGTTCTATGCGACTCTACAACAAACACCACAACCACAAGATACTGATAATGAAAATGTATGTGCGCTCAAGGCTCAATCAAACGGAGCCGAACGTATTGCATGAACTGAAAAATGTAAATTGAACTGTGCGCTCAAGGCTCAATCAAACGGAGCCGAACGTATTGCATGTATTGAAATGTAAAATGAAATGACCGATCAAGGCTCAATCAAACGGAGCCGATCGTATTGCATGTATTGAAATGGAAAATGAAATGACCGATCAAGGCTCAATCAAATGGAGCCGATCGTGCGGGCACGCCACTGATCAACCGCATAATAAAATGGGGATCAAACTCAACCTCATGGATGGGGAGCTGCGGCCTCGGCAAATGCATATACTGAAAACAATATACAATAATTACCCTAACAGTCTACACATGGAACCTCTCATAACCGCCAGATAATGCTTCTGATCCTTTGACAAGAATACTTATATATAGGAAGTACCAGCGGCGTATCCACCGTATTCTCGTCAAAGTTTCATTGGCTTTATCCTTAAGTTATGTTTGGTTCTATGTGATAAAGAAAAACATAAAACTAAACGATAGGAGTTGAATCTGGATCTTTGGCGAAGAGGACTAGTTGGGTATCTTCGTTTGGGCCGTCATTATCTTCGACAGGATTGGCGTTGATATTGAAGACTCTTCCTCTTGCTGGTGGCCTAGTGGTTGGGTTTCCTTGGTTTACTTGGTTAACTGGGTTTGATTGGGCTTGAGTGTTGATGACGTTAACCAATTGAGGGCATGTGTTTCTAAAGTGGGTAGGGTCGCCACAATTGAAACAAGCTCGAGCATATGGGAACATGGGGTATTGGGGTTGATGATAAGTTTGGGCCATGTTTTGAGTAGGGGAAAAGGTTTGGTCTTGAAAGGTGCGACAAACATTGCTCAAATGACCATAGCGTCCACAAGTTGTACATAGCCGACAAGGTAAAGTAAGGGGATGGTGATAAAAACAGTTGTTGCATCGAGGGTGAGGTCCAAGATATGGTTTCTTAATTGGGTAAGTTGAGTTGGGTGCCACTTGAGTGATTGGGATAGCTTGGATGGGTATAGCGTGTAAAACTGGTTGATTTCGTTGGGTAGCAGCGAAAAGTTGCCCGTCTCTTCTTCTCTTAGGATTGGGTTGAGAAGGGGATTCGGTTTGAGTCGAGTCGGTGGTTTCAGTCGATTCTTTATCCTTCTTTTTCTCCTCCTTGAAGTCTTTGTTTCGGATTCGATTCTCGGTGAGCTCTGTTGCTAACTCCATTGCTGCTTCCAAAGTTGCAGGCTTGGTACTTATTACAGGGTCTTGGATCTTTGACGGAAGGCCACGAATGTAGTGCTCGATCAAACGGTAGAGGGGAGTGAACATGTTGGGAACCATTTGATGTAATTCGAGGAACCTTTTGTTGTATGTGATGTGGTCTCCTTCCATTTGCTTCAATGAGTAAAATTCATCTTCTAACCTCTTGATTTCGCTCCTTGGGCAAAATCGTCTGGTCATGATTTCCTTCAATTCGTTCCAAGTTAAGGTCATAGCATCTTCCACACCTCGTTTGGCCTTCTCTGTATTCCACCAAGTAAGTGCTATCCCATATAATCGACCGGTAGCATATCGCACTTTGCGATCGTCAGGGCAATCGCAATTTAGAAAAGTGTTCTCCATTTCTTCAAACCAATGGAGAAGAGCAGTGACGCCTTCAGTCCCTTTGTATTTCGGAGGGTCGCATGATTTGAAATGCTTGTAGGTGCATTTAGTGGTATTTGGGGGAGAGTTGATAAGGTTTTGGTTTGCTTGATTGACAGGATTAGCGGTAAGTGCTTGTTGAACTTGGATTACAATGTTAGGTATTACGGCAGCCATTTGTTGAGCGATTAATGCAGCCATGCGTTCGCGGGCTTTTCTTGCTCTCGTCTTCCTACGGGCGAGGTTAGAAGACATCTACAAGGAATACATGATAAGAGTATGAGTTGGATGCTTTTGGGATCATGGGTCGCATTCAGGAATGAACATACATAAAATAATTATAGATAAATAAATCTACTACATCCATAGGATGTCTTGGGTTTTGCTCGCTGTTAGGCCCTACATGCCGCCATACTTTACCTGTGTAATCATGTGGGCCCCCATGAATACCGGTTTTTCATATGGTTCGCACGGGTTTGCCAGGTTGCGTACACAAAAACCCGGAGAAAATCAAGAAATATGTATACAACGTGTGATGTTCGGAATGTGTCCAGGTGTAGACACGGTGACACCTCAAAGTAGGGTTAGTTCGAACGACGTTTGGTGTGGCATGCTTTGGCCTAATAGGTCCTTCGTACTCTCATCGTTGGTCCCCAGGTAGGCAAACTGGTCCGTTATATTGGATTTATACGAATGCCAACCTAGACAAGACGTTCTGACTACCGGTACTTGTACCCTTCCAGTTACTACATGCCCGTCGCAGAACTTACTTTGATGAGATTTGAAAATTGCACAAAATCTTTGGATAATGAGAGTATGAAAATAAATTGAATACATGAACATCGATATAGGTATAATGAATATGTATATAAGCATGTATGTTTGACTGTAAATGTAAACAAATATGAAACAAATAAATATCACAAGTTTGTATATAACCACCTAATCAATTAAAATTTAGGCAGACTATAGTATAGGCTCTAAGGGTCTAATAACCTATCCTATATCCTTATAGTCATGGCTCTGATACCAATCTGTCACACCCCGACCCGCAGCGGAAAAGGTGATCGGGGCATGATTGGGTTATCATCAAAGCTCATGACATTTATTATACGTTTCATATTCATTAATACAATTTAATGGAAATTTACAATAAATGATACAACATGTTCTAACTATCAATCTAAGCTTCTTTGTTCTCTTCTAAGGCATATCCTATGTTTTCGTTGCTTCAACCTGTTCACCTGTATCATGTGTAAAAGGGTTTTTGGATCAACATAATGTTGGCGAGTGAATCCTATGGAAAACATTTGAACAAATTTATTTAAATTGATTATGAAATATGTGCACAACCAAACATGAGTAAAAATAGATGTAAACTTAATCAACAATCATTAAATGAAACACACATGAACAATAATGGAACATTTAGAGGCACGCGATGCTCAACTCGTCTCTCACGAGGAACTGAGGGGCCTAATGAATGAATTGCATAAACATGATAATATGAATGACACAACTACGAACAATATAAACTCAATGATACACACACGAACAATAATGAATTTGATTTGAGGCACGCGTTGTTCAACTCGTCTCCCACGAGGAACTGATGGGCTTAATGATTGAGTTTCATATAATTTGACAAAAAGGAAATAAGTAATCACAACAATATAAACAATCTAAGTTTAGGTCATGATGTGGTATGGCACAAGTTTAAATAAATAAGTTAATTATTTTCATAACACATGACACACCCCAAAACGTGTAATTTAAAAGGGGAAGTTGTAAGATTCACTCACAGTGGGTGCGTTCGGTTGATGACGTTGAATGCACGCGAAGTGGTTTTAACCACGAGTGAGATTAACCTAGATAAATCGCATTATGGTTTGGTAAGTAAACGGATTTTATTAATCTATTTTAGTAGGATTGTTGGGTGTATTTTTGTGAGTTTGAGGCTATTTTCTAACCTTAAAAATGTTATTTTAAGTATTTTTAATTGATTTTTAATTAAAATAATTAAATAAAAATAATAAAAAATTTTGATTTTTTTCTGACCGTTGACCGGTTCGAGTCGGAATATAAGTGCGCTGAGTGAGGCTCGAACCCGAGACCTCCCGTACGCGTGCACGCAGCTCTACCAACTGAGCTACGTGTCTAACCCGTTATATATCTGATTTTAATTATATATATATATTAATTATGTTAAACAGAAATCCTTTATTTTTAAAAACGATTTAAATCAATACGGACGGTGCGCTCCACAGGTCTCGAACCCGGGACCTGTGGCTTAAACTAACACACAGTCCACCGCTGGACTGTGTGTGCAACTTGTTAACTTATTGATTTTTATTTTACTTAAATACAAATTAAGCATCTTCATTTATGCCGTATTTAAAAAGTTTGAATAATGGTCCGAATCGATGTAGTAGACCGGACTCGAACTCGTGACCTGTGCTATAAACATACACACAGTCCACCACTGGACTGTGTGTCTAACTTGGTTATTATTTCGGTTGTCAATATACTTAACATATAACAGTGAGACTTCCGGTTCGGTTAATAAAAAAAAATCATTTTTATTAAGGGACGTGTGTGGAACAGGATTCGAACTCGAGACGTTAGTGTTTATTGTGCACACAGTCCACCGCTGGACTGTGTGTCTAACTCGATTAATAAGTTGATTTTAATTAAACTTATATGATACCGAACTTCATCTTCTTCGCTAAGTTTTTAACCAGAATCGACAACAGAATGGTTCGAAGTTTTAATCGGTTTCTTAGTGTGTTTCAGTTCATCATGGTGAGATATAAGTGAAAAGAAAAAGAATTTATGCGAAGAGGTATACCGACTGGACTCCTCTGTTCTCCGGCAGAAACTCCGGCGACAGCAATCACCTCCGGCGACGTGTGTCTTGCAGCAGCGAGTCTCCAGAAAGCTTCCAAAATAAGTGGGTAACTTCGGTATAAGTTTAGGAGGTTCAATAAGGCTCGGAAATGAGGAAACCGGTTTTCCGGCGATGAGCAGAGAAATTCCGGCGAGTGGAATTACGTCCGGTAAAGGTGTGGTTTTGAGCGAAAAGGTTTGCGGTGGGTTGTGGGTGAATTTATAGGGCAAATCGTCGAAGAACTTGGTCTGATTTCCGACTGTATTCATCGGTTATAAAAACTCCGGCGGTTATAGAAGGTGTCGCGGACTCAGACGTCGGTTATAACCGATGTCTTAGTAATGGTTTACGTTATAACGGAAGATGTTGTTTAAAACTCGCGAGATTACCGGGATTTCCGACGACTGAACTATTGGGCGCCGGTTTTGAATTTGTAACGTCACTTTATGAATTAAATGATTCCAATATTTATCAAATAACATCGGTGGCGCAGTGGTTTGTGTGTTGTGTGCTAAATCGTTTGCTGAACCGGTACTGACCCGGGTTCGAAACCCGGCAGGAACAAAATATTTTTATTTTCTTATTTTTGACAGTTTTTCAAAAACTAAATATATATTCCCGTATAATAATTGATTATGTATCGTTTAAAATTATTTTGGGCATTTAATTCGCAACGAAATTTTTGACTGACTGTTCGGTTGATAAACGGAGCGGGTTTGGTAAATCCGTTTTTGACGGATGTTACAGTTCCCGCTTGCAGGCTGATCCGACGCTCTCCTCACTCCATCTCGCTCGTGCTTAACTGTTTAAGCACTCACTATGAGTATACGACCCCTTTTCGCGTTAACGCACTTTTGGGTGTTAGATATGTTCTCTATTATAATCACGCGGCACACAACACTTAAACGCTTTAAACGCATACCGCTCTCTCATGACTATACGTGAACGCTGAATGTTTGTCTGCTATGTGTTGCTTGACGACTTGCACCACCCTTAACATGATAGCAGCTATAGGTTGACCCGCCACCCGTTAGTACGGGGGTTGTTAAGGCACGCTCTCGCTTTACTGTACTTGCTCACTCGCAGTCTGTTGGTTAGCTTGTATCAATGCTGATAGCTTACATGATTCACCTCTCTACGTATTTACATGCTGGTTTGCGAAACACTTTATTACTTTTATTTATGCTAAACTTGTGTACTCACCTTTACATGTTTGTATTGACTTTTATTTTAACGTATGTAACAGGTTGATGGATTATATGCTGCAAATGGATTGAGCCTTTAGATACTCGCTTAATCTGTTTGTTAAATTTTGTTCATTGTTCAAGAAACTTGTAATCTGCTCCGATTATTGTATGGATGTTTGTTTAGTTTATGGGAAATTGAAGCTTGTTAAATATTGTCATAAAATAGTCGTTATGGATTCTCTTGAACAATCTAATCGCTTAGTGCCGCATCTTGATGATTCCGCTATCGGTTGGGGTGTGACACAAATACATGTGTGTGCGTTAGTTGTTATATGTTCTAAGTGTTATGTGCCATGCTATTATATGATGTATTATTTTATTTAAATATCACACTTACACACGTTACATGCAATAAATATTATAAAACTTATAATTCCATTATTATAAGTTCTCTAAACTATTTAAATCTTTCGGTACTTTACAAAAATTTCTAGATTTTTATTTATTTTTTGCATTTCGAGTTTGCATTTCATTTAAAATTTTCAATCTCGTCAAAGTGAGTTTCCGCGATGGACATGCAGTAACTGGAAGGGTTAAGTACCGGTAGTTGGGACGTCCTGTCTATGCTAGCATTCATATAAATCCCAATCATCTGAGGGACCAGTTTGCCTACATGGGGACTAACGATGACAACCTATTAGGCCAAAGCATGTCACACCAAACGTATGCGAAACAATCACTTTGATAAGTCAACGTGGATACCATGTCCACATTTTCGCATTTCACCACAACTCGAGTCATTCAGTGTTTCACGACTTTCTCCAGGTTAAGCATACATTAATGGGTAAACATATGTGAACCATGCAAAAGTTCGGTAATTGTGGTGGCCCACGTGATTAAGAAAGTGACGCATGAAAGGCATCCCAAACCCTACAAATGATCCAAACCTAAGAACTTACAATATTTCATCTTCTTGAAATGTCATAAGTTATATTATTTCATGTGATGCCATGTTTTGAATTTTCAATATATAATAAGTTCTTATTATTATGGAGTCGCTATTTCACTCATCAATCAATTTTATCAAAATCTCATAAACAGTTTGCGTTAATCCCTGTAGGTGTCTCCTAGACGTCACCGTACCAAAACTCACACTGGAAACTCTGTCCGTCGAATGGCTACCCAAATCGCAAAGGAAATGGCCTTTGTGATTCCTAGTGGTCCAAGATCAACAAGCCCTTCAAGGGGCCTATTCCTCAAGCGAACCCTAATAACATTAATCCTTCCAAATGTTAAGCACTTCAAGTTATGTGACCCTCCCAAATATGAGGGTATTGAGGGTAGCCTGCTACCTCCCTACTATGTTATTCGTAGAAATGGAAAGCACCTTCCTAAATTGTGATTGCCCCGATGATCGCAAAGTCCGTTTTGCCACTGGCCGATTGATAGGTCAAACACTAAGCTGGTGGAATGGTGGGAAGAATATTCGTGGAGCCGAAGTAGCAATTGCCTTGACCTGGGAACAACTCAAGGAAATCATAACCCAACAATTTATGAATGCGCAATGAAATCAAGAATTTAGAAGATGGGTTCTGGACCCTGAAGTAGGATAGTGGGGAGAATGCAGCCTACATCAAACGTGTCCACGAGCTGAGATAACTAGTCCTTTACCTAGCTGCACCTCTCACTTGACTTATCAAGAGGTAAATTGGGGTCTTCCAGTGATAATCCAAGACCTAGTGCTTCATAACAACCCTGCCTATCTTGGGAAAAGGCAATGAAAGATGAGCTAGACTAGATAGAAAAGAACAAGACATGGACACTAACCAATATCCTTGTTGGACACACATCCATTGGCTTGATGAATTTTCAAGTTGAAGAAAGATGAAAAGGTGAAGTAACCAAACCTGAAGCACGCCTTGTCGCAAAAGGGTACGTGAAAACCTAAGGCATTGATTATGAAGAAGTCATTGCACCAGTAGCTAGACTCAAAACCATTTGATTTCTACTCGCATTAGTTGCTCATGAAGGATGGATGGTGTGGGTAAAGCGTGATATGAATTTATTAATATTTTGAGCCTATTTTACGCGTTAGTCAAGTTTTAAATTTATAAAACACGATTATACTAACACTAAACACACACTTGGGCAAGTGCACCCATCGTAAGCGTAGTATAGTGTTGGTAAGATACCGAGATCGTCTAAGGACACAAGGGCTTTTAATACCGGTTTAGCGTCAACGTCTAATCGATCCAAATTTTTGATAAAAAAGTTTTTAAAACATAAAAGTAAATCTAAAAATAAAAAGATAAATAAAATGAAATACAAATAGATAAGATAGAATAACTTGGATCCAACTCCTCTTTTATGTATCCTTTGATAGTTTTCGCACTTTCAGACTTTTTAAGAGATTATCTTAGTTAAAGTAGTAGGCCCCTCTTTTGAAGGTGACGTTACCCTCGGGCAAGTGGTTTGAGTCAGCAGGGATACAATCCCAAGAGGCCGGAATGTTGAAAGACAATTAAGTAAGTTATTAATGCGAAAAGTGGTAGGCCCCTCTTTTGAAGACGACGTTACCCTCGGCCAAGTGCTTTGTGTCAGCAGCGGTACAATCCCAAGAGGTCGTTTTAATGTTTTAATAGTAATTTACATATGAGGGGTTCAAGCTATTCGCACCCCTGCTATCCAATACCTTAGGGCATTGAAGAAGGTTCTAGTAAAGCTTGAACCAAGTCCTCGCAGGATCTATACACTGAACGAGACAAGAATTTTACAAAACCACCCTCCTAACCCCTACCAGGTAGTCAACGCACTTTATATAGACCGTAAAGATACGAATGAGTAAATCAATGACATCATGAAGAAATGGTAGGAAAATTTCACTTTCAACATAAGAAATTAGTTATTAAAGGAATTAATACATACCCAGTTAAAAAGGGCCGAAAGATTAAAAACTAAAAGTAATCCATAGAAGATTAGTCTTCACCAAGTGATGTAAGAGGTTTAGCCAAGCATGACCTTTGTTTGACAAGAACTCTTACTATCAATCTTGGATCCCGAGACTACTACACACTATAGAGATGATAGATGGATGATGGTGGTGGGTGATGGTGTTGTAGTGGTGGTGGAATGGTTGCAAAGTGAGAGAGAAGTGGTTTGCCAAGGGATGCCTTTGAAGTGAACCAAGCAACCCTATTTATATGCCGAATAGGACCCTGGCCACGGCCCCGTGTCCATTGGACATGGCCTGTGGTCATCATTTCCCTGTCTTCATTAATTGCAGCTTGTCAGCAGAGGGCCCCACACGACACGTGTCTTCTGGGCACGACCCCATGGTCAACTTCTCGCTGTACTATCAAGATTATGCAAATCTTAGAGTTGACCACGCCCCATGTTGAGCTGGGCATGGCCCCGTGGTGGGCATGGAATCTTCTGCATAATTTGTGTTTAAGTGCAGAGGCTGACCACGCCCTGTGCCTGGCTGGGCACGACCCCGTGGTCAGCTTCTGCTTTCTTGTTCTCTTGCTTTGGGGTGTTGCCGAGGGGTCTGGCATGTTACTTTATTCATTCTTTTTGTATTTATGTTGGTTTTGGCTGCTTATTTGCTTCTTTTGTTCTTTTAAGCTCATTTCGTCCTGTAAATTGAAAATGAACAAAGAAACATGCTTTTCCCAACATTAGTACTAAAAACGGGTTAGTTTTATACCTTATTTGATGTAATTTATATGTTGCATTTCGTATACATCAAATACCCCCACACTTGAATCTTTGCTTGTCCTCAAGCAAAACTCTTTTTTTTATGTGGCTTACACACTCAAATGGAATAGGTAGAGAAGAAGTTTTTGTGGTTTGTTTGAGCGTCGGGAATCCAAGATCATTATTAAATTTTGTTTTTATTTTATTTACAATCCTGTTCGTCATAATTTATTTAGAACATTTTTAAGAAAGATTATTTATTTAGGCATAACATGCCTATTTAAAATTCTATTTATTTATATACAAGTTCACGTACCTCACAAGAGATCACTCAACATTCGGCCGAAGATGTATTTTTGTGATAACACTCGATTTCGGCTTGGAACGTACTTTTACTATATGTTTGCCAAGCGATCAAATCTCCTCCTTTTTAACTATAAACTTTTGTCGATATCAAGAGGACTTTGTGAAGGGTTAGGTTTGAGCTAAGGGTAGGTGAGTTTTGGTTAATGGTTAGTAAAATGGTGAAAATCGTAAAAAGCGTCGGTTGTCATAAAATGGTGAAAATCGTAAAAAGCGTCGGTTGTCGTAAAACGTTTTGTTTTACTGACTTTATTAAACTAAGTACTTTCAAACAAGAATTTTTGAGGACTTGTTTGGTTATTTGTAAGTACTATAGTTTTCTTTTTCACAAGACAAACGAGCTTTTTACGAAAAAAAAATGGGTTTGAAAGAAAAAGATTTTTGTGGTACTTTCAAACAAGAATTTTTGAGGACTTGTTTGGTTATTGGTAAGTACTATAGTTTTCTTTTTCACAAGACAACCGGTAAATTTATTTTTGCGGGTTTTGAAACGAAAAGGTTTAGTCTCAAAGGGATTGACTAGGGGAATTTATGGTAAGGGAGTAAAAGGAAGAATATAATGGTTTTGAATGAAAAATGGGTTAGTCCTAATGTCTCCGTCAGTTACTTACTTTGGTTTAAATTGGTAAGGACCGAGAATGTATCGTCTTGGCAAGTTCTAGAGTCGTAAGAACCAAGCGGCTATTCACACAAGAAACGAAAAATTGAGCATTAATTCATTGTCTTGGTTTATATAGTGAACAAGTATATAAAATCAAATTTTAAAAAGATTTATCATGCCTTTTTATATTTTTCTTGTTTGGTTCTTTTTTTATCACGACGCTATCGGTTGTAAATTTAAAAAAAAAACATAATCTTTTAAGAACTTGCTATTCCCATACTAAACCAAGACAATGAATAAAAAAACAAAAAAATTTGAAAAGAATTTAGGGTGATTAACGGTTCCAATAGAGTTTTGTGTAAGGCTTGTTATTAGGACTTGCAAGATTCAAGGATTTAGCTTCCCCCCTTCCCCACACTTAAATTACACATTGTCCTCAATGTGTCTAAAAATAAGTTTTTCGGTTGATTCGAATGTATAAAAGTGCGTTTAAAAACAAGTTTTAGTGATACTGGGCACCTGGGCACGGGCCCGTGTTATCCGGGCACGACCCCGTGTCCAGAGTGCCAGTAACAAAAGTTTACAGAATGCTGGCCACGGGGCGTGTCCGGTGAACACGGCCCGTGGTCAGTTACCTAGAAGATTTCTTTTTTCTGTAGAATCTTGGGCACGGAGTGTGCTGCTCTGGGCACGGCCCTGTGCTGCACATGCTGGAAGCTGAAATTTTTTTTCGGGAAGTCCTGTTTTCGTGCATGGGGTGTGGTTTTAACGACCTTTTGGCAGTTCTCACCTTTTTTCGTTTGTTAGGTCATACAAGAAATTCCGAACACCACAACAACTAGCTTAAACCATCATATATCATAGTGCGAAGTACAAAAGGTCCTAAGATACTTCCTAAAAATAAAAATTACAAACGTCCTAGAGATAGATAAGTGCAAAAATCTTAACCATAATGAAGTTCTACCCTAGATGTTTACATGACAACACAACAAAAACCCGGAAACAATTTTTAGGTGAATGAGGGCTTTTAGAACTTCAACCCGGAGGGAACGCCCCTTAAAAGTCATTGAGCATTTCCTCAATCTCCCGAGGGAGCAAGAGGAAGGGCTCATCTTCGTATGGAGGAGGTGCGAGCGGTGCGACTTCCATCGGAACCTCGTATAATGCATCTAGAGGAGGTTCCGGAGGGAGGTCATACCATCTGGTTGGGATGATGATTTCTTATGCGAGGTTCCAATCTCTTGTGGGAAGATTGGTTCCATGGGAGGCATCGCAAGGATGTTCAACCTTTGGTGCAAAAGGTTGATCTCTTGGAAGCAATTATCCAACCCCACCGTCAAATAGTTAATACGGTCAATAAGGACCTCTTCCACTGATGTCATTTCATTGATGGCTTCCCTTAAAGCATACACATAGCGGACCAAGGTGGCTTCAATCGATGTTCTTCCTCTCCTGCTGTTTCTTGAGTTTGTCGACGACGTTCCACTATTCTGACTCGACATACTAAGAAAACAAGAGTGAAGATTTAAAAGATCCTAACTAAAACCTCCACCACGGCCCCGTGTCCAATGGACACAGGACTGTGTCCGCCCTTCTGCAACATTTTTAAACTCAAGATTTCCTGTTTCAACTTATTTTTTTCTTTGGTTTTGGTATTTTTTAAACAAAAATTAACTTAAAGCAGTGTAATAAAATGTTTATTAAGAGCTTCTTGGTAAAAAGCTTTTATATTGCAAGAATAAAACATGAAATCATGGAGCTTCAAGCTTTAATGAAGGTTTTGAGTTCTTTGAAGAAGAAGGGAAAGTGACAAAAGTGGTAAAGACAAGATGGTTTAAGAAAACCTTTTCAAGAACATACCTTTTAAGGTATATGTGAAAATCCCAGGGGATCTCTGTTTTGGAATAGGTCCAAACATGCAGCATCAAAGCTGACTTTATAGAAAACAACAGCACACTGACCACGGCCCCGTGCCAGATGAGCACGGCCTCGTGGTCAGACAAAGTTCTGACACGTTTGTCCGTATTAGAGACATGAGGCGTGTTGGCCTGAACACGACCCCGTGGTTATTTTTCTGGTGAACACGGGGCGTGTCCGCTGGGCACGACCCCATGGTTGGAGTTTTTATGAAGTTTTGTCATTTTATTTTAAGGATCTCCTGTGATCGGGAGGTTCCTTGCTGGAGGGGGCAACACCGAAGTGCCTAAGGTACCGTAATTGGTCTTGGTGTATGCACGAACGCAAGAGGTTATCGGAAAGGGTAAAAACTAAACTACTTATTGGTGGATGAAACCAACCTTTATTCCCCTTACCCAGGCTCTTGTTAAAGAAGGTGTATGTTGAATCGCTCAGGTCTACGAGCGCATTGGTGTTAGCCAATGGAGAGCCCTTCACGGCATAATCGACATAGGGAGGACTATCGCTAGTGCCTTCGCAAGAGGTCAAGGTACTTATTGCGGTCTTGGTGACGCTCGATTCCGAATGTGGACTCAATGATTCTCCTTGGATTTGGCCATGTGATGAATACCTCATTTTCATCATAAGTTCTATTTCTTTTAATTTTTTAGAATCCTTTCCTCTATTTGACGTATGTCGAAGGAGGTGATGTCGTTTGTAAGAGGAGGTTGAGGGCATTCGGGTGGATGACAAGGTTCGTTTTTACTTTCGCCCCTCTTAAGGTGATCTCCACAGGAAAATGATGGGTTTGCTAAGTAGTGGGGTCCAAAATATAGGATGTAACATTCTAAATCTTTATGAAATCCACCACATAGTTGACACCATTCGCCGTAAGAGTGAAGAAAGAAAAAATAATCGATGTCATTCATGTTTTTGTCAGAGTTTACCAACCTTTGGGATCAGACGTGTAACATCCGTCGAAAAACGGGTTTTCAAAACCCGCTTCGTTTATTAATCGAATATTTCAGTTATAAATTTTCGTTGCGTATTTAATGTTCATATTAATTTTAAACGATACATAACTAATAAACATTGATAGAATTTTAAAAACATAATTAATAAAAACAAAGAAATAGTGAATAAAAAAAATATATACCGCTGCCGGGTTTCGAACCCGGGTCAGCCGGTTTAACAAACAAGCGTTTCACCACTCCGCCACTTGACTCGTTTGTGTAATCAATGAATCAAATAAAACTTAAGTTCCACCCGTGAATCTATCTGTTTGCGTCAAGAACTGAAACCGCCCATCGGCTTTCAAATAACCAGGGACTTTTGGTGTGATTCCTGAGTATAACCGATGATTCAATGCCAGTTACAACCCACGTTCTTAATCAATTCTATCTTCAATGAACTCGATTCATATGATTTTCGAGATTGAAAACCGAAATGATATTACTCCTAATTTACACTAATAATACCATCGCCTCACATCTCGGAAACACTCGCAACACCCTCAATTTTACTTTTCACTCTAACTTCTGTTCGTCGGAATCACTATCTGCTATCGCCGGACTTTTACCGGAAAACCGAGACTTACACAAAATCGGTAAATTCTCGACTCTTTCGTTTTCAATCCATTGTTAGACTTATACTAACTTCAATCCTTCAACCAGAATCGGTCCCAGACGACGTTGCCGGATATTCTGCACTCGCCGGAAAATCTCTGGAAATTTCTGAAATCACACTATAAATCGGAACAATCATCTAAACCCCCTGATATCTCTTGTATAGTAACTTAATTTCACAACTCATCGATCAAAACTGTTAATTGATTCAATCAGACGGAATTCACAAATCAGAGCCGACGACCATTGCCGGAATTATGAGAAAAACAGTCTGTTCGGTACATTTGATTCCGTAACTCTTTTTATCCATTACATTTCAACAACTTATATGTTCGACGAACGATTTAAACCAGAACAGTCGGATATCGTTTGTTCTGTGTCTTTGAATGAAGAAGACGAAGTCGAGCATCATGTATAAGTTTAATTAAAACAAGATATTAAACCGGGTTAGACACACAGTCCAGCGGTGGACTGTGTGCAAACACACAGCGCACGTCACGAGTTCGAACCTTATAACGTACCGACTTTGTGAATTAAAACCAATTTTTTTAAAACAGAATCAGATCAAGTCACAGTATGTCTATAAGATTAATATAAACCGTAAGTTAAACAGATAAGACACATAGCCCAACTGGTTGGGCTGTGCGTTTACAAACCGAAGGACCCGAGTTCGATTCAGGTCCCTGCAACCGATTCGACCATTTTCAAATCCTTTAAATAAAATAAATAAATTAATTATATATATATATATATATATATATATATATATATATATATAATTAAAACATAGAATATTTCGGGTTAGACACGTAGCTCAGTTGGTAGAGCTGCGTGCACGCATACGGGAGGTCACGAGTTCGAACCTCACTCAGCGCACACATTACTCATAGTCCGACCGTTCAACGGTCAACGGACCGGTCAACGGTCAAAAAGTCAAAACTTTTTATTTCTTTTATTTATTTATTTAATTTAAAAATCAATTAAAAATACTTAAAAATAATATTTTTAAAGTTAGAAAAAGTCCTTAAACTCACAAAAATAAACCTAAGAATCCATTTATTTACCAAACTATTTCGTTATTATTTTTAGGTTAGTTTTCCTCGTCGATCAAATTCCAAAACTCGTGCGCATCCAACAACATCAAAAGAACGCACCCAATGAGTGAATTTCTACCAATTCCCCGTTTTAATCATATTTTTGGGGTGTATCATGTGTCGCATAACTATTTATTATATTATAAACACTTGTGCATCCATCATATCCGTGATCAAATGTGTATTCAATATGTATCAATTGTTTGTGTGGAATATGTTTAGATTAAAGTTATCATTTTCAGTACATGCATTTCATAGGCCCATCAGCTCCCGTGGGAGACGGGTTGAGTACAGGTGCCTCATTCGATCGGCTCCGTTTGATTGAGCCTTGATCTCACATACATCATCATACATTTCATACGATCGGCTCCGTTTGATTGAGCCTTGATCTCACAATACATTATCATTCATGTCATATACTCATTCAAGGTGGTTTGTGATTGTTTGTTTATATATGTTTGCTCACATGTGAATATTGCACAACTTTTCAATATAAAATACAACAAGGAATCAATAACAATGTTTTTAAACAAGGTTCACTCGCCAACTTTTGTTGACCCAAAACTTCCCCCATTTTACACATGATACAGGTGATCCAGTTGAGACAAGAAACGCGTAGGAAGTCCTAGAAGAATAAATCAGTTTAAGCTTTGGGATTGTATTACTTAGTTTCATTTTCCTTGTAACCGTATGGATTTAATTTGACTATTTAAGTTGTAATTTGGATTTAATAAATATGAAACATTTTAGTAAACATCATGAGCTTTGGTGATAACCCAATTATGCCCCGACTCTTATTCCGCTGCGGGTCGGGGTGTCACAAGACGGTCCTGTTTTCAGTAATTGGGTGTTTAGCCACGGCCCTTGTTCAGCTAATGTCTAATTAAAAACAGATTTTGTTGCTGCTATTATTGAACACGGGGGTGTGTTGATTGGACAAGGCCCCGTGCTGCAGCCTGCAGAAGTCGTAGATTTTTCTAAAATTTCCAGAAAATCTAAAAAGAAAAATTGTTAAAAAGTAATTAGGCCGCTAATTTTAAACTTTCTTAAAATCCTTGTGTCTTGGCAACGACGCTAAGAACTTGGTGTGGGTAAAGCGTGATATGAATTTATTAATATTTTGAGCCTATTTTACGCGTTAGTCAAGTTTTAAATTTATAAAACATGATATTATACTAACACTAAACACACACTTGGGAAGTGCACCCATCGTAAGCGTAGTATAGTGTTGGTAAGATACCGAGATCGTCCAAGGACACAAGGGCTTTTAATACCGGTTTAGCGTCAACGTCTAATCAATTCAAATTTTTGATAAAAGGTTTTTAAAACACAAAGTAAATCTAAAAATAAAAAGATAAATAAAATAAAATACAAATAGACAAGATAGAATCACATGGATCCAACTCCTCTTTCATGTATCCTTTGATAGTTTTCGCACTTTCGGACTTTTTAAGAGATTATCTTAGTTAAAGTAGTAGATCCCTCTTTTGAAGGTGACGTTACCCTCGGGCAAGTGGTTTGAGTCAGTAGGGATACAATCCCAAGAGGCCGGAATATTGAAAAACAATTAAGTAAGTTATTAATGCGCAAAGTGGTAGACCCCTCTTTTAATGATGACGTTACCCTCGGCAAGTGATTTGAATCAGCAGGGATACAATCCCAAGAGGCGGGTTTAATGTTTTAATAGTAATTTACATATGAGGAGTTCAAGCTATTCGCACCCCCGCCATCCAATACCTTAGGGCATTGAAGAAGGTCCTAGTAAGCTTGAACCAAGTCCTTGCAGGATCTGTACACTGAACGAGACAAGAATTTTACCAAACCACCCTCCTAACCCTCTACCAGGTAGTCAACGCACTTTATATGGACCGTAAAGATACGAATGAGCAAATCAATGACATCATGAAGAAATGGTAGGAAAATTTTACTTTCAACATAAGAAATTAATTATTAAAGTCATTAAGACATACCCAATTAAAAAATGCCGAAAGATTAAAAACTAAAAGTAATACATAAAAGATTAGCCTTCACCAAGTGATGTAAGAGGATTAGCCAATCATGGCCTTTGTAACAAGAACTCTTACTATCAATATTGGATCCCGAGACTACTACACACTCTAGAGATGCTAGATGGATGATGGTGGTGGGTGATGGTGTTGTAGTGGTGGTGGAATGGTGGCAAAGTGAGAGAGAAGTGTTTTGCCAAGGGATGCCTTTGAAGTGAACCAAGCACCCCTATTTATATGCAGAACAGGACCCCGGCCACAGCCCCGTGTCCATTGGGCACGCCCGTGGCCATCATTTCTATGTCTTCATTAATTGCAGCTTGTCAGTAGAGGGCCCCACACGACCCCGTGTCTTCTGGGCACGGCCCCGTGGTCAACTTCTCGCTGTACTATCAATATTCTGCAAATCTTAGAGTTGACCACGCCCCATGTTAAGCTGGGCACGGCCTCGTGGTGGGCATGGAATCTTCTGCATAATTTGTGTTTAAGTGTAGAGGCTGACCACGCCCTGTGCCTGGTTGGGCACGGCCACGTGGTCAGCTTCTGCTTTCTTATTCTCTTGCTTTGGGGTGTTGCTAAGGGGTCAGGCATGTTACTTTATTCCTTCTTTTTGTATTTATGTTGGTTTTGGTTGTTTGTTTGCTTCTTTTGCTCTTTTAAGCTCATTTCATCCTATAAATTCAAAAGGAACAAAGAAACGTGCTATTTCCAACATTAGTACTAAAAAGGTTAGTTTTATACCTTATTTGATGTAATTTATATGTTGTATTTCGTACACATCAATGGACTATACATCACCTTGACGTAAAAACAAACTTTTTACCTGGTGAATTAAATGAAGAAGTCTATGTAGAAAAACCCAAGGTTTTGTAAAGCCAGGAATATAAAACAAGGTCTACAAATTTATAAAGACATTATACGGACTTAGCCAAGCACCGTGCGCTTGGAATGTTAAATTAAACAATACTTTGAAGGACCTTTGTTTTAAGAAAAGTCCAAGATACAAAGCAGTATATACACAAGAAAACGGAAAAAAGAAAATTGATAATCGATATATATGTTGATGATTTAATAGTAATGGAAAACGAAAAAGAAGAAGTCTCAAAGTTCAAGCAACAAATGAAGAAGTCACTTGATATGAATTATCTTGGAGAATTAAAGTACTATTTAGGGTTCTAAGTACTACAAAATAAAGAAGAGGTGTTAGGTTATGCAAAGAAGTTATTAAAGGATGCTAGAATGTTATATTGTAATCCTACGTGATACCCAATGGAAGCAGGTCTAAAAGCCTCAAAGAATGAAGAAGGAGCTAACGCAAATGCAACTGAATACCGAAAATTAATAGGATGTCTGAGGTACTTAACTCATACAAGACCTGACATCAACTTTGTTTTAGGATATGCAAGTCGGTTTATGCACTCGCCAAAGGAAGCTCGTATGAAAGCCGTGAAACACTTACTACGATACATAAGAGGGACAATTGAATATGGAATTCAATACAAGAGAGGTGGCTGAAAGTTATTGAAGGGTTATAGTGATAGTAGCTATAACATGGACGCTGATGATGGAAAGAGCACAACTGGATTTGTGTTCTAGTTCTGTATTGTTGTAGCCACATGGAACACTAGGAACAATCTACACTAGAATTATTTTTACGTAAAGCTGAATTTGTGTTAGCCGGCTCAGCTACATGTCAAGCCTTGTGGTTACAATGACTATTAGACGACTTAACGTGTTGGAAGCAAGAGAAGGTGACGCTGTTGATACCAAACAATGACTATTACTCAACTTCGTATCTGACAATTTTGTAGTCTATTTTCAAATTACTTGAGACGGAACTCATTAGTTTCTTGCGAGAACCACCTTTATTGTGAGAACCGCGAGAACCACCTTCATTACAAAATAAAATAAAAAAAGCACTCAATTTTTTTAATATTTTTAACAAAAATCATTATATTTAGTTACAAAAAAAAAACTTTTTTTTTTTCGAGTAACAGTTATCCATGCACATGTGCATATGTATCATAACTTCGACAAATTCAGTAATACGTTATCACTAGTAGACAATTGCACTTTAATTTACAATACCATCCATAATACACTCAATTTTACATTAAATGCACATGTGCATCATTATGCATAACAATTATATACCGAGTTTTAGTACAAAAAGTTTGTGATTTTGAATGATGAAGTAGGCTCATATATATGTTTTTTTGTTAGTTATATCTAGTGGTTGATGGGTTCATTATAGTTGTCACTTTATGATGTAATATGTTGATTGGATGGTATAAACGGTGTTGATATATATGTAATAAAGTGAAAATATTGGTATTGGTATTGTATTATAAATGGTAGGAGGTAATGGTATTGTATATGGATGGTAGGAGGTAATGGAAGTGTATTATGGATGGTATGATAGATGAAAGAGAAAGTGCATTCAAAGTAGTGTACCAAAACACCTTATTTCATGTTGATACATATAGATGCACATGTGCATTTCTTATATTGGTAACGTAAAAAGTAGTGTATTACACATGGTAGTGTAAATGAAAGTACAATTGTCTAATGTTTGTAATGTATTACAGAATTTGTCAAAAAATTATGATGAAAATGCACATGTGCATGGTAGTGTATTATGGATGGTATAATAGATGAAAGAGAAAATGTATTCAAATTAGTATATCAAAACACCTTATTTCATGTTGATATATATAGATACACATGTGCATTGCTAATATTGGTAACGTAAAAAGTATTGTGTTACACATGGTAGTGTAAATGAAAGTACAATTGTCTAATGTATTATGGAATTTGGCAAACGAATGACGAAAATGCACATGTGCATGGATAGTTGGTACTCAAAATTTTTTTTATTGTCGAGTAAATATAGCGACTTTTTCAAAAAAAATATTAAAAAAAAACAAAAAAAACATTTTGGTAATTTTCTAGGTATTACTGTTTGTGTTCACACTGGTTCTCGCGGTTCTCGCAATAAAGGGTGGTTCCTAACGTATCCTTATCCTATATATATATATATATATATATATATATATATATATATATATATATGATTAGGTTCATTTGTGAAGAACATTTTCATAGTGAACTGCGTGAACTCATCTTAACCATTGATTTCCTTTTTAATTGTTAAGGGTAGGATTGTAATTTTATAATAATTTAGCTTTGAATTTTTATTTTAATAAATGTAGTTCAGTTATATAATCTCTATTTTCTAGTGATTATAATCTAAATATCTTTTACTATTTAAAAGATTATTACAACAATTTACATAAATCTCAAAGATAACAAATCATAGAATTTTTAAAGATCGTAATTTTCAAAGTTCAGTATACCCAGTATATGAATTTCGCTCATTCATTCGTCCAATAATACACAAATTTTGATTTCCTTTCTTTCAACCATGGCAGACCAGTACACACGTGTACAAAAACTGCCAGCTAGTGTTAATGCATACTGTGCACTTAACTAGCTACAGAACTGTACACAGGTGTAATAAGTGTGTACAGTATGCACTAAGTTTTCTAATATTTGGATTATTTATCGTACAATTACTTAATTGCCAAATGCATACACACATAGTATATGTACCAGTAAACTATATTATATTTAAGAGATACCAGTTCCATAACGTGTATCAAACCAAGCAAACAAACATTCCATAACAAACCCAAAAATACCAAAATAATCTACCATTAACGTATATTATTGTCAACAACCAGAAAGGTACTATTAACCCAAATTACACGCCTTCTCGTATTTTACTACTTCAGCCAATATGCTATCAGGATGCTTGTTAACGCTTGAAGTTACCAACTTCATCGCGTATTTATTCTTAAACGTGTCAAGGTTGCTTTCAATTTGTGGACACTTCGGATGATTGACCAGTTTCAAATACTTTGTGAAAACGTCTTTCTGAAATTAAAGATCATGTCATAATCAGTTAAAAAATGTCCACTAAAGAATAAAACTATATATATTTAAATGTTAATTATCACTTTGTGTGGCGTCGTCTTCTTGAAGAAAATGTCATCATTGATTAGCTAAATGGGGCTTTCCTTTACATCCTTATGGTATAGAATACACATGTGTACCTGTTGTACATACACATGTGTATAACAGAAACATACATACGTGTACCAAAGAAAATACACATGTGTACTACGACTTTACTGACTATCGTTTAAAATTATAGATTATCAACATGATAAAAACTAAACTACAGATAAATGATACAGAAAAGTACATAGTCTACTGAACATATCAAGTCAATATGCATTATATGTTCAAAAACAAATTAATGTTTCTTACGCATTTGTAGATGCAACCTCGTTTACTTCAACACGCAGATTCAACTTATCCTTTCCATCGGCTAACGCTTCCTTACGGCCCCTTATCTCTTTTGACATCCTATCAACTGTTTCATTTCAATTATGTCAAAAAGACGTCACAATAACTATAAAACATTGTAAAAAGTTTTTAACATTGTATCAAATTAAATATAAAACACATTCTCCTATTTTGTCTATCCTTCATCGTCGGAACATACATTAGGGTCATCTTTGGTATTATTAAGCCTAGCAGCCAATTTACACGTTATCCTCTCGCTTTTCTCCCCTACAGATTACAATCAATGTGTTCCTATTATATTACCAACTTGGATTCCTACATTGCAAAAACTATTATCTTTGAACAATCTATAACTTACTTTTTCTCATTGTAACCGTTTTGTACCTACAAATGTAAACAAGATGGGATTACTATAGTACACAACTAATATGGATTGTATTAATAGGTTAATGTACACAAATGCACTTACACAATCTCGGATGACTTTTACCAAATACATTATTAAGCGCCAAAATACACATGTTTACCAAATACACTACATAGGAAGCACAGTTATGCACGAGTGTATATTAAACACAAAGTAAAACAACACCCAAAGCAACTTTAAATAATATACACATGTGTATTATTCAACTCAAACACAACTTATCCTTTTTTGGTTTCGAAAGAACTTGTACATCTCAATCTTATGAATTTCACCCAAATCATTATCAACCATAAAAAATTCACACGTTTACCCAAAGCATAAACAATCAGTAGAATACATATGTGTACACCAAATGCATTAGAAACTCCTATGAACGATATACACAAGTAAACATCTCCGAGATCACAACACATTAACCAAACTCACAGCATAACATCACTACACTTGTAATGCCTAAAAAACAGAGTAAGATCATCAATCTTGTTAAATTAACCCCGCCCTTCAAAAAAATTACTCATGTAATCGAACAATGGTTGATCAAAACACACACATCGGAACAACACCTCATGATTAAACAACTATTACAGTAGATGAAAGAAACCCTATTTCCGATTAGATGTATTTAAAAGAAGTAGAATACATTCACAACCGAAAAAGATGTATGAATCATATAAACATGTGTAATTCGATCAGTATGTACCTTTGTTGTTGAATATCATATTAAATTTCCAACGACTCGTGAACTTCGATGGAGCTCTTCTGGGTTTTCTGGAGGACGAGATTGATAGATAGAGAGAGAAAAAGAAAGTTGAAAATTAGGGATTCTAAAACTGAAACTACGATAATTTAGGAATTGATGGATTTGAGAAGGTATGGAAACAAATTAGTTTCATGGGTTTGAATTTTTTCATTGTGTAATTACACAAATACCCTTATTCATTTAATTAAATAGATAAAATTAATCAAACAATTACTATCATGCCATTCTTTTAAAATCTCAAGATAATGAAAATCAAGGGTCCATATAAGTTCACATAATTCACTCTTGGGAGGGTGTTCACTCTAGAACCCTACCCTATATATATATATATATATATTACCTATATTGTTTTTAAGAAAAAAGTGAATATATGTTCAATCGGACTGTAGATTAATGGAAAAAATGGTTTTGACTACAAAATAGTCTTGTTGTTTAGCCAGTCCTTATAAAGCAAAATCATTTTGCCTTGCTAGACATCACATCATATATTGTAAAAGAGACCACAAATTAAAAGAGAGAATGAAGAGGTTCCACTTTATCCTGGTTTTCATTATCCTGATGGCAACTTCTATTCAAATTGGTGCTCAAACTTGCAAACCGAGTGGCGGCATTCGGGGAAGAAAATCACCTCATGGACAATGCAACAAAGAGAATGACTCGGATTGCTGTGTCCAAGGTAAGTTCTACACCACGTATACATGCTCTCCTGCAGTCACAAGTGCTACTAAAGCAAAGCTTACGACAAACAGTTTCCAAAAGGGAGGTGATGGCGGTGGTCCGTCAGAGTGTGACAACTAGTACCACTCCGATGACACGCCAGTTGTAGCATTATCAACCGGATGGTACAAGGGAGGGGATAGGTGCCATAAGCATATTACCATCAATGGAAATGGGAGGAGCGTGAAGGCAATGGTTGTGGATGAGTGTGACTCTACTATGGGGTGTGATGATGATCATGATTATCAACCACCTTGCCCTAATAATATTGTTGATGCTTCAAAAGCTGTGTGGAAAGCCTTAGGGGTGTCTCAAGATAACTGGGGAGATTTGGATATTACTTGGTCCGAGTAATTATATTGAACTCCTCTAAAAAATGTCAAAAAGTTATCATGTGTTTATTTTCTAGTGAATATATATATATATATATATATATATATATATATATATATATATTTAACGTGAAGCCATATATATTTGTGTTTGGGTATATATTGTATGATTAAACCTCCAAAGTACTGAATATCAAGGATTTGGTTCAAGTTTATATTCTTGTTGAATTAGTAGCTAGGCTGCAACTTGCAAATGCAGTCAGAATAAACCCTTCAAATGGTTGGAATACACTAGAAAACGTTGGGTACGGTTTGCAAGCAAATTAACACTTTCAATTTTCGGATTTTACCGGTATCAAAAGAAAATACACTTCAAATGGGTAGAGTAAGCTATCCATTGCCGCCCAAAATGGCCCAAATGTGTAAAAGAAAATATGATTATACTCGACACACTACCATCAATCTAACACAAGCGCGCATGTGTTGCGTTGTTTTTTTTGTCGTAGCTTGTCTCCATGTAACTTTTCCCACACGGTTGTGTCCTTGACCAACAAGCCCGTGTCAGCATGAAATATGTGAAGTTGATTCTCAAATATCAAAATAAATGTAAGAGCATCTGGCGTCGTCCAGTCCGTTCCAGCGGACCATAACCAGACCAATGTGTGCCTCCCCTTCCCCCACACACAAACCATTCTTCGTTAATATATTTTAATATAATAGTCGGGTTTGAGGTGGGGTTTTGGATTGATTTAGCATTTGTGGAAAAAATGTTGTTTTTTCAAGTAGAGGTTTTGAATGACATGGCTTGATGAGGTGGAATTCTCTAAAAAACGTTGGCACACGCCACCGCTGCCGCACGCCACCGCCTCCAACTCGACGGCCACCACTGCCACCACCACTCACCCGTTACTGTTGCCACCCACCATCGCCTCCTCCGCCAGTAACCACCACCAACGGCGCCACCACCACCCGCCACTAACGCCCACCGTCACCGCCAACATTACCACCCGCCGACTCTGCCAACCATCGACTCCACCAACCACCACCAACGACCAACACCAATGCCGCCACCTACCCATCGCCGCCCCCCACCATTGCCACTCCCCGCCGCCGCCGCCACCCACCACCGCCACCTATCACCACCCACAATCACCGCCACCGCCCACCGCCACCACCACTCACCACTCACCACCGATTTTATTTCTTTGTTTTTTCTTGCCTACCAAACAATACACGGTAATAATCCATTCCATTCCCTCATAGTAACTAAACAAGACATGGAATGGTAATGATCCATTGTATTCCCTCGGCCATTCCCTTTACCACGTTCATTCCATTCTCCCGTCCATTCTATTTACCCATACCAAACAGACCATTTGACGGTCAGATTTGACGGGTTGGGATACCTTGGAGCACCTTCTTTTCATGACTGAGGAGCAGAACTCAAGCTAGGGGGAAAAATGTCGGTGCTACCGTTTGCTACTCGACTGTATGGAAAGTAAGGAATGTGGTGGTCTTCTCTAATATTAGGAGGTCGATGGATGTTTTCATGGAGAAGATCAAGACAGTTCTTTTTGGCTGGATTACTAACAGGTTTAGGCATTGGACGTGAGTTGGGAAGAATGGGTTAGAGCCCCATTGTACATGTTAGTTTTTATTTCTTTTGTCTCTTGTGATGTATCTGTTGTGTTGTTCGTTTGCCATGGCTGCTTACTGGAGACAAATTAAAGGATCTTTGTTTTCATGTGACAAAATCTAAACACATACACATGTGACAAATTAAAGGATCTTTGTTTTCATGCTTTTCCAAACCGAGTAAAGATTTCACATAATTGTGGTACTGTAGGGAGCAATTAGGGTAGGGGCGTTCCACTAAGTGATGGAATTTCATCATTCACAACATCTAATCAAGTTCTGCAACGTCATCAAACTTTATTCCTTCGATGGATTTTAGTGGAAATGCCTATTACTATTATGGTTTTTTTTATTTTTAAATTATAAATTAACAACAAAATTATAAATTTCATTTAAACAAAAAAAAAATTCTAGACATATTTTAGGTTACAACTTAAAATAAACATACAAAAAAATAAAAAGATACATAAACAAAACCTACTCTTCGTCCGAATTTGGAAATCCCAAACCTAAAGAACCTACGAGTTCAATTAAATCATATATCAACTAAAAGTGAAGATCTTCATTGCGCAAGTCTTGTTGGACATTTTCGGGAACAGGAGCTTGTGTGGGAGGATCCGGCACCCAATCTGAGGATACTGCACGTTCATCTTCTTTTATTAGCATATTGCGCAATATGATACATGCATATATTGATAGATTGTTTTTTTATTCACCGCACGAATCGGTCGGTTTAGTATCCGCCATCTACCATTTAAAACACCAAAAGCCCTCTCAACATCTTTTTTTGCCGATTCTTGCAACTTCTTGAAAGTCTTTTCTTTAACCTAAATGAAGGGGCTTTCACAAAAACAGACCATGATGGGTAGTTACCATCACAAGAAGAAACCCTTGTTTTTAATATCTTCCGTTAACAAAAAATGGACAGAAATGTTGTACCATCTGTTACGCTTTGAAACAACGACGATGTGTACAAAACACTGATGTCGTTGTTTGAACCTGGAACACCAAAATATGAATGTCAAAACCATAAATCATTCGACGTCACCGCTTCAAGTATGATGGTTGGTCTTTTGACGTCACCCCTAACATACGCCCCTCGCAACTCTCTTGGACAATTTCTCCATTTGATATGTGTACAATCGATGCTACTGAGCATCCCTGGAAAATGCCATCTAGCCTCATGCGCGGCTTAAATACGTGCGATGTTGTGTCTCGTCGGTTTAAGTAGAAACTCTTTGGCATACATTTTAATGATTGCATTACAAAAGAATTGCAAAAATTCACGTGAAGTTCTGTCCGACATAGCTAAGTATTCATCAAATTGATCGGGAGGGTTACCTGTCGCTAGTTGGCGAACGACGGATGTGCATTTTTGTATCGGCGTGAAATTTCGTTTGCCCCTCTCGTCGTAACGTTCTTGAAACCATTACTTGCTTCGATGTCTCCTACAATCTTTAAAAATAAATCTTTTGGTAAATGAAACCGTTCTCTAAAAGTTTCGGCATTGTAGACCGGATTCTCCACAAAATAATCCTTCAATAACACTTTGTTGGCATGTATACGATCAAGATCCACAATTTTCTTCTTTGGGCAGCTCGAACCTTCAAGTTCGTTATACACCTTCTCGAAAAATTTAAGTGTCAGTGTCGGAAGACGTATCGCTATAGATGTCCATTGGAAACAAATCCGTAGGAAATTCCATTTTACCCAAGAAAGTGATATAAATTTATGTCTTTGTGTGGATGAAATATGTAGAATGTAGGTGTTTTTTTGGGTTGAGAAGGTTAAAGGAGATGATATATATTATAGTATTTAAGTTTAAAAAAAAAAAAATCTAAACGGTCAAAAATCAACGTTCAAAAAAACAACGTTCAAACTCAACGTTCAAATCATGTTTCTCACGCGTGATCACGAGCACGCGTTACAAATTCAACGCGTGAAAAGATGTAGCAGCGGTGGTGTTTCACGGCAATCAACGCGTGGTGGATCGAAGAAAACGCGGCGCCCCGGTCTCCTTACACTCAGCTGAGTAAAAAGTTTCCAAGGTACAAGAAATATACGCTTGATGACAAGTTTCTATATTTAATATTCAAACTAAAACTGCAATTTTGTTCTTACAAGAAGAGCCCATATCAAACAAGATTAAATTTTACTCAACTTCGTATTTGACAATTTTGTAGTCTATTTTCAGATTACTTCAGACGGCACTCATCATATTAACTATTTTTTTAAGAACAAAGTGAATATATGCCCAAGGGGACTGTAATTTTATGGAAAAATGGTTTTGACTACAAACTAGTCTAGTTGGTTAGCCAGTCCCTATAAAAGCAAAATCACTTTGCCTTGCTAGACATCAAATCACACCATATATTGTAAAAGAGACCACAAATTAAAAGAGAGAATGAAGAGGTTCCACTTCATCCTTTTTTTCATTATCCTGACGGTAACTTCTATTCAAATTGGTGCTCAGACTTGCAAACCGAGTGGTGGTATCCGGGGAAGAAAACCACCTCCTGGACAATGCAACAAAGAGAATGACTCGGATTGCTGTGTCCAAGGTAAGTTCTACACCACGTATACTTGCTCTCCTGCAGTCACAAGTGCTACTAAAGCAAAGCTTACGATAAACAGTTTCCAAAAGGGAGGTGATGGCGGTGGTCCGTCAGAGTGTGATAACCAGTACCACTCCGATGACACGCCAGTTGTAGCATTATCAACCGGATGGTACAAGGGAGGGGATAGGTGCCATAAGCATATTACCATCAGTGGAAATGGAAGGAGCGTGAAGGCGATGGTTGTGGATGAGTGTGACTCTACTATGGGGTGTGATGATGATCATGATTATCAACCACCTTGCCCTAATAATATTGTTGATGCTTCAAAAGCTGTGTGGAAAGCTTTGGGGGTTTCACAAGATAACTGGGGAGATTTGGATATTACTTGGTCAGAGTAGTCTGAAACGATCATCTGTTAAAAATGTCGTAAAGTTATCATGTTTTTATTTGTGCAAAGTTAGTATATGTAATACGTGAAGTACATTTGTGTTTAAATGGGGGCATTATGTAAGATTTAACTACAAAGTAATGAATACCTACGATTTGGTGCAAGTTTATATCCATGTTGAAAGAATAGCTAGGTTGTAACTTGCAAACACAATCACAACAAACCTCTTACCCATCAATTTGGGGACTAAGCAGGAAATGTAAGGTGGCTTTCAAGTAAAAGAAAAAGATATAGAATGGTGATAAAGAATTGTCTTCTTTTTTACGGTGTATGTTGGGACCTCCAGCCTGGCCCCGTTTTTTAGCAAAAAAAATTGGTTGCTTTGGCCGTTTAAAAAAAAAAGAATGGAGATGAAGAATTACGATTTGCCTCCAAGCCAGATCATACGAGATGCTGCCCAATAAAGCATCTATATAAATAAAATCTTGACCAACATAACCCATGACGTGTTGGCATAGATGAAACTGTTAGACCATGGGTAATGGTTGATGCCCCTTAAGGGGCATTTTTTGACACATCACCGTCATAAAGTTTCATGTAATGGTTAATGCTTCATAATGCTCCTTTCATTTATTAACTTCTTTGTTTTTCCTTTTTCTTGGGTATTATTCTAGAAATGCCCCTTTCACTTCATGCCCCTATAATGCCTATGAGTAATGGTATAAGGGCATTATCAAAACCAATCTAACCCCTATAAAGCCCCATTAGATATGGTCTTTGAGTAACTAGCTACTTCCATTGCCCCAAGCAAATGAAATAATAACGCTACTGGATGTTTTAGTGATCATCCACAAAACTCACATAACATCATTTTTTAAGTTATTTACAACTTTGATGAGGGGCGGGTTGTGTAGAACCGTACAGGTTCACTAGAACCTATTGACCTTTGAATTTTGTATATATAAAAAATTGAGTGAACCCATAAACATATAATAAATGAACCCATCTACCAAATTTTAACCTGGTGGGCTGCTAGAGGTCGCGAGTTTGAGACTCTGCATTGCCATTTTTTGGAAAAAATCAAGAACTGAGTTTATTGGAATTGAGTAGTCAAACTTTATGGAATGTTGACCTCTAAGTTTTTGAATATGGCATTGTGATTGATCCTATTAGTAAGACCATCTGGAGCATGCGGCCGCGGGTGTCTGAATTTGGCGTGGCATTAAGCGGACAACAGGATTCAGACAACACGATATGGGACGGGGTGGTTTGCGGGATGTCCGGAAGCAGGGATTTTTTAAGGAAGTTTTGGAATTTGATGTGACGCTAAGCTGACAGTTTCTAGTGTCCACCATTGTGGATGCTCTAATCTCCCATTCATGAAGCTTATGCATTTTTCTTGTAATTTTTCAAGATCACACATCAAGATTCATGTTGAACCTGAGTTTACTAATTGACTATAGTTGTATTTAATGGAATGTTGACTTCTACGGTCTAATTTTGAATTTTGCATTGTGATTGATTCTGTTGATAATTCACATGCATAAAGTTTATGCATTTTTCATATACATGTTCACGATCACACATCAAGATTCATGTGAAACTGAGTTCATTTAACTAAAGTAGTCAAACTTTATTATTGTATCGATTTTTTTTTTTTGTGATCAACCTTACTACCGTTGAACCATCCTTAATTTTTATGTTTGGTTTAATGAAATTTGAGCATCTAAAAACACTGACACCATTAGAATTTTTTTTGGATGCGACATATACTACAAAGAATACCCATTTTCGATGAAGATTTTAAGGTTGCTTGGTTTCCAAGTTTTATTTTGCAATTGATGTTAGTTATACCCTAATAAAACAAATAATTTCTCTAACAACTCTTCAAAATAGAGTGATCAGATCCACATCATGTTTGCAACTTATAAAATTATACTACTTTTTAATTAAACACTAGCTTTTGTAAAGATTTATTGATTCAAAAGATGATTCAATATTCATTAGTCAAAAGGAATATTATATACACAAAGGCTAAGATTGAGAAGACTCAATCAAACTAATAATTATAAATAATGCAAATAATCTTACAAGTATTCTTCAATTTTTTTTAAAGGCAAATTTGGATCACTGACGAATCACTGAAATATTATCGTGCTATCAGCGGAATCACCAGATCATATTCATCTCCACTAGACATAATGCCTATACGCGAATTCAGGAGGAAACCCAATAAATATGGGAAAAACCCCCTTGTGAGAATGAAACCCAGAACCTATTGGTCACAAAGTCTTATCCCACCTCCAAGATACCACTAGGCTATAAAGCCTTGGGCAAGTATTCTTCATTTAATACTCCCCTTTAGAGTAAGCAAGATCGTGCGGAGGCTGCGAGGGAAAGGCTGGAACGACAACGATTAAACAGTTGTCGCGGTAGTCCCTTTTCGAAAATATCCGCACATTGGAAATCAACGGGATGTGAAGAACAGGGCAGCCCCTAAAAATTCGTGTCCCATTTTCGAGTTCGAAAAAACGTGCACTTAGCCTTAACGAAATTGGGTATTGGGTACACTAAAGGTCTAAACTTAATACCAATAGGCTAATAACTAATCAAAACCATAAGAATAGTTTTGTACATGGGCCTACATTGTGTTTGTTTGGGTATACCCAATTAATTCTTTTACATATACATATTTGTTTTCTTTTTTTAATAATGTGCCCTTCGAAATATCGGGCCCTGGCCAGTGGTCCTCCTCGCCCACCAAAAGGGCCGCCCCTGGTGAAGAACACGAACGTCCCCAATCCGTACCTTTTCTCTAATAAAATGAATGTCAAGTTCGATGTGCTTCGTTCTTTGATGTTGTACTAGGTTTTCGGTTAAGTAAATAACGAACATGTTGTCACAAGCTATACTATATAATAAAGTAAACCTATGATGGACACGTGTCATTCATTAAAGCTATGAGTTCTTTTCTTTTCCCGCCAATCAATATACTAATATTAATTAATTAATAATATAGATATTATTAGTGAAGATAAAGATAATTTCAAACTTAATCTTAATCTATTAAAATTAACATATTATATTGTTTTTATTATATATTATTGTTATATTGAGATATATGGCAAAATTAATATTACTTATTCATTCAAGTTATCGTTATTAAATTTAAATATTGTTTATCTAATCCTAAACAGGTCACAAGTAAAATTTTATCTATTAAAATATTTATTATTAATTATCATAATTTACTATTTTGAAATGTTATAATTGAATTTGTGAATTAAGTTAGCATTATAGAATTTACGTACACTTCCCTAATCAATTTTTTTAGAGAGAATCAAAGCTAATTTAATATTGCAAAATATGGACTTTTATCCGTCAATTTTTTTAAAGATACAACTTATCATTATTTGTTACATAAAATTAGACTTATTTGTGTAATACACGGGGTTTTTAAAGATTTTTTTTTTCATCTACTATACAAATTTTACAGACATAATTTTTTTATTATTTGCTATACAAAAATACATTTAATCGCCTTCTTAAAGATACAACTTTTTTATTATTTAGTATAGATAAATAAGATTTATTCAACCCGTGCAATACATGAAGGTTTTTTTTAAGATGTAACATTTTTTTTATTATTTAGCATACCAAATTACATTTATTCAATCCGTTTTTAAAGATATCTTTTTTATTATTTAATGTATAAAATTACATTTATTCGCCCGTATAATAAACAAGGTTTTTAAAGATATATTATTTTATTGATTAGTATATAAAATTACTTTTATTCAACCCGTGTAATGCACGGGGTTCTAACCGAGTAAACAAGAAAAGATAGTTGCCTTCCATGTAGGAAGGAGTTATTCAAATAACCGATTGTGTAACCAACATATTTCTACAACTGCAATGAAAGATTGCGTAACCAGCTTATTTCTACAGCTGCATATGCGACACCCCTATATTCGGCCGCAACACTTGATTGAGAGATTGTAGGTTGACACTTGGATTTCCATGGGACTATGTTATCTCCTAAAAAGACACAATAATCCGATGTTCATCGTCGTGAGTCGGGACATCCTCCCAAACTGGAATTGGAATATGTCAAAAGGTGATAGGATTTGGACGGCGAGATGAGTAAACCTTGATTAATAGTTCCTTTCAAATACCGGAGTACTCGTTTCAAAATTATAGGTGAGGATCCCGGGGTGTGTGCATGAATAAACATATCTGTTGGACCGCATAAGTTAGGTACCGCAAGTGAATGTAGGGTATTGAAGCGCCCCGACTAACCGTCTATAGAGAGTACCATCTTGTAGAAGATTGCAACTTGTTGCACAGGTTAGAGGTTGTGCTACATGGGGTGGCCGATGGTTTGCACTCCGCCATATTTGCACGCGCTAGAATATGTTTGGCATATTGACTTTGGGATAACAATAAATCATTAGTGGTGCTGCTTACATTAACGCAAATGAGTTGATAGGTTGACCGAAATCAGACATGCGAAACTCTTTCCAAAGTGATGGGTTGATTTGCGTAATAGGGTAGTATCTTTGGTAGAAAAAATGATATCGTCTAAGTATAATAACAAGTAAGACTTGCGATTTGTTATGCCCAAAAATCATGAGGGATTAATATACAAAATAACGCGGAAATTTGGTCCCAAAAAAATCAACTTAAAAATATATTATTCATGCGTCACCTCGAGCACTTGATCGCCGTAGTTCTATTAAGTAGTCGATCATCAACTTTTAGCACATATCTACATGTGCACACATAATATATGTATCCGACTTCACTCTCTCCTTAATTCTTTGTGAAGTGATCCTACTCATCACGAGACGTTCTTAAATATGTGTAATTCTTAACTTCAATCCATTAGCAGTTTAATTTCTTCCTGTATTTACATGAGAATACACAAGTTAGTTTATCTAAGTGAAAACATGAAAACTCTACGAAAGGATTTTGTACTAAAAGTTAGCAACGCCACAATTTTTTTACCCAGCGTAGATTACGCCTAGCAGCGTAGCCTACACGACTCTCCGTATGAACATCCAGCATATTGCCTAGCATAGAGCAGATAGTCTCAAGCGTAAATGTAGCACGTCCTAACATAAATTACGCCTCTGGGGCGTGGTCTACGCTTTAGCTTCCGGTTCTTTTTTTATTCTTTCAATTTAATAATATACGCCAATGATCTAATTGGTAAGATGACTTGTTAATGATTTATAACATCATCTCCCCTTTAGCTATCAGGGCCCTGACTGTCGAATTTACATTTCATAAACAAAAGGCATTCTCATCATGTATACATATTTATATATATATACACACATTTTATACATTCGAGTATACCCGAACACTCTCATGAAGTTCAAACTTCTAATTTTAACCAGGTGACTATAGCACATAATGTGGTATTAGTTCACATATTATTATTTCATACAACACAGTAGCAGACAACTTGTTAAAAAAAATCTTTAACATACCTGATTCGCCTAAATCAAATATAGAACTTGCCCACCTTGTGTCATCAGCCAAGGATCTTCTTTGTCAGTACTATCTCTTGTGGCATCATGTCATTTATTTAGTCCATCTATCTTTAGAGCCACAATCACATTTAGTAGATAAAATACATCAAGTAATCTCAATTAAACTCATGTCATTTGGAAGCCTTGATTTATGTATACATATACTCCCTAGTTAGTATCCTGTGCACTCTCATAGATCATTTTTTTTTAGTTTCACACTTTCAGTTATACAAACAACAATGTACTTTTCTCACCTCCAATATACCTTGCCATAAATTATTTCAAAGCTATTTTTCTCTCTTCTTATTGAGTTATGGAACACTTTCTCTGAATAATCAAATCCTCATGTACTTAGTAACTTTCATCATGTATTGTTTACATAGATAAAATCACCATAATAGGCATTAATAACCCAATAAAAGATATATGTATACATTTAACTTAGAGTAAGAGTAAGAGTAACTTACCTTTGCCACTAGGATCTTTGTCTCTTTGGTTGAAATCCTCAATCCACTAATCTCTAACTCTTCACACATATGTAGATTGCGTTTCCACACATCACATTTTAACTACAGTTTATAAAGTCATTTCAATTGAAGTTAACATCCAAAATCTATGACACACCCAACATATCCATTTGAGTTTATCCATTATCTTAACCTCATTATGATCACACCCATTTATTTAGCTCAGTTTCTCAACAAAAAAACACATAATCTTCTTCGAATCTTTAATCCAAACCCAAAAAAATACATGTCTGCTGATACAATTTCACTGCGGCGTTTCATCGAACACCTCTTGTGCATATTCAAACATTAAATTACATTATAGTTTTACTAATCAATCTATTCTGAATAGTTTAATCACATTAAGATACATGCTCTAACTATATAAACATAACAATCAAATAAAAAAAAATGGAATTATAAGAACAAATCTTCACCCTTATCAAAAATTATATGAAATTCAAGGATATTCACCTTACTACTCATAACCCCCAATTCACAAATTAGCATTTTCATCTCATCAAAGGGTTATGAATTTCTTATATTCAGAAGTAGACCAACTATTACTCAGTTTAACAATAGATTTCCACACAGGCATCGATACTTTACCATGCATTCGTGGTTACCACAAGAACTTAAAATTAGGTCAATAGATACTTACATTATATTGAATGATGATGTTCTTTGTGGAGAAGATGATTTATAGGACATGAATCACTCTTAATCTTCTAACTTTGATTGCATAGAAACTGCCCTCTTGATTTTCTTAGGGTGCGTTGAACACACACTAAAGTGTGTGTTCTAGTCTTCTGGATGCTTCATATGTTGTCAATAAAAGTGATTATATTGACCAGTTAAAAAAGTTTTCTCTTAACTTGTTCATTCCTTACATAAACTAATCAAGTCACAATTTCATACATTATATTATATTATATTATATTATATTATATTATATATAAATATAAGACGAAAAACTAAAGAAAAATTTCATAAGATTTCATTGATAAGAACTCATACGCCATTCTCACATCCTCAAATGTGAAAACAAAATCAAAGAGTGACCGAGATAAAATCAGGGTATCGCCATCATGGCCCGAAAGTAGATGGCGATTGTTGTATCTACTCAGGGGTTTCATCATGTTAGAAGGAAGCGTTGGTAGTTCGCGTGGCCTGAAGTTGGTGGTTAGCGGTGGATCGAGTTTCATAAATCGGGAAGGATGAAGCGGTGGAGGTGGATTATATTATATTATATATAAATATATAAATATGTTTGGCGACGCTTGATGAATAGTATTTCCTGCCACATCTTTTGCTTTTGCTCCAGTTCATGTGTTTTCTTCTCCACATCTTGAAACGTGGTGTGATTTGCACACTGACATCACTTCCTGCTTCTTCCAATCCACCTCCACCGCTTCATCCTTCCCTATTTATGAAACTCGATCCACCGCTAACCACCAACTTCAGGCCACGCGAACTACCAACGCTTCCTTCTAACATGATGAAACCCCTGAGTAGATACAACAATCGCCATCTACTTTCGGGCCATGATGGCGATGTTTGTTCACCTGATTTTATCTCGGTCACTCTTTGATTTTGTTTTCACATTTGAGGATGTGAGAATGGCGTATGAGTTCTTATCAATGAAATCTTATGAAATTTTTCTTTAGTTTTTCGTCTGTATTTCGAGAACAATGTTTGGGAACATTAAATATGAAGGTCTCGGTTGTTCGTTTTAACCCTCATTCGAGTTTGAGGCTGTGATGCTCAGCTGAGCTTTAGAGGCTATGATGGTCGCCTGAGCCTCCATTGTGAACACCCGCTAGCTTAGAAATTGCGCACATGAGGTGTTTGATAAAATGCTTTTATGAGTTGATTGTTGAAATATGGGTTGTTCATACCTCCTATTACCGTAGAAAGTCTCTATTGTGAACACATGTTAGCTTAAAAATTGTGCACATGAGGTGTTTGCTGAAATGCTTTGATGTTCTTTGTTAGTTGACTCTACGAGGCAATGGCGTGTCCGATAATGTTGCTTTACTTCACTGCATGAGGTTTGGCGATGATGAATCCGTAACACTATGTCTTGGCTTGGCAACTGAGATGGCTAGAAGCAAGCAACCAGATACACTGCAGCCTCAATGATTCTGAGCCTAAACTCACTCTAAATCTGTGAGGAAATGGATAACCATGAGTTGTCACGGTAGACCAATCTTCCCGGTAAATTTATAAATGCACAATCCAGATTTTCAATGTTATTGTTGCCTTACATCTTTAAATTTTGTGTATTTTTTATTTGAATAACTAATGGAATTTACATCGAGATAGATGGTAAATGTGCAATGTATAGAAATTAATTAATTACTTTGAGGGTTGTGATGAAAGATTTTGTGGTCCAGGCGAAGTGTATAGAAATTACTTAATTAATTTTGAGGGCTGTGATAGAAGGATTTGGTTGCTTAAATCTGAATAGAAAATTCGAGCTCTGGCGTGAATTTTCTTGCTGTTTGTTGGTTGCTTTTGCAGGGTGTTGTCCGGGTTTACTCCTTTTTAGTTGCTTCATTTCTATATGCTTTTAGTTGATTATTGGTAGACATCTAACCAGGTATGCAACAACACTTCAATCGTATTTTGTATCCAACTCTGTTTATGTTTTTTCACTTAGTTGGGGTGTGATGGGGTGAAATTTTTAATTCTTCATATCCTTACAAACATGTTCTAGCAATCCTACAAGTTGTTAGGAAGTGTAATGATGTTCATATGTTGATATGCCTCAATTTTAGAGACACACAAGGTTGCTATTCAATTTAAAATTTTAAACTTTATATTACCATTCATTCAATGATTTTGTCTTTCTTGAATTTTTCACATGACTGTAACTTTGGATGGCATCTTCACTTTAGTAGCTAGATTGAACTACTTTCAATCACCATTGAAGAAGTATCTGTTTGAAGGGTATTCATATAATCATATCACCATTGTTGTTGAAAAACACCCATGATGGCATTTCATATGCTGTGAAGATAGCCTCATTAACCACATAAGCTCTACAAGCCGAGGTTCCTAATCCTCTAAACATCACACCATATACATCATTTGTGACCCTTTTCTTGAGACACTCCATAATCTCATTATACTTTACTGTAGAATTAGTACGAATTTTGTCAGTTCTTAAAGTTGGGTTTCAAGTTTTGCAGATGAAAAAAGATCACGAAACCGAATCAGTTGCACTTGCGTTTTGTAACAGATAGTTACGGGTTAGATCGCAGGTTAGTTGAATTTGTGTTTATGTTATCTTAAATTCCATGTGGAGGTGGGTATCAAGGAGGAGATCGTTGGCGCAACGCCTGTGATAGAGGTGACAAAGAAAGAGATTGGCCTTGCTTGCTCCAATTCACGTATTTTGTTTATTTTTTGTATCTGCTCACGTGTACATTATGCACATACGAATTTGTTAAAACCTTGCTATGCATATAATGATTTTCTTGAGATTACCCGGTTGTATTTATATTTTATTTTATTACTGAGAATTGACTTACTAGGTTATGTTCTTCATCAACCAATTGATATTCTTTTTGTTCTTAAAATTGGGTTTTAACCTTTGAAGATGAAAGAGGAATGGGACACTGAATTGACTACACTTGCGTTTTGTTGGCCACGCGTCAGTTTGCGGGCAGCTTTTCTTGGCCACAGTTTTTTGTTTGTAAGAAGTAGCACCTCAGATTGTAGATTATGTGGGCTGTTAGAAAATTTTTAAGGGCAAGACAAGTAAAACTATTAATTTTTTTTTGTAAATATATTACACTAATGCTAATGATGTCATGGTTTTAGTATACAATATATATATATATATATATATATATAGCTAATCTCTACAAGGCTCTCACCTACATTACTCTTTTTTCTTCAA
Source organism: Scalesia atractyloides (assembly GCA_947069175.1). NCBI lineage: Eukaryota > Viridiplantae > Streptophyta > Magnoliopsida > Asterales > Asteraceae > Scalesia > Scalesia atractyloides. The sequence continues at coordinate 19,872,931 of CAMTDV010000021.1, read as the reverse complement.
AAACAGGTCAGTAACCTAGTTTTATTTTAAATCGTTATCTGTTTGCTATTTAAAAATATCATAAACATCCAATTACCCATCTTACTTATATTCAATGTGTTACGAAAGGTTAATTGAAATTACTGAATTGGTGTATATTTCTGTATGTTACATTACAGCGTAAAGTATACAATTTATAGCAAGAAACGATAATCTAAATATGGTAGATGAGCTCTGTTTACGGCTGGATTTGTAGCTGTTACTAGCTGTCTTTGACCCTCTTAATTTGGGAGATGATGCTTGACTGATCCCGCAATCCTTTGATATCTTTTATTTTTAACACTCCCCCTCAAGTTGAATAGTCGGATTTCCAAAATTCAACTTGCCCAAACAATCGCTGAAAATTTTCCCGTTAACCGCCTTTGTTAAAATGTCAGCGAGCTGATCCTTTGATCGAACAAACGGTAGTTCAATCGTACCATCTTCCAATTTTTCTTTGATGAAGTTCCTATCAACTTCCACGTGTTTAGTTCTATCATGTTGTACTGGGTTTTCTGAAATCTGAATTGCAGCTTTATTATCACACATAATCTTACTTGTTTCTTTTGACGGAAAACCAATCTCAGCTAAGAGTCTTCGCATCCACATGGCTTCTGTTAAACCTCGAGCTATACCTCTAAATTCAGCTTCTGCACTTGAAAGAGCAACCACCTTTTGTTTTTTACTTCTCCAAGTAACAAGATTCCCTCCAACTAAAGTGAAGTAGCCTGTTGTTGACCCTCGGTTTCCCTTGTCTCCTGCCCAGTCTGCATCGGTATAGATTTGAACATTTAGGTGTCCATGTGATTGAAATAGGACTCCATGACCCACTGTTCCTTTGAGATATCTAATAATTCTCCAAACTGCTTCCATATGGGACTGTTGAGGTTGGTGCATGAACTGACTTACTACCCCTACAGCATAGGCAATGTCTGGACGAGTATGTGAGAGATATATTAGTTTTCCCACCAGCCGTTGGTATCTTTCTTTATTTGCTAACTTTGCTCCTTCCTCCATATAAAACTTTTGGTTTACACTCATAGGAGTGTCTGCTGGTTTGCAATCGATCATTCCAATCTCTGCCAATAAGTCTAAGACATACTTCTTCTGACTAATGAAAATTCCTTGTTTTGACCTTAGTACTTCAATTCCGAGGAAATACTTAAGTCTGCCCAAATCTTTCATTTCAAATTCAGCAAACAAGTTTTCTTTTAGTTTTACCATTTCTTCTTTATCGTTCCCTGTAATGATCATATCATCTACATAGATAATTAGGCAGGTTACGAATTTTCCTCTTTTTTTGAGAAACAAAGTATGATCGGCATTACTCTGTTTATATCCAAACTTTTTCATAGCTATTGTAAATCTGCCAAACCACGCCCGGGGAGATTGCTTCAAACCATAAAGAGACTTCTTCAGACGGCAAACTTCTCCAGTTTTGAAATCTTTTGTGAATCCTGGAGGAGCATCCATAAATACTTCTTCATCTAGGTCCCCGTGTAAAAAAGCATTTTTTACATCAAACTGTTGAAGTGGCCACCCTTCATTTGCAGCTATCGAAAAAAGAACCCTAATTGTGTTCATTTTTGCAACCGGGGAGAATGTTTCAGCATAGTCAATCCCATGTGTCTGGGTATACCCTTTTGCTACCAGTCGGGCTTTATATCTTTTAATTGTACCATCTGGTTTATACTTAACCGTATAGACCCAACGACACCCCACGGATTTCTTTCCCAACGGGAGAGTACACTTTTCCCAAGTATTGTTCTTGATTAGGGCTTCCATTTCTGTTTTCATCGCTTCCTTCCAATGTTTAGACTTTAAGGCTTGATCCACGTTTGTAGGAGTTTCTTCGGAATAAACAGATGAGATAAATGCTTTGGCTTCCTTAGTGAAATTTCCATCAGCCACACTAGCTATAGGATAACTAGATCTTCTTGGTTCCTTTTCAGGAGAATACCGTTTCGGAGGAACCCCTCTGTTTGTTCTAGGGTGTAACACATATCTTGATGGTGGTTCTTCTTGTCTGGATTCATCTGCCTGCAAATTTTCAGCTTGTTCTGTGGCAGTTTCATGGTTAGAAGTATTGGTATCTTCGGAGTCATTAGAAACTTCAATTGTATCATCAGACTGAATAGGGTGAGTATTACTTACCTCGGACACCAGGTTAGGAGGAACATTAGGGCCTTCAGTGGCACTGAAATTGGACTCTGGTGACTCTGTAGTTGGTACATAGGGAACATATTTCAACCAACTTAGTGTGTCTAAACATTCCTTCTTCCCCTGACCACTGAGTTGGGAATTGTAGTAATACTCGGTTTCAAGAAAGTCACAGTTTATTGTGGTTTAACCTCTCTTACTGTTACCTCTCTTCTACTCTTTTCTCATATACATGTAAAGGTTTAACCTCACATATTCATCCAATTCTACATAGAACTTGTAATTTCAACATATAACAGGCCACATACCTTTTTGTTTATGTTACTAAAACTATGCACATTTGTCATCAGGACTGGCAATAAACAGTTCGTTAGATCAAAACGATGCCCAAATGGTTGCATATTTTAATTTTACTTGAATACAATCAGCAATAATGTTTTAGCCCAAGTCCAATTCTTAACATGTTACCCTTATTTTATTGATTAATTGACATAAAAAATCAGCGTTAACAAACTGTTATCAGGTACGATTAAAAAATAAATAGTAGCTTTTTCTGATCATTCCACTTTATTTCACAGCACACATCAATAATAATCATAATGTGATAGTATCATCTATGTCTCCCACACGCTTACTCTACTTAGATCATCAGTACTACTACGATAATAGTAGCAGGGCTTAGAAATTAAAGCCATAATAACACTTGCTATTTTTATATGCCCCGTAAGGAAACATATGCTGATCAAATATAACTTAGAAATTAAAGCCATAATAACACTCTACTCATTTTTAAAAAGTCATAAGTCAATAAGTCATTTTCACAAAAAGTCATTTTTAAGTTAAATAAGCTTAGCCAAACAAGCCCTAAGTTGGTAAATGGGCTATTTTCGAGAAATGACTAGACTTAGAATTGTTTGTATTGTGATGGTTTAACCACTGGGCTAATTGTTTCAACACAGTCAACCCCAACTTGTTTAACCATTGACTCGACCGGTTTTGAGGCCTAGACACACATCAAATCCTCTTTCACAACAATAAGGGTTCGAGGACAGCCACTCTTGAACTTTAATAATCTTACCCTAAAAGCTATGTCATCTCTTGAATCGTATTGTCAAAGCTAAAAGAACTAAGTGATCAATTAAATGATGTCCTGGTCAATAATCAAAGGTTGGTGCTTGCCGAGGCTTACCTTGTGAATACGACACCGCTACTGCCTCAATCAAACTAATAGTTACAGATAATACAAATTCTATATAACTAGAATTACCACCCGCCGCAATGCGGTGGGGAATTCGTTTGTTATATATATCATATTAGATGAAATGCAAATGTTTCTTAAATGACCACGAGTCTGTGTGTAAAACATATAAAAGAATAACTGAGTTGATCTATGACCTGCACATTGCGACAAACCTATAAAACGAGGAAAAATAGACGCGCTGCGACGGGTCTGCCAAACAGGAAAAAATAGATGAAAAAACGTCGAACTCCACACGCATATTGTGACATGTTAACTCCGAAAATCTAGAACGAAACGTTAAACAGAAAACTTACGAAAGATAAAAAGTGGACCAAAGTTGCAAATATGAAAATCTTTGGGTTAAAAGTAAAAAAATCAAAGGGGTTAACTCGCAAAAGATGGAAACTTTTGAATTAGAAGTGAAATATCAAATTAACAAAAGGGGTTAAATTGCATCAGATGGAAACTTTTGAATTAGAATTGAAAAATCAAATTAATTAAAGGGGTTAAATTACTAAAGATTAAAACTTTAGATTTAAATTGTTAAAAATAGAAACTTTAGGGTTAAAAAGAAAAATTCTACTTTTTTTGAAAAACCTTCAAAACTAAAAGTACAAGAAAATTAAGCACAAAGATGTTGCTTATTTATAGGTTTATAATAACAAATGCAATTGTGAATAGTATTAATTTTATATAATAACATTTATTGGTCCTATATAATAATACATATTGGTCAGACTTTAGTTTGTAGGATACAATATTTTTTTTAAATAACTTACATTTTTAACCCTGAACTTTAATAAAGTTATTTTACGATCCCTTAACTATAATAATTCCTTTTTACAAACGATTTATGTTTATACCCCTGAACTTTAAAAGATTTATCATATTAAAGTTTAATATATATTTTTTTTCTATAAAGGATTTACGTGTCGATCCACCACGAACTTAATAGAGTTATCGTACGACCTTTTAAGTTTAATAAAGTTATTTTTTAACAAATAGTTGTTCTTTTATCTTTTTTATAAGTATAATTCTTATTTAATTTTACGTTTTATTTATTTTAATTTTATTTTAACTATCTATTCACTTAGAAACCTTATGAATATATGTGTTCATCCTATCACACTCACCAACCACAATCTCTCCACCTGCATTCCGCTTACCACTTGCTATAGAGGTAGAGACAGATGCAGGTGTGTAAGACATAAAGGGTCTGCGAGCGAGGGAGAGAATCGTGAACGAGTGGCGACTGGCCATCACCCCGGCGACGGAACACATGACGCCGCAACCTGATTACGACGCGTCGACGACCCTGACCGACGGAGCAACTAGTGTTGCGGGCGGACCCACGATGGAGCACGGAGGCGCCACCTGATTACGGCGCGTCTACGACCCCAACCGACAGAGCAACGACTGTGGGTTTAAGAGCTGTCGGCGACTGCCAACTGCCCCCGGTGGCGGAGCCACGACGGAGCACGGCGGCGCCACCTGATTCATACCATTGCACCCAACGACCTGGTACGTCTTTACCGAAAACCTAACTGAACCCTAGCAAGTTAAAATTTTTCTTTGTAATCATTTTCGTCTTCATATAAGACACTGATTAGTTCATCGAATTTGCAAATCAATTTCTCAATCACTTTAGTTTGATGGGGTTTAGGTTTACACTTCTACGGGTGATATTGAAGGCCGCTACCATCGCAACGAGCCTTGAAAGGATCATATATGCTGATTCGGCTAGGGTTCTAGGGAACAGTCCCGACAATAAGATTCGGTAAGGAGAATCAGGTGAAGACTCGGTGAGCAGATTGAATCCTGTACGGGGAGTTCTTCAAGTGAATTAGCAACCCTCCAAGCCAACTCTACATATAAGGCAAGCGGCCACATATGTGAATTACGTTTAAGTAATCAGTGCCACGAACTACTTCCAGCCATATAGTTTAATAGTTGTTTTGATTTCTTGAATTGCTAAATAGTCGTTATGATTCTTTGAATTGCAGGGCTATAAGATCATTGGTTAACATGGCGGCGTTAAAATATGTTGGGGGGCGGGGAGCACAACTCAGAGGGCTTGAGGTTGCTATAAGCACTCTTTTTATAGGAGATAGTCACAGATAATATTAGATTTGATGTGCCCTTAAACAGAATAATTATGATGTAAACATGTAATGGTTTTGTCTATAAGATGTATTTAATAATCATGCACTTGCTGTTTTGAGTTTGACCAAGTTACTTCAGTTTCTCTCATGGGTTGCTTCTATTTTTGCATTTTATTGATTATTCGACCCTGGTTTTGTTAAATTTTGGATATTTTTTTTAACTTAATAAAGATTGTAACTTTCTTGCTTTTATAGTTTGTAGTTGTGTCATACCTTAAATTTTTGTGGTATCCATGTGGCAGGTAGTGGGAGGGATAGATGGACACCTTCCCTCCGTTCTGGAAACATCCGGTGTTCAACTTATATCATATTCAGAACTTATCAGTCGGGTAAGTTAAAACTCTAGGGTTGATCAAAGGTTCTTTGGGGGGATGGGAACAACGTTTTTTTTTTTGCATGGATTGCTGGACCGGATTGGATACGCTGTGTAGCAGGTTCCCGTATTAAAGTTGGGGTTAATGGGTCTATAATAGAGTGGTGCTGGAAGCATCCATTTATGTCGCAAATGGAGGCTGGTGAATTAGCTCAGGCTGGATCTTGAGTAGGTTCGGTGGTGTTGTCGGATAGGAAAGATAGCCGGGTTTGGGAGCTGGACGGGTCGGGTTGCGTTTCAATTAGCGGCTTGAAAATGAGGTTGGAGGTGAGAAATTGTGTGTAGCAAGATGTGTCATTTGTTTGGAACAGTTGGGTGCCCAAAAAGGCGTGCATTATGGATTGACGGGCGGAGCTGGATCCGTCTTCAGACGCGGGCTACTTAGTTGCAAGGAACATGAATATTGACTCCCAACTTTGTCCTTTGTGGGCGAATGATATTGAGAATGCGGAGCATTTATTTTTTTTTGTGTCATTTCTCGAATACTGTCCGCAGGTTATTGCTTTGTGTTGTAACATTCTAGCCGTCTTTGTGTTCCGTATTAGCGACATTCTGGTGGTGCAGGATTATATCCATCGGTCGAAGAAGATGAAAGTCCTAAATGTTGTGTTCATTACGGCCTTCAGGGCCATTTGGAAGATGCGAAACGAATCTGTTTTTAGTCAAAAGGTGCCATCAGTTGTTTAGGTGGTGGAAGAGGTTAAACGTTAGGTATCTTGTTGATTAGAAACAGGTCGAGGGCTTCAACAATGACATGGGATGACTGGAAACCGGAGAGCATTCAATTTGTGTAGTACTGGGTGGTCTTGGTGCTGGGTCTATGTTTAGTTTGATCTTCGGGTTGTGGTCTGTTTGTTTTGACAACTGGTTCTGGTTTTGGTGTATACTATTTGCAGGCTAGCTTCTTGCTGTTGTGCATTCTGGATTTTAGCAATGAATAAATTTGTTGCCCTTAAAAGAAGGTTAGATAGAACTTTTATTATATATGTCTTACTGATCATTGGTTGATGTGAACCTTTCTCATATGATTTGCTTCTTTATAATTGATACCCATGTAGTACATTCTACACTGGTACTCTTGTACTCCGGAACACCAAAGGTGGCATTTTTTAGCATTCATAGTTTTACTTAAGATATTTCATAGGCTTGATAATGATACTATATGATCTATAAGTTGTAATGTAAAATGTACATGTTATCACACCAAGAACTATTCGGTTGAGCGCTTATAAAACTAGTTTATTAAAATTAAAGCTAACTTATAACTATAGACGTGTGTTTTAGTTGTGTTACTTGCTTATGATTACCGTCATTTAGATTAAAGTCTACATAGTCTAAATTAACCTTTTAATATATTTGGTAACAAATTTAATTATGCATACCTTATATAAGTCTCGGCTATTATCTTCTTTTATACAATGTTTTTATGTGCTGAGGTTTGTAATGATTTTTGTATCACGAAAAGTAAATGTTATTATCTCATTTTACACGATACTATTCTTGCCTGACCAAGAGTGATTTTTAATTACGAAAGTATGGTGTTGTTATCATGTGTATAATAGTAATAATTACTTTTATAATTAATGAATTTGTTTAAAAGGAAATATACTGAAAATTAAAGGGGTTGTTGTATCATCTTAGACATTTTTTTATGTGCGTAATGATTTTTTGGTAAAAAAAATAGATGTCATTAATTCATTTTACATGGTATTATTAAGCGCACGGACAGAATGATTTTTATTTTTTTAACAGCAAATTTGAATAACTGACGGACCACTGGAGTATTATCGTGTTACCGGCGGAACCACCCGATCATATCCACCTCCACTAGGCATAATGCCTATACACCAATTCAGGAGGAAACCCATAAATATGAGAAAAACCCTCTTGTGAGAATCGAACCCAGGACCTATTGGTCCAAAAGTCTTATCCCACCCACAGAATGCCACTAAGCTATAAAACCATGGACTAGAATGATTTTTATTACGAAAAGGATCTTATTTGGTGATGTGATGGGTTAAAAGTTGCTTTTAAAAGTAAACGCAAATACCCACACTCATAAAAGGCTTACGCATACACATTACTCTCCTTATTGCTTCCTATGTTTTTAGGTTATATATATATATGGTTTTGTATAGGTTTGGATGTATAAGGCCGGGCGAACCCAACTAACCGTCGCCACACAACAATGGTAATGGTAACTGTGTTATCGTAACAGGTACCGATATTCGTTTTAATATTGAAGCCAAAAGATACTAAAATTCTACTTATAAAACTAATAAGGATAAAAAAAACCATCTCAAAATAATTGTGTTAATTATGAATTACTCTTTTACTATACTGAATATTGGCAACTGTACATTGTTTGAGTATCGGGTAACACGGGTTGGGTTATTTGAGTTTTTGAGCATGGTTTTGTATCCGATAACTGATCCGTATCACAATTGGGATCGTCGGGTTGAGTGACTAACAACCTAATGGTAAAAATTGGGAAGGGATGAAAAGCACATGTAAATATGTAATAGATAACTTGGACTATGTCTAACACATGCTTGTGCAATTTAATATTCAAAGTAAAACTACAATTTTGTTTTTTCAAGAAGAACCTATACCAGACGAGATAAAAATTTAATCAACATCCTAGTGGACAATTTGTTATTCATTTTTCAGATTACTTGAGACAGCGGTCATCATATTACCTTTTTTTTAGAGAAAAGGTTAAATTAATGTTCAATGGGCTGTTAATTAATGGATATTACTGGGGGAGATTTGGATATTACTTGGTCAGAGTAATATGAAACTCCTCTGATAAAAAAAATTATCATGTTTTTTTCTGTTCAAGTTAATATACGTGAAGTTACATTTGTGTTTAAATTAGGTATCATTTAAGATTAAACTACAAAGTGATAAATATCTACTATTCCATGCAAGTTAACATCTTTTTTGAATGAATAGCAAGGTTGCAACTTGCAAAGGCACTCACAAAAAAACCCGGTCATTACCCATCAAATGGTGGTTTGCATGGTAAAAAAATATATACCCATTCACACAAATCATATATCTGAATTTTAATTATTATTTTTAATAACCCTGTTCTAGTAAGTTGATCATTACATGAAACAGGTATTTTTTTTTAAGTGATTATCGGTTTTTGTTAATATATCATTTTATGATATGAAGTATTAATGAATATACATATACCCGCGGGAATAATTACTGGGCACGACTGAAAAAGAGGGCTTTTGTCATGAAACTTTTGGTTACAAAAGGTAACAATTTTCTTGTTTTCACCATTTTGCCACCGAAAATGAGGCGAAAAAAACACCCGTGTCAATTGCCCTAATGCCATCAAATAGCGACCACTTTTATATTTTGCTACCAAATTTTTTCCACCATGAAATTGGTCAAAATTATTTGCCACCACTTCTTGTTTGCTACGGTCCGCCTTGTTTGCTACCAAGTTGTGACGGATTTTTGTCACTTTTTTTGCCACCGTTTGATATTGCCACCATTTAACCACCATTTTCATTGAAAATCAGTGGCATTTAGCGAACTTGTTGAATTATTTGCTACCATTATTTGCTATGAAGGATTTGGATCTGTTACGGTATTTTTTGGGTTTGAGAAATTCTCTACAGTGATTATTTTCTTCGTTTTATTACTAGTAATCAAGATTCAACATTGTTTATTTGATGTACTAGTGTAGGACACGTTATTTTGTCTCTATATGTGAATGATATGATTATTTTAAGAGATGATTATGAAGTACTGAGTCACTGCAGCATGATTTAGCTCACCGCTTTACTTTGAAGAATTTGGATTCGTTCCGATATTTTTTGGGTTTTAGGTGGTACAGTCTCAAAAAGAATACTTCATTTCTTAGATATATATATATATATATATATATATATATATATATATATAATATGAAAAGATAAAAAAAAACCCTGAATTTTGAGAAAACCCTAAAAAAACCCAACCTCCCGACTTCTTTTTTTGAAAAAAATAACACATGTAATATACGTGTTTTTTAAGAGTTTTGGGCCCAAAAAAACAAAAAAGCGCCGAAGGAATATTTAAAAAAATAAACAAAATTTCAGCAACTAACGTGTGTTAGACAAAGATGTTGAAACTTGTTTATTTTTTTAAAACATCCCTTCGGCGCTTTTTTTAGTTTTTTTGGCCCAAAACTCTTAACAACGTGTATATTACATGTGTTATTTTTTTCAAAAAAAAAGTCGGGAGGTTGGGTTTTCTCAATTTTTAGGGTTTTCTATCTAGCCTTACCATATATATATATATATATATATATATATATATAGGGGGCCGCTAGAATGAAAACCACCACGAGTTGAGAAAACCGTGAGAACTACACCATACGGCGCGAGTTTGGCCAAAAAAAAATTTCGTAGCCCATGACGAATATATTTTAAACACATATAAAAAAATTTCAAAAAAATGTCGTGTGTGTTGTTTTTACCACCCAAGTTTAGTGTAAAAATTTAAATTTAAATTAAAATTAATTTTTACACTAAACTTGGGGTGGTAAAAACAACACACACGACAATTTTTTTTATAAATATGTGTTTAAAATATTTTCCTCTACGTTTATGAAAAATTTTTTTGGCCCAACTCGCGTCGTATGGTGTAGTTCTCACGGTTTTCTTAACTCGTGGTGGTTTTCATTCTAGCGGTCTCCTATATATATATATATATATATATATATATATATATAATAGGATGTGGAGGGTTCAAATGAGAAGAAATTTTTTGTAACAAGAGAAAAGAAGAAGCTTCAACCAATAAGAATGCTTCATTTTAATTCATTTAATATTTGCATTTAATTTTAATGTAAGTAAGTATATATTTGTAAACATACATAGATCATTAGTTTCTAGTCTTTCTCTTTAATAGCTAATTACATTAAATTTGTAACTTATTTTCAAAATATATATTTTTTTCAAAAAATAAAAAAAATAATTTAGAGTGTAGGACAAATTACTAGGTGTATAGGATAAATTACGAGTTGTGTAGGATAAATTTCGAAATGTGTAGGATAACTTTTTATATGTGTAGGGAAAAAAAATTAGTGTGAAAGATTGATAGTATTTATGATTAATTAATTGAGTAAATTTCTATTTTCGTCCCTGGGGTTTGGGCACATTTGCCATTTTCGTCCAAAATGACAATTTGGTACCATTTTGCCCCCCACGTTTGTAACTTTTTGCCATTTTCGTCCAAATGCCTAACCTAGTTACTTTATAACGTTAAATGAGTTATTTTTGAAAGAGTAAATTGCCATTTTCATCCCTGAGGTTTGGGCACATTTGTCATTTTACTCTTATATAATTAGTTAAAGATAGTAATTAATGAGATGAAAAAAAGCTACTTAATAATTTAAGATTGTACCCTTTCTTCTTTTAGTTCTCAATTAAATTTTCTTCTCAAATAAACCTCCCCTATATAGGATTAGGATCAAGGGAAAAACACCTTGAGTTGTAAGAACTTAGAGAACTCGGCCTTCCTGTGCGAGTTTTGTCCCCTATTTTTTTCACACCCCTAGATGAAAATGTTTAGAAAGACTGCCATTAAAAAATTAAACAAAAAATTTCGAAGTGACGTTTTTTGGCCCATTACAGCAGGTGTAAAAATGTGATGACATAAGCATGACATCATTTTTTACAGCATTTACGGTTGTTGTAAATGAATTTTTTTTTTTGAAAAAACTATTCGTAAGGCCGAGTTCTCTAAGTTCTCACAACTCGTATAGGTTCTATATATATAAATTGTTTCGGCGGGCAAAACTTTTTGATAATAGAACCGTTAACACTCCTCTTGAAAGCAATGCGTGGTAATCTCCCACTAATGGTTTTCCCTTGGTTGATCTGAGTTTGTATCGTATTGTTGTAGGTAAATTGGTTTATCTTACAATTACTCGTATTGTTGAATTGTTTATTACTGTTCGTACTTCTTTTCACTGTGAAGCTGTTCTTCGTATTCTGAGATATCTTTATGGTACTCAATTCCATAATCTTTTGTTTCCCTCAACATGTTCTTTGAAGTTGCGTGCCTACAATGATGCCGATTTGGATAGTGAATGTACGGATTGCAGACCCACCACTGGTTTTTTGTGTTTCTCTGGGAGATTCATTAATATCATGGAAAACTAAGAAACAAGATGTTGTTTCAAGATCTTCTACTGAGGTTGAGTATTATAACATCCCAAAATGCATATATGTGATGATTTTTAATTATTTATTAAGAAGGTCATTAAAGTCTTAATTTTTACGTAAAGTATTGCGAGTGGGGGGTAATTAATTTAGTTAACTACTAAAATGATCTTAGTTGTGTAAGGATTGTGACATTATAAGTTAAAGCAAAGAAAGAATGGCCAAGTTAGTGCTTGGAACATTAATTTGACATGTCTTAAAATAAAAGGGTTGAAAATGTAAAGTGGGTAAAACTTGGTTTTATAACAAAAGTGCAGGAATGTGTGTGTATATACGAACGTGAGAGAGAGGGGGAAGGAGAAAACCCTTCTCCTTCAACCATAGCAAAAATTCCGCCATTGGAAGTGTTTTTAGGGAAAATTTGAATGCATGTATTGGGTTCCTTACACATCTAAGTATCTTCAACATAAGGTAAGTTAAATTCTGTGATTTGATGATTTTGGTGAAGTGGGTTGTAATCAATCCGTGAAATCGCATGAAATTAAACATGAAAATTGGTTAGAATCATCATGTAGAAGATGATTTATGCTCGAATTTGGTAATCTTAATGACTCGAAATGAAACCCACTTGTTGTAGTAACATGATGAAATATGATGATCATGAAGGTGTAAGGTTAGTGTAATATTGATGTATGAGCTTGTATGTATTAGAAATTTGTTAGATAAATTTAATATAGGATGAAGGTTATGTGAATTTAGTCGATTTGATGATCAATGATGTGAACTACTAGAATATGCTTAGAACACATGTACATTGTGCTTTGTTAGTGGTACGTACACCAAGTGTTTAATGAAATGCCTTGAATAAGATTTGTATGCAATAAGGATGATCTCATGTGAATGTAGTGCTAAATGGATAAGATTGGTAGATGGTAGTTTATTAACTCGATCAGGTTAAGAAAAGAATGGAAATGAAGACATGAGAGTAAAACGTGTTGATTTTAAATTATAGGAGTAAAGGAGGAAGACACGAGCCTTTCTAGGTGTCACACCCAGGTCGTAGCAGAAACGCAAACGTGTGACTTAATGGTAATCATTGCAATCAATCGTGTAAACAAAACCATAACCAACAACGATGCCATGTGTTACATAAATTCAAATTCAAAGTTTACAAGTTTCCAACAAGTTTCATAAGTTTTCCAAAACAATATTTAGTTAAGTTACATCACCAAAATATGTTTGTTATAATCGTAGATTAAATCGAGGTTTTGACCCCTATATGCCCATACGAGGAAGGGATATATGAGGGAAATCCTCCAAAAGCGGCCATCGTTGTATCTTCCAAGAATCCATCACCAGTTACGCCTTGTTTCTTGAAATACATGTAGTTTGAAAATTCTACAAAAGTTGAGCGAGTTCATGTAGTTTTGATTTCAATTAAAATGTCGTAATTGTAATCCAATATTGAAATCCAGGTATGTTACAATAATTATGGAATTTAAGGATCTATCAGTGGGTAGCGAGCCCTCCGATACTATGCGCCGTAAGTAAATAACCAAACCAAGACACTTTGTTCTCAGTTGGGATCACAAAAGCACTCCATGGTATACAACTAGGAGTGGAGCGTGTCTCAAGCTCAATAGATCTACACCTTTTGCACCTTGGTCACTAAGTGATTAATGGTTGTTATTGTTATATTGTTATCAATCCTACTTACGCACATCGATCTTGTTGTCGTCTAACTCCATAACTAACATACCATATGTCTTAACATGTATTTCCCCTGAATGTTATAAAACCGAAAACGTTTAAAAGGAAAGGGGGGACATGAACTCACGGATTTACGTTCCTTGTGTTTTGTGTAACTCACAAGTGTTCTCTTGGTCTCGAACCGAAACCTACAAGTGTTCTAAATTCCATTAGACACTTAAGTCTATGCTTGTTCTATCTACAAGTTCACATCTTGTGTTAATTGTTCTTAATTGATTATTTCTTAACTTGTTAATATGTATTTTGTTATCGAGTCTTGAATTGTGTGTGAACGGCATCGCCCGTTCTTTGTCTTCGTGCCTAGCACGCATGTTATTGGGCCTAGCCCATGTCATTGGGCCTAGCCCATGTCTTTGTGTCATTGGGCCTAGCCAAGTTATATTTATTCTTAAATAAATATGTATTTCCAAGTTAAGATAGTTTATTAAAAATAATATGATTTTTAACTTATACTTGTATTTGTATACTTATACTTTTCTAAGTATTCTTGTGTTATACTTCTTTGATCAAGTCAAAGTATGTGTTTAGTTATATTTATTTTCCAAAAATAAATATGTATACTTTGTAAAATAATATTTCCAATATTATTTTTAGTAAAAGTATATTTGTTATTCACCAAATGTATACTTAGGCAAGTATACATGTATTTAGGTATTAATGTTCATGTATTTCCCATTAAGTGACAAAAATCCTTTCTAGTGATTTTTATATTTTCCGGAAATTAGTTTTCTTAAAAACAATGTATTTCTAAGGCTTGTATGTAATATATATATATTTCTACCAACCTTGTTAAATATATTGTATATAAGTCCATCCAATTGTCCAAGTCCATAATAATCAAGGAATATATATAAGTTTATATATATATATATATATATATATCTTTTTGTATTTAGTCCATGTACCCATGTATAGCATTTTTGTGTATAATCTTCCTTGGTATTTTTCTTGGTATTTTGAAAATATTTGTGTTTATACTCCATTGGGAGTATTTATTGGTTTGAATGCCCTAATTTGCCTACTACCAGATAATACACTTAGTATACATATAGCACACAAATACTTGGTGATCTCTAAATATATATTTATACTTGTTTTTATACTTTAAGAAATCTTTATTTTCTTAACTTGTGTTTTTATATAAAAATAGGGTATGGTCATGTTAAATTTATTTAAACATCTTAAAATCAAAGTTTAGTAGTAAACTTTATATTTTTCTAAGTGTTGAATTTTTATAAAAATTTGGCCATAGTTTCCACTAGATTTAGGAGTTTTCCCATGTTTAAAACATGTGTTTAAGCTTTACAAAACTCACTTGATCAAACATAATAATTTCTATAAGTTTAAACAACTTCATACATACACTTTTCACATGATGATGAACTCATATTTTCACAAAAACATGTAGTCTTTTAAATCTAGGTTTAACATGTTTGTTTAACTTCAAAAACACTAACTATCCACTAATTACCCAACTTTTGTACAAATTCATCTTTAACAACTTGTTCATACAACTTCTTAAAAGGTTTTAAATCCATGTTTATGTTGTTTAAGCCCTTAACATGTTCATCTTTCAAGTAAACTAAGTTCATCATCCTTGTTTTTCATGGATCTTTCAAGATCCATGTATATACTTGTTAGATCCTTACATTTAATAAGTCTACACATGATGAGCATCAAGCTAAGCACAAAATAACCATACACGATCTTATTTCATTTCAAGATTATGTTCATTTTTCTTAGATTATGTGATTGCTTCATGTGTTCATCTTTTTAGTATGAGTCTTTTAGATGGATTTAACTTGTACATCATACTACTACTAATAATATGAATCAAAACAAAGTTCAAGAGGCTTGCAACTAGCTCTTGTGGCTAGGGAAGTGGGAAATGAACACTAGAATATGAAGATGAAGAAACAAGGTGGATAAAAGCTCCAAAGAGAGGTCCTTTAGCTTCTTCCACTTGAAACCTTCTTAGTATGCCTTGAGACACCTTAGATTATGCTTGAACTTGCTTGAAAATGGCTTGAAGATGGAGGTGAAGTGGATGGTGGTGGAGCCGTGGATATGGATGGAGAAGGAGTTTTTGTTTTGAATTTTTGATGAAGGTAATGTGAAGATGATGTTGGGATAAGCTTCCCTTATAATCCATGCACTTGATCCTTCCATCATATAACTTCTTTACCCATTAACACTTAAGTGAGATAAGGGGGACAACATGGGGGCTTGTGGGGCCCCATGTTTGACCGTGAATACCAGGGGGGTTCTAGTTGAGTTTCAATGGCTAGTCACTTGTTTAGTTGGGATTTAATGGTAATTAGTTAAGATGTTACGTGTATTAGATGTTCATAAGTGTAATTGGGTGTCGGGTGACCTTAACTAGTCTTACAACCTCAAAATAGTGTTAACTAGTTCACTAGATGCTTCTAGTTGTGCTCGGGTGGTCGTTGGATCGTTTATTTATCAAGTGGTGCACTTTGTATGGTATTACTTGTTTTTGAATCACCATTGCATTCCCAATACTTTTGTAGGTGTTTTAAGTTGTTTGGACTTATTTCTGGACATTACATTGGCTAGTAAAAGTTAAAATGCTGAATTTTTGCTGAATTAGTTATTTATTGTCCGGTTCGGACACTTTTTAGGGCTTATAGTATTTCTGAAAAGTGTTATCGCAAATCCTTGTTTTCCATTCTAGGATTTAATGTGTAATTGCTTTTGGACTTCTATCTAAGTCCTAGAACTGCCGTTAAGCTGAGTACCAGACTAGTGCTGACACAACTAGTCTAACCGGCTAGTCTACTAGTTGTTTTAGTGCATTGTCTAATTGTTTTCAGGCGCGATGATCAAAATGAATAATATGCACTATTTAAATGTAATTCATGACATTTTCTGGTATATAAGATGAAATCTAGCAGAACGCGGCGTTTTACCGTATAATTGCATGATTAAATTAATGATTTAATTGTACGAAAATTACCCGGAAGTTGCCAGTTGTCACATACTCCCCTTGATAAAAGGAATTTCGTCCCCTGATAAAAGGAATTTTGTCCCGAAATTCAAGCTGAGTTATCCGTTGCAGGAGTCTTCTCAAACAGGTGAGGGTATTTGACTTTGAGTTGATTTTCACGTTCCCAAGTATACTCGGGCCCATGTCGTGAGTTCCAATGGACTTTGACTAACTTGATACGACTTCTTCGTGTTTTCTGGACCTTCCAGTCCATAACCTCAACAGGTTCTTCAGTAAATTGGAGTTTGTCGTCTATATGAATCTCATCCGCAGGGATGATAACTGTCTCTTTAGTTGGATTCTTTTCGAGATTTGACACATGGAATGTGTCATGTACATTATTGAGCTCCTCGGGTAATTTTAACTTGTATGCAACAGTACCGACCTTTGCCAGAATTTCGAAAGGGTCCAATGTATCGTGGGTTAAGCTTCCCACGCTTACCAAATCTAGCTACACATTCCAATGCGAGACTTTCAACAAAACCTTGTCTCCGACCTTGAAGGACAATGGTTTGCGTCTTTTGTCCGCGTAGCTCTTTTGTCGATCACGAGCCGTCTTAATACGCTCGCGGATTTTAAATATCTTGTCAGTGGTTTCTTGGACAAGTTCGGGACCAATGAGTTGTTTGTCACCAACTTCCGCCCAACATAGCGGAGATCGGCACTTGCGTCCATAAAGTGCTTCGAATGGTGCGGCCTTAATGCTAGTATGATAGTTGTTATTGTAGGAAAAATCTACCAACGGTAAATGGGTATCCCAATTTCCGCCTAATTCCATTACACAAGCACGAAGCATGTCCTCTAAGGTTTGGATGGTTCGCTCGCTTTGGCCATCATTCTGCGGATGAAAGGCGGTGCTTAGATCTAGACGAGACCCATACGAAGCTTGAAATGACTGCCATATCCGCGACACTAAGCGACCATCTCTATCCGGGATTATGGAGACTGGCACTCCGTGACGTGCCACAATTTCCTTAAGGTAAAGCTCAGCTAGCTTCTCAGTATTGTCTTTCTCACGAATCGGTAAGAAGTGAGCCGACTTGGTTAACCGATCTATTATAACCCAAATCATGTCATGTTCTCGAGAGGTTCATGGGAGCTTGGTTATGAAATGCATTGATATCTGTTCCCACTTCCAAACAGGAATCTCGGGTTGTTGTAATAATCCAGACGGTTTCTGGTATTCGGCCTTAACCTTCGCACAAGTCAAGCATTTCCCAACATAGGTTGCAATGTGTGCCTTGAGATTAGGCCACCAGTAATAATCCTTGAAGTCTTGATACATCTTATCCGATCCTGGATGAATTAAGTACTTTGACTTGTGTGCTTCGTCCAGTACCAAGTCTCGTAAATCTCCAAAATAGGGAACCCAGATTCTACCCATGAAATACAAAGTTCCATCTCTGTTTGGTTCCATTTGTTTTTCCATTCCTCGTAATGATTCCGCGGGGATGTTTTCCGGTTTTAAAGCTTCTTGTTGTGCCTCACGCACACGAGTCATAAAGTTTGTTGAATTGTCATCTCCAAGGGTCGTACTCTTAATGTCTTGATTCGTTCCTTGCGGCTCAAGGCGTCGGCTACAACGTTCGCCTTGCCCGGATGATACTTGATCGTGCAATCATAGTCATTCAACAATTCAACCCAACGCCGTTGATGCATATTTAATTTTTTCTGATTAAATAAATGTTGAAGACTTTTGTGATCCGTGAATATAGTACATTGAGTACCATATAGATAATGTCGGCTAATCTTCAAAGCAAATACCACGGCACCTAACTCAAGGTCATGCGTGGTATAGTTTTCTCGTGAATCTTCAATTGACGTGACGCATACGCGATGACTTTTTCTCGTTGCATAAGCACGCAACCTAAACCCTGATGCAAAGCATCACAGTACACCACGAAGTCATCAGTACCATAGGGGAGTGATAAGATTGGCGCGTCACATAGCTTATCCTTTAAGAGTTGAAATGCCTCCTCTTGTTTTTCATCCCAAATAAACTTCTTGTCTTTTTGCGTGAAAGTCGTTAGCGGTTGAGCAACTTTAGAAAAGTTCTCAATAAATCTCCAGTTATATCCCACTAATCCTAGAAATTATCGAACTTTGGTTGGAGTCTTGGGCGCCTCCCAATTCTCAATCGCTTCAAGTTTTGACGGGTCTACATGAATACCTTTCTCGTTCACCACGTGTCCGAGAAATTGTAATTCGCGAATCCAGAATTCACACTTTGAAAATTTCGCGTAAAGTTTCTCCTTCTTTAGAAGTTCCAAAATAGTTCTCAAATGTTTCTCGTGCCCGTCCTTTGACCACAAATATATTAAGATATCATCAATAAATACTATCACGAATTTGTCAAGATACGGCTTGCACACGCGATTCATTAGACCCATAAAGACCCCCGGTGCATTTGTTAGACCGAATGGAATAACAAGAAACTCGTAATGCCCGTAACGAGTCCTCAAAGCCGTTTTTGGTATACTCTCTTCTTGTATCTGCAATTGATGATATCCAGACCTTAGTCTATCTTGGAATAGAAACTCGAACCTTGTAGCTGATCAAACAAGTCATCAATTCTCGGTAGTGGGTACCGATTCTTAATAGTAAGCTTATTCAACTCTCGGTAATCGATCCACATTCTAAACGTTCCGTCCTTCTTTTTCACAAATAAGACCGGAGCTCCCCAAGGCGAAAAGCTCGGTCTAATGAATCCTTTATCTAGCAAATCTTGAAGTTGTGTAGATAATTCTTGCATCTCAGAAGGTGCTAGTCTTATGGAGATATGGCTACAGGCGCGGCTCCCGGTACCAAGTCGATACGAAACTCGACTTGTCGTTGAGGTGGCAATCCCGGTAAGTCTTCAGGAAAGACTTTAGGGAATTCCTTCACGATCGGAATGTCTTCGAGCTTAGGATCCTCGGCCTTCTTGTCGACAACGTGTGCTAGGAAAGCTATGCAACCTTTCCTTAAGCACTTTTGGGTTTTCATGCAATTAATGATTCGTAGTGGCGTGCTTTGCTTTTCCCCGTGAACCAGCAAATGTTCTCCGTTTGACAGTGGAAAACGATTGATCTTTTCGTGACATAAGACTTCAGCTCGATTATCGGATAGCCAATCCATGCCGATAACGACATCGAAACTGCCTAATTGAACCGGTAAGAGATCTATGTCGAACTTTCGTTCACGCAGTTCTAAGGTACATTTCCTTATAATTTCACTCGATTCTACCAATTTTCTGTCAGCTAGTTCAATCGAGTAAGGAATATCTAATTTACTCGATTCTACCCCAAGTATGTATCTAAATTCCTTAGAAATAAAACTAAAATCCGCCCCGGTATCAAAGTATAGATGCAAAGTGGTTGTTTATAGGGAACGTACCGGTGACCACATTCGGGTCCTCGCGTGCGTCCTTAGCTCCAAGCACAAAAGCTCTTCCCGGAGCTTGATTTCCTTTTGGGCAATCCTTCTTGAAATGCCCTTTGTCACCACAATTATAGCATCCATCAGTTGTTCCTCGACATGCAGTAGTAGTATGCCCAAACCTTCCACACTTGCCGCATTTGGAGCCTCGGCATTCCCCATAATGGTGGAAAGGGCATTTGGGACATTTTGGTGCGTCTCCACCATAAGGCTTCCTCTCAGCATTGTTTGGTGTGGTGGCGGCATAAACTTTTGCTACTTTGTTTTCCCTTGGCGCTTGTCTCTTGCTCTTGTTGTTGTTATTGTTACTACGAGTACCTTTCTTAAAGTGGGAAAACTTCCTTTTGTTGGAGTCCGTAGTGTCCACAGTAGTTTCTTTCTTTATTTCCCCAAGTTTTGGTAGTTTCTTTTGACGCACAGCCTCTTCAGTAAGGCTCACAGCTAACTCAATCGCTTCCCCAATTTCAGTCGGTTTCGATGAAGTCACCATACTCAGAATTTCAGGGGTGAGTCCCCATATGAATCTTTCAATCCTTTTGAACTCCGGTTCCACCAGATACGGAACCACTCGTGACAGATCATGAAACCTTTGGACATATCCCGCGATGTCTAAGCCAATCATCTTAAGATTCGGAGACTCCGTTTCCAGCTTTTGAATTTCAGACCTCGAACAATACCTTTTCCTCATGATCTCCTTCAGTTCCTCCCAGGTCAGACCATATGCAGCATCGTCTCCTTTGGTCTGGACCTGGAGGTTCCACCAAGATAACGCTCCATCAATGAAGAGTCGAGTGACATAAGTGACTCTTTGTTCAGCAGGGCATTTGCTCATTCGTATGACTGAGTCAGTCTTCTCAGTCCAACGCACGAATGAAACAGCACCGCCGGTACCATCGAAGTTCAGAGGCTTGCAGTCCAGAAACTGCTTGTAAGTGCAACATGACATAAATTAGATGCACCAATTCAAGAATGAGAATTCAAAGGCACAAATAGAATAAACAAGAGTGTCACATGGTTATATGAGTAACCAAAAATTACCGGTGGGTGGGTTAGTTCCAGATGAACCTCCGGTTCCACCGCTATGTTCGCTGCGGTTGGCCTCATGCTGCGCAATGGCCTGAGATATGCGCTCGTTCAGCTCCGCTTGGGTCGTTGGTAGCAGGTCGTTGTTGATACTTCTTCGGCGTGGAGGCATTGTCTTCTAGTAGAAAATATCGATCGTGATTAGATTTTAATATATATATATATATATACAAGCAACGCGTCGGATATGAGATAAGAAGTTGTATATACGGCGAAAAACACACGATCGCGAATATGCAAGAACAAACCAATCATCACAACCATCATGTAGTGTCTAACGTACATGCCCACCATGGCATAATAAGTAAACATCATCCACAACATCATCAAAAATATCAACCACGACATATCACCACATCACAATAATATCAACCACATCATAATAATATCAACCACGACATATCACCACATCACAATAATAGCAACCACGACATATCATCACATCACAATAATATCAACCACGACATATCACCACATCACAATAATATCAACCACGACATAAATGAAGTACAATGTAAAATAAAGAAAATACACTTTCATACATAAATGACAACTTAGTACATTTGTTTCTGGAGAATCAAAAGGACTTGGGGTTACATAGCCCCAGTCAGTATAAGTTTTTACAATACAAAAGTAAAATTTTCTTCTCCATCGCATCTTCATGTCTTTAGTTGTCATAAAAGCTGGATCTTCTATTCTAGGTCTTCGGAGGCTAGATCAACAAAAGTTGGGGCTTATCCCCAATGATAGCTAGTAGTAAACTACTAAGATGGCGGGGGTGGAGGGGATGGTGACCTATGGAGCAAACTGTGGTGGTAGGCCAACTCCTCCTCTATCTCGGAGACACAGCGAACGGAGGCAGCCTGGATATGCTCCCACTCGCGCATACGTGCCTCATACGGGCATCTGGGGTGGTGATAGGGACACTGGGGTAGTGGAGTCGGTGGTGGTGGTGAAGATGGTAGTGGTGGTGGTGATGGTGGTGAGTATGATGGAGGGGGTGGTGGTGGTGATGAAGGTGGTGGAGCACTGAAAGTGGTACGGGTCTCGCGCTGGGTCTGAAGCTCATAAATCCTTCGGTAGATCATGGATAATTGGAGATCATGTGATTTCACTCTCTCGTCCAAAGGACGGGAGAGAAATGAGAGGGATGGTAAGGGTATGAGGGACTCATGCCCGGTGGAGGAGAAGGGGGATACCTGCGGTAACAGGGTGGCGAAGGGTATGAAGCATACATGAGTGCCCAATGAGATGATCCGACAGCATGTGGGGTATGAATGGGATGGTATGAGGATCCTCCCGTGAAAAGTGGGGGTGGCTGCTCATAGGGTCGGGGTGTACCGCTCAATGAGTAATGGCGTGGGGGTCTAGAGAAAGGGGTATACATAGGAGCAGGGATGCTAGCATGAGACGGGCCGACAGGGGCAAGCGGAGGTACGAAGGGTGGGGGCAACACAGTGTCGGGTGAGTGAACTGGCGAGGGTGTGGCTGGTACAGCAGACATAGCATCATCAGACAAGTGTCCATCGTCAGAGTCAGAAGATGAGGATGATAGGTCAATAACAAGGATGGTCAATAACAGGGATAACATGCGGGGGTAGCTCAAGTATAGCTAGCTCATCAACGACCTCTCCGTCTCCTAACTCGTCATCTAAATGGTCAACATGGAAGACGGGTATGACATCATCCTCGTCATTGTCCAGCTCGATGACAGGTGGAATGACAGCTAGCAGTGCGTCTAGGTGCACAACCACGTGCTCTCCCTCGGGGTGACCATGGATGGCCACGTCGTGCTGGGGCTGAGGGATAGCTAGCACATCATCCTCCATGTCGTGCGGGTGCTCTTGATCGTCTCCCATGTGATGGTCGGGTAGGGCAAAAGGTTGATAGTCATCGAGGTCCTCATCATTGGAGACCTCGTGGATAGCCGCATCCTCCTGAGGTATGGCCTCAGCAGCATCAACACCGTATCCATCGTCAGATAGGTACTCTATCGGATCCTCCTCGTAAGAAGAAGAAGAAGACATGCTCCTGGCAAATACAATCCGTACAATGTATAAATATGGGTTAGTAATTAATTATTACTTATGATATATTTTATTTAATCATAAATCCTCATGCAATTTCTTCTTTGGTTTCACGTGTAATCTTAAGGTTTTGTGTCTATCTATTATAGGCTAAGCATGAATATGTTCTTGTTCCTTTCCTACAATTGAGATTGTGTGATAGATCCTCATGTTATCGTGACATTTTGTAATACTTTTGTCATATACTTGAAAACAGTTTTGAAATGTTATAGACTTTGTTTTCATGTGAGAGCCCCTTGGTGATTGTAGACCAAACTTAATAAAAGTTTGTCCCCGGTTCACTACAATCGAAGCTCTGATACCAATCTGTCACACCCTGGTCGTAGCGGAAGCGCAAACGTGTAACTTAACGGTAATCATTGCAATCAATCTTGTAAACAAAACCATAACCAACAACGATGCCATGTGTTACATAAATTCAAATTCAAAGTTCACAAGTTTCCAACAAGTTTCATAATTTTTCCAAAACAATATTTAGTTAAGTTACATCACCAAAATATGTTTGTTATAATCGTAGATTAAATCAAGGTTTCGACCCCTATATGCCCAAACGAGGAAGGGATATATGAGGCAAATCCTCCAAAAGCGACCATCGTTGTATCTTCCGAGAATCTATCACCAGTTACGCCTTGTTTCCTGAAATACATGTAGTTTGAAAAGTCAACAAAAGTTGAGCGACTTCATGTAGTTTTGTTTTCAATTAAAATGTCGTAATTGTAATCCAATATTGAAATCCAGGTATGTTACAATAATTATGGAATTTAAGGATCTATCAGTGGGTAGCGAGCCCTCCGATACTATGCGCCGTAAGTAAATAACCAAAGCGAGACACTTTGTTCTCAATTGGGATCACAAAAGCACTCCATGGTATACAACTAGGAATGGAGCGTGCCTCAAGCTCAATAGATCTACACCTTTTGCACATTGGTCACTAAGTGATTAATGGTTACTACTGTTATATTGTTATCAATCCTACTTACGCACATCGATCTTGTTGTCGTCTAACTCCATAACTAACATACCATATGTCTTAACATGTATTTCCCCCGAATGTTATAAAACCGAAAACGTTTAAAAGGAAAGGGGGGGACATGAACTCACGGACTTGTGTTCCTTGTGTTTCGTGTAACTCACAAGTGTTCTCTTAGTCTCGAACCGAAACCTACAAGTGTTCTAAATTCCATTAGACACTTAAGTCTATGCTTGTTCTATGTACAAGCTCCCATCTTGTGTTAATTGTTCTTAATTGATTATTTCTTGACTTGTTAATATGTATTTTGTTATCGGCTCTTGAGTTGTGTGTGAACGGCATCGTCCGTTCCTTGCCCTTGTGCCTAGTACGCGTGTCATTGAGCCTAGCCCATATCTTTGTGTCATTGGGCCTAGCCCATGCCTTTGTGTTATTGGGCCTAGCCCAAGTTATATTTATTCTTAAATAAATATGTATTTTCCAAGTTAAGATGGGTTATTAAAAATAATATGATTTTTAACTTGTACTTGTATTTGTATACTTATACTTTTCTAAGTATTCTTGTGTTATACTTTTTGATCAAGTCGAAGTATGTGTTTAGTTATATTTATTTTCCAAAAATAAATATGTATACTTTGTAAAATAATGTGTCCAATATTATTTTTAGCATAAGTATATTTGTTATTCACCAAATGTATACTTAGGCAAGTATACATGTATTTAGGTATTAATGTTCATGTATTTCCCATTAAGTGACAAAAATCCTTTCTAGTGATTTTTATATTTTCTGGAAATTTGTTTTCTTAAAAACAATGTATTTTTAAGGCTTGTATGTAATATATATATATATATTTCTACCAACCTTGTTAAATATATATATATTTTGTGTCTAAGTCCATCCAATTGTCCAAGTCCATAATAATCAATGAATATATATAAGTTTATATATATATATATATATATATATATATATATATATATATATAATATATATAAACTTATATATATTCCTTGATTATTATGGACTTGGACAATTGGATGGACTTATATACAATATATTTAACAAGGTTGGTAGAAATATATATATATTACATACAAGCCTTAGAAATACATTGTTTTTAAGAAAACAAATTTCCGGAAAATATAAAAATCACTAGAAAGGATTTTTGTCACTTAATGGGAAATACATGAACATTAATACCTAAATACATGTATACTTGCCTAAGTATACATTTGGTGAATAACAAATATACTTTTACTAAAAATAATATTGGAAATATTATTTTACAAAGTATACATATTTATTTTTGGAAAATAAATATAACTAAACACATACTTTGACTTGATCAAAGAAGTATAACACAAGAATACTTAGAAAAGTATAAGTATACAAATACAAGTATAAGTTAAAAATCATATTATTTTTAATAAACTATCTTAACTTGGAAATACATATTTATTTAAGAATAAATATAACTTGGCTAGGTCCATCCAATTGTCCAAGTCCATAATAATCAATGAATAATATATATAATTTATATATATATATATATATATAATATATATATATATATTATATTATATCTTTTTGTATTTAGTCCATGTATCCATGTATGGGCATTTTTGTGTATAATATTCCTTGGTATTTTGAAAATATTTGTGTTTATACTCCATTGGGAGTATTTACTGTTTTGAATGCCCTAATTTGCCTACTACCATATAATACACTTAGTATACACATAGCACACAAATACTTGGTGATCTCGAAATATATATTTTCCTAAATATATATTTATACTTGTTTTTATACTTTAAGAAAATCTTTATTTTCTTAGCTTGTATTTTTATATAAAAATAGGGTATGACCATGTTTAATTTATTTAAACATCATAAAATCATAGTTTAGTAGTAAACTTTATATTTTTCTAAGTGTTGAATTTTTTTGAAAATTTGGTCATAGTTTCCCCTAGATTTAGGAGTTTTCCCATGTTTAAAACATGTGTTTAAGCTTTACAAAACTCACTTGATCAAACACAATAATTTCTATAAGTTTAAACAACTTCAGACATACACTTTTCACATGATGATGAACTCATATTTTCACAAAAAAACATGTAGTCTTTTAAATCTAGGTTTAACATGTTTGTTTAACTTCAAAAA
Source organism: Scalesia atractyloides (assembly GCA_947069175.1). Taxonomy (NCBI): domain Eukaryota; kingdom Viridiplantae; phylum Streptophyta; class Magnoliopsida; order Asterales; family Asteraceae; genus Scalesia; species Scalesia atractyloides. The sequence goes on along the minus strand of CAMTDV010000021.1, from coordinate 19,846,314 downwards.
CACTAATTATCCACTAATTACCCAACTTTTGTAGAAATTCATCTTTAATAACTTGTTCATACAACTTCTTAAAAGGTTTTAAATCCATGTTTATGTTGTTTTAAGCCCTTAATATGTTCATCTTTCTAGTAAACTATCCTTACATTTAATAAGTCTACATATTATGAGCATTAAGCTAAGCACAAAATAACCATACACGATCTTATTTCATTTCAAGATTATGTTCATTTTTCTTAGATTGTGTGATTTCTTCACGTGTTCATCTTTTTAGTATGAGTCTTTTCGATGGATTAAACTTGTACATCATACTACTACTAATAATATGAATCAAAACAAAGTTCAATAGGCTTACAACTAGCTCTTGTGGCTAGGGAAGTGGCAAATGAACACTAGAAGATGAAGAAGAAAAAACAAGGTGGATAAAAGCTCCAAAGAGAGGTCCTTTAGTTTCTTCCCCTTGAAACCTTCTTAGTATGCCTTGAGACACCTTAGAGTATGCTTGAACTTGCTTGAAAATGGCTTGAAGATGGAGGTGAAGTGGATGGTGGTGGAGCCGTGGATATGGATGGAGAAGAAGGAGTTATTGTTTTAAATTTTGGATGAAGGTAATGTGAAGATGATGTTGGGATAATCTTCCCTTATAATCCATGCACTTGATCCTTCCATCATATAACTTCTTTACCCATTAACACTTAAGTGAGATTAGGGGGACAACATGGGGGCTTGTGGGCCCCATGTTTGACCGTGAATACCAGGGAGGGGGGTGGGGGTTCTAGTTGAGTTTCAATGGCTTGTCACTCGTTTAGTTGGGATTTAGTGGTAATTAGTTAACGTGTTATGTGTATTAGATGTTCATAAGTGTAATAGGGTGGGGGTGATCTTAACTAGTCTTACAACATTAAAATAGTGTTAACTAGTTCACAAGATGCTTCTAGTTGTGTTCGGGTGGTCGTTTCGTTATCGGGTCGTTTATTTATCAAGTGGTGCACTTTGTATGGTATTACTTGTTTTTGAATCACCATTGCATTCCCAATACTTTTGTAGGTGTTTTAAGTTGTTAGGACTTATTTCTGGACATTACATTGGCTAGTAAAAAGTTAAAATGCTGAATTTTTGCTGCATTAGTTATTTATTGTCCGGTTCGGACACTTTTTAGGGCTTATAGTATTTCCAGAAAGTGTTGTCGCAAATCCTTGTTTTCCATTCTATGATTTAATGTGTAATTGCTATTGGACTTCTATCTAAGTCCTAGAACTGTCGTTAGCTGAGTACCGGACTAGTGCTGACACAACTAGTCTAACTGGCAAGTCTACTAGTTGTTATTGTCTAATTGTTTTCAGGCGCGATGATTAAAATGAATAATATGCACTATTTAAATGTAATTCATGACATTTTCAGGTATATAAGATGAAATCTAGCAGAACGCGGCGTTTTAACGTATAATTGTATGATTAAATTAATGATTTAATTGTACGGAAATTACCTGAAAGTTGCCAGTTGTCACACTGGGTCACAAGCGAAGCGCGACAAGGTAAGTTCTTATACTTACAAGTACTAGTGGTTATAATGTTTATGTTATATTTTTATGTAAAGAATAGAAATTTGCTTTTTGTTAAGTGAAAATACATGGAAGTTTGATTCATGCATACGAGTAGAATAAGTAAGAATGACATATGCATGCATTGGGAATTGGTGTCGAACGGATATAGAAGATTGAAGGAATTTGACATCAAGACCCGTTAGAAAGTATAATTGAATGAATGTTAATGAAAGGATTATTATCGTGATCGATGGAATCTTGAATTCTATGCTAGCTAATTATGATATAACTAATTTGTTGGTACGGTTGTAGGTAGATCATCATGTTAGGTGGCACCAGCTTGGATCGAACACATCACCCGCATATCACGTTTCCGCGTTCTCATGTTCAAACGGGTCAAAACATTTTGTAGCTATGATTAAGTTTAGCCGCACGTTATAAATTATGTTTAAAACTTATGTCAGTATCTTATTCACTACTAAACTTTAATCATTTTTCTACATGTTAATAAACGACAAAACTTTTGTGAAATGTTCGTACGGTTAAAATATGCGTTAACTTTGGGCTCGTGTATGAATGGGCGTTACAAGTTGGTAGCAAAGCCGAGGTTTGAAAGATTCGAGCTTGAATAGGAATGCTTGAACTCAAACCGAAAGCTCTCACAAAGGGTGTGTTCGCTCCAAGACGCAAAAGGAAGTAAGTATACAATGATTTTAACAGTTACATGTTTAAATAAGTTTTGTTACGGGAAGGGTTGTAAAGAATTGAAAATAGAAAAGTTATTAATAAAGGGCGTTTCTGGTTGTAGATGGCAGCGGGAATGAAATTTTAAAAGTTATTAACAAAGGACAACGTCGGCGACGGCCCAAGGCCGCGTCGGCAAAGCCTCTTACTTTTGGCGTGGAGTAAAAAGTTGCGTCGGCAGTGTTTTGCGACGGCCCAGGCTCTAGAATATTGTTGTAGATGGTAAACGAGAATGTGTGATTCTTATAAAGAAACTAACTATATACAATATGCAAGCCAAGTTTAAGTGTTTGAGGAGATGATCCAAGGATGCGGTCTAGGATGAATACCAAGCATGTAATTAGACAGATGGACCCAGGTTCACAATATTAATATATATATATGCGCACCAGTGCAAAAAAAATGTTGCATGAACTGAAACACACTTCTTTGGGCATAAAGTGATGATAACATGAAGGCACGAAGCTAGTATGTGGATTTCGCGCCTGGCTAGTACGCAAGAAGTATATGACATTTGTGAGACCATGATAATCATCACAGGTATCTCCAATAGAATTGGGAAGTATGTTGACGTGTGGATAAAAGGAGTTGTAAGACTCTTAAATGAGAGTATTAAATGTTTGAATCCGTAGGTAAGTACGGATCAAACATATAAGAAAGAAAGGTACGAATGAAAAGTTTGAATCTGTAGGTAAGTTCGGATCAAACATATAAGAAATAAAGGTACGAATGAAAAGCTTGAATCCGTAGGTGAGTAAGGATCAACCTTATAAGAATGAAAATGTTTGAATCCGTAGTTGATGTGCGGATTAACCTTATAAGAATGGAACATAAAAATGAAAGGTAAAATCCTTAAGTGAATATGGATTGAACATATAAGAGTGATAAGTAAGAGTGAAAAGACTTGACTCCAAAAGTATATGCGAACCAAACACGTAAGAACAAAAGGTGGAACCCATAAACAAGTGGGAATGGGTGAGAGTGAGGGAGGGAATGTGTTTCTTCCTCCTACTAAGGTAGGTATAAATCTTGTAAGTAAGTGGTGCCGGTAGCCTTGTCTAGTCAGGTAGGTCACTTGACTAACCTGATGCATATATACATATGGTGCACTTACAAACAAGCGAGGGATGTGTTGCGTTAAAAAAGAGAGAGAGAATAAAATTAACCTATCTAAATACGTATTGACAGTTTGACATTGTTGGAGTCAAATGGGTTATATGAGTAAGTGCAATGACAATATGATGGAAAGGGAGATGAAGCTAAATTTCACATAAACAAACTTTTGTAAGAAACATATTAAAAGTTAACTCATGAGAGTTGGGGTGAATGAAGGGTTACGACTCGAGGAATGGCATAAGTATGGATGAGGAAGAAATGTTGTCCACGAACTGCTAAAACGGTGAGGTGGTGTTTTGTCAGTATGTATGTTTGAATTTAATATAAGTACAACACATGATCCAACATATTTATATAATAAGTAATATGTGGCAGATTGACATTGAAAGGTCAAACTGTAGAAATTGGCATATAATTGATGAACTTCAAGAGTAGTACGTAAGAAACGAAGTGTATAACGTAGTATACAAATAAATGAGAACTTTGTGAAAGAAATATAGGTAAGTTAACACCAAATACAATGAATATTTAAATAAAAATAGTATGTTAAAGAATGGTTACGTATTAACCCGTCATAAATGGGTCAAACGAATAAAAATGATATGTTAAGGAACGGTCAGGTATTGACCCATTACGAACGGGTAAAACGAATTAATGTTTTAAAATAATTTAGAAAGGGCTACTATGTAAACACGATGATTTGATAAATGCCATTGTTTAAAGGAAAACTTATTGAAATTGTTAATGCCTAAATTGTAGATGAGTATGATCGAACTCTTGGTGTGGTAAAACCAGTAGTGTTAGTGGAAAGATGAACACGAATGGAAGCTTATCGCATGGATTGACAAAGTCAATCTAGTTTTTGACACGCACTCATGAAGGGGCAGGCTGAACTGGGACACAGACCGTTGTTTATGTAAATAATAAGGTTAGTAAAGTATTTGACTTGTGAATGTTAAATAGAAAGTTATAGACGAAATAATGTTTCCATACAAACAAATGGTAACACAAGTATGACGTAGTTTGGAAGGTTTGACTTTAGAGGTCAAGAAAGGAACGAAATTCTTAGTTCAAACTCAATGTCATTAATCAAGGCATAAACGTGTATAGTAAGTAATGTTATAAAAAACGGACAAATCATGTTGACCCGAATAAAACAATACGAAGTTTAACCTAGGAATGTACTTAGTACCATGTAGCGGTAACAAACCTAAAACGATGTTAAACTCTCGAGATAAGTACGAATGACTAAGAAGGAAATACTGGTTGGGCTGTGATAACTATAGCTAAGATGGAATGTCTAAGTGAAGTTAGGATGAGAGATTGTAGGAAAGACTTAACATATATGAGTGAAAAACTTGAAGAATGTTTTATAGATGGAACTCGTACAAGAATTCGGGTTGAATATATGTTTCGAAAAGAATTATGCGATAAGGGCTTGTACATTATGCGTGAATGGGTAATACTTGCCATATATTATATTAATTACTTAAATTGCGATTAAGAAGTGAATGTGCGCTAAAAGTAAAACATATGAAATTGCTAGTGAATCATGATGTTATGATTATGTTAATTGACTAACCTTGTATGTGGTTGTCAAATGTAAGATAATGGAAACATTAGCATGTGTAAAATTGATTATGTGTATTTGTGTATGTAACTAGGTGATTACATGGTTGTATGTATTTCAATAAATGGGTACAAAATATTTATGGTATCATTAACATAACCGACTACACTGATATGGACATATGTTCCTAAGTTGGAAGTTTGCATACTTGATCGTTGACTTTTCAGAAAAGTCAATGAGTATGAGAATAGCATGACTAGAAATCCTAATATGATTGTAAAAACAGAAGGATTGAATGATATTTGATGGATCCTTACATGTTATACTTGATGATATGTTAAATTTGTGTGAATTTGGAATGATGCATTGTTGAATATATGCCTTGTGCTTGTTACAAATGATAAGGGAAAGTTAAATGCGAGATATGAACCTGATATGATAGGTGATATATAAAATCTTGTATGCTAATGAGAATGTGAATGTGGTGACAAGGATAAGCATCATGTCAAGATGACGCAAGCATGGAAGGCAAATGGGTCAAAAGGAGGTGAGGAAGCGATCACGAATATGGACGCTTAATATAAGTGACTATCGATCTCACTTCTTGTTTTGTTTAGATAAAGTCATCTATATTTGAATAATTGAAGTCAAGTAAGGATGTACAAATAATGGGATTGCTATGGTGAGAATGGTTGTAATGGTCACTCGATGCTAATTCGGTGAAACCTCAACGTAGGGGCAAACGGGCCAAAAATTTAGTAGAAATATTTAGGCGAAGAACATGTGGATTGGGTTGGGAAAGGTATGGAATGAATTGAGAACTTGAAAAATGATTTATTTCACATATTAGAACCCCAAGAACACACAATTAATGAGTAGAAATAACAAAACGCAAAATTAGCGTTTAAGTTGTAGAGGAGGTATGGTACATGTAAGAACATAAATTTAGGAGGGCAAGTACAAAAAATGTGGAATGTATGTTGATATGATTTCTATATGGACATAGCTAAGTTTTCAATAAGTAAGACTTATTAGGACAATATAGATATGTGAAGTGACGGAACTAGTATGTAAAAGAATCATAACCGGTGGCGATAAAAGATTATAAAGTAAAGCTCCTTCACAACAAGGCCATTAGACAAGTTTTGGACCAATGACAACACCAGAAGGGATCGATCTTATATGGGAACCCGAGGACGAAATGCGCGAGCACTACCCGAAGTTATTCGGTATGTATCTAGGTTTCGGGGATGAAACCTTCTTTAAGGGGGGTAGACTTGTAACACCCCAAAATACATATATGTGATGATTTATAATTATTTTTTTAGAAGATCATTAAAGTCTTAATTTCTACGTAAAGTATTGCTAGTGGGGGGTAAATAACTTAGTTAACTACAAAAGTTATATTAGCTTGTAAGGATTGTGACATTGTTAGTTAAAGCAAAGAAAGAATGGCCAAGTTAATGCTTGGAACATTAATTTGACATGTCTTAAAATAAAAGGGCTGAAAATATAAAGTGGGTAAAACTTGGTTTTATAACAAAAGTGCAGGAATGTGTGTGTGTATACGAACGTGAGAGAAAGGGAGAAGGAGAAAGCCTTTCTCCTTCAACCATAGCAAAAATTCAGCCAACTGGAAGTGCTTATAGGGCAAATTTGAATGCATGTATTGGGTTCCTTACACATCTAAGTATCTTGAACATAAGATAAGTTAAATTTTGTGATTTGATGATCTTGGTGAAGTGGGTTGTAATCTATCCGTGAAATTGTGATTTGATGATCTTGATGAAGTGGGTTGTAATCAATCCGTGAAATTGCATGAAATTAAACATGAAAATTGGTTAGAATCATCATGTAGAAGATGATCTATGCTCGAATTAGGTTATCTTGATGATTCGAAATGAAACCCACTTGTTGTAGTAACATGATGAAATCTGATGATTTTGAAGGTGCAAGGTTAGTGTAATATTGATGTATGAACTTGTATGTATTAGAAATTTGTTAGATAAATTTGATATAGGATGAAAGTTGTGTGGATTTAGTTGATTTGATGATCCCTGATGTGAACTAGTAGAATATGCTTAAAATACATGTACATTATGTTTTGTTAGTGGAACGCAAACCAAGTGTTTGATGAAATGCCTTGAATAAGATTTGTATGCAATAAGGATGATCTCATGTGAATGTAGTGCTAAATGGTCAAGATAGGTAGATGGTAGTTTATTAACACGATCATGGTAAGAAAAGAATGGAAATGAAGACGTGAGAGTAAAACGTGTTGATTTTAAATTATAGGAGTAAAGGAGGAAGACGCGAACCATTCCAGGTCACAAGCGAAGCACGACAAAGGAAAGTTCTTATACTTACAAGTACCGGTGGTTATAATGTTTATGTTATATTTTTATGTAAAGAATATAAATTTGCTTTTTGTTAAGTGAAAATACATGGAAGTTCGATTCGTGCATACGAGTCGAATAAGTAAGAATGACATATGTATGCATTGGGAATTGGTGTCAAACCGGATATAGAAGATTGAAGGAGTTTGACATCAAGACCCGTTAGAAAGTATAATTGAATGAATGTTAATGAAAGGATTATTATCATGATCGATGGAAGCTTGAAATCTATGCTAGCTAATTATGATATAACTAATTTGTTGGTATGGTGGTAGGTAGATCGCCCTGTTAGGTGGCGCCAGCTTGGATCGAACACATCACCCGCATATCACGTTTCCGCGTTCTCATGTTCAAACAGGTCAAAACATTTTGTAGTTATGTTTAAGTTTAGCCGTACGTTGTAAATTATGTTTAATACTTAGGTTAGTATGTTATTCACTAGTAAACCTTTAAGTAATCATTTTTCAACATGTTAATAAGTGGCAAAACTTTTGTTAAATGTTCGTACGGTTGAAATATGCGTTAACTTTGGACTCGTGTATAAATGGGCGTTACACGTATCGTGCTATAGTTGTGTCTACATGTGAAATTGTTTGATTATGATGGCTTCTTGCAGATATGGGTGTTACAATCTCACAGCCTAACCCCTTACATTGTGATAACCAAAGTGCTATGAATATTTCTGAGGACTCTGTGTTTATGAGCGAACAAAACATATTGAGATTGATTGTCATTTTACCCGTCATCATCTTCAGCTTGGGAAAAATTCACTTCATGTTGTTTTCTCAGCCTTGCATATTGCAGATATCTTTACCAAGGCTCAATCGACATCTCGGTTATTGTTTTCATGTGATAAACTCTCAATGCTTATTACTGTTGCATTGTGAGTTTGAGGGGAGATGTTAGCATAATAATACAAGTTTAGTTTATTAGTTTATCGTAGGCTTTGGCCCATTAGCTAGTAAGCCTGTTGCCAGACTATATAATGTTTCTTTTCTTTTCAATTGTACTTTAAGCTTTCTATTGAATAAACCCTAGCTGTTATTTGTTTACATGTTGTCAATCAATTAACAATACCTAGTGTGGTAACAAAATATTTGAAGGAATGAAAAAAAAAACCATATGTACCGAACGCGAATGAGAAAAATTATATTTGTAAATCATGGTAGTTGTCAATAATTGGAGATACCCTGTGTTCATGAAGTAGGGACTTTAACCCTCTCCAAGAAAGACTCTAAAACTTATGCCTAAAATTGGATAAAAAGGACATACTCAATTAAGCATACCAATGCCATATTAAACAATTGAGAGGAAATGAGTATTGGCTAGAAATTATGGATATCAAAATCAAAATAAATACCCATGTGACAAACTAAAGGATCTTGGTTTTCATGCTTTTTCAAAGCGAGTAAAGATTTCACATAATTGTAGTAGGGTAGGGAGCAATTATACTCAACTGAGTAAAAAGTTTCCAAGGTAGAATATACGCTTGATGACAAGCTTCTATAACCTAATATCAAACAAGATTAATTTTTACTCAACTTCGTATTTGACAATTTTGTAGTTTATTTTCAGATTACTTGAGACGGCACTCATCATATTAACTATTTTTTAAGAACAACGTGAATATATGCCCAAGGGGACTGTAATTTTATGAAAAAATGGGATTGACTACAAACTAGTCTTGTTGTTTAGCCAGTCCTTATAAAAGCAAAATCACTTTTCCTTGCTAGGCATCAAATTAAATTACACCATTGTAAAAAAGACCACAAATTAAAAGAGAGAATGAAGAGGTTCCACTATATACTGTTTTTTATTCTCTTGACGGCAACTTCTATTCAAATTGGTGCTCAGACTTGCAAACCGAGTGGCAGCATCCGAGGAAGAAAACCACCTCCTGGACAATGCAACAAAGAGAATGACTCGGATTGCTGTGTCCAAGGTAAGTTCTACACCACGTATACATGCTCTCCTGCAGTGACAAGTGCTACTAAAGCAAAGCTTACGATAAACAGTTTCCAAAAGGGAGGTGATGGCGGTGGTCCGTCAGAGTGTGACAACCAGTACCACTCCGATGACACGCCAGTTGTAGCATTATCAACCGGATGGTACAAGGGAGGGGATAGGTGCCATAAGCATATTACCATCAGTGGAAATGGAAGGAGCGTGAAGGCGATGGTTGTGGATGAGTGTGACTCTACTATGGGGTGTGATGATGACCATGATTATCAACCACCTTGCCCTAATAATATTGTTGATGCTTCAAAAGCTGTGTGGAAAGCTTTGGGGGTTTCACAAGATAACTGGGGAGATTTGGATATTACTTGGTCAGAGTAGAGTAGTCTGAAACGATCATCTGTTAAAAATGTCGTAAAGTTATCATGTTTTTATTTGTGCAAGTTAGTATATGTAATACGTGAAGTACATTTGTGTTTAAATGAGGGCATTATGTAAGATTGAACTACAAAGTAATGAATACCTACGATTTGGTGCAAGTTTATATCCATGTTGAAAGAATAGCTAGGTTGTAACTTGCAAACACAATCACAACAAACCGCTTACCCATCAATTTGGGGACTAAGCAGGAAATGTAAGGTGGCTTTCAAGTAAAAGAAAAAGATATAGAATGGAGAACCATACAGGTATTTACAACTTTGATGAGGGGCGGGTTATGTAGAACCATACATGTTCACTAGATGACTAGAACTTATTGACCTTTGAATTTTTGTAGAGGGTGTAATATAAAAAAATGAGTGAACCCATAAACATATAATAGATGAACCCATATACCAAATTGTAACCTGGTTCGCTGCTAGAGGTCGTGAGTTTCAGACTCTGCATTGCCATTTTTTGGTAAAAAATCAAGAACTGAGTTCGTTTGAATTGAGTAGTCAAACTTTATGGAATGTTGACCTCTAAGTTTTTGAATATGGCATTGTGATTGATCCTATTAGTAAGACCATCTGGAGCATGCGTCCACGGAGGTCTGAATTTGGCATGGCATTAAGCGGACAACAGGGATTCAGACAACACAATATGGGACGGGGTGGTTTGTGGGGGATGTCCGGAAGCAGGGATTTTTTAAGGAAGTTTTGGAATTTGATGTGACGCTAAGCTGACAGTTTCTAGTGTCCACCATTGTGGATGCTCTAATCTCCCATTCATGAAGCTTATGCCTTTTTCATATAATTTTTCAAGATCACACATCAAGGTTCATGTTGAACCTGAGTTCACTAATTGACTATAGTTATATTTAATGGAATGTTGACTTCTACGGTCTAATTTTGAATTTTGCATTGTGATTGATTCTGTTGATAATTCACATGCATAAAGTTTATGCATTTTTCATATACATGTTCAAGATCACACATCAAGATTCATGTGAAACTGAGTTCATTTAACTAAAGTAGTCAAACTTTATTATTGTATCGATTTTTTTTTGTGATCAACCTTACTACCATTGAACCGTCCTAAATTTTTATGTTTGGTTCAATGAAATTTGAGCATCTAAAAACAGTGACACCATTGGAATTTTTTTTTTTGGATGCGACGATGACCCCACATATACTACAAAGAAAACCCATTTGCGATGAAGATTTTAAGGTTGCTTGGTTTCCAAGTTTTATTTTGCAATTGATGTTAGTTATACCCTAATAAAACAAATAATTTCTCTAACAACTCTTCAAAATAGAGTGATCAGATCCACATCATGTTTGCAACTTATAAAATTATACTAGTTTTTAATTAAACACTAGTTTTTGTAAAGGTTTATTGATTCAAAAGATGATTCAATATTCATTAGTCAAAGGAATATTATATAAACGTAACTGAAGGCCTAAACTATGGCTAAGATTGAGAAGACTCAATCAAACTAATAATTATAAATAATGCAAATAATCTTACAAGTATTCTTCATTTTTTTTTGAACGGCAAATATGGATCACTGACGGACCACTGAGTATCATCGTGCCACTAACGGAACCACCCGATCATATCCATATCCACTATACATAATGCCTATACACGAATTCAGGAGGAAACCCAATAAATATGGGAAATACCCCTTCTTAGAATGGAACCTAGAACCTATTGGTTCCAAAGTCTTATCCCACCTCCAAGATCTAGGCTATAAAGTCATGGGCAAGTATTCTTCATTTAATACTCCCCTTTAGAGTAAGCAAGATCGTGTAGAGGCTGCGAGGGAAAGGCTGGAACGACAACGATTGAACAGTTGTCGCGGTAGTCCCTTTGCAAAAATATCCGCACATTGGAAATCATCGGGTTGTGAAGAACATGGCCGGCCCTCAGATTTCATGTACCATTTTCGAGTTCGAAAAAACGTGCACTTAGGCCTTAACAAAATTGGGTATTGGACACACGAAAGGTCTAAACCTAATACCATTGGGCTAATAACTAATCGAAACCATAAGAATAGCGTTGTACATGGGCCTACGTTGGTGTTTGTATGGGTATACCCAATTAATTTTTTTACATATACATATATGTTTTCTTTTTTCAATAATGTGCCCTTCGAAATATCGGGCCCTAGCCGGTGGTCCTCCTCGCCCACCCAAAGGGCCGCCCCTGGTGAAGAACACGAACGTCCACAATCCGTACCTTTTCTCTAACAAAATGAATGTCAAGTTCGATGTGCTTCGTTCTTTGATGTTGTACCAGGTTTTCGGTTAAGTAAATGACGGACATGTTGTCACAATAAACAATAAACGATAGTTGCCTTCCATGTAGGAAGGAGTAATTCAAATAAAAGATTGCGTAACCAGCTTATTTCTACAACTGCATATGCGACACCCCTATATTCAGCCTCGAGAGATTGTAGGTTGACACTCACTACTAGAAAACTAGGCAATTGCTACCAAAACTTGCGACCAACATAAGGCGGTCGCAAAATTAGCAACCGGTTTGCGACCAAAGCCAAAACAGTAGCAAAAATAAAGGACCAACCCAGATTCGGTCGCAAAAGGGTCGCAAATTTTGTGATCGCATTTTCCAAGTTGCAAATCAGTTGAATAGTGGTCGGAAAACTGTCGCAAATACAAGAAAATTAAAAAAAGCAGATGTTGCGATCGTTTAAAGCGGTCACAAATACGAGAAGTATATAAAAAAGCTAGAGTTGCGACCATCTATAGCGGTCGCAAATATGAGAAGTATATAAAAAAGCAAAAGTTGCGACCATCTAAAGCGATCGCAAATATGAGAATATCTAAATGTAAAAAATTGTATACAAAACATTAAAAAACCATCGCAGCCTAAGTGGCTTGTTATTGTTAATCAAAAATAAAAACAAATTTCTAATTAATCCTAAACTAGAATTAAGCTCCCCCGCGTTGCGGCGGGGGCGTAAAACTATGCCAAATAGCACTAATGCCACACCATCGCCAACGACTACCAACACTGAGTCAATCCAGGACCCGCGCGTTGCGACAAGCTTATCAAACGAAAAAAATAAACGTAAGAACATTAAACCACACACGCACGTTGCGTCGTGTTAACTCGTAGAATTTTCAACGAAACAAAAAAAACGTTGAACAACACACGCACGTTGCGCCGCGTTAACTCGTAAAATTTAAAAAAAATGTGAAATGAAAATTTACGAAAGATGAAAAGTATAAGGGACCAAAGTTGAAAGTGAAAAAAAATAATTATGTGGGTTAAAAATACAAAAAATAAAAAGCTTTTGGGTTATAGCTATAAAATTAATTTTTTTTAAAAGCACCCAACGCATAAGGTATAAGACTCAATGCACCAAAATATTGCTTATTTATGGTTTTATAATAGTAAAAAAATCCTAAATAAAAATAATAATAATAAAAGTTAATTAATAAAATAGGCTAAACAGTGGCAATATAAAAATATATATATATATATATATATATATATATATATAGTTTGGGAGAGTTGCCACCGTGTTGGCGGTCGCAATTTTTTTCTTAAAATTTAACCGGCATATTTATTAAAAACAAAATATATAAAATGGATGGTGCGTTCATTTGTTTATAAATCCAATTCGTCATCGAGCCCTCCACCTCGCTCCCCCAATTCGTTAATTAGGGTTCTTAGGTTTAATATCGAATTGGATCTGAAGATGAAACAATGAAACGATGAATTGGATCTGAAGATGACGATGTAACAATGACGATGACGAATTGGATCTAAAATGAATCTGTTATTTATGAATCCGTAACATGAAACGATGCGTAGCTTTCGATTTGATGACGATTTTTTATTTGACAATACATTTTCCCTTGCGCTTTCCGATCTAGTCATCTCCAAGCTTGAGCGACAGGTATCACATGTTCGTTTTTGTTTTATTTGTAAGAGATTTGAGTTGTAAATCAGGGTTTATATGATCTTATCTGTTGAATGTTGCAATATTTAGTTTATTCTTGTTGATTTTGTTTTGTTGTTATAAAGATTTAACAATTTCAGTGATTTATATGTGTGTGATGTATGTAGAAGTAACCTAGATGTATGTAGAATGTAGATCTTTTAGGTTTTTATTATAGTTAGGTATTATTTGAGCTATTAATTCATTGATTTTATGAATATGAAAGGTTAGATTTAGTCGACTTACCTTATAGAGGCTTATGCCCTTAATTTTTGAGGCCTTATTCTATGAATTTAATAGTTTCACACTGCTACAAAAGAGGGAAATCACATGCAGTCTGCAGTCACGCACAAATCGTTCCACCTCCTCCGCCCTATCTCCCCTGCCTTATCTCCTCTCCTGTGCCTCATCTTTTCATTCTTCAATTGACTTTGAACATGATCAGGTCGTGACAGGTAACATCAATCGAATTCGAACACAATCGAGACCGTTCTTTAACCAGGTAATTTCAGTCGAATCTCAAAGTTTTTGTTCAATCTACACGTATTTTTGATTTCTAGTACCGTTCTCTCTGTATATACCTTAATATTCGTTAAAATGATGTCGATGCATTGATGATATTTGTTCAATCCGCACCTGTTTTGATACCCCTGTTTTTTGTTTATCAATTTGCTGGCTTTCGAATTAATGATATTTGTTCTTATACGTGTTTGTGTTGTTTTGGTTGACAGTGCATCAAGTTGAAGATTAGCTGTTGAACATTGATTACCATCAAAATCATAGAGAACCTTCGATAGCAGATCGATTACACATATTAGGGTTTAGCAAGGTAATATTCTCGACCTCAGTTCTTGTTAATTCAATTTCACATGTTAGGGTTTGCTTACTGTTGATTTCGTTGAGTCTATTGCTAATCCGAAAACTGTTTATATGTAATCTGTTGAGAATTTAGACTATTGATTTTGTTGATAATTACTTAATTGGCTCCCAATTCGTAGCAAATTTCTACACTAAAATGATTTGTTGTTGTTTGGCTACTTGATTGATTAGGTTTTAGGTATAATTAGTTATATATGTTTTGATATGCAAAAGCATGCTGTTTTGTGCAGTGAACTGAAACAGTTGTATGTCGCTGTCACTCGAACCAGGCAGCTGTTATGGATTTGTGAAAGCAGAAGTTTCTCTGAACCAATCTATGATTACTAGAAGGGTTTGAGCCTAGTTGAAGTCAAAATATTTGAGTGATTCATTTGCTGAACAAATGCAAATTTCAATCAGTAAAGACGAGTGGAGATCACGAGACGTTAAGGTCTGATCAACAGTTCTTAGAATAGACGAGTTGGGTTTTGGGATATATCTAATAATATATACTTTGTTTATTGCAGCTATTTCATGAGAAGAACTTAAGGATGGCACAAATGTGCTTCTTGATGGCTGGTGATGTAAATTCTGAAAATTTGGCTAAGGCCTATTATGCCCTGGCAATTGATAGCGATGGCCGAGCTTCGCATTGTGAAAGTTATTTAGTTCTAATGGAAATGAAGAATTGGCTGTGGAGTGCTTCTATGAGATAGAAGATTATATAGCAGCCGATATCTTTCTTTCTTCTTTCTTATTTTTCTGGTGTAAAATCCATTCAACAGCGGTTTTGGATGGTGACCAGAGGAGAAACAGTGCTGGTGGGTGGAGTGTAGCTGGTCATCTAAGTAGTGAAGTGTCATAATTGTTGGTAAGTAGTTTACGGCCATTACTTAACTGACAGGTTTGACTTTTGTTGACTTTGTCAACATCAATAGATCTTTATGGCTTGATGATGACGAGCCATAAAGATGATATGCTCATTAATAACATCTTTTCTCATGAAGTTTTTTTTTATTTTTTATTTTTTATTTTTGAACAGGACTGGTCTGGGCAGAGTCCTACGCAGATTGTGACGGAGCTATGTGGAACCATTCTTCTTCACAAGACCAAAGACTGGGTTGACGGTATGCTCGTTACCTATCTATAAGTTATATATCATATAATAAAATCTATTGTAAAATGAAATAACTGTAGTAGAAATCTCTTGCTCTTCATTCAAAAACACCTGATCATAAGTTACTGTCATACGAATAGGGAAATATTTTATAAATGAAGTGAAGTTTTAGAGTGGTCGATTGGTATCACTTTAACATCATTGGTGGTGATTTGAAGAGAGGATTTGTGATTTATGTATTTATTTAAATACCAAAATTTTAATAAAGTTACATAGAAATTGAACCAAAAGAAATATTTTTTGAACATGCCGGTTGCTGAGATTAAGACAAAAAGATGTGGGCTATATATATTGAACCATATCTTTTGGCCATTAGCCACAAAATATATTAAATGATCATCTTGTTAAGTTATAAATTTGTTGATTAGTACATCCAAACATCCAATAAAATAAATCTAATATAATAAATCTGAACCTTAGTTCTATGTATTGGTTGTTTTTTATATAGAAAAATTGAACGTGAGCATTCAAGAGATTGTGAAAGAATCAGAAGAGAAAGAAATGTTGAATGGATTACAGTGGAGTTGGTGATGGAAATAAAGGGTAAGGCGGACAAACATTGAAGCAATGTTAAAAGTTAGGTTTCAAAATGTCTAATCATCACGTTACGCTATAAACACTTTATTTTGCATATGTATTATTTTAGGATTACTTGGGTATTTGAGGTTTTAGTTTGTAATTTTAAGTTGAATATTTTATATAATTTTCAAAATTTGATGAAGGCTTAAATTTTAAAAACAACAGATTTTAGATAGAAAGTAGCTGAAAAGACGAAAAAGGGGGAGCTTTGCGACTGTCATTCAGTCGCAAATTTGTAAAACACAAGCGATCGCAAAACGATTGCAAAAGTCAAGCGGTCGCAAAACAGTCGCAAGTCTGTAAAACTTAAACAGTCGCGCAAATTTGTAAAAAAGTCACAAAACCAAAGACAGTCGCAAATTTTGCAACTGCTATTATGGTCGAAAAGTGTAGTCGCAAAATATAGATGCAGTCGCAAAACGATCGCAATAGAGCAATTGCGACGGGTTTTTCCTGCTGCATTATCGGTTGCAAAACGGTCGCAACAGGGAAATTGCGATTGTTTTGCGACTGGAAATGCGGTCACAAAAACCCAGTTTTCTAGTAGTGACTTGGATGACCATGAGACTATGTTATCTCCTAAAAAGACACAATAATCCGATGTTGATCGTCGTGAGTCGGGACATCCTCCCAAACCAGAATTGGAATATGTCAAAAGGTGATAGGATTTGGATGGCGAGATGAGTAAACCCTGATT
This sequence comes from Scalesia atractyloides, assembly GCA_947069175.1. Classification (NCBI taxonomy): domain Eukaryota; kingdom Viridiplantae; phylum Streptophyta; class Magnoliopsida; order Asterales; family Asteraceae; genus Scalesia; species Scalesia atractyloides. Next base: position 19,829,291 of record CAMTDV010000021.1, on the reverse strand, counting down.
AATAGTTCCTTTCAAATGCCGGAGTACTCGTTTCAAAATTATAGGTGAGGATCCCGGGGTGTGTGCATGAATAAACATATCTGTTAGACCGCATAAGTTAGGTACCGCAAGTGAAGGTGGGGTATTGAAGCGCCCCGACTAATTGTCTATAGAGAGTACCATCTTGTAGAAGATTGCCACTTGTTGCACAGTTTAGAGGTTGTGTTACATGGGGTGGCTGATGGTTTGCACTCCGCCATATTTGCACGAGCTAGAATATGTTTGGCATATTGACTTTGGGATAACATTAAATCATTAGTGTTGCGGCTTACATTAACGCAAATGAGTTGATAGGTTGACCGAAATCAGACATGCGAAACTCTTTCCAAAGTGATGGGTTGATTTGCGTAATAGGGTAGTATCTGGCATAGAAAAAATGATATCGTCTACGTATAATAGCAAGTAATAGTTGCGATTCTCCTTTTTGTAGACAAATCAAGAGGTGTTACTAACTTCGAAAACCACATTTAGTGATGTGTGTGGCGTTTCGTTCGTACCATGCCCATTTGGTGCTTGTTTATACGCGTATAATGATTTTGATAACCTGCACACATGAGTAGGGTAACAATTATTTGTGAAACCTAGAGGTTGAAACATATAAACCATTTCATTTAGATCGCCGTGTAGGAAAACATTCTTAACATTAAGTTGGTAAATGGGTATTTTCAAGAAATGACTAGACTTAGTCAACCCAAACTTGTTTAACCATTGACTCGACCGCCTTTGAGGCCTAGACACACATCAAATCCTCTTTGACAACAATAAGGGTTCGAGGGCAGCCGCTCTTGAACTTTAATAATCTTACCCTAAAGGCTATGCGGTCTCTTGAATCGTATTGTCAAAACTAAAAGAACTAAGTGATCAATTAAATGATGTCCTGGTCAATAATCAAAGGTTGGTGCTTGCCGAGGCTTACCTTCTGAATACGACACCGCTGCTGCCTCAATCAAACTAATAGTTACAAATAATACAAATTCTATATAATAACAAATGTAATTGTGAATAGTATTAATTCTATAAAGGATTTACGTGTCGATCCACCACGAACTTTAATAGATTTATCGTACGGCCTTTTAAGTTTAATTAAGTTATTTTTTAACAAATAGTTGTTCTTTTATCTTTTTTATAAGTTTAATTCTTTTTATGTTAAAAAAAAGATTATTATGCGCAATGATTTGGTAAAAAAATAGATGTCATTATTCCATTTTACATGGTATTATTATGCGCAGGGATCTAGAATGATTTTTATTATGAAAAGGATCTTATTTGGTGATGTTACGGGTTAAAAGTTCTTTTAAAAGTAAACACAAATACCCTCACTCATAAAAGCCTTACGCATACACATCTACTCTCCTTATTGCTTCCTATGTTTTTAGGTTATATATATATATATACATATATATATATATAGGGTAAGGTTCATGAGATAACCACATTTATTGTAAGAACCGCAAGAACCACCTTTATAGCAAAATAAAATCTAAAAAAATCAAAAAGCACTCATTTTTTTTATTTTTTAATAACTTTTTAATAAAAATCGTTATAATTCGTTACAAAATTTTTTTCAAGTAACAGTTATCCATGCACATGTGCATATGTATCATAACTTCGACAAATTCAATAATACGTTATCACTAATAGACAATTGCACTTTAATTTACAAAACTTTCCATAGTACACTCAATTTTACATTAAATGCACATGTGCATCATTATGTATAACAATTATATACGGTGTTTTGGTACAAAAAGTTTATGATTTTGAATTGTGAAGTAGGCTCATATATATGTTTTTTGGTTAGTTATATCTAGTGGTTGATGGGTTCATTATAGTTGTCAATTTATGATGTAATATGTTGATTGGATGGTATAAACGGTGTTGATATACATGTAATAAAGTGAATATATTGGTACTGGTATTGTATTATAAATGGTAGGAGGTAATGGTATTGTATTATGGATGGTAGGAGGTAATGGAAGTGTATTATGGATGGTATGATACATGAAAGAGAAAGTGTATTCAAAGTAGTGTACCAAAACACCTTATTTCATGTTGATACAATAGATGCACATGTGCATTTCTTATATTGGTAACGTAAAAAGTAGTGTATTACACATGGTAGTGTAAATGAAAGTACAATTGTCTAATATTTGTAATGTATTACGAAATTTGTCAAAGAAATGATGAAAATGCACATGTGCATGCTAGTGTATTATGGATGGTATGATAGATGAAAGAGAAAATGTATTCAAATTAGTGTACCAAAACACCTTATTTCATTTTGATATATAGATGCACATGTGCATTGCCAATATTGGTAACGTAAAAAGTAGTGTGTTACACATGGTAGTGTAAATAAAAGTACAATTGTCTAATGTTTGTAATGTATTACGGAATTTGTCAAAGAAATGACGAAAATGCACATGTGCATGAATAGTTGGTACTCAAAAAAAATTCTTTTTTTCTGAAATTTTTTTATTGTTGAGTAAATATAGGGACTTTTTCAAAAAAAAATTAAATAAAAAAAAACAAAATTGGTATTTTTTTTGGATTTTTTTAGATATTACTGTTTGTGTTCACACTGGTTCTCGCGGTTCTCGCAATAAAGGGTGGTTCCTAACGGATCCTTGTCCTATGACAATGATCCGTTAGGACAAGGATCCGTTAGGAACCACCCTTTATTGCGAGAACCGCGAGAACCGCGAGAACCAGTGTGAACACAAACCGTAATATCTAAAAAAATCCAAAAAAAATACCAAAATTTTTTTTAATATTTTTTTTAAAAGTCGCAATATTTACTCAACAATAAAAAATGTCAAAAAAAATTGAGTACCAACTATCAATGCAAATGTGCATTTTCGTCATTTCTTTGACAAATTCCGTAATACATTACAAACATTAGACAATTGTACTTTCATTTATATTACCATGTGTAACACACTAATTTTTACGTTACCAATATTAGCAATGCACATGTGTATCTGTATATATCAACATGAAATAAGGTGTTTTGGTACACTAATTTTAATACATTTTCTCTTTCATCTATCATACCATCCATAATACACTACCATACACATGTGCATTTTCATCATTTCTTCGACAAATTCCGTAATACATTACAAACATTAGACAATTTTACTTTCATTTACACTACCATGTGAATACACTACTTTTTACGTTATCAACATAAGAAATGCACATGTGCATCTATATGTATCAACATGAAATAAGGTGTTTTGGTACATTACTTTGAATACATTTTCTCTTTAATCTATCATATCATTCATAATACACTTCCATTACCTCCAACCATCCATAATACAATACGATTACCTCCTACCATTTAGAATACAATACCAATACCAATATTTTCACTTTATCACATGTATATCAACACCGTTTATACTATCCAATCAACATGTTACATCATAAAGTGACAACTGTAATGAACCCATCAACCACTAGATATAACTAACCAAAAAACATATATATGAGCTACTTCATCATTCAAAATCATAAACTTTTTGTACTAAAACACGGTATATGATTGTTAGACATAATGATGCACATGTGCATTTTGTCACACCCCGACCCGCAGCGGAATAAAAGTCGGGGCATAATTGGGTTATCACCAAAGCTCATGATATTTACTAAGATGTTTCATATTTATTAAATGTAAATTACAAACTTAAATATCCAAAAACAAAATTCATACAATTACAAAGGAAATTGAAACTATATATTTATTCCAAAGCATTAACTTGTTTATTCTTTTAGGCCATCCTAATTGTTTCCTGTCTCAGTTGGATCACCTGTATCATGTGTAAAACAGGGGGGATTTTGGGTTAACAAAAGTTGGCGAGTGAACCTTGATAAAACGTTTTAACTAATTTCTTGTTTTATTTATTAAAGAAAATTCGTGCATTAATCACATGTGAGCAAACATATATATGTAAACAATCACAAACCACTTTGGATGAGTATATGACATGAATGATGATGTATTTGAGATCAAGGCTCAATCAAACGGAGCCGATCTAATGAGGCTCCTGATGCTCAACCCGTATCCCACGGGGAACTGATGGGCCTAATGAAATGCGTGCACTGAAATGATAAATTTAATCTACATATAATTCACACAACAATCAATACACATTTGATCACGGATATGATGTATGCACAAGTGTTTAAATAAAATAAAAGAATAGTACGACACATGATACACCCCAAAACATGATTAAAACTGGGAATTGGTAGAGATTCACTCACAGTGGATGCGTTTCTTGATAACGATAAATGCGCACGAATTTATGATTCAACCGACGAGGGAAAACTTGTAACATCCGCCGAAAAACGGGTTTCAAAACCCGCTTCGTTTATTAATCGAATAATCAGTTATAAAATTTCGTTGCGTATTTATGATTAATATTAAATTTAAGCAATACATATTTAATAAACATATTAGAATTTAAAAATTATAATTATTAAAAAGTAAAAATAAGTGCAAAAAAAATAATATCAAGCTGCCGGGTTTCGAACCCGGGTCAGCTAGTTTATCAAACAAACCCTTAACCACTCCGCCGCTTGACTCGTTTGTGTAATCAATGAATCAAATAAAACTTAAGTTGCACCCGTGAATTCATCTGTTTGCGCCAAGAACTGAAACCGCTCAACGGCTTTCAATTAACCAGAAAACCTTTGGTGTGGTCGCGAGTTCTGAGTGTAACCGATGATTTAATGTCAATTACAGCCCACGTTCTTAATCAATTCGGTCTTCAATGAACTCTATTCATATGATTTTCGAGATTGAAAACCGAAATCACATTACTTCCAATTTACACTGATAATATCATCGCCTCATAACTCGGAAACACTCGCAGAACCCTCAATTTTAGTTTTCACTCTAATTTCTGTTCGTTCGGAATCACTATCTGCTATCACCGGACTTTCACCGGAAAACTGAAACTTACACAAAATCGGTAAATTCTCGACTCTTTCGTTTTCAATCCATTGTTAGACTTATACTAACTTCAATCCTTCAATCAGAATCGGTCCCAGACGACGTTGCCGGATAATCTGCACTCGCCGGAAAATCTCTGGAAATTTCCGAAATCACACTGTAAATCGGTACAATCATCTAAACCCCCTGATATCTCTTGTATAGTAACTTAATTTCACAACTAATTGATCAAAAATGTTAATTGATCCGCTCAGACGGAATTCATAAATCAGAGCCGACGACCCTTGCCGGAGTTCTGAGAAAAACATCCTGTTTGGTACAATTCTGTTCTTTAATCTCATTATCTAATACTTTCCAACCAACTATAAGTTTCGTTAATCGAATTAAACCAGAACAGTCGGATATCGTTTGTCTGTGTCTTTGAACGAAGAAGATGAAGTCGAACATTATGTATAAGTTTAATTAATAAGATATTAAACCGGGTTAGACACACAGTCCAGCGGTGGACTGTGTGCAAACACACAGCGCACGTCACGAGTTCGGACCTTACAAACGCACCGACTTTTCGAATTAAAACCAATTTTTTTTTAAAATTGAATCAGAGTAGGTCCCAATATGTTTTTAAGATTAATATAAACTGTAAGTTAAACAGATAAGACACTTGGGCTGTGCGCTTACAAACCGAAGGACCCGAGTTCGATCCAAGTCCCTGCAACCAGTTCGATCATTTTAAATCCTTTTAATATAAACCAAATAAATTAACATTTAATTAGTATATATATATAATTAAAACATAGAATATTTCGGGTTAGACACGTAGCTCAGTTGGTAGAGCTGCGTGCACGCGTACGAGAGGTCCCAGGTTCGAACCTCACTCAGCGCACACATTACTCACAGTCCGACCGGTCAACGGCCCGGTCAACGGTCAACGGACCGGTCAACGGTCAAAAAGTCAAAAATTTTTATTCTTTTTATTTATTTATCTAATTTAAAAATCAATTAAAAATACTTAAAAATAATATTTTTAAAGTTAGAAAAAGTCCTTAAACTCACAAAAATAAACCTAAGAATCCATTTATTTACCAAACTATTTCGTGATTATTTTTAGGTTAGTTTTCCTCGTCGATCAAATTCCAAAACTCGTGCGCATCCATCAACATCAAAAGAACGCACCCAATGTAAGTGAATCTCTACCAATTCATCGTTTTAATCACATTTTGGGGTGTATCATGTGTCGCTTATTATTTATTACATTAAAACACTTGTGCATCCATCATATCCATGATCAAATGTGTATCCAAAATGTATCAATTGTTTGTGTGGTTAATTTTTAGATTAAATTTATCATTTTCAGTACATACATCATCATAGGCTCGTCTATTCCCCATTACCTATGAGCGGAACGTGGCGTTGCCAACATACGATCGACTCCGTTTGATTGAGCCTTGATCTCACATACATCATCATAGGCTCGCATGTTCCCCATTACCTATGAGCGGAACGCGACGTTGCCAACATACGATCGGCTCCGTTTGATTGAGCCTTGATCTCACAATACATTATCATTCATGTCATATACTCAAGCAAGGTGGTTTGTGATTGTTTATTCATTTACGTTTGCTCACATATGATTATTGCACAATTTTTCCATATTAAATACAACAAGAAATCAATAACAAATGTTTTTAACAAGGTTCACTCGCCAACTTTTGTTGACCCAAAATTCCCCATTTTTACACATGATACAGGTGATCCAGTTGAAGCAAGAAACATATAGGACGGCCTAGAAGAATAAATCAGTTTAGGCTTTGGATTGTTTTACTTAGTTTCTTTTTCCTTGTAATTGTATGAACTTGTTTTGAATATTGAAGTTGTAATTTGAATTTAATAAATATGAAACATTTTAGTAAACATCATGAGCTTTGGTGATAACCGAATTATGCCCCGACTCTTATTCCGCTGCGGGTCGGGGTGTGACAAAACTAACCTAAATAATAACGAAATGATTCGATAAATAAATAAATTTTATTTGAGATTAATATTTTTAATTAGTGCTCTTAATGAGATTTTTAGATTTATTTTTGTGAGTTTAATGCAAATTTTTAACCTTCAAAATATTTATTTTTAAGTATTTTTAAATAATTTTTCAATTTAATAAAAAGAAAATAAGAAAAGAAAAATTAAAAAAAAGGGTTGACTTTGTCAGGTCTGACCGGGTCTGACCGGTCGGATAGCATGAATTTCAGGCGGCGAGTGAGGTTCGAACCCGTGACCTCCCGTATACGTGCACGCAGCTCTACCAACTGAGATACGTGTCTAACCCGAAATATTCTCTGTTTTAATTATATATATACTAACTAGCTTTAACCTTATTGAGTTTTTAAAAAGGTTTTAATATGGCCGAAATTGATTACAGAACCCGGACTCGAACTCGGGATCTGTGGTTCGAGTGCACACAGCCCAACCAGTTGGGCTGTGTGTCTAATATGCTTAAATACTGGATTATATTCCTTTTATATATATACTGTTAATTGATCTGAATAAGTTTAAAAAGTGTTGGCTTTATTTCAGAAAATCGGAAACATGTGCGATTCGAACTCGGGGCGTGTGCTTTGTAATTGCACACAATCCACCGCTGGACTGTGTGTCTAACCCGGTTAAATACCCGATTTTAATTATATTAGTATACATCTTAAACTTCATCTTCTTCACTTTAAAAACACAGAACTTATAACTCGACCGAAAATTGTTTGAAACAAAATCTGGTTGACTGACTAAGATTAATACATGCTGAATAATAGATTACAAAAAGAGTTGAGAATTATACCGATTAGAAGTAAAGCTTCGGTTTTCCGGTGATATTTTCTGGCGACTATCAGACAATTCCGGAGAGGTTTGGAGAGAGCAGAGAGGTTTGAATTTGAGGAGCAACTGGGCGACGGTATGGTTTAACTGGTATTTATAATCACCCAAGGTCTCAATTGTAACCCCTCAGTCTTTAACTTCAAAATCGGTTATAATCATTATACATGATTACCGATTTGAAACTTATCAAAGGATCAGTTATACATGAACAAATAACCGAAAGCATTGATTGACTTTGATGAAGATGATTGGCGGTTTTTCTGATTTCGGATCTTGAATTACGGGTTGATGATTTCAATTTTGAACGGTTTGGAGTTTTAATCCGATTTTGATTTCGAAAATCGTAACTGTTTCCGTTCTAAAAACAGACATTGCTCGATTGAAGTTGGCGGTTACAGTCGCGATTCAAATAGGTGATATGCGAGTCTTAATATAAAACTTAATTGATTTCAGTTTTAATCACAAATGTGTGTGTAGTGTAGTGGTGAAGGCTGTGTGTGTACAATCGGGGAGACCCGGGTTCGAGACCCGGCTACCCTATTCTGGTTTATTATTTAATTTTATTATTATTATTTATTAATTATGGTTTTTAAACTCTAAAATATTTATTAATTATGTATTATTTTAAATAACCGGTTCAATAAATACGCAACGAACTTTTAACCGAATGTTTGATTATTAAACGAAGCGGGTTTTGAAACCCGTTTTACGACGAATGTTACAGTATCCCCTACTTTTAGAAATTTCGTCCCGAAATTTAAGTAGTAGTGGTAACCGGAAAAAGATGCGGGTATTTTTCGCGCATTGAGTCTTCACGTTCCCAAGTAAACTCGGGTCCTCGCTTTGACTCCCAACGTACCCTTACAATTGGAATACGACTTCGCCTTAAACGCTTCTCTCCGAAATCCATGATTTCCACTGGTCTTTCAACGAAGTGCATCGATTCATCGAGTTGAATGTCTTCTAGAGGAATATGGAGGTTTTCATCGGCGAGTCACTTTTTCAAGTTTGATACGTGGAATGTGGGATGAATTCTGTTGAGCTCTTCTGGTAGGTCAAGCTTGTATGCTACAGGACCTACTCTCTCGAGTATCTTGAAAGGTCCTACGTCGCGTGGTGCTAGCTTGCCCTTCTGGCCAAAACGAAACACTCCCTTCCACGGTGATACTTTTAAAAGTACTTGATCACCTATGTCAAACTCCAAGGGTTTTCGTCGTTTGTCAGCATAACTCTTTTGACGACTTTGAGCCGCTAGAGGATTGTTTCGAATTTGAAGGATCTTGTCGGTTGTTTCTTGAATTAATTCTGGACCGGTGATCGGCACTTACGACCATATAAAGCTTCGAAAGGAGCCATGCCGATACTTGAATGATAGCTATTGTTGTACGAAAACTCGACTAACGGTAGGTGAGCGTCCCAGTTCCCTTTGAAGTCTATGACACATGCTCGAAGCATGTCTTCCAGGGTTTGGATGGTGCATTCAGATTGACCATCAGTTTGAGGATGAAAAGCGGTACTGAGGTCTAATCGTGTACCCAAAGCGGTTTGTACGGCTCGCCATGTTCGTGAAGTGAAACGACCATCACGGTCTGAAATGATGCTTAATGGTATACCATGACGTCTTACGATCTCGCTGATGTAGATACGAGCTAACTTCTCGTTCTTGAAGTCCTCGCGAATCGGAATGAAGTGAGATGACTTTGTAAGACGATCGATTATTACCCATATGGTGTCATACCCACTGGAGGTGCGAGGTAACCCGGTAATGAAGTCCATGGTTATGTTTTCCCACTTCCATACATGTATTTCGGGTTGGACTAAAAGTCCTGAAGGTCTTTGATGTTCAACTTTTACTTTGGAACAGGTAAGGCACTTGGAAACAAAAACAGCGATATCCTTTTTCATGCCAGGCCGCCAGTAGGTGTATCGTAGGTCTTGATACATCTTGTTGGCTCCTGGGTGTACAGAGTATCGTGTTTTGTGCGCCTCATTCATGAGGAAATCACGAAGGTTATCGCGATCAGGAATCCATATGCGGTTTAAATAGTATAGAATACCGTCGGATTTGGTTTCGATTTTGAGTTCAGCTCCACATGACAGCTCATCGCGTACGTCATTTTCTGTTACAGAAACATGTTGAGCTGCCCGGATCTGATCTTTGATGTCGGTTATGATTTGCGAACATAGAAGACGAATGGAGTTCGCATAACCTTTTCGACTGAGCGCATCGACCACCACGTTTGCCTTGCCAGGATGATACCGAATTTCACAGTCGTAGTCGTTGAGAAGTTCAACCCATCTTCGTTGCCTCATATTCAACTCTTTCTGGTTGAAGATATGTTGGAGACTCTTGTGGTCAGTGTATATTTCACACTTGGTACCGTAGAGGTAATGTCTCCATATCTTGAGAGCGAACACAACGGCTCCAAGTTCCAGGTCGTGGGTGGTGTAATTCTTCTCGTGAACCTTGAGTTGCCTAGAGGCATAGGCTATCACTTTTCCTCTTTGCATCAATACACAGCCTAGCCCTTGCCCTGATGCATCGCAATATACCACAAAGTCATCGCAACCCTCAGGGAGTGTGAGGATAGGTGCGTCACGAAGTTTTTTCTTTAGAGTTTGGAAGGCCTCCTCTTGCTTAGGTCCCCATATGAAGGGTTTTCCTTTATGAGTCAAGGCTGTGAGTGGTACAGCAATACGTGAAAAATTGGCAATGAAGCGTCGATAGTAACCAGCCAAACCAAGAAATGACCTAACTTCGGTAGGGGTACGTGGCGCTTGCCATTCCTGTACTGCCCTGATTTTTGAAGGATCAACATGAATTCCCTTGTCACTGACGACATGTCCAAGGAATTGTACTTCTCCTAACCAGAATTCACACTTTGAGAACTTAGCGTAAAGCTTTTCAGTCCTTAAGAGTGTAAGGATGAGTCGGTGTCGCTCATGATCGAATTTAGACTTGGAGTAGATAAGGATGTCGTCGATGAAGACTATGACGAAACGGTCGAGGTAGGGTTTGCATACCCTATTCATTAAATCCATGAAGACAGCGGGGGCGTTGGTTAAACCGAAAGGCATGACCATGAACTCGTAATGACCATAACGAGTCCAGAAGGCGGTTTTTGGGATATCTTCTTCGTGCACTCTGAGCTGATGATAACCAGAACGAAGGTCGATTTTTGAAAAGCAGGTGGCGCCTTGAAGTTGGTCTAGGAGGTCATCAATGCGAGGCAGTGGATAGCGATTTTTAACCGTTAACTTGTTGAGTTCTCTATAATCAATGCACATGCGAAACGTTCCATCTTTCTTCTTCACAAAAAGAACAGGTGCACCCCATGGCGATGAGCTAGGACCTATGAATCCTTTGTCAGTCAGCTCTTGCAGTTGACTGGCCAGCTCTTGCATTTCGGATGGGGCTAACCTATAAGGAGATTTTGCGACTGGTGTAGCGCCAGGTACAAGATCGATGCGAAATTCGACTTCTCTCACAGGAGGAAGTCCTGAAATGTCGTCGGGAAAGACTTGTGGGAATTCCTTCACAATTGGGATATCTTCGAGTTTCCTCTCCTTGTTTCCCTTCTTGACGACGTGAGTTAGGAATGCGACATAGTTCTTGCAGAGATATCTTCGGGCTTGAAGGCAGGACATTAATTTGAGTCCTTTCGAAGGGTTTCCCCAAAAATACGTAGTGTCTGACCGTCTACAAGAGGAATGCGAATGAATTTTTCATGGCACACTACTTCAGCGTGATGTTGGCTGAGCCAGTCCATACCGATTATAACATCGAAACTTCCCAACTTCATAGGAAGGAGGTTAATTGAAAAATCGTGATCGTTTAGGGTGAGAGTACAATTGCGTATAATAGAATTTAATGAAGTGGGTTTTCCGTCAGCAACTTCCAACGTTAGAGATTCCATGAGATTAACACGAGGTTGGTCGAGGATAGGTTCGAATTCTAAGGACACAAAGCTCTTATCCGCACCAGTATCGAATAATATGGATGCATAACTATCATTGATGAGGAACGTACCGTTGACCATGTTGTTGTCAGCCCTGGCTTGGTTGGCATTGATATTGAAAGCTCTTCCTCTGGCAGGTGGAGGAGCTTGGTTAGCTTGGTTTACCGGATTCGCTTGAGCTTGGGCATGGATGATGTTCACTAGGCGTGGACAAGTGTTCCTGAAGTGGTTGGGTCCCCACAATTGAAACAGGCTCGCATGGGTTGCATCATGGGGTAGTTGGGTTGGTAGTAAGGTTGGGCTGCGTGTTGTGCAGGTGGTAGAAGTAAGGGTTGTTGGACTTGGCCCACTATCTGATTTTGGGTTTAGGTTGGAGGTTGATTGCGGTTCATTCGTTGAAGGGTACGGCAGGTTTGGATGGTGTGACCCTCACGGCCACAACTTGTGCAATGTTGGCAGGGATTTTCGGGAGGGTGATGGTATTGACAGCGGTTGCACTTCGGATGTGGGCCAGTGTATGGCTTTTTGAATGGTGCGAACGGAGGAGCAACTTGGGTGATTGGTGCAGCAGTGATAGGAGGGTTGGTTTGAGTGACAGCAAAATTTTTGCTATTTCGCTTCCTCTTACCAGCAAACTTCGAGGATGAGACTGGGTGGTTTGGAGTTGGGGTCTCAATGGTTGCTTTCTTCTTCTCATCTTTGAATTTGCCGTTTCGAATGCGATTTTCAGTGAGTTCTGTAGCTAACTCCATTGCGGTTTCAAGCGTTGCAGGCGAAGTGCTTAAAACCGAATCTTGGATTTTCGAGGGGAGGCCTCGAATGTAGTGTTCAACTAAGCGGTACAAGGGGGTGAACAAATTGGGGATCATCTGGTTCAACTCGAGAAATCTCTTATTATATGAAGTGTGGTCTCCTTCCTTTTGTTTCAGTGCGTGGAATTCGCCTTCCAGCTTTTTGATTTCGCTTCTTGGACAGAAGCGTCTTGTCATGAGTTCCCTTAACTCTTCCCATGTTAAGGCATGGCATCTTCAACTCCTCGCTTACCCTTTTCCGTGTTCCACCAGGTAAGGGCTACCCCAAACAGTTTTCCAGTTGCGTAACGTACCTTACGGTCCTCGGGACAATCGCAATTGAGGAAAGTGTTTTCTATTTCTTCAAACCAGTGAAGGAGGGCGGTAACACCTTCGGTCCCTTCATATTTTGGGGGATCGCAGGATTTGAAGTGTTTGTAGGTGCACTTGGGGGTTTTGGAAGGAGGGTTGGCGACGCTCTGGTCTTCTTGGTTGGGAGGGTTGATGAGATTAGCGGTGAGAGCTTGTTGAACTTAAAGCACGATGTCAGGAAGCACTGCGGCCATTTGTTTAGCAATTTGTGTGGCCAAGCGTTCGCTTGACTTTCCTGACTTTCTACCTCCACGTAGTTGCCTAGCCGACATCTACAGGAACATATATAGGAAGATTGTGAGTTTAAGAACTTTCTAGGTGTCATGTGTCGTAAAAAGAATGAAAAACAACATAACTGACAATAATTTAACTACATCCATAGGATGTCTTGGGTTTGCTCATGTTTGGGCCTCCAAAGTCCCCCATACCATTGCCTGTGTAGTCATGTGGGCCCCCATGACTATTGGGCTTGGTAGGATTCACATTGGTGTCGGCGGGTTAACACTCGCACCACCCGAATGAAAATCGTAAAACATGATTGCGAGATGTATGGTAGGAGGGTGTCCATGTGTAGACACAATGACAGCTCAAAGTGGGGTTAGTTCACACGACGTTTGGTATGGCATGCTTTGGCCTAATAGGTCCTTCGTACTCTCATCGTTAGTCCCCAGGTAGGCAAACTGGTCCTTTATTTTGGATTTATACGAATGCCAAGCCTAGACAGGACGTTCCGACTACCGGTACTCGTACCCTTCCAATTACTACATGCCCGTCATGAGAACTCACTTTGATGTGATTTGAAAAATACAAAAATCATTGTAAAAATCATGGAAATCGTGAGGTGTGTGCTCTCATAGATATGATATGTTATGAGGATATGATTTATGATGAGCATTGCATAATAACATGTATTTGTGAGCGTGCTTGCATAACATTGGGTGTGAAAATAAACATGAAACATATAAACATCATGAATTTTGCATGTAACGCATAAACAATTAAAATTTAATCAACTATAGTATAGGCTCTAAGGGTCTAATAACCTATCCTATATCCCTATAGTCACAAGCTCTGATACCAATCTGTCACACCCCGACCCGCAGCGGAATAAAAGTCGGGGCATAATTGGGTTATCACCAAAGCTCATGATATTTACTAAGATGTTTCATATTTATTAAATGTAAATTACAAACTTAAATATCCAAAAACAAAATTCATACAATTACAAAGGAAATTGAAACTATATATTTGGATCACCTGTATCATGTGTAAAACAGGGGAGATTTTGGGTTAACAAAAGTTGGCGAGTGAACCTTGATAAAACGTTTTAACTAATTTCTTGTTTTATTTATTAAAGAAAATTCGTGCATTAATCACATGTGAGCAAACATATATATGTAAACAATCACAAACCACTTTGGATGAGTATATGACATGAATGATGATGTATTTGAGATCAAGGCTCAATCAAACGGAGCCGATCTAATGAGGCTCCTGATGCTCAACCCGTATCCCACGGGGAACTGATGGGCCTAATGAATGCGTGCACTGAAATGATAAATTTAATCTACATATAATTCACACAACAATCAATACACATTTGATCACGGATATGATGTATGCACAAGTGTTTAAATAAAATAAAAGAATAGTACGACACATGATACACCCCAAAACATGATTAAAACTGGGAATTGGTAGAGATTCACTCACAGTGGATGCGTTTCTTGATAACGATAAATGCGCACGAATTTATGATTCAACCGACGAGGGAAAACTTGTAACATCCGCCGAAAAACGGGTTTCAAAACCCGCTTCGTTTATTAATCGAATAATCAGTTATAAAATTTCGTTGCGTATTTATGATTAATATTAAATTTAAGCAATACATATTTAATAAACATATTAGAATTTAAAAATTATAATTATTAAAAAGTAAAAATAAGTGCAAAAAAAATAATATCAAGCTGCCGGGTTTCGAACCCGGGTCAGCTAGTTTATCAAACAAACCCTTAACCACTCCGCCGCTTGACTCGTTTGTGTAATCAATGAATCAAATAAAACTTAAGTTGCACCCGTGAATTCATCTGTTTGCGCCAAGAACTGAAACCGCTCAACGGCTTTCAATTAACCAGAAAACCTTTGGTGTGGTCGCGAGTTCTGAGTGTAACCGATGATTTAATGTCAATTACAGCCCACGTTCTTAATCAATTCGGTCTTCAATGAACTCTATTCATATGATTTTCGAGATTGAAAACCGAAATCACATTACTTCCAATTTACACTGATAATATCATCGCCTCATAACTCGGAAACACTCGCAGAACCCTCAATTTTAGTTTTCACTCTAATTTCTGTTCGTCGGAATCACTATCTGCTATCACCGGACTTTCACCGGAAAACCGAAACTTACACAAAATCGGTAAATTCTCGACTCTTTCGTTTTCAATCCATTGTTAGACTTATACTAACTTCAATCCTTCAATCAGAATCGGTCCCAGACGACGTTGCCGGATAATCTGCACTCGCCGGAAAATCTCTGGAAATTTCCGAAATCACACTGTAAATCGGTACAATCATCTAAACCCCTGATATCTCTTGTATAGTAACTTAATTTCACAACTAATTGATCAAAAATGTTAATTGATCCGCTCAGACGGAATTCATAAATCAGAGCCGACGACCCTTGCCGGAGTTCTGAGAAAAACATCCTGTTTGGTACAATTCTGTTCTTTAATCTCATTATCTAATACTTTCCAACCAACTATAAGTTTCGTTAATCGAATTAAACCAGAACAGTCGGATATCGTTTGTCTGTGTCTTTGAACGAAGAAGATGAAGTCGAACATTATGTATAAGTTTAATTAATAAGATATTAAACCGGGTTAGACACACAGTCCAGCGGTGGACTGTGTGCAAACACACAGCGCACGTCACGAGTTCGGACCTTACAAACGCACCGACTTTTCGAATTAAAACCAATTTTTTTTTAAAATTGAATCAGAGTAGGTCCCAATATGTTTTTAAGATTAATATAAACTGTAAGTTAAACAGATAAGACACTTGGGCTGTGCGCTTACAAACCGAAGGACCCGAGTTCGATCCAAGTCCCTGCAACCAGTTCGATCATTTTAAATCCTTTTAATATAAACCAAATAAATTAACATTTAATTAGTATATATATATAATTAAAACATAGAATATTTCGGGTTAGACACGTAGCTCAGTTGGTAGAGCTGCGTGCACGCGTACGAGAGGTCCCAGGTTCGAACCTCACTCAGCGCACACATTACTCACAGTCCGACCGGTCAACGGCCCGGTCAACGGTCAACGGACCGGTCAACGGTCAAAAAGTCAAAAATTTTTATTCTTTTTATTTATTTATCTAATTTAAAAATCAATTAAAAATACTTAAAAATAATATTTTTAAAGTTAGAAAAAGTCCTTAAACTCACAAAAATAAACCTAAGAATCCATTTATTTACCAAACTATTTCGTGATTATTTTTAGGTTAGTTTTCCTCGTCGATCAAATTCCAAAACTCGTGCGCATCCATCAACATCAAAAGAACGCACCCAATGTAAGTGAATCTCTACCAATTCATCGTTTTAATCACATTTTGGGGTGTATCATGTGTCGCTTATTATTTATTACATTAAAACACTTGTGCATCCATCATATCCATGATCAAATGTGTATCCAAAATGTATCAATTGTTTGTGTGGTTAATTTTTAGATTAAATTTATCATTTTCAGTACATACATCATCATAGGCTCGTCTATTCCCCATTACCTATGAGCGGAACGTGGCGTTGCCAACATACGATCGACTCCGTTTGATTGAGCCTTGATCTCACATACATCATCATAGGCTCGCATGTTCCCCATTACCTATGAGCGGAACGCGACGTTGCCAACATACGATCGGCTCCGTTTGATTGAGCCTTGATCTCACAATACATTATCATTCATGTCATATACTCAAGCAAGGTGGTTTGTGATTGTTTATTCATTTACGTTTGCTCACATATGATTATTGCACAATTTTTCCATATTAAATACAACAAGAAATCAATAACAAATGTTTTTAACAAGGTTCACTCGCCAACTTTTGTTGACCCAAAATTCCCCATTTTTACACATGATACAGGTGATCCAGTTGAAGCAAGAAACATATAGGACGGCCTAGAAGAATAAATCAGTTTAGGCTTTGGATGTTTTACTTAGTTTCTTTTTCCTTGTAATTGTATGAACTTGTTTTGAATATTGAAGTTGTAATTTGAATTTAATAAATATGAAACATTTTAGTAAACATCATGAGCTTTGGTGATAACCGAATTATGCCCCGACTCTTATTCCGCTGCGGGTCGGGGTGTGACAAAACTAACCTAAATAATAACGAAATGATTCGATAAATAAATAAATTTTATTTGAGATTAATATTTTTAATTAGTGCTCTTAATGAGATTTTTAGATTTATTTTTGTGAGTTTAATGCAAATTTTTAACCTTCAAAATATTTATTTTTAAGTATTTTTAAATAATTTTTCAATTTAATAAAAAGAAAATAAGAAAAGAAAAATTAAAAAAAAGGGTTGACTTTGTCAGGTCTGACCGGGTCTGACCGGTCGGATAGCATGAATTTCAGGCGGCGAGTGAGGTTCGAACCCGTGACCTCCCGTATACGTGCACGCAGCTCTACCAACTGAGATACGTGTCTAACCCGAAATATTCTCTGTTTTAATTATATATATACTAACTAGCTTTAACCTTATTTAGTATGGCCGAAACTGATTACAGAACCCGGACTCGAACTCGGGATCTGTGGTTCGAGTGCACACAGCCCAACCAGTTGGGCTGTGTGTCTAATCTGCTTAAATACTGGATTATATTCATTTTATATATATACTGTGAATTGATCTGAATAAGTTTAAAAAGTGTTGGCTTTATTTCAGAAAATCAGAAACATGTGCGATTCGAACTCGGGGCGTGTGCTTTGTAATTGCACACAGTCCACCGCTAGACTGTGTGTCTAACCCGGTTAAACACCCGATTTTAATTATATTAGTATACATCTTAAACTTCATCTTCTTCACTTTAAAAACACAGAACTTATAACTCGACCGAAAATTGTTTGAAACAAAATCTGGTTGACTGACTAAGATTAATACATGCTGAATAATAGATTACACAAAGAGTTGAGAATTATACCGATTAGAAGTAAAGCTTCGGTTTTCCGGTGATATTTTCTGGCGACTATCAGACAATTCCGGCGAGGTTTGGAGAGAGCAGAGAGGTTTGAATTTGAGGAGCAACTGGGCGACGGTATGGTTTAACTGGTATTTATAATCACCCAAGGTCTCAATTGTAACCCCTCGGTCTTTAACTTCAAAATCGGTTATAATCATTATACATGATTACCGATTTGAAACTTATCAAAGGATCAGTTATACATGAACAAATAACCGAAAGCATTGATTGACTTTGATGAAGATGATTGGCGGTTTTTCTGATTTCGGATCTTGAATTACGGGTTGATGATTTCAATTTTGAACGGTTTGGAGTTTTAATCCGATTTTGATTTCGAAAATCGTAACTGTTTCCGTTCTAAAAACAGACCTTGCTCGATTGAAGTTGGCGGTTACAGTCGCGATTCAAACAGGTGATATGGGAGTCTTAATATAAAACTTAATTGATTTCAGTTTTAATCACAAATGTGTGTGTAGTGTAGTGGTGAAGGCTGTGTGTGTACAATCGGGGAGACCCGGGTTCGAGACCCGGCTACCCTATTCTGGTTTATTATTTAATTTTATTATTATTATTTATTAATTATGGTTTTTAAACTCTAAAATATTTATTAATTATGTATTATTTTAAATAACCGGTTCAATAAATACACAACGAACTTTTAACCGAATGTTTGATTATTAAACGAAGCGGGTTTTGAAACCCGTTTTACGACGAATGTTACACATTTAATGTAAAATTGAGTGTATTATGGATGATATTGTAAAAGTGCAATTGTCTACTAGTGATAACGTATTACCGAATTTGTCGAAGTTATGATACATATGCACATGTGCATGGATAACTGTTACTCGAAAAAAAAGGTTTTTTTAGGTAACGAAATATAACGATTTTTATTAAAAAAATAGTAAAAAAAATTTTGAGTGCTTTTTTGATATTTTAGATTTTATTTTGCAATAAAGGTGGTTCTCGCGGTTCTCACAATAAAGGTGGTTCTCGCATAAACCCTTACTCTCTCTCTCTCTCTCTATATATATATATATATATGGTATGGATCCTAAGAGAAATCCATCATATTTGAGAAACTTGAAAAGCATTCTGGACCACACATTTACCTAAACTATTCGTAATATACGCATATGTATAGTTTAAACTTGACTATATACGTATATGTATATTGACTTATACACATATGTATATAGTCAATTTTAAACTATACATATATGTGTATTACAAAAAGGTTTGAGAAAATGTGTGGTTCAGAATGCTTCTCAAGTTTCCCAATTAGCATGTTGCTTCTCACATGATCGTAACCCTATGTATACACACACATATATATATGGTTTTGTATGGGTTTGGATGTATATGGCCGGGCGGTCCCAACTTACCGTCGCCACACAACAATGGTAATTGTGTTATCGTAACAAGTACCGATATTCGTTTTAATATTGAAGTCCAAAGATACTTAAATTTTACTTATAAAACTAATAAGGATAAAAAAACCATCTCAAAATAATGATGTTAATTATAAATTACTCTTTTACTATACTGAATATTGGTAATTGTACATTGTTTGGGTATCGGGTAACACGGGTTGGGTTATTTGAGTTTTTAGCATGGTATTGTACTGATAAATGATCCGTATCACAATTGGGATCGTCGGGTTGAGTGACTAACAACCTAATGGTAAAAATTGGGAAGCGATGAAAAGCACATGTAATAGATAACTTGGACTATGTCTATGACATGCTTGTACAATTTAATATTCAAAGTAAAACTACAATTTTGTTTTTTCAAGAAGAACCTATACCAGACGAGATAAAAATTTAATCAACATCCTAGTGGACAATTTGTTATTCATTTTTCAGATTACGTG
Organism: Scalesia atractyloides; assembly: GCA_947069175.1. NCBI lineage: Eukaryota > Viridiplantae > Streptophyta > Magnoliopsida > Asterales > Asteraceae > Scalesia > Scalesia atractyloides. The sequence goes on along the minus strand of CAMTDV010000021.1, from coordinate 19,809,180 downwards.
AGACAGCGGTCATCATGTTACCTTTTTTTTAGAGAAAAGGCGAAATTAATGTTCAATGGGCTGTTAATTAATGGAAGAATATGGTCAAAAATAGTCTTGTTTAGTAAATCCCTATAAAAGTACAATCACTTTGCCTTGCTGGACATCACAAACCATTGTAAAACAGACCACAAACTAAAAGAGAGAATGAAGAGGTTCCACGTTATCCTGTTTTTCATTCTCCTCACGACAACTTCTATTAAAATCAGTGCTCAGACTTGCAAACTGAATGGCGGCATCCGGGGAAGGAAACCACCTCCAGACCATGCAACAAAGAGAATGATTCAGATTGTTGTGTTCAAGGTAAGTTCTACACCACATATACATGCTCCCCTACAGTTACAAGTGCTACTAAAGCAAAGCTTACAGTAAATAGTTTCCAAAAGGGAGGAGATGGTGGTGGTCCATCAGAGTGTGACAACCAATACCACTCCGATGACACACCAGTTGTTGCATTGTCAACCGGATGGTACAAGGGCGGGGATAGGTTCCATAAGTTTATTACCATGAAATCATGTATCTGAATTTTAATTATTATTTTTATCAACCCTATTCTAGTAAGAGTTGATCATTACATGAAAAAGACTTTTTTTTATTTATTTTTGTAATCTGTTTTTGTTAATATATATTGTTGTGATTGATGTATTAATTTATCCTGTGAAACCAACGAATACGCACGATACCCGCGGGGATAATTAGTGGACATATATCCGACTGGGCCTGTGTATTATAACACATTTTTACGACCGGATATGAGACTAATATCAATTACCAGTACTCTTCTAAATGTGTTCCATTGTTATCCATGTTATTATAACTAATTAACTTAATGAGAAATTTTCTAGATATATAGGGAAGTTCAAAATATGAATTAGGCTTGTAAATATACTTATCTTTTGAAAAATGCCTTATAGTAAAGAAACGAGGAACATTGAAGATTGAAGATTTGTCTTGATTTAAGACCACATTGATTGATTGTTCTATGGTTAGGTAAGTTATGTGTTTAGTGTTAGAAAGGAAAGTCTGACCTTGGAGGTAATCGCAGCAAATCAACAGCAGGACATCCAGCTATTCAACAGCAAATCAATGACAGCTAGTAGTCAGCTGCTATCATCCATGTTTAGATTACGTTTTGTGTATAAATTCAATACGTTTTCATTGTAATAAAGTAGACAGAAATACATACCTCAATTCATAGTTCTGTGAATCAACCTCTATCATCTTTTAACATGGTATCAGAGCAGTGTCGTTCTTGACCTGTTCATCATTTACCTTGCTCACCCAAAACCGAATCATCCTCTCAACCAAGCTGCCATGGCCGAAGCCGGTAACTTGGGAGAAGATTTATCCATTCAAATCGCCAATCTGCTCAAGAATGGCCTTAACCCACAAAACCGAAACCCAAAACTATCCGATAACCTTCAAATAAACCTCAAGCTCAACAGTCAGAATTACGCCTTATGGACCCGGATGATGAGGGTAGCCATAGGCGGTAAATCAAAAGCCTTTCTAAATCATCTATCAACCAACCCACCAAACCAAACCAGCGAGGAATATGAGCAATGGGAACAAGACGACCTAGTCGTCTTCTCATGGCTCATACAGAACATCGAACCAACCCTTGCCAGCAATCTAACCGAATTCCCAACAGCAAAATCGCTGTGGGATGCCCTAGCTATAACATATAGCAGTGGGCGTGACAAGCTCCAAACTTTCAACCTACATGTCAAGGCGAATGAAATCAAACAGAACAATCTCTCCCTAGAAGAATTGTGGATTATACTCCAAGGAGTATGGGAGAAATTGATCGGATTGACCCAAACCCTATGACCTGCCCAGCCGATATCCAAGCGTATCACAAAATCAGGTCGGAACAGAAACTGTTCCAGTTTCTAAACGCTCTCAACCGGAAATATGATCCTATAAAAAGGGAAATACTCCGGTTAGAGCCCCTTCCAACCGTAGAAACTGCATACTCTACTGTCCGCAAGGAGGCCGCTCACCAGAATATTCTGGGAACACCTCTCAATGACACACAGGGTATCACAGTGGGTCTAATGGCCTCTGAAATTGACGGACTAGGGCTTGCGTCAAAGGGTTACCGACGAGCCGTGGAAAAAGAATCGGAACAAGTAAAGACGACAAATCTCACCTCAAGTGTGATCATTGCGGGATGATGAAACATACCCGGGAACAATGTTTCAAACTCGTCGGATATCCGGAATGGTGGTCTGATGGTCAGAAGAGAGGCACAAAGACTACAGAAAAAGGAAAGTCATCCGGCGCCGGTAACCGAGATGCTCCCAAAGATGAAAGCCGGAACAGATCGGGCTTCGGCGGAGTGGCCAAAGCAGATGAAGAAGAAACAACAGGTAAAGGGTTTGGGGCGCAACCCTCAAACCCTAAGTCATACATAAGTGAAGAAGAAGAAGATAATGCACGAATAGTCCCTCGGTCGAGTTTAAAAACAAATATTACACATATAGTCCCTGGAAATAAGGGAGAAGCCAATATGGCCCACGAACATCAAAAACAAAAACTATGGATTTTTGATTGTGGCGCAACCGATACGATGACTTATGAGCTATCAGATATTATTTCAACAACCAAACCAGACAAAACACATATTCAAATAGCAAACGGAGGAATAATGGATGTAAAATCGGGAGGGACTATTGAGATTTCACCCACAATAAAAATCTCTAATTGCCTTTATGTTCCTTCGTTATCACATAAGCTGCTTTCCATCAGCCATGTCACGAAGGAACTCAACTGTATTGTCCTAATGTACCCTACGTTTTGTATTTTACAGGATATCAGGACGGGAGTGATCATTGGGCGTGGCACTGAAAATCAAGGGTTGTACTATGTGGATGAGGTGACTCAAAGTGGTGCTGTGATGCTGACTCATGGGACATCGGAACGAGAAGCTTGGCTATGGCACCGAAGATTAGGTCATCCTTCTACAAGTTATTCGCATATTTTATTTCCAAAATTATTTCCAGTTAATTCTATGTCACATTGTGAAACATGTGTTTTAGCAAAAAGTCATAGAAAAACTTTTAAACCCAATAACACTAGGGCTGCTTTGCCATTTTCATTAATCCATTCTGACGTATGGGGTCCTGCTCCAGTTCTTGGGGGGGCAAAACCTTCGGTACTTTGTGATGTTCGTTGATGATTGTACCCGAATGACCTGGGTTTATTTTTTGAAAAACAAATCCGAAGTATTTGAAAAATTCACTATATTTTATGCCATGATCCAACCCAATTTCAAACAAATATCCAAATATTGCGATCTGATAATGGCGGTGAGTTTGTTAATACCTTGTTTAAATCCTTTTTCCAAGACAAGGGAATAATCCACCAAACTACATGCCCAAACACCCCAGAACAAAACGGTGTCGCCGAAAGAAAAAATCGCATTTTACTAGAAATGACACGAGCTCTCCTAATTGAATCCCAGGTCCCGAAATCTTTTTGGCCTGAAGCCCTTGCTACTGCTACCTATCTTCTCAACCGACTCCCAACAAAATCCTAAAGCTTAACACTCCGTTACACACCCTTTCAAAATTCTTCAAACTACCCTCAGTTCTCACTCTTCAACCACGAATCTTTGGATGTACTTCCTTTGTTCACATACCTAAATCCGATCGAACCAAACTTGACCCTTGTGCTGTAAAATGTGTCTTTGTCGGGTATGGAATGAATCAAAAGGGATACAGATGCTATAATCCAAAAACACGTCAGATGTTCACCACAATAAACTGTGACTTTCTTGAAACCGAGTATTACTACAATTCCCAACTCAGTGGTCAGGGGGAGAAGGAATGTTTAGACACACTAAGCTGGTTGAAATATGTTCCCTATGTACCAACTACAGAGTCACCAACCACAGAGTCACCAGAGTCAAATTTCAGTGCCACTGACGGTCCTAATGTTCCTCCTAACCTGGTGTCCGAGGTAAGTAATACTCATACTATTCAGTCTGGTGGCACTTTTGAAGTTTCTAATGAATCTGAGGATACCAATACTTCTAACCACGAGACTGCCACAGAACAAACTGAAAATTTGCAGGCAGATGAATCCAGACAAGAAGAACCACCATCGAGGTATGTGTTACCCCCTAGAACAAACAGAGGGGTTCCTCCGAAACGGTATTCTCCTAAAAAAGAACCAAGAAGATCTAGTTATCCTATAGCTAGTGTGGCCGATGGAAACTTCACTAAGGAAGCCAAAGCATTTATCTCATCTGTTTATTCCGAAGAAACTCCTACAAACGTGGATCAAGCCTTAAAATCTAAACATTGGAAGGAAGCGATGAACACAGAAATGGAAGCCCTAACCAAGAACAATACATGGGAAAAGTGTACTCTTCCTTTGGGAAAAAAATCCGTGGGGTGTCGTTGGGTCTATACGATTAAGTATAAATCAGATGGCACAATTGAAAGATATAAAGCCCGACTGGTGGCAAAAGGGTATACTCAGACACATGGGATTGACTATGCTGAAACATTCTCCCCGGTTGCAAAAATGAACACAATCAGGGTTCTTTTTTCGATAGCTGCAAATGAAGGGTGGCCACTTCAACAGTTTGATGTAAAAAATGCCTTTTTACACGGGGACCTAGACGAAGAGGTATTTATGGATGCCCCTCCAGGATTCACAAAAGATTTCAAAACTGGAGAAGTTTGCCGTCTGAAGAAGTCCCTTTATGGTTTGAAGCAGTCTCCCCGGGCCTGGTTTGGCAGATTTACGGTAGCTATGAAAAAGTTTGGATATAAACAAAGTAATGCCGATCATACTTTGTTTCTCAAAAAAAGAGGAAAATTCGTAACCTGTCTAATTATCTATGTAGATGATATGATCATTACAGGGAATGATAAAGAAGAAATGGGAAAACTAAAAGAAAACTTGTTTGCCGAATTTGAAATGAAAGACTTGGGCAGGCTGAAGTATTTCCTCGGAATTGAAGTACTAAGGTCAAAACAAGGAATTTTCATTAATCAAAAGAAGTATGTCTTAGACTTGTTGGCAGAGATTGGAATGATAGATTGCAAACCAGCAGACACTCCTATGAGTGTAAACAAAAAACTCTATATGGAGGAAGGAGCAAAGTTAGCAAACAAAGAAAGATATCAACGGCTGGTGGGAAAACTAATATATCTCTCACATACTCGCCCAGACATTGCATATGCTGTAGGGGTGGTAAGTCAGTTCATGCACCAACCTCAAAAGACACATATGGAAGCAGTTTGGAGAATTATTAGATACCTCAAAGGAACGGTGGGTCATGGAGTCCTGTTTCAATCACATGGACACCTAAATGTTCAAATCTATACTGATGCAGACTGGGCAGGAGATAAGGGAAGTCGGAGGTCAACAGCAGGCTACTTCGCTCTAGTTGGTGGGAATCTTGTCACTTGGAGGAGTAAAAAACAAAAAGTGGTTGCTCTTTCAAGTGCAGAAGCTGAATTTAGAGGCATAACTCGAGGTTTAACAGAAGCCATGTGGATACGAAGACTCTTAGCTGAGATTGGTTTTCCGTCAAAAGAAACAAGTAAGATTATGTGTGATAATAAAGCTGCAATTCAGATTTCAGAAAACCCAGTACAACATGATCGAACAAAACACGTGGAAGTTGATAGGAACTTCATCAAAGAAAAATTGGAAGATGGTACGATTGAACTACCATTCGTTCGATCAAAGGATCAGCTGGCTGACATTCTAACAAAAGCAGTTAACGAAAAAATTTTCAACGATTGTTTGGGCAAGTTGAATTTTGGAAATCCAACTATTCAACTTGAGGGGGAGTGTTAGAAAGGAAAGTCTGACCTTGGAGGTAATCGCAGCAAATCAACAGCAGGACATCCAGCTATTCAACAGCAAATCAATGACAGCTAGTAGTCAGCTGCTATCATCCATGTTTAGATTACGTTTTGTGTATAAATTCAATACGTTTTCATTGTAATAAAGTAGACAGAAATACATACCTCAATTCATAGTTCTGTGAATCAACCTCAATTCATTGATTGATTGTTCTATGGTTAGGTAAGTTATGTGTTTAGGCTACATATTGAAGAACAAATGCGGGTGCTACATAATAAATAATAGGTCCATCTAAATTCATATATATGTTTTTGAATGTAAACTCTCTATAGTGTTACTTCCTTCGATTTTTGTTCCTAGTAGTTACAAAATTGTTTATTCGATGTATTAGTGTAGGGCGCGTTATTCTGTCTCTATATGTGGTTGAAATGATTATTATTGGAGATGATTATGAAATATTGAGTCCTTGAAACGTGATTTGCTCACCGCTTTGCTATAAATGATTTGGATTTGTTACGGTATTTTTTGGGTTTGAGAAAACCTCGGTTTTGTTACTAGTAATCACGATTCAACATTGTTTATTCGATGTCCTAGCATAGAACGCATTATTCTGTCTCTATATGTGGATGATATGATTATTATAAGAGATGGTTATCAAGTATTGAGTCATTGGAGCATGATTTAGCTTGCCGCTTTGCATTGAAGAATTTGGATTCGTTAGGGTAATTTTTTGGTTAATGAGATGGCACAGTCTCAGAAAGGATATCTTCTTTCTCAGACAATATATATATATATATATATATATATATATATATGGGTTAGGTTCATTTGTGAACAACCCCCTAGATTGTGAACACTAGTGAACTAGTCCTAGCACTTGATTATCAATACACAAATCAATAGCCATAATTTGATGATGAAAATACACTAGTGTATTTTACGATTTGATGATTGATATCAATGGTAAGGATTTGTATTATCCTACTGATGGTGTTCCCTTGCTTGATCTGAGTTGGTATCGTACTGATGTAGGCAAATTGGTCTATCTTACAATTACTCATCCACATATTGCTCATGTTGTTCATATGGTTAGCCGGTTTATTACTGTTCGTACTTTTGTTCACTGGGGAGCTGTTCTTCGTATTCTGAGATATCTTCGTTGCACTCAATTCCATAGTCTTGTGTTTCCCTCAACATGTTCTTTTGATTTTCATGCCTACAATGATGCTGATTTGGACAGTGATTGTAATGATCGCAGATCCAACACTGGTTTTTGTGTTTTCTTAGGAGATTCATTAATATCATGGAAAAGTAAGAAACAAGATATTGTTTCAAGATCTTCTACTGAGGCTGGGTATTATGCTATAGTTGTGTCTACATGCGAGATTGTTTGGTTACCATGGCTTCTTCAGATATGGGTGTTACAATCTCTCAGTTACCCCCTTACATTGTGCTAACCAACGTGCTATGAAGATTACTAAGAACTCCGTTTTTATGAGCAAACAAAACATATTAAGATTGATTGTCATTTTACTCATCTTCAGCTTGGGACAAATTCACTTCCTTTTGTTCCATCAGCCTTGCAGATTCTAGATATTTTTACCAAGGTTCAATCGGCATCTCAGTTATGGTTCTTATGTGACAAACTCTCAAAGCCTATTACTATTGTATTGTGAGTTTGAGGAGGGATGTTAACATAATAAAATAGTTTAGTTTATTAGCTTATTGTGGGTTTTTCCCGTTAGCTGGTAAGCCTGTAACTCGCCTATATAATGTTTCTTTTCTTTTCATTTGTACTTTAAGCTCTCTATTGAATAAACTCTAGCCAGTTTTTTACATGTTAATCAATTAACAATTCTTAGTTCCATTAGCATTCGTGTTATTTTAAATAATTAACATAACTAGAATTGATTCCCCTCGTTGCAAGGTTACTTTTTCAAATATGATTTGAGCGTAGTAATTCTTTTTTGCAATTGTTTAATGTCTGTCAATGTACCTATAGGTTACCGACAAATCACCCTATATTATTATACTGTTTTTGTTAATATAGGATGATTTGTACATAATATATACAATTTTTGTGAGTTCGAAATTTTTTTAAACACCCACGTTTTATGCGATTATAATTTTTTTCTTTTCTTTTTATTTTCATTTATCTTTTATCTTTTTTTTTAATTTCCATGTTCTTTTTGTTTTACTGTTTTCCCTTATATATCATCTCTTTTTTAGAAGTTTTTAATGTTATATTTATATATAGTACTTATTTGATTGTTTTATTGGATTTTTAAACATTTTTTAATTTATTTGGTTTTTTCGATCCCAAACATACTCATGCCATATTAAAACACATGTCATCTTTCGTATCCTTTTAGACATTTGGGTTTTTCTATTTCGACGGCTATAACGAATATTAGTACCGTAATGAACCGATTTGATAACAATTGAATTCTCGTCACAAAGCGCGAGAGAATCCTTCTAGTTCATTTTAATTACGTTTTCTCATTCTTTTACTCATAACCACTCTAAAAAAAAATACATAATATATATAAGAAGTGAATAGGAGTCCCTATATTTAGGGAACTCACATAGCTTTCCCACAAATTTTAGGTATGGGGTATATATGAGGATAGGGATCTTGATGTGGAGTGAAAAAGAAGAAATCTTTACTATTTTCCAAAATTTTAGAGATGAGGATGAGGAAAGAGAACCAGATGGGTATGCTTTTACTTATGAAATTTCCAACGTTTTCCTAACTTTAAAATTCTGATACAATATTACTGTTTATTAATTTATAAAATAAAGGTTGTTATTTCATCTCCCCAACCATAACCCTAAAGGCTATATTTAGCAGTTATTGTGTTTATCTGATTTGCTATATTTGGGTAGGATGACTTGCAAAAATGGCAATTATCATAACCATATTGTGCTAATCAAGGCTATATTAAGAAATATACGTGGTGGACAGTTTTGTAGTCTATTTGTAGATTACTTCAGACGGCGCACGTACATCATATTCCTTTATTTTGATAAACGTTGTTAGTTCTTGAAATTATAAAACTGTTCGACTACAAACTAGTCATGCTAGCTGCTTAGCCAATCCCAATAAAAGCACGATAACTTAGCCTTGGAAGACATCAAACAACATTGTAAAACAGAACACAAACTAAAAGGGAGGATGAATAGGTTCCTTGTTATCGTGTTATTCATTCTCCTAACGGAAATCTCCATCCAGATCAGTGCTCAGACTTGCAAACCGAGTGGCGGCATCCGGGGAAAAAAACCACCTCCCGGAGAATGCAACACAGAGAATGACTCGGAGTGTTGTGTACAAGGTAAGTTCTACACCACGTATACATGCTCTCCTGCAGTCACAAGTGCTACTAAAGCAAAACTTACAATAAACAGTTTCCAAAAGGGAGGGGACGGTGGTGGTCCATCAGAGTGTGACAACCAATACCACTCTGATGACACGCCGGTTGTGGCACTTTCAACGGGATGGTACAAGGGAGGGAGTAGGTGCCATAAGTTTATTACCATTAATGGAAACGGGAGGAGCGTGAGGGCGATGGTCGTGGATGAGTGTGACTCTACTAGGGGGTGTGATGAGGACCATGACTATCAACCACCTTGCCCTAATAATATTGTTGATGGTTCTAAAGCTGTGTGGAAAGCCTTAGGGGTATCAAAAGATAACTGGGGAGATTTGGATGTTACTTGGTCAGAGTGATGTTAAAATCCTATCTCATAATAAATAATGTCAAAACGTTATCATGTTTTTCTTTTCTAGTTAAGATATATACTACGTACGTGAAGCTATGTTTGTGTTTAAATTATTGAGTATTTTGTATGATGAAACTACTAGGTAACGAATCTACACTCAGTTTTCAAAATTTTATGTTTATGCCTGAGGAGTTATATATTCAGAATGTAATTGTATAATTAAAATAGAAATTGTTATATGTATTTTTTAGAGAACGCAAATGAATTGTTAACAAAAAAACTGTTACACATTAAGAATTGAGGATGAGCTTCGTACCTTATCGCTTTCGAACTTACCGGTCCTGAAAATCTCCAATTGGGTCACGGTAATGAAAATGCTTAATATGGTACCGTATTTGAAGGTAAAAATCGGTAAAATATTGGTATCATACCGAATCGAAAGTACCGATCTTGAAAACCTCAAAAAGTTGGTACCGATCGAATTGGTACATAAAATGATTCGGTGTGGTAAATTCGATACCAGTACCAGTTCGGTTTCGGTATTTGGTACCATTTGCTCATCCCTGTTAACAATATTAAAAGTTATGACTTGCCTCCCAGCCAGATCATTCTAAATGCTGGCCAATAAGCATCTATATAATATGATTAACTTAACCAAAACTTGGAGGCAAACTATTAGAGATGTAGCAAAGCTAATTCCGTTGCTCTCAGGAAGTGAAAAATTATATGCTAAACCAAGAAGCTAAAGGAAGTTCTAATTATCACGGCCGGCTAGCTATAACATGTAGCTATTAAAGAAATATGAACAATGTAATTTTCTGAAAACGAAAGGGTTAAGCTTAGCGGTGTTATATATCGATATGTGTTTCTTCCCTAATGATTGAGGATTTTATTTTCTTTATGCACGTTGGTATAGTATTAAAAGTAGAATTAATAGGTGTGTAAATTATCTTGTGATTTTTTTTAAAATAATGGTTTTTATGTGCAGGATGTGATTTTTTTTCTAAAGAATGGTTTTTATATGCAGGACACAATACTTTTGATTCTAACACCCACAATGCTCACATAAGTTATTTTGAAGGGGTTCACAAAAAGACCGCACACGCGCTAACAAAAAAAAACCCATTTGCTAGAAAGATTTTGGGTGTCAAAAGTTGTTTGGTTTCTTAGGAGATGGGTCATAATTTTATCAACAAAATTAATAAAAATAATCCTTTTATACATTTAGTACACATACCGTGTATAAATCTGAACGAAAATAGCACGACATACAACATATGTAAATAAGGTGATTCAAACCGTTGTCTTCAACAAAAACTTGAATCGTGTCTTCTTGTACGATATTCTCTTTGTCTTTCTCGAGAACTTGAATAGTGCCTTCTTGTACAATCCTTGGCTGCAAGAATGAACAAACTGATGTTGGCGGTTGTGGCCGAGGATTCGTGTTCAACAAGTGTCCCTTAAAACAAATTTTGCGTCTCTACTTAGACAACGTGTCTGTCTCCCAGTGTACAATAGCCAAAGCAGTCTAGATTGCCGAAGAGGGCGACGTGTAAAACTACAATGTTAGAACTTATGAAACAATTAAGGATGGAAATGTGGTAAAGTGGAGTAGTGAGAACTCTCTCTATTTTGTTTCCCAACATACGGGTCATCCATTGTTCATCTCTTCTATAAGAATTCTTAAATATGTTATTATGTGTATTCCTTCTACCTACACGAGGCAGAAAAGCTTACTATCTAAAACTAAATTCGTGGATCGATGAAAAGTCAACTTTAGTCGGTGAGACTTAATTTAAAACATAAAGACTCTAATTAATATACATAAAAACTCTATTTAAAAACTCTATTAAAAAGTTTAGTTTTCAATTCATAAGTCTTATTAATAACTCTACTAAATTAAATCTCCGTTCATCTTGTTATTATTATTATTATTATTATTATTATTATTATTATTATTAGCTTGAAAGTGGGTCGCGTGTACTTATGGTTTCTTGAGATTATTTAACCAATTTGGATTTGTAAAACCTTCATTCTCACTGTTTCCTCTCTCTCTCTCACTTTGGTTTTAGTTGTTTGTTGTCACCATTCTGGTGAGTTATTCCACGTTATTGTTGATGGCATTGGGCTTTGGTATTTGCTTGTTTTTTTTGTTGGTGATGGTGGTGGTGCACTGACACTATCTTCTTCTACCACTTATTTTTAGTTTGCGACTGCCGGTGATGCTTTTAGGTATCTTTTCCTTTACTGAAAGCCGATGATGGTTTTTTTATGGCTTTTGCCTTTGATGGTTGATGGTCCTTTTTACCGGAATTTTGGTTTTTCGGAATGTTTTTGGCTGGTAACAGATGGTGATGGTGTACACATGAGGCTTCTGGATTGTTGTTTTCGTTTTAAACCGTCGTGGTTTTACCTTTCATGGATGATGGTCCTTTTGACTGGAACTTTTTTTACGGTTTCCTAGTGCATGGTGACAACCAATGACGGCTTTTGTATTGCTGTTTTGGTTTTGGACGGGATGGTTTTGCCTTTTTATGGCTGATATTCCATTTGACTGAACCTTTTGTTTATGCAGTTTCTTTTGCATCACGACAGCCGGTGATGGTGTGGGCTTGAGGCTTTTGGATTGTTAGTTTGGTTATCGCCGGTGATGGATAATACCAAAGGCTAAACAGCCCGAGAAATTGGGTTTTCTGTTTTTTTGTGTGTTTACCAACATCTGGCAATTATTGATGTGTTGCTTTTGGTTGTGGTCAAGGCTGAATGTAGGATGCCTATACATTTGGTTTCTTGGGATTATTCGTTGTGCAGTTTCTAAAAGTTACCTTGTGAGTAAAAAGATCTTTAGGGGTTGATCATGTCAAGCTAATCAAACCTTTAAACAAAAAAAAGACCTCCCACGTGCCAAACATGTTTCTTCGCCGGTATCATTTCGAGATCGTCCGATCTTGTTCTTATTGAAATTGAGTTTACAAGTTTGAATCATGCACCTTGTCGCCTTAACGAACCAGTTAAACGCGTTTTAGTTGTGCGTATCATTCCATTTATACCAAATCATCGAATCATAATCAATTAAATCTTCTTTTATTTTTCTTTTTATACCTTATTCTTATTTTCGGCTTAAACCTGTTTAAATACAAGTATCAAAAATCACTCTGAACCTTACCATGTCCAATTTCACTGGTAATTCCTCTGTTCTTCGTCGGTGTTTTTTGCATCTTGCCAGAGTATGTTATCTCATTGGAATCTTTCGATATCAGTTGATTCTTCGCCACACGTGAGTCTGTTTCTTGCTTTTCCAATCATTTTGTTTGTTTAACGATAACCCCCTGTTTATATTACAGTTATATATCACCTACGTGCTAATTTTTGGTATTAAGATTTAGGGTTTCAAACATAGAACTAATTGAGGAAGATGGTTGCATCCTTCATCGCCCTATTTCTCCTCCTTGTTACATGCGACCTCACCATCCCCATCCTCCTTCATTGCCTCCGTCACCTCGCTTTCCTTGACAACCTCAACCCCGAGTTTGGCTAGAGAATAACACCAGCCTTGAATATCCCGGCTTGAAACTTCCAAACCTTTAGTGGATGCCTGCTCTACCATATTAATCCTGGATTAAGGCACACTAACACTCGCAAACCTCTTGGTTGTTGCCACCAATTCATGCATATCCTACTCATACTTAGCTTTGATCTCTTTCAACTCTTTATCGAGATTAAAGCTCCGCTTGACATTTTTCCCAACATTGGAACTGGTAACACCAGCTTTCTTCATGCGCTGAATCCCCTGTAAGCTTCCTTGCCTTTCCACTCAGCCTCTCCAGCCCTTCTCTCAGCATCCCCAATAGTCTCCATAAGTTTTCCGAGAACCTATGGAATATGAACATTTATGAGATCTAGGGATATCAATATACCACTAAGGATCTTGAAACACACTTACCGACTGAACCGTGGCTGGTATCTTTTTACAAGCCCCTCAGAGTTCAGGTTCTCTACAAGCCAATATCTATCACTCCAGTAGGCTTCCTCTTCTTATCGTCTGATGCCTTAGAACAAAGCAATGGAACTCAAGCCTTGGAAGGAGTGGGAGTAGCAGTTTCCTTCTTCACCAAAGCATCACCAGAGATGAGACTGTCAATGTTAGACAACCTAAAGTTGGGGATTTCTCTGAATATGCAGATTATTAAGGATGTGATAACATGAATTTATGAAAAATATAGAATAATCCTTACTTGAAGACATAGTGGACTCTAAAAGTTGGGTATCCAAGCTTGTTTCACTGGTTGCAAGACCTAGATTGCAAGATCTTTCGACAGTCAGAATCTTCAACAACTCTTTTATCTTCTTATTAGTATCTTCTTTTGCGGGAACAATCTCAGAGAACTTAGGAGCTGCATTAAAAACACAAAGTTTCTAAATTAAAAATCAACAGTTTTAAAAGAAATTTTTTAACTAAAACCTACCCTTCTCCACCCAATATTGGGGCAAATCACTCTCAACAGGTATGGCTAGCACTACGTGTAAACAAAGAAAATCTGGCCCTTCCAATGAGGATCATTTTGGGTGGCTTTTGAAGTCAAGGGGTTTGGTCAGATTTTACTTGCAGGAGAAAACGAGAAGAACCATGAGTTCATAAGTTGTAAACCCTAGTTGATTCTTGGATTCCAATGGATAGAGAGGGAGCATTGTTTAAAGTATCCATCATGAACAGGGTGTGCCAAATCACAGGCATGGCTTGAGAATATCTTCATCTTTGAAAGTGCAGATTTTCATTTTAGTCTTTTTTATTCAATTTTGTTAAATTAATAAGAGAAACAGAGGCAACACAACACTTAGTCGGCTCCCGGGATATACAACTGATCAAGGGCTTTCCTCATAAATACCTTGTGTTGTGTGTCACATTGCATTGTCCTGAGCATTTACAACATTATCTCTACCATTTTCATTGTTATCTCAAAAAGCACACTATCTCATATTCAGATTTAATCACAAATTTGCTTTAGTAAATTTCCGAAAATTGTATTTGACTCATACTTACTCTCAAAGTTATCAAATTTACATTATGATGCCATCTTATAATTAGCATTCCAACTACAGTCCCCTGTATTTTTCATAAGATGCCCTCAAGAAGAAACGTTTCACTATCAAAGGCTTCAAAACCTCTCGTTTATTTTCCCTTATATACATAGTTTATTCCATGCATTTACACCTTCTTCTATCCAACACTTTATGTGAGACACGCTCCTGGTCTCAAATTAATACTCAAACATCTGATCCCACAAATGTTTTAATCAACAAATGATCTTTGTAAGCTATCCGTAGATCATTATTTACAGTGGCAAATATTTTTTTTCCTCAAAACTAACCTTCAATTTCAAACATTTACAAAATGACCCTTTTGGTGATAATTAATCTTTGTTAAAAAAAATATTTGATTTTCAATAATTTTGAAAGGAACTTGTTAAACTTTCCAAAATAATCAAAACATCAGAGAACATCCTCAACTTTTCTCGAAGATTCATAACCAACCCTATACTTACTTTTACCAATTCACAAGAATTATCCAACCTAACCCAACTTAGACTATATTACCCATCTTCAACAGTCCATCACCTTTGCACAACTCAATATCTATTTTTGAACAAATCCCTCCTATCTCCGGAACGATTAAGCATTTCAAATCCTCATACACAATTGTATACCAAAACCTCGTCATAGAAATAATAAACTACATAACCTAGAACATTAGGTTCTGAGGATCTTATCATACACTTTGTCAAATCCCTGCAACCTTGTCTTGCTATAAAACATGAATTGTTCTGTAAAACTATATCTTTCTATAAAACATGAATTCTTCCATTAAACTTGATTTCCCTATAAAACAAAATTTTCTAAGAATCTGATCTCTCTACAAAGTTTGATTCCCCATGAACATGATTACTTATGAACATGAATACATGTGAATTTGATATTCCATTTCATAAGAACTTGATCTATTCCATGATTACCTACAAATGTGATTCCATGTAAAACTTGATATCTCATTACTTGTGTATTTGATATTCCATTACATAAGAACTCGATTTGTTCCATGATTACCTGCAAATGTGATTACTCGTGAAACTTGATACTTCATTACTTGTGTATTTAATATTTGATACATAAGAACTTGATCTATTCCATGATTTCCTACAAATGTGGTTACATGTGAAACCTGATATTTCATTACTTGCGTATTTGATATTCCATTACATCTGAGCTTGATATTCCATTATGTACAAAATTTGACTATTCCACGAACACGATTACATGCAGATTTGACGTTCCACGAACTTGATTTTACATAGTTTGATCATCTTTGAACATTAATTACCTGTGGACATTAGTTATTTATGTACATTGTTATTCATGAAACAATTTGTTAGCTATAAACTAGCCATCCATAAATATTGGCTTTCTATGACTTTGGTTATCTACAACCACGACCACTTACGAACTTGGTCTCTTAGTAGAAATCAGGAGCCATGACATTGGTTACTAGTGAACCTGGTTACCAAGACACATGGCTATCTAATATTAGTTCAACTTTTGTGACACAACAGTTATAAATAGAAGTTTTGGAGTTTATTTTGACCCTCACATAACAACATGAACTATGTGACGAATCGAGTAATCATGGACGTACACATAATTATAAAATTTGGTGCATTGAAATCATAGTTAGTTATCCCGTGTGTTATGGATGTGATATGATAAAGGCATGGTGCATACACCGATGGTACTTTTTATATATAAGAGTCTCTGTTATATTGGCAAGCGTAGCATTGTTCGAGTCACTAGAAGTCCTGTGTTGTTTTTTACCTTGACCAATGTTACTAGAATCTTTATTTAGTGTTTATATTAGACCCTTTTTTAAAAACAAATTCAAAACAACAAGCTATTACCATTCCAACTCCAAATGATGCATCCCATCTTTGAAAATTCAAAATATATATCAATCATGTCCTGATATCTCCAACAATCCAATTAGGGGTGCTTCGATTCGAATTCAAAATATTTAAAATCCGAATTAATTCATTTCGATTATCAAGAATTCGAGTTCGAATTCGATTCTCGAGCCTAGTAAATCGAATACGAATTGAATACAAATTTATAATTTTAAACTTGTTTCGATTCGAAATTAAAAATTAAAATATACATATGTATTTATTATATTTATGTATAATACACACATATAACTTTACTTTTGGCTATAGTATAAATAAATCTATAATTTATTCTAAGTCTTTATAGCCTGTTACCAAGCCTGAATAGCTAATAACTTAAATCTATCTTTAATATATCAGTTCTAACCTAACTTATTTGCATCATCCACGACCATAACTTAACCCACTAAGGCAACACCACCACCATCACCCATTGGCCATACTCGTGTTGCCCAGCCACCATTCCTCATCCATTATCACCGCACCAACCACCATTCTGCATCCCTCATCAGCGCACCAACCACCATCCCACATCGCCACACCAGTCACCGTCACGCATCGCCGCACCAATTTTGAACTTTTTTAATGTGATATTGTGATTTATGGCTGCTTTAAAATCTATACTTGGTGTTAAAGTTGTGATTTTATAGTTTTTTACATTTTTAAATGAATCTGAATCAAAACGGATTTCTTAGAATTTATCCGAATTCGAATTTCAAATGAATACGAATCGAAATCAAATCGAAGTCTTTATTCGAATACGAACTAGAATTGAATTGGCTAGTTTTTAATCAAATACGGATTCAAGTAAAAAAAATATTCGAAAAAATTGTTTCGAGTAATTCGAGAATTCGTTATTCAATTCCATGAACACCCTAAATCCAATCCTCTATTTTCATCCATCTTTAACTTTGGCATCGGATCAATTCCTTATGTGAGCAGTCATCACTTGTTATCTAAAATCTTTTTTTTTTAAACAGGCTATATCGTTACTCCTCTAAACTCAATGATATAAGCCATAACTTTTTGCATTTCCACCTTTTTCAGTCCTCACACCCATATCCAACAATTTTCTCCAATTAAATTTTTTGGAAAATTCCCAAAAATAGAGGAGATGCTAACATCCAGGATATTCCACCTATGAATACTCGTATTGTATAATATGTTGTCAAACATAACCAGGGTAAACTTGTAACATCCCGAAAATTCGCCAAGTAATTATTTAGACGCATTGACTACTCAGATTTTTATGGAATGAGCCTGTTAACGAGTTCTGGCACATAAAACTATTTAATGGATTTAAATGTTTTGATGTATAGTTCAGAGATAACCTCGGAGACGGATGCATGAAACGGAGCTATGGGGCTATCAGAAGCAGGTTTAGTAGCTTTGGGATAAGTTAAATTATAGGAGGCGTATGGAAATTTAAAGGAACTTGAGGGACTAAATTATACCATTGGTAGTTGTACAACTTTGAGTTTAGATTGTAATTAAATGAGAGTTAAGGGGGTTCATATGAAAAATTCTAGGATCCACTTTCCCGCCAGTCTCCATAGTTTTCTAGGTGTGGGTATGTTTCCGAGAAGCATGATCTCGGTTTAGTGCCCCACTCGATCAAACACAGGTACAATTTGCGGCAGATTTCTTTAGAGCATATATATGTCTATGCACCGTGTGAGTAAACTCGTAACAACGTAATCTCGTAAGCTTGGTTTCCCTACGGTTTGATGATGTTGTATAGTGATTACGAGTAACCACATCTGTGAGTGCATGAAACACTACTTTGGTGATTACTGTAAATGGCTGCGCAAATTAATTCCTTTGGAATAATTTTTGGCTGACATCGGTGGGTTGAGTTCAAATAAAAAGCAAAACAAAAGCAAGCTATAACTTGCTAGTAGGTCCCAAAAGTCATGGAAAGAAAGAAGCAGGCGTACAAGCAATCAAAAGCCTTGATCGAAGTAATGAAGTAAGCAAGCACACTAGTTTGTTAATTAATTTAACACACACATACCCCTCAATTCTCTCAGCAAAAATTGGTTAGTAAACACCAAAAATCCAACATGATGATTAAATTACACATACATACACACACCTCAAATCTCTCAACTGGGATTTTATAATTTAGTTTAGATTTGGGTTAAATTGGGATCATATGAGGGGATCTAAAGAATATTAGTAACTTAGACCGCTTTATCTTAGGGGGAACGGGGCGCCCCCGTTGTCATCATCCACCACACGTGGTAACACGTGAAACACCATCCCGTCTTGTAGCCATAACGCGTGAACATTAAATTCCGTTGTAGCCATAACGAGTTGTAAGCATACCGTGAAGAGTGGAGCATGATGGGTGTGGTGAGTGATAGAGAGTGATGAGCACCCCCACTAAATTCCATCACTAGTGATGGAATTTGGCTCGATGACGTGGCGAAACTTCATTGTAAGTTGTGAGTGAAGAGTGAGTGGTGAGTGATGGGCGCCCCTACCTCTTAGGTTGTTAATTTGCTTGGATTGTGTTGCATTTTGACCCTCTAGTTTTTTGATTTTGCAAGCTCTAAGATAAGGTGGGTGCATAGTTTCTCTTTCATTACCTACATTTTGGGATGATCTATGTATTGTCAGAAAACTAGTAAATTGCCCCGTACGTTGTCGCGGCGTTTCGAAAAAAATTGTGCTAAACTTAGAACTTAAAATGTACATAAAAGTATGCAAGAAAACGTATTATATTTGACCCTACTTATTTTAGGAAAAAAATTATGTTAAATGTAAACCAACCGAAAACATACATAATAATAAGCATAAAAAATATTATATTTGATCCGACTCATTTCCTGGAAAAAATTACGTCGACACGTAAGTCAACTTAAATTTATACTCGCATAGACACAAAAATAAACACGTAAAACTCGATTACAAAGTTTTTTTTTAAAAAGTTAAAGGGCTATAAGTGTGATACTAAAAGTTGAAGGATATAAGTATGAAAATACAAGACAAAAAAACTGAAAGTCACTATTCATGCTAGTTGATAATTGCATTATAGGATTTGAGTCAACTCGCCCGTTGCTGTGAGATAATAAACCCAAAATACATCTTATGTAACCGATTCCGAATGAGTGGAAGCAGTATGTTCTTTTCAATCGATTCAACCCAACCACTTCTTCTCTCATGTAAAAGGATATGTAGTTTATTATCCCGAAGTAGGCCAAAAAGGTGCTTGTTTCCTAAAAATAGATTTATTCTTATACAAAGTTTAAACACATATTTACTGATTTGAAACTCGGTTAATCAATAGATTAATTATTATTATTTTTATTTTATATATAATTATTATTATTGTTATAATTATAATTTGTCAACACATTAACACCAGATAACTTTTAGCATTTTCAAATATGACCACAAGATTTCTTTTAGTATTTATTTGAGGCGGTGAAATATCACCTTTGTGCAAATTATTACTCTACTCTTAAAAAATCAACTTTAGGAATACTTACTTTTTTCTTTTTTCCAAATTCGCCACACGTTATTGTTTTTTCACGTTGATCATAAGTTTTTTTTCCTAAATTGACCACAAAACATTTACATTTTATATATATAGGTCTTTTACACTTTTAATATTTTAATATTATTATAATAATTACTCTATTATTAAAAAATCAGGTTTAGGAATAGTTACCTTTTTCTTTTTTTCAAATTGACCACAGGTAAATTTTTTTTCCACATTGACCATAAGTTTTTTTTGTTTTTACCAAATTGAATTTTTTTTAAATTGACCACAAGTTATTGTTTTTTCACATTCACAATAAGTTTTTTTTTGTTTTTTTCAAATTGACCACACAAGATTTACATTTTATATATATAGTTTTTTTACAATTCTCGAATCCATCATTCCATTACTCTATTATTAAAAACCAAGTTTAGAAATAGGTAGCTTTTTAATTTTTTAAATTGACCACAAGTTATTGTTTTTTCACATTGATCATAAGTTTTTTTTTTCCAAATTGACCACACAAGATTTACATTTTATATATATAGTTATTTACAATTTCATTATTTTAATATTATAGTAATTATTATTTTTTTACTTTTTAAGTTAAATACATTTTCATTTTTTTCTTAACTTTAACGATTTTTTTGGTATCAAGGGTTGGGATAAGCTTGGTGTCAACCGGTATCGAATCGGTACGGGTATCGAAAGTACTCCGGTCGGTCCTGTTTTGTATCAATACATGAAGGTAAAAACCGGCACCAGCCTGGTACAGAAAGCGCCAAAAGTCGGTACCGAATTGATATTGAAAATCTTTTAGTTCGGGAAATTCGGTATTACTACCCGGTACCATTTGCTCATCCCTGATCAGGGGTACCGTACGAACAACGGTATCGTACAACTTTTTTTGTTGATTTTCTTCAACTTTTAATGATTTCTTTTTTTTAGTTTCAATGGTAGGGATGAGCTCAGTACCAACCGATACCGAATCGGTACTTGTACCGATAATATCGGTTATGGTACCGGTGTATGAAGATAAAAACCGCTACCGGGAACGCCAAAAGTCGGTACCGAATTGGTACTTAAGATCTTTCGGTTTGGGAAATTGAGAACCGATACCCAGTACCATTTGCTCATATTTGACCACTGGTTTCATACGAACAACATCATTACCATACAACTTTTTTGGTTGATTTTCTTTCAGTTATTTTTAGTTTTTTTTCTATATTTTTTTATTCTTGTCAGTGGTTCCATGCGCAACGCGGTCGTAGTGATCTCAAAACACATGTAAACACAGACTAAATAACAAAAAAGTTTGCCGCAACGCGACGACATTGACAAAACCTAGTTAATTTAAAGATGAAGGGAAGGTGGTGTTTGGCATCAAAGGTATTTTCCAATTGACACTAATAAATTAATTTAACTGTTAGTTTTAAATAAGTAATTTTATCTAAACTTGATATGAATTTTATCACAAAATATATTCTTCACAATCACAATGTATTCTTTGAGTTACATAGAAAGTTACAACAGGAAATAAAACAACTTAAGTAAGTAAAAAATAATTAGAAATATCATATTATTTACCGGCATTGTATTCGTTTTTATGGTTTTCTTGACGTTGATTACCCATTTTGTTTATTTATTTATATAGTATAATAAACGTTTTATAAAATTCCAATTATACCGTCACGATTTGCTTAGTATTATCTATGATTCGATAAAAATTATATTCGAACGGATTTAATATAGTTGATTTTATCGTAACAAACCGAAAATATACCGACCAATCAATATCAGTAGCGGTACTATATTCATTATTATAGTTTTGCTCAAGAAGTATAAAATTTGTTAAACACACAGTTGTACTCGCAATGAAGTATCTTTTTAGTATCGTGCTATGAGTTTCGGTACCATACAGGTATCGTAACAAACCGAACCCATACCAGTCGAACAACACCGATACTGGTACGAGTATTCGTTTTTATAGTTATTAGTCAATGTAAAACACGTGTCAATTGCTATGCCGAGTGCCGGTACCATGCTGGTGCTGTAATGAACCAAACTGATACTGACTTAGAGCCCGCCGCAAAGCACGGATGAATTCCACTAGTTAAAACAATTTACTGATTTGAAACTTGGTTAATCAATAGTTTAATTAAAACAAAATACCAATTAAAGAAGACGTTAGAACACAAAAAAAAATAAAAAAATAAAAAGATCACGTTTGTCGTCTTCATTATAACAAAATTTGAATTTCACCCACCTGCTTCTTTCTTTTTATCTTTCCACAAACACAAACACAAACAATAAACGCACACAACTCTGTTCTCGCCAGTTCCGCTTAAAGCAGGGCCGTATCCGAAAATCACAAAAAAAAAAAATTGGCCATGTGCAAGATAAAAAGTTTGGGCCCTATTTATTAATCTATTACAATTGTTTATTGATTTGAGCCAAGTCATTAATCTATTATACACACTAAAACAGTTGGACATTCGCGTGTTTCGTTCATAATCTAGGCCATTTAAATGATCTATGTAAATGGTTAAATGAGAAAAAAAAAACTTACAAATTTAAACAACAAAACATATAAACTTTTTCTATATAAATGGTTAAATGTGGAAAAAAAAGAACTTAGAAATGAAGCTCAAATTTGAAAGTGAAAATTTTTAAATTTAAACAAGAAAACATGTAGATAGCTAAATGAGAAAAAAAAAACCCCCTTACAAATCGATGATGTCTTTACATATTTGAAACTAAAGGCTAAAAAAATAAGTTTTGTGGGCCTTCACCTTGTTTATAAAGTATGCTAAATGCCTAAATCAAAACCTTGAGGCCCAAACAAAACATGGAGCAACCCAAGAAGAACCCAAGAAAAGCAAAAGGGAGAAAACTACAACTAGTGGGATTCGAACTATGAACGAAGGTGTCTATAAACAAGTGCTCCTTCAATTTAGGTGAAGAGTTCATTTGTGTATACTAGTTCTACAATAAGTTTATATATAAAAAATACATATACTTTTCAAACATTTTGGGTCCTCGGGTATTTTGGGCCTTGTACGGTGGCACCACCCGCACAGGCCCATAGCCGGCTCTGGCTTAAAGTATAATAACTCAACAATTTTGTCGGTGAAATGCTTCTGTTTTCCATATAAAATTTCAACTTTCGTTCTGAATATCTAACACAGAATTTGAAACCGATCCCAAAGCGACAACAACGAAGTCCACCACTCTGGTGGACGTGGTTCAGCGGCGTAGGCGATGGTTACCTATTGCCGCCACGGAAGACCGCCGAGTATGGGGTTCTCTCTTTTCTTTTATCATTCCGGCCGTCCTCTTTCTCTCGTAGTGGCGGATCTAGACAAAAATTTTAGGGTAACGTTTAAATTTCTTTTACCGCACTTCATACAATGTAAGGTAAACAAAAATAGAAAGCGGGTAATAAATAAATTTGAACACATACCTAATAGATTTCTCCTCTTCGGTTTTAAAAGCTTGAAATCGAGCCATTAAATCCTTTTCTTTTACTTTATCAAAAGTTGTATTACATTTTCGACCGAAACTTTTCACAAGAACTAATTTTCAATATAAAAATGAGATTTGTTGAAAGAACTTTTTCTATTATCAAATATATTCGTTTGCAACATGTACAAAAAATCTAAGATTGCCAGCCGGAAAGTGTCAGAAAGGGGCGCTTTTGCTTCATTGTTCAAAAAAAAAATTGGTGAGGACGAAAGTTGAGACCAAGAGTGTCAACAAGTTTCAATCGCTAATCAAATAGTAGACGGAAGTGTGCGGTTCGAAACAAATTACATAACATTGTCAATTATTTAACTTCTTTTCATCGATTTTAAAATAATATATTTATAGATTGTACACTCTTCAAGCTGCATATGACTTTGTCCATCATGCTCAATATGAAATGATATTACTATTGTTTTAAAATAAATTTTATGAAACCTAAAGAGAATAATATTTTAGAAAATCAATGAAATCAGATTAACTAAAATAAAAATGATTTTAAAGTAAAAATTTAATTATATGATTAAAATGTAAACTTTAAAAAAACTACTTCGATGGCTTAGTTGAAACTTTAATTGTTGTGAACAAAAGGTTTATTATGATACATTCATCACAGAAATAGATTTATTACTTTTTAATTAAACTGTAGTAAACTAGATGGTACTTAAAAGAATATCGACACATGTTTTACATCGACCGAAAATCATAAAAATAAATTTAAAGTGAACAGCAGGAAAAATTGATTTAAATTAATTAATGGAAATGTAAACGTTATCTTAAATATAATTTTAATGAAAAAGTAACCTAAAATTAAACAATAAACATAAAAAAGTAAAAAATAAATACAATAAGGTCTAGAAATAAATTCAAGACAGAAACAAAAAAGTTTATAGGATGAAAGCATTATTCGCACAACTTGATGATTGTAATTTACGTCAAAACGTAGACCAACCGAAAACATACATAAAAATAAGCAAGAAAACGAATTATATTTGACCCGACATGTTTCTGAAGAAAATTTACTTCGAATCAGAAACCAACTGGAATTTATACAGACACCTACATTAAATTAAGCATATAAGAAAATAGTTACGGCGATGTCGAAACGTAAAGTGACTCGAGTTTATATCGTTTAATTAAAACGTATTATATTTGACCCGACTCATATCTGGAAAAAAAATTACATCAAAACGTAGACCAACTGAAAACGTACATAATAATAAGCATATAAACATGTTATACTTGACCCAACTTATTACTCGAAAACGTTTACGTCTAAACCTAAATTTATTTGAATTTACACCAATGCGTACATAAAATTAACACGTAAAACTCGATTACAAAATTTATAGAAATTTAAGGGGTTGGAATTGTTAAAGCTAAAAGTTGAGAGGTAAAAGTATAAAAAACTAAAAAGAAAAAAGTAAAAAAAAGCAAAAAAAATTGATGTAACTTACAAATCTTATATAGTATAATTGAAAGTTTACACTTTTCAATTTGATATAATGGCATGTTTGTCATCTTTTTTGCAAATTGTGTGACATTAAGTATTTATTATTTTAAGCTCACTCATTAACTGTCATCAATCGAACGTTAGTATAGCACTCTTTAGTTAATATGATTTACTATTTGCAAATTATGTGACATTATGTGATTAGATTTCAGCATTGTAGCGTTATAGGATTAACAACCTTGTCATTTTGTTTTTTTTTCATTTTTTGTTTTTGTTTTGTTTGCGGAGTTCGTGGGGGATGATTGAAATTGCACACTATTACGAGGTTAACCATTTTGAGTTCCTCACTATCAAATCAACTAATAAGGTTTGAGTGCACCCTAGTATCATGTATGTTTTACCGATATCTGCTAGACTTCTTGCATTGCCATATAAATCGAGTAACATCAACTGTTTTGCTATACTTAAACCTAGGGCTCACAATTCTGACACGAACACGATACACGACACAAACCTACACGAAGTTGTCATGTTTCGTGAACAGGTCGACACAATAAGACCTTAACAGGTTTCGTGTCTAAACAGGTTAAAACCCGTTAACCTGTTAAGACCCGTTAACTACATGTTATTAATTAAAAATTTAAAAATATTATATGTGGGTGTGGATATGGGGTCATTAGTCGTGGGACCTGAGATGAATTATACACAAACACACGCGGTTCTTTTTCCACAATCCAAACCCGAATTTTTCAATCTCTCTGACAAACACCACCATTCCCATCCAGTCGTATTCGTGTCTTAAACAGGTCGTATGATACGTTGGTAATTTTTTCGTGTCTTAACAGGTCGTTTCATGTAACCTGATTATTAACAGGTTCGTGTTCGTGTTTTGAAAATTTGACACGATAAGATTTTGTGTCGTGTTCGTGTTTACGGTTTCGGGTTCGTGTCTTATCGTCTTCATGTCTTAACAGGTCGGGTTGACCCGTTTGCCAGCCCTACTTAAACCCTATGTTCTCACCAACTTCATTGAAGTTAACACTTGATTTTCACATGTTTCAGGTTGTAATGTTTGATGATTTCATGATTGCTTTCACATAGAATGCCTGGGATATGCCTTTAGTTTTAATATAATTTGGAACATTTTTTTTAAATTTTAAACAAGTTGTTTGTTTGGTTTAATTGTTGAATATTTTAATTTGGATTTATAAAATATTTAAGTTTCAATAGTATGATCATGTGTCATGGACAATCTATCAAACGTATTGGCCCAATGTTTCTGCCATTGGTTGGGATGTTACAAAAGACAACTTTGAAAATGGTAAGCCAAAACAGCCCACACGCTGACAATTTACAACCCGTCTTTTGGCCACTAAGGTGTCCTCCACATGAAGATTTATGAACTAATTAGACGATTGTTGGTATCAGCTCTAACACAATTATGGATGATCAGACCAGCTCCAACTTTAAAAAGATCTGGCTCGTCCTAGATATAATGCTTGGCTTGTGACAGGAAGTGTGCTCTTTTCTTTCTAGGCCAATGATATGGTATTGTACATGTCGCGACATAATTAGCAAAGTTAGCATATCATGGCTCAATCTCAACCGATAACAAGTATTCATCAGGAAATTACTCATTTATTTCAAGTGAGATGTCCTCTTGATCCACCGAGATCCTTGACAAGTGGTCTGCTACCACGTTTTCATATCCTTTCTCATCCCTGATTTCCAAATCAAACTCTTGCAACAATAGGATCCACCGAATCAGTCTCGGTTTGGCATCCTTTTCCCCATTAGGTAGCGAATTGTACTATGAGCAAAATAAAGAATTACTTTGTTACGCCAAATATAAGACCGAAATTTGTCTAAAGCATAGACAACAACAAGAAACTCCTTCTTTGTAGTTGTGTAATTCAACTATGCATTAAAGAGGGTTTGGCTTGCATAGTAGATAACTACCAGTATTAACTCTTTGACCTAATACACCCTGATTGCAAAATTACTTGCATCACACGATTTTAAAGGGACGTGTCGATTGTAAGATTGGGGCCTGTACAATCTGTTCCTTTAACATTTTAAAAGATTTTTAACATTCTTCATTAAACTCAAATGGAACATCTTTGAAAATTAAGCTGCATAAAGGGTTGGTGATGACGCTAAATCCTTTAATTAACCTACTGTAGAACGCGGCGTGTCCTAAAAAGGAATGGATGCCCTTAACACTAGTCGAGGGTGGCAATGTTGAGATTACTTTAATGTTAGCCTTATCTACTTCAATCCCCGGACTCAACATGTCCGAAAACAATACCCTTTTGAACCATGAAATGGATCTTCTCCCAAGCTAACACCAAGTTAGTTTCCACACATTTTTTCAAAACCTTAGACAGTTCATTAAGACAGAACTCAAATTATGACCCAAATACTGATAAGTCATCTATGAAAATTTCTAAAACATCCACGACCATATCTGAAAAGATACTCACCTCACCTTTGAAAGGTGGTTGGGGCATTACACAACCCAAATGGCATTCTTAGAATGCGAAAGTACAATATGGGCACATAAATATGGTCTTTTCTTGATCATCAGGAAGAATTGCTATCTGATTAAAACCTGAATAGCCATTTAGAAAGCAGTGAACTTCTAACCTAATAGTTTCTCTACAATCTCATCAACAAAAGGCATAGGAAAGTTATCTTTGATGTGGCATCATTTAATTTCCTATATCAATACACACACGCCACCCGGTTACCCGCCAGGGGGTTATTTTCTTACCACTCTCACTCTCAATTACCAATATTCCTACTTTCTTGGGTATTGTCTGGGTTGGACTGACCCATGCATTGTCTGTAATGGGACAGATAATCCGTGCATGTAACCACTTGAGCACCTCCTTCTTCACTACCTCGTACATGTTGGGATTAAGTCTCCTTTGTGTGTCCTCGTGGGTTTAGCATCTGCATCAGTGATTATTGTATGCATAAAAATGGAAGGACTAATACCTTTTAAATTGTTGAGTTTCCAACCACTAGCAGCTTTGTGATTCTTAAGCACCTTCAGTAGTGCTTCCTCTTGTTGTATGTCTTGATTGGCTGTAATAATGACCCGGAGAGTCTTATTCTCCCCCAAGTAAGCATATTTCTAATGCTTAGGCAGCTCCTTCAACTCCGCTTGTGGACGACTAACTTGTGAAGGCCTCAACACCAAAGAAATTTCAGCCGGTAGATTCTCTTCATGATGACTCTATTGAGGTACATTATCTTTTAATGCCAACACCTCCAAATTTCTTGCCTCTTCCTACAAATCATGCTCGTGCTCCTGTTTAGGCTTGTTATAGACAAAACACATTTGTTTCACCCTCAATATGAGGATGGCACCCATCAACGATGTCTTCCATAAAGCATTCATCACTAACAAGAGAGTCAGATGCATTAGAAAACACATTAAGGTAATCCTTCCTATTACCAAAAATCATATCGACTGTACTAGATCGACAAACAATTAAGGAACGTGCAGTGGCTAGGAAAGGTCTGCCCAAGATCACATTAGGTTACTGAACCATCAGAAGACACATAATAATAAAATTCTTCCACCTTCGCAATCATATCACGAACTATCCCTCTGGGATCTTAAGGGTCAAATCAGCTAGAACCACAGTGGTATCAGCTTGACGTACTGGACCAAAGTCATATTGGCCATATAAGCTCCATGAAGGATACTTACACTTACTCAGAGGTTCAACAATGCCTTAGTCATTTTAAAATCACTTACTTGAATGGGTATTAATGTCGAACCTGGCTCTCAGAATTTTGGTGGAAGAACCCTAGTCAAAATGACACTAACATGTTCAATTAAATCAAGTTTCTTAGGAAAGTTATTGTGCCGTTTCTATGTACCCATATCCTTCAAATACTTTGCATAAGCCGAAACCTGTTTGATTGCATTTTTAAAAAAATTCCCATAGTTCCTCTTGTTGAGGACCCTTTTTGTTAACTGTCCCTTTTTTAAATTGTTCTATTAAAGCTTTAGGGAAAACGAAACTCGAGTTGGTTCCACTTCCTTGGATGGAAAAATTTCAGATTTTTCCATAGACTTATTAGTAGTGACATGTTTAACTTTTTAAACACGTACAATATTCAACTCATCCTCACTTACTTCATTCTCATCAATTTCCTCAACCACACCATCAGCCAATTTTGGCGGAGGTTCAGACTTACTATAGGACTTACCACTTCTAAGAGTACTTACCTGGTTGACATGTGTATCACTAGGCATCTTTCCATTGCTTTTTTTCAATTCTGCAAACTAATCCTGCTAACTGATCAACCTGCAGAGTTAAAGAGTGAATCGATTTGTCACATACCTCATTTGTTTGCTTGATTGTTTGCAGGTCCTGCTAATCAGTTTCAACATCTCCATCACATCACTAATACCCTGATTGTAATTACTCTGGTAACCCTGATCACTACCCCCTTGATAGTTATTCTGATTACGGGATGGAAATGGTTGGTTGCTACCTCTCTAGTTACTACCTTGAAAATTTACATTACCCTGGTTATTAGCATTTCCATAACTAAAGTTTGAGTGGTTCCTAAGTCCTAGGTGATAGAAGTTGGAATTCATGTTATGATCCCCCCCCCCCCCCCCCGAACTTGGATAACCTCGTAGGAATCACCAACTATACTAGGGAAACTATATGCTTTTATGACCTAACTCACCACAGTGATAGCTCGCCTCTCCAAATACTTTCAATTTACCTGTTCATCATTAGTACTAAATGTGCCATTGTAAATAGAATCCAAATATTGGCTTCGTCTTGTGTCAAACCCTTAACAAAAGAATTTATTAGTTCCCACACTTGTAAATCATGATGAGGACAATTATTTAACATCAATTTAAAACGAGTAAAAGCCTTATGGAATAACTCACCTCGCTGCTGTCGGAAGTTCTTGATGTTCTTTGTAGCATCATTGGTTCTTTAAGTAGTCTAGAACTCATCTAGGAATTGTTTTTGCATCTCTCTCGAAGTACGAATGGAAGCTGAAGGTAAAGCGTGAAACCATTGTTGAGCCTTGTCTTCCAAAGTGAACTTGAAAACCACCAGTTTCACATAAGTTAGAGTGAATCGATGTCCTCCTATCATGTTGCATCTCGCATCATATTTCCTGAGATGCATGTAAGGTTCATCAGTTGCTTTCCATGTTACTTTGGTAAGCTCTGAATAGCTTGAGACCTCACCTCAAACGTTCAACCCAATAATTGTGGAACAACTACTGCAAAGGGGTTGTTTACTATGGTTGGCCTAAGTGGCTCTCAACTCCTCTAATTAGGCCTTTAAAAAATCTCCTAGGGATACCATCATGGTGTACTTGTCTAACCAGGTTATTCCTATGGTCTAGTCTTAGTAGGATGTTCACTGGTTACTGCTGGAGTGGTATGGGTTGGTACTGTAGGATTTGAACCTTGGGATAAGTTTGGTAATTCTGCTTTGGGTACCCATGTTCAGTCTGATTCTGACCCTAAACTAACTGTTGATTTTCCTTTTTGCCTCAAGTACTCTTCAAACCCCTCATACTCATCATCATAACCTCCCAAAACTATACCCTGAGTGAACTGAGGGGGAGGCTGTTGGGGTGGAGGGTTTTGTTTTACTGGTAAGGGTGGTTGTTGTTGTTCTACCTGAGACGTTATTCTCACATATGGAGAAGAGTACTAAGTCACGGGTTGTTGGATGAAAGGTTGATTCTGTGAAGAGGTTTGACCTAGTGGTTGAAAGGTTTCAAACTTGAAGAAGGGTGGCATAAGTGGGATCTGAGTGGTGGTTTGGGTTTGGGCAGGTGGTGTTTGTTGAAGTGGGCTAGATTGTTGGAATACACCAGTCGTATGTGAAGAATAAGTGGGTGCATTAGAAGCCTGCTCTGATATGACTAGGTCAGGTTGTCTCTTAGGGTTACTTAAACCATCCTTCTAACTTTGGAGATTGTTGTGATGTGGACAGTTCGGTTCTTGTTGAAACTCAGTTTTGACGGGTTGTTTTCTTGATTTATGGATTCAAAAGTAGTGGTGATGACTTTACTGAATGCCTTGAAAAGTATACGGTTAATTATCTTTCTACTAAATTAACTAAGTACTGAAGCAAAATATGTTTGCTTGTTGGTTTGAAAAAAATGCAAATAAAATTATGTGAGAAAAAATAATTAGATTTGGAAAAGCAATTCCTACCGGGGATTCAGATTATAGGTTTCACAAAAAAAAAATCATTTTAATTACTAAAACACCACATAGACATGGCCGTGGGCTGATTAGAATAACAATGAAAAACAGTTTTAATAATAACCGTACAATCTAAATGTTCGTTCACAAATACCAACTACCCACCTAATTACCAACCTGCTAACGATGCAAGAAATCGCCAACATGTTTGATAAAAGACAGATAATTCATATATAAGAAAACCTTTAACTAATCCAAACACAAGTAGTCAAGATATACATGTTTATAACATAATCAAACAAAGTCTAACATACAACACCTAATAATCTTTCACCCGGGAGAAGTCACGAAGTGTTTAGCTGCTCATGTTTTTTTTATCATAGCTTCAATCTTCAAGCTAGAACAATCTTGCACGAAGAAATCAGAAGAACTTGATACTGGAACACAAGAATCCCCTATGGGAAGCCTGGAAGCCATCTAGAATCTAATAATACGAATTAGCTTGATTCCTAAGCTTAGTTAGTCAAAACGTACATTTTCTCGATTTAACACTCCCCTGCGTGTGGCAACGGATCTTCTCTTGCTCTCTCTCTCTCGCGCGCACGCTACACGCGAAAGTGTGTCTTTTCATAATTTTTCAAATTTTTATCCTTGAACTTCTTTGTGTGCTCGTTTTCTCCAATTTAAACCTCGGTTTTGGTACTTTTAAACCACGAACTCCTGCACGACACCATACAAAATAAGTACACTAAAACATAACGAAAACAACTCGATAATTAACTAAAATAGATATAAAACTAATACATTTACACAATGTTATTACCAACACATCCTTAGTCTGCACATGTCCCTTCCTGATTTTGATTTTGGCGAGTTCGCTAATAAGGACACCACCCCTCCAAAGGCTCAAAATACTTTGGTGAGTGCCCAATATAATAAAGCCTCCCAGAGTTTGGGAGAGAAGTTTGACATATCTCTGCTCAAGAAAGTGGTGTTAGAGTGTCTACGGGGCCCACATGCATAAGATTTCCTGACCGTTATCCCCATTGAAGGGTTGGGTAGACACATACCAGCGGTGGAACTTTGGGCCATCCTTAAATACCGGTTAATGCTCCCTTAGATAGAAGTTGATGAGCCTTGCTCAGTTTATCGTAAGGTTTGTTTGGATAACTTTGGGGAGCATGCAGTCCATTGTAAGGAGCAACCGGGTTTTTCATATAGGCATGACTTGGTCAGGGATGCCCTATGTGATATGCTTAAGCATGCATAAATCTTCGTGGAAAAAAAGACCCTTTGAATTTCCTGACATACCCTTTTGAAAGGATGTCCACTCTTCGGCCAACGGATGCTCTTGTGTTTGGTTTTTGAGGTGGGAAACACGCTTCTGTGGACCTTACCAGAGTGTCCCCCTTCTTGGGGTAAGGGAAAACCGTTTCGTGGCTGGTCAGGCCGTGTCGAAGACAGAATCAGGAAAAGTTGCTAAGCATGAAAACGCTTGTGCTGAAATCAACATGTCTTCAATCCCTTTGCCTTTGATACTTTTTGGTTCCCTTGCTCCTAAAGCCATCGATGTCCTCGACAAAGTGTAGAAGGTAGTGCACAACAATTTATCTACATCAAAGAACCAGAGTTCTGTTTTAGGTTGAATTGGATTTACAATTTAGAAAAGATCACAACGTAGCTTGTTGTCCGTTTACCTACCACTATTGTTATGTAGTTCCCTTTATCTCATGAGTTATTAACTAATTTTATTGTATAATGGCTTTTCAAAATTCAAAACACATGGCTTCTTTGGTGGAAAATAAAGGAGATAAGTTAGCGACAGAAATTCTAACAAAACCTTTCTGTTAGATAGACTGAGAAAATGACAAAAGGCCTATGGAAATTACTCTTTATTTATTGAGATAAAAAGGTAGTTGAAAATATCCAACTTGCTGGAAAATCTATAAAAAAAAAATCTTACACAACAGACAAAATAAAGGCAACCACACTTAATTCAGTGTATCACTCTCACCGAATATTAATATAGAATGATATACCGTTTCAAAGTTGAGGTCCCAAATATTCTAATTAAGCCGACGCATAATAAGCTCAAACTATCTATTTTACATTTTTATATAAAGTAGTAGTGTTAAGTCATGAGAAAACTACACATTTCTGTTTTATATTCTCTTTGAAAGTTCTGAACCCAGTCAAAGTTTAAGTGTGTCAAACTACTCATATCAAATAAAAAAAGCTTGACTATATTGCATAAATACTATAAATGAAAAGGCATGTAAATTTTTTCCCATTTTTTAATGACATGTTGATTTATCTCCTTTGTATTCAGTTCTGAAAATTGCCTGAATTTGTTGTTTTATAACCTTTATTAACCCAAGTGCACCCAGTATAACAAATAAATAGGTCAAATTAGCTAGGTTCAGATAGCCATTATATAACAGATTTGAATATCATTTACTGATGAACAGTGTTTTTAGAATTTAACTACGAGAATCTAGATATTAAATCACAATTTCAACATGTTTCTTTCAACTAATTATTACATTTATCGGTTTGAAATGTTAGGAGCTTAAAGTCTATATCTAAGTTGAAGTTAACCACGGTTAAAGGCCTTTTAGTCAAAAACTATGAATTTTTTGTATTTTGAAATTTGTATTTTGAAGTTTAAAAAATTGCTGAAAACTTTGGATTTTGAAGTTAACATTGAAGCACTTTGAATGTATGTTCGACCTAAAATAATATTTAAGTATGTTTGGTAAGAGTAATTCAACGTCCAGTTATCATAGTAAATCTTCAGTCTGACAATGAAAACAATGGATAAAGCGAACATTGTTGACTAATATGGAGGCGTTACAGACTTACAATAAGTAATTAAAGTTAATAAAATGTCCTACATGTTTTGAATAGTGCTTATATTGATATATGCTCGTGAATTTAACTACATATCCATTAAGGTTTGTAGTGTAGTGATATTAAGATGTGATTAAAAGTGTTAATCCTCATAAGATTGATGGTTTAAGTCTTATGCATATTGATAACGATGTAGATTTTAGAGTAGCATTGGAGGAGTGTGAGCCAGCTTGTTTGAAAATTTTAAATTCATGTATCCTATAATATATAGTGTAACCATTTTCTACTTAATTTTGAAAATATGGCCAACCACAAGTCTCTGGAGGAGGAAGAGGTTCTGACACGACACACATAAACTTATTTTTTTGTTTTCTCAATTTAGAATTCTTCTCCATTATGTTTTTTTTCTATTCTACATGCATGTATTATGGAATTATAAATTTACTTTCACACATGTTTTTAAATGCTTCATTCCATGCTAACCTTGCAAAAGATTGATGAAGACCACAGCTAGGTTTAAAATGTAAACCTTACAAAACATGCCCTTATATTAATTTTGACGTGGTGAAGGTATCTATAGGATCAGTCGTTGTAATAAAAACATAGTCTATATGTAATCTTTCTATATTAATAAATTAAAATCTTTTTGTACATGTGGATTGCATATGTGGGACCCACCACTTCATCTTTCACACCCTTATCACCATCCACCTTTCACCACCATAACTAACCCCCACCCCATCCCACCTTCCCTCCTCTGCAGACAAACCTACGACCACCTAAGTTAAAGTCGCTGCACCTGGTTTAACAACTGACAGGTGAATCTTTATATAGAGAAGGCATATGAGACCAGGTGCAGCAACTTTAACTTGTGGGTTTTAATCATTATCGATTGATCTAAGTTGGGGGTAACTGAACCAGAAGGGTTCTAGTCCCATATTCGATTTTTTTTAATTCAAGGATCAGAGGCAGATTGCTATTTGGATACAAAACAATAAAAGGGCAGAAGTAGAAAAACATAATTTGAGAAATAGTTGATTTTAGAAATCAATTACACATACTTTTTTATGATGATTCTCATTTGTTGAAGAGATAAAAAGGGTAAAGCTTCTATTATTGTTTCAACAAACACAAAAGATTCAGAACCACATGGGTTTGACTTTTAAGTCACAAAGAAATTGTGGGCTATTGTTGCTGTTGATGCAATTAGAAAATTGGAAAATTATTGGTCTACATAAAAAAGGATCGAGATTTTGGGTTTGTCTGCATAGAAGGGAAGGTGGGATGGGTGGCGGTTAGTTATGGTGGTGAAAGGCGAATAGTGGTTGTGGTGAAAGGTGGGGAAGATGAAGTGATGGTGTGTATGAGATTTGAAGATGATGGTGGGAGGGTGAGGCTAGGGAAGATGAAGAGGGTGGGGTGGTGGTGGGTCTCACATAATTTATTTGTATTAATTATATTATTTTTTTATTTTTTAATTATTAATTTTAACATGTAAAGGTATTTAAGTTATTTTATATTCACTTAACTGAGAAAACTAACCTTCATCCGTTAAAGGGACTATCCGAGAACCAATTTGTCAAAGTTAGGGACTATAGCTGTAATTTTGAAAATGTAGGGACTAAAGGTGAAATCGGAGCAAACCACAGGGACTATCCGAGCACTTTTCTCTTATTTATATCTAATATAAATGTATCAAATAACTTTTTATATTCCGGATATGGTTAGATACATTTTACATGGGTCTTTTTTATATTTCACATCAATCGGATATTGTTATGTTACTTTGTACGATATGTTGTAAAATTTTGGATTAAAGAAAACCCTATTAGTTGTGAGAACTTAGTGAACTTCGACTTTCCATCTGAGTTTTAATTTGAATATTTAAATGTCGACTACTAATTAAACAGATTGTTGTAGACGCTCACAATTATAGTTTAAAAAACTCTAGTCCTATTTTTTTAAGCATATACTTTATTTGTAGTATGATTTTATTTTAATATTTAATATTTTCTATACTGTGATGATATTCGTATCTCGTCTCATAATCCATATATCCAAAAATAACATTTATATCAAAGTATTTATCAAATCATTAATATAGATAGTAGAATTTAGTTACAATTCATCTAGCATAACCTCATAACTTATAATTATTTTTAAAGATTCTTACAATTTTAAGATCATTATTTTTTTAGTGTTACTTCTTTTAAGTTATACTAGTAGTCGGACCCGTGTAAAACACGGGTAGTTTTAGTAATGTTTATTATTTAGGTTAATTAGTAAGCAATTGATGTTCAACTTTAAGTTATTATAATAAAGAGGAATCTATACTTACATATTCGATGTGGATGTTCTCAGTTTCAGTTTTGCTCTTCTTGATTGTAATGTTATTTTGTTGATACGTGAAATAAGACATCTCGAACACAGTTACATCAATTGCTTTGAATAGTAAAAGATTTCCTTTTTGTAGGTTAAGACTTCTTACCACTTTTATCCAACCGTCTGCGAATAATGTGTTATCATAACTTGTCCTCATCCTAACCGGCCATGAGTTGGCTCCATTTTTAGAAAATTTACATAACACATTTTATTAAACAACGAATCACGATGACAAAAAACCAGAACAATATATATCATATTTACACTAAAAACAATATTGTATTAACAACTTTGACACAATAAACCAATAGTAAAACTAACAACTAAATAAATAACAAATAAAAGGGAACATCTTTTAAATAACAAATAATCGAGCACACATTATTCTATATTCCATGATCATAAATCTTGAAACGTATCTTGATGTAAGATCGTCCATTGTTGTCGGGCCGTACGTTTTTTCTCTAATTTCCCGGTTTGACCGCCAGCCATCGATCCAATATCAAAACGGTTCAAAACATTGGTTTAACATAGATAACATTTTTCAACTGATTATTCAATATCAAATTGTCACTTCCAAAAGTACATCTAAAGAATGATGGTTTACTTGCAATGACAAACCATATATAATGCAAATGAATACCAAATACACTTGACAACTTACTTCACCAACATCTATAGTAAAATACACAACCTCACAGCCATGATTCTTCCTACAATATTAAAAAAGGGAAATTTAATTTCTCTGACGCACTACATGTATAACTGTATAAGCAACATGTGAAAAATGTACTAAGGAATTACTAACTAAAGAAATTAGGATCTTCCAAATTAGCCCTCAAACTATGCAAACCATCACCTGTAAACACATTTAGATCATTAAGTTAAAATTTTACAATCCATGTGGAAAACGCTGTCACTACCAAACAAACACATCACCATAAGTATACAGTAAAGCAATTACTATATATGCTTAAAAGAATACTTTTAAGCTAATAAATTAGAACAATATACCCACCGATTTCATCAACTTAGTAAACTGATAATAGAAAATTGAAATTTAAAACATAAATTATTGAAAGAACTTGGAAAAAAGATAGTCTCAAAGTATCAACATAAATTAGTTATTATGTAACAAAAACAACCCGGTTTACACTAATGGGCACAGTATTCGGTTTATACTTTTAATCATTTTCGGTACCTCAAAAGCTTCTTCAGTCCGTATGGCGTCATCGATGTGAATTGGTTTAGTAGCCATGTTTTCTATAACCTACAAATTTTACAAAATAGGCAGAGTGACCTAATGTTATTTTACATGAATCAATGATACTTATAAATTTACATGGTCTCGCTACTTCTAAAAGAAGCAATCCCAAAAGGAAGAAACAACTATTAGGAATCTCAAATGTAATCCTAATTCTCCAACAACTCAAATTTAATCATGCAAATGACAAATTGGAAGATTGGCATACGTCATTCAATATCACCAGCGACTATATTAAAGTTGCGACTATATTAAAGTTGCTTACCATTCTTATTTTTCTTTCTAAGAAGAGAATAAAAAAAAGGATGTGAACTACACATAAATAGCATTGCAAGCTTGTGCAAACAACAACAACTAAGAAATATCTTCTTTTTTTTTTATTCATAAATAACAATTAGCATAGATCACAAAGAAAAATATAACTATCGAATGCATACTTATCTACAACCTGGAATTTTACCACTCGATATATCGTCTACAAACAATCTGCTTGCCAATCACTATGCCTTGCAATATGTGAACTGCATGCTTGGCCATGTTTCTAAATCACACAAAAATTAAAAAGTTAGAGTGCTTCAAAACAAAACTAAAACTAAAACTAATACCGAATATGAAATTACCGTTTCTTCCTTTGTCTCTCATCCGCCACTATCTGCTCTATCTTCTTCCTCCCTATCCTATTCTTCCTCATCAATATCATCCACTATAAAAACGTCCTTCTCATATTTATCTTGTCCTTTTTCTGATCAAGCCTATAACCAAAAGCACATAAGAAGCCATAACTCAAAAACTAGTAAAATACAAAACATCAGTCGTTCTTCTAATGTCAAATAAACCAAACGAATCACGAAACCATGGCTAAACATATCACATTTCCAAACTACACATAAATAGCATTGCAACTTGTGCAAACCACAGCAACTAAGGAATATCTTCTTTTTTAATTCATACTTAACAATTAGCATAGATCACAAAGAAAAATATAACCATCGAATGCATTCTTGTCTACCACCTGGAGTTACCACTCGATATGTTGTATACAAATAGTCTGGGCTTGCGAATCACTATGCCTTGCAATATCTGAACTGCATGCTTGGCACTGCTTCTATATCACACTAAAATTAAAAAGTTAGAATGCTTCAAAACAAAAAAACAACTAAAACTGAATATGAAATTAAATAGTAAAATTTTTATAGGTTTGATTTTATTTATTCATAATTTAACCAAGGATACACAACGAACACCTTAGAATAGCCAAAGTCACAGATTTCAAGCTGTGGTGCAGGGCTCCCATCTAAAAGAGTGTTCTCAAGCTTCAAATCTCTATGGCATATTTGCTGCACACATACAACATGATGACATTTACTCACATTATATCAATATCATGTGCACACGCAATTGTTTAAAAGCATACGTTACCATGAAATGGCAGTAGTGGACTCTGGATATCAGCTGTTGGAAGAAGTATCGAGCCTGAAATATTGACAGAAAATCTCAATTACCAGAAGATTTCAAGCTAAAGAAAGTGATCAAGAAATTGGTTTTCCGTTTGACCTCATCTTCACGGAATCTTCTAGTACTTGAAATTCTCTCAAAAAGCTCGCCTCCTGCAGCATACTCCATGACAATAGCAAGGCGGGTCGAAGTGAGTACCACCTACAAATAATCACCTCAAAACATAGCATAAAACACCATCCATCTAAAAGTAATAATAATCTTAACAAGATTGATGAACCAGTTACCTCTTTAAATCGAATTATGTTTGGATGCCGAAGTGATCTCTGGGTCATTCCATCATGACCAAGTCTGTTTTGACCATTATGTAAAAATGAATTCTCAACCCAAACCATTTAACAAACTACCAAAATCCCATCTTAAAAGCTATAGATAGAAGTTATAGAAAAACTAACTCAAATTAAAAGTGTCCACTTGATTGGCCAATTAATCTTGTTCTTATAAGTTCCCTTACTTCATGAGCATAAGGAACATGTTTCCTTGTCTCTTCTTGGATTCCCAACTTTGGAACACCTGATAGTTGAGAGATCAACTCACTTCTCAAGTGCTGCTGGACTGCCAAATGGAAGAGAATCATTAGCAACAATGATGCAGTCTCCGCTAACAACTTCAACAACCAGAAATAGAGATTATAATCTACGAAAACTGCAAAAAAAGAACTAAATTGATTTGAACACACGTATATCATGTATATGGAGA
Source organism: Scalesia atractyloides (assembly GCA_947069175.1). Taxonomy (NCBI): domain Eukaryota; kingdom Viridiplantae; phylum Streptophyta; class Magnoliopsida; order Asterales; family Asteraceae; genus Scalesia; species Scalesia atractyloides. The sequence goes on along the minus strand of CAMTDV010000021.1, from coordinate 19,769,220 downwards.
TCTGTACAATGATTTGATCACATGCTTATTAATCTTTTAAACTTACCTTTTAGACGAAACTCAACAGAACATAACTCAGATCAGTCATCACTGTCACAGGCATCACAGTCACTAAAGAAGCTCTTACTTAACAAACCTACTTCTCTAACAACAGGCCAATTTAAACCCAAATTTAGAAATATAAAAAATGCATATGGATTGATGCTTCTCTGATTTCAACGGATATAAAACAAAAGGTCAATAGTATAATAAAACCTCCTGACTAACAATTAGAATCATTCATCCTCATCTTCAAGATCCACATATTCATCTGTGTTTCTTCTTAAGTTTAACAAACAAACAATCAAATTATTATACCTGCTTATTATGAGCATGTTAAGATAGTTAGTTATATTGATACATTTCATAAAGAAAATAAGAGACTGATTCACATCGAAGTAGTAGCAGAATCTGAATCATATTTAAAATCGCATTTAATCAAACAGATGTGTAAGTGATAAATCATGTAAAATTATATGAGATACAATACAATACAAAAGATAAACTAACCGATGCATTAAACTCAGATGATAAGCATTTCCTTGCCCTTTCCACATATTTTGTGCTTCATGATACGACATGAAAAGATATTAACGGATAAATATCCAAGAAAATAGTTATAACTGGAGAATCTATATTACACATATTACCTTTCCCCTATGAACTAATTGAACAGCCCCGAAGAATGTGGCATTGCTGAAACCATCACTTGAAGCAACTTTTGAGTCACCATCATCTAGCACTTCACAGCAAAGAATAAGCGAAGGTTACCTTATAAATCTATAACATTGATAAATGACTGAACCAAATCAACATAATAATGTAATTCTGAGTCTAATAAAGCTACTTCATGAGTATTTACACCCATATTTTTTAACTTCTCTATTTAGACTAAAATTCTCATTTGAGCATTTTATCAAACACTTGCCGGGTTTTAGATTTCTACTAACTTGAAATTCTGCATTCTTCAAACCAATCACCAAGTTGGAACATAATCACCAAACTCTACATGAAAATGATGTTGTATGTTACTTACTTTGAAATAAGAATGCTCATAGAATTGAAACCAAGTTGGTTAATTTACCTCCCATATAAATCTTAACCTGCAAAGTATCCAAATTCAGGCACAACGACCACTGCCTCCGCAACTGGTTTCATCGCTATGCTTTCGAGTTCTTCATCTTCGGTTCTACATCGCCAGATTTCATCGTTGTGCGTAGGGGATGATAATGGATGAATGATAATGAAGATGTCGGATAAGGCTAAACTTTCATACATGAATCGTTTTGAGAGAGAGAGAGTAACGTATGAGAATGTCAGTTTCAATTTAATTTTTGGTGAGAGGGTTTGAATTTTGAAAGAGCGGGTAGAGAGAGTGTAGAAAGAAGTGAATTCTGAATGAGCGGGTAGAGAGAGTGCAGGGTTTGAATTATGAGTCTGGAGGGATAATGGTGTCTTGGGATAGTAAAGTGAATTCAAAATTTGAAATTTGAAACACCCTCCATTTTATTATTGAGATTAAAATTAATATAAATGTATTAAGAGAGATTAATTTAAAATTGTAAAATGGATTATGATTAATAATGACTTAAGAATGGAATTGTTGGATGGAGTTTTTTTTTTCAAACTAGTGTTGATGGAAAACTTATTTACCAAAATGGGTGATTTAAAAATTATTTACTAAAATGGGTATTTTTTTGAAACATTTTTTTTCTCACTCCTATTTATTCCTTTTCTCACTCCTAGTTGTATTGGATAGAAATATCTTATACTTAAAAATATTTTTGTTAAAAGAGCTTGGAAGAAAATAGTAAAATTTTAGAAAAGTTTATAAAAACCTTTTGTTTGATCATTGAAATTTTATAAAAAAATGGTATATTTTATAAATTCTTAAATAAATGATTTCTTTAACTATTTTAAATGTTTCTTAAAAAGACATTTTTATTCTTTCATATTTATTTTATTTTCTTAAAAATACTTTTTTTTTGTAAAAGCTTTTGTTTTTCTCGATTTTAAGTTGGGTTGAGATGATATTGTTTTCTTTCAAAAGTTTAATCATACAAATGTGCCTTCTATCTTCAAGAAAAGTTGTTCGAACACTTTCTGTAAATTTTTATACATAAACGAAAAAAAAGGAATACAAAGAAATTTTAAGGGTTCAACATTTGATACTATATTTACGTTTATTCAGTTTAAGATATCTTCTCGAGCTCATTGTTACGTACAATATTAAATAATAACCTTTAGTAATGTTAAACTCTCGAGTTCATTGTTACATACATAATAAAATAATAACCTTTAGTAATGTTAAACTTAAATCGCTTAGTCATAGTTTAAAATATAAAAACATAAACCTTTTTTATCAATTTTGAAAAAAGTAGGATAACAAAAAGTTTTATAAACTTTACTATTTTTTTTCTCAGCTTTGATTAACAAAAATATTTTTATATTAGATATTTTCATCCAATACAATCAGGATTGAGAAAAAGAATGTTTTAGAAAAATACCTGTTTTGGTAAATAATTTTCAAATCACCCATTTTGGTAAATAAGTTTTCCACTAACACTAGTTTGGGAAAAAAACTCTCGTTGGATGGGCTCATCGGTTGACACCTAAGCAAATCTTAGGCCAGCGTCTTTCTCCTTTTATAGAGAAGAGAGATAATAAGATAGATTGTAGTATCTCAAGAGAGAAATTAAAATTTAGAAAATTATTTTGAATAGCTGAAAATACAACTGTTCTTTTGTTTTACCATTTTATCAAATAAGTCATTTAATTAATAAGAATTACATACAAGTTTATGATTTACATTTTTCCGTCATTTACTATTTATCTAATAAGTCATTTCATTAATAAGGATTATATACAAGTTTACAATTTACATTTTTCATCATTCAACCCGTGTAATACACAGGTTTGTAAGGTAGTTTATATATGTAATAAAAACAGTGGCGGATCTAGGGTCAGATTCCACTGGGTTCCTTTTGGTAGTTTTTTACTAATTTTCATTATTTTTACCAAAATCATACAAGTTTACACAATTTTTTTTTCCATTTTCTTCGAATCAAATGGGTTCCTAGGAACCCAAAAAACCATGCTAATCCGCCCCTGAATAAAAACACACCGGCAAATAAAAGAAACACTTTTTTATATGTTTACTTAATTATTTAATTACATTATTCTGTGTATTCATTATCTGGCATGAATTTTTTTATTATTATTAGAAACGTTACTTATGATCGGATCAATCATATCAAATTGTCTATTTCATCAATTAACATGAAGTCGGACAGATTTGCCATTGTTGGTCTACGACACGAACACAAGCTTCTACAAATACCAATCGACTAGTTCTTACAATAATAGCTTAATTCTACCATGTCATGCATCGCCCCAGGCCTGGCCCGGAAGGGGTGCGGGGTGGGTGACGGCTTAGGGCCCAAACTCTCCAAGGGCCCGAAAATTTATATTTTTTAAATAACATTATGCTATAAAATTTAGAATATATAAGTACTGAATTGCAAAATAACATGATGAGGCGCATGGTCTATAAAGGTTATTATTCTTGAATGTATTTCGATGATTATTATTGAATCAAGACCCTTTAAATAGGGTGAAATACAGCCATGAAATTAGGAAAAGATATACACAGAGAATACAAAGATTATCTCTAAATAACTAACTAAAATCTATTCCTAAAAATACAATTATACTCGGCTGGCTAAGACACCCCCTCAGTTTGAGCGGGCGGAGGACAGACGCTCAAGCTGGACCGAAATGATTGGAATAGTTCACGAGATAATCCCTTTGTAAATATATCCGCATATTGCATAGATGAGGGGACATGAAGAACTTTAATATGCCTAAGACGAACCTTCTCCCGAACAAAATGTATGTCAATCTAGATGTGTTTTGTCCGTTGATGTTGAACCGGATTATTGGACAAATACACCGCAGAAACGTTGTCACAAAAAACAACAGATGCTCGAGTCAACGGTGTGTGAAGTTCAAGGAGCAGGTTTCGTATCCAGGTTGTTTCGGCAACTGCATTTGCAACACCCCTATACTCGGCCTCTGCACTAGACCTCAAGACCGTAGGCTGACGTTTAGCAGACCATGATATAAGATTATCACCAAGAAAAACACAATAACCTGATGTGGAGCGTCTCGAATATGGGCAACCACCCCAATCAGCGTCAGAATAAGCAACCAAATCATGAGAAGCCGAACGCATAAGTCGTATACCATAATCAATCGTACCTTGTAAATAGCGTATGCAAAGTGAGGATCCCGAGGTTCATGCATGAAAAGACACACCTGTTGAACAGCAGAAGACAAATTTGGACGAGTAAAAGTCAAATATTGTAGAGCACCAGCCAAACTCCGGTATAAAGTCGGATCCGAGAACAAAGAACCATCGGTAGCACTCAATTTGGAAGAAAGATCAACAGGTGTCGAGCATGGTTTGCAAGCTGACATTGATGCACGGGCAATTATGTCTTTAGCGTATTGGGCTTGAGACAAGAAAATACCGTTCTGCTGCTGAGTGACTTTTATTCCCAAAAAATGATGCAAATGGCCTAAGTCAGTCATGGCAAATTCCCTGGAAAGCGTGCTAATAATGTCATTTAAGAGACGATCATTAGAAGCAGTTAGAACAATATCATCCACATACAGCAATAAATATGCAATGTTAGACGAGTCCTGATGATAAACAAATAACGACTGATCACAAGCACTGCTACGAAACCCTTTGGAGGTAATAAAGTTAGCAAAACGAGTGACCAAGCTCTCGGTGCCTGTTTAAGCCCATATAAAGATTTCTTCAAATGAAAAACGTGGTTTGGAAGCCGTTGATCATAGAAACCTGGTGGTTGATGCATAAACACAGTCTCATGAAGATCCCCATGAAGAAAAGCATTCTTGACATCCTTGATGAATGTGCCAATCGTGAGACACAACAAGAGACAAAAATGTGCGAATAGTGGCCGGTTTGATCACAGGACTAAACGTTTCATCACAATCCACACCAACCGTTTGAGAATTACCATTAACCACCAACCTAGCCTTATAGCGTTCCAAAGAACCGTCCGATTTAAATTTGTGTCGAAATAACCACATACAACGGATTACGGGACGATCATATGGACGAGGAACAAGTTCCCATGTGTCATTATCCTATAATGCCGTATACTCGGTTTGCATTGCATGTAACCAATTTGGATTAGTTCGGGCTTTGGCATATGAGGTAGGGACCGGGGAGAGAGAGATAGTGTTATGTATGGCCGAAGAGTGGATTCGAGATTTGGATCGGTTGTCAAAGGATGTCGGTTAGGGACAGTAGTGGGAGGTTGAGTGGGCTGGGTTGCAGCTGTATGCGGAGGTTGTGAGGTCTGAGCTTGGGCCGGCGGTGTAGTAGCAGGAGGGTTTACTGGGCCGGTAGATGGGCTGGTTGAGTTGGGACGAGGACGACGCGAATAAGTGAACCGGTATGGGGCCGGAACTGGTTTGGGTGCAGGAGTATTAATGGGCCTGTGGAAACTAAAGCCGGGTGGTGTGATGGACTCGTCCAAAAAATTATAAGAAGTGGGATGATGTGGAAGTGTATACGGGAACACATGCTCATCAAAAGTCACATGACGAGAGATGTGCACTTTGCCGGTGGTTGGGTTCAAGCACCGATATCCGTGAAAATCATGTGGATACCCGAGAAAAATGCACCGCATCGACCGATGGTGAAGTTTATGAGGCTGTGTTGCGGAGGTATTCGGGTAACAGGCACAACCAAACACACGTAAATGTTCGTAATCAGGATGACGAAGGTAGAGGGCAAAGGTAGGTGTGTAAAAGTTTAGTCGTTTGGTTGGTAATATATTGTGAAGATAAGTGGCAGTGTGTAGGGCTTCAACCCAAAAGGAAGGCGGAAGATTCACATGAATTAAGAGGGCCCGAATAATGTCATTCAGGCGGCGAATCATCCGTGAATACCAGCTTCGAATAATTAAACCTCTTATTCAGAATGAGCGTTGTCGCCATGCAGGCCATATAGTCTTGAACATCGTCTAAACCGACCTTTCGATGACTAAAGGTGTGGATAATCGCATGCATCAAAAACTTGTAAGGATTAGGGACTGATCCTTTCTTCAATGTAGATTCATTCACGCGCCCCTTGTATCCCATTCGACAAAAACATCCCCTAACCATCCTTTCATCCAGCATCATCGGATCATCTTTGTTGTCGTTGAAGTTCAGAACCTTTCGAATATCAGCTTCAGTAACAACAATCTCTTTATCTTCTTCGCCACACGAACCACATATGTAATTGCTGTATCGTCATAATTCATTGCTGCGGACATCCAAAATCTATTAACATGCGACCTGTAGACCACCGCTTTTCCGTGATCGCCTTATGTATTGGAATCCGTTCCATAAATGCGAGAATATCATCAAATGTTCCAAGTGATGGACAGATAGCTTTATCTAGTGTGATGCACGTGTTGTGAAATTTATTAAATGAGAGCTCAATATTCTGCAAACACGTAAATCGAGACGAAATTAGTCGAAATTTTACAATTTTAACAATTTTCTATCAAGTTCGGGCGAACTTGATGGACAATTCGACAATTTTTAACCTACAAGTTCGGGTGAACTTGCATAACAAATATACATTTCAAACAACTAAGTCCGGGCGAACTTATCAAAAACATTTTGAAAATTTTTTCACAAGTTCGGGCGAACTTGTGAAACATTCTTTTTAATATTAAATCTGAGACAAAGTTCGGGCGGACTTGCAAGTTTACATTTATAAACATCTGAGGACAAGTACGACCGAACTTGACAAGTTCGGGCGAACTTGTCATCTTGTTCACCAAACCTGCAACCATCAAATTCATGACCTTCTGTACAAATTTAACACATTCCTATTGTCGATTTTGTTTATTTAACATGTTTTAAGTTTCAATTTGTTCATTAAAGGCCTAAATCATGTTCATTCGTTCACCTTAGATCTTAATATGTTCAAACTCAGTCAATCTATGGTCCAAATCATGAATTCTCACCATAGACATGATGAGTGATGTGCAAATCACCACTAATCACTAAACAATCGGGCAGCACTTCGACTTATTGATGCCAATTTCACAAATCGCCTTATTCGCTGATCAAGTTCGCTCTGCTTGTTAAGAAGACTGTAATGAAGTCCGGGCGAACTTGATTTGTACTTATAGTCGACAAGTCCGGGCGAACTTATGTATCAAATCAATTCAGATCAGACACAAGTCCGGGCGAACTTGTTGACTGATAACACTTTCAAGGCAAGTACAAGTTCGGTCGAACTTGATTACAAGTCCAGGCGAACTTGATCAATTTCAAACCTAATTTTTCAAAATTTTCAATTTAGACCCTGAACTTTTCAGATTTTACCAGTTTTAACAATCCACTCAGTTGACCAAGTCCAAGCTAATGACCTTGGTTAATCGATTTGTTTGCCGAGTCCAAGTTAATGACCTCGGTTCGACCCGTTATGAACAAACTGTTGGTTTTTCTCAAAATCAAGTTTCAAATTAATGAAGTTTTAATCGTTTTGGCTTATCAGATTTTACAGATTAGCTCCCAGCCCGTTGTCAATTAGATTTCCACCAGTTTAGCACCTTACCAGACTTCGAAGATCCGTTCTCCAACATTTGTTTGCTGAAAACAAATGTAGAAACAAAATCTTTTTTCATTTTTGTAAGTTTATGCTAAAACACACTGAAAATCTTTTTGGTTTTAATCTGTAAAGCAGATAAACTATGTACAGAACAAACTAAACTATGTACAAACATATTAACAGACATACTTTTGTGAATTCGTGTCTAAGGATCATATCAGGTGTTTGAGACATATCACCAGTACCGTTTCCCTTTAGATGACCTTAAGTTTTAAACTCGTTTACCTAGATTGTCGATATGTTTGTTCACTTAAAATTCGACACATTTCTCAATTGTTCCAAGATATGTTAGGTATGAATTATGAAACTTGACTTAACTATGGTTCCCATCTCAAAATATACTCCCGTATCGAGATTCCCTAGATTTCATCTTACAAGTGAATATAGCGTAATTGATATTTGTATCTGGGTTAATGCAAAGCCTTGAGAGCTCAGGTTAATACCACCGTATCGACAAGGAGATGAAGGCTCGACTTATAGGTGTGTTCCACTTAAGGAATCTTTTAAGCACTGCAAATGATTAGATCTTTCGATCCTTTTTAAGTTTGCATGCAGTTTAGGAGTTTATTGCATAAAGGATTATAGAAGTTCTAGACTATTGCTTCCGTAAAATCAGAAGAACTTTTATAATACCCCAGATATCAACTATCTATAAAGACCTCGTATCTCAGAATCAGACAATCTCTCAAACGAAATTTCAGAGTACTAAGTCCATATATCCGAGAGATGTTAATCCACAAGATTAAGCAGTTGTAAAATTTTGTTTATATCTCAGAAACAATTTACTGAACGTGTAAAGTCTATCGACACATCCGCAGTAAGACTTGTTTATCACTTTTTAAACTTTACATTTCTTTAGTATACTGTGATAGTCCACTGATGTACTATCATTTCCTTTATGACAACAAATTCTTTTTGTCTTTTTCAATGTTTTTGTACTTTTTGAAAATTTTCATATGTTTTTGTATTTTCTCAAATATTTCTCCCCCTAAAATCAAAAACATATTTTTGTATTTTAGTTTTAAAGAAATACTATTCTAAAAGATATAACAAACCAATGTGGATCACGTGAACTCGTCGTCCGATCCGTATTCAACCTCTGCTTCCGCACCTGTCAGTAAATTTTTAATACTGTTAAGCCTCATGAGATATTTAAATCTTGTTAAAGGAAATGCTTTGGTATAAAATTCAGCTTTTTGTTCATCGGTGTGGATTTTTTCTATTCGCACCAACTTCTTTTCATAGCAGTCACGAATGAAGTGATAAACGAATTTCTATGTGTTTAGTACCAGAGTGATGAACATGATTTTTAGTGATGTCGATTGCTGCCTTGTTATCTACTTATAAAGGCGTATCAAGAAATTGCAATCCAAAGTCCCTCATCTGTTGTTGAATCCATAGGATTTGTGAACAACAGCTGGAAGCAGAAATGTATTCTGCCTCATAGGTAGAAAGAGAGACCGTGGTTTGTTTCTTGCATTGCCACGTTACTAAGCATGTTCCAAAGAACTGGCAACCGGCCGTTGTAGATTTGGAATTCAACTTGTCCACCTCGAAGTCCGAGTCAGCATATCCCGTTAGATCAAAATTATCGTTCTTTGGATACCACAAGCCGGTGCTTGGACATCCCTTCAAGTAACGAAATACTCTTTTGACTATCTGCATGTGTGACACTCGAGGACTGGACTGATATCTCGCGCAAAGGCAGGTAGGATACATGATATCCGGGCGAGATGCCGTTAGATACATCAAAGATCCTATAATCGACCGATAGAGTGTATCATCTACTTTGGTTCCTATCTCGTCAATGCAAATCCCATGATTCAGTGCCAGAGGAGTCGAAAGCGGCTTCGAGCTATCCATTTCAAACTTCTTCAGAATATCGTGAACATATTTGGTTTGATGAATGAATATGCCGTCTGGTAACTGATCGACCTGTAATCCGAGGAAGAATTTCATTTCACCCATAGAAGACATCTCGAATTTCTTCTTTATGATCTTTTCGAACTCTTTGCAAAGACTATCATCTGTTGAACCAAAAATGATATCGTCCACATAGATTTGTACGATGATTAGATGGTTTCGGACTTCCTTGGTAAACAATGTACTGTCCACTGTGCCTCTAGTAGAGCCGTTTCCAACGAGATGTTGCGATAACGTCTCGTACCAAGTTCTCGGGGCCTGGTGTAATCTGTATAAGGCTTTGTCTAGGAGATAAGCTTTATTCTTGTTCAGCAGATCGACAAACCCCGGTGGTTGGCCGGTGTACACTTGTTCGCGTAGCTTACCATAGAGAAATGCGGATTTCACATCTAACTGGTACACCTTAAAACCTTTCGAAGCTGCGAATGCAAGGAAAATGCGGATTGACTCTAATCGTGTAACCGGTGCATAGACTTCCGTATAGTAAATTCCTTCTTGCTGGTGGAAACCTTTGATAACCAACCGAGCTTTGTTTCTAACAATCACACCTCGATCATCCCTTTTGCACTTGAAGACCCACTTCGTATCTATCGCTTTCTGCTTCGGTGGTAAGTCTACAAGCCTCCAGACTCCCAATTTCTCGAACTGTAATAATTCCTCTTGCATTGCTATCACCCAGTTTTCATCACCCAGAGCTTCATTCACTGTCTTCGGCTCTAGTTGAGATATGAAACACGAGTAATAATAGTAGTCTTGAGTAGGAGCAACTCGGGTATAGAAACAACTTAGTCTTTGTTGATTTGACTTCTTGTTCGCACACCAGTTTGTAATTCACCAATAATATTCGTTGAAGGATGGTAAGAATAAGATCGTGGCATCTCTTCGCTAGGAACATCAACCGAGCTTTGTTGATTTATAACATTCAGATTAACGATCAATTCAACGTTAGGAGCACTAGATGTAGCTTCATTTTGATTGCTCAGGCCAGCAGATTGATTCAACATGTTTGATATCTACTCAGATTCATCATCGGAAGAAGATTCTCCATCAGTATCAAAAGTCAGAGCTTCATCAGAGTCAGAATTTTGATTCTAAGGCATATTGGGCTCTGAAGTTGTATTTCCTGGTTCAATGGAAACATTTGTTGGAGGAGTAGTAGGTGTTAGTTCTGCTTCAGAAACATTTTCAACCGGGACACCACTATTACTCGGACCTGCACCAGAAGAAGAAGATGTAGAACTATCAGTGGGTTGATTAACCACAATAGGTCGTATAATATGTTCTTGGTTTGCCGACTGTTGAAGATAATAAAGAGCTGCAAGTTCTTCATTAGATGGTTCTTCAGGCAAGTCGAATGACTTCCACAAATCTTGGTAGTTGAACAACCACACATCACCTTTTCTTTGAATAGGAGTTGTGTACCGAAAGCAATCAACGTGTTGTGCTTCTATTACTTTTCTCAAAGCAGGAACATAAACTCTCCTTAGCGGACTAGCATACCCGATAAAGAAACCTTCAAGCGATTTAGCACCAAATTTACCATCTTGATCGATCACAGTACATGGTGCACCAAATGGCTCTAGATATTTCAAATTTGGTTTTCTTCGGTTAATCATTTCAACACATGTCTTTTCAGTTGGTTTGATAGTTAAGACCCTGTTTAAAGTGTAGCAAGCCGCTGCAACTGCCTCACTTCAGAAGCTAACAGGAAGTTTCAAGTCTGCAAGCATAGTTCTTGCTGTTTCGATCAAAGTTCTATTCTTCCTCTCAGCTACGCGATTTTGTTGTGGAGTATAAGGTGCATTGAATTTCTTGCAGAATTCCTTTGGCGTTGCAAAACTCTTTCATCTTGTTGTTCTTGAATTCCGTGCCGTTATCACTACGAATACGTCTGACAGGAAGATGATATAGATTTTCGAGCTTCTTGAAGAGAATCACCAGATTATCAAACGTTTCATCCTTGGACTCTTGAAAGAAAACCCATGAATATCGAGAATAATCATCTGTGACGACTAAGAAATATAGGTCTCCTGAAATACTTCACATGTTCACAAGACCAAATAAATCCATATGTAGACGTTCAAGCGGCAACTTTATAGAATTCAGAATCTTCTTTGGATGTGACTTTTTGATTTGCTTCCCTTTCTTACATTCTAGACAGTGATCTGTCATGTGGAAGCTTCGAAGATTCACACCTTCAACAAGTCGTTATGAACCAGAAAATTCATTTTTCGTAAATGAATGTGCCCCATTTTCCTATGCCAAAGAATAGAGTCTTTCTCCGTAGCTTTCGTGACAAAACATTGAGCCAATTTCGATGATGTGGTAGTGACACCCATATCCAACACATATAAATCGTTCTCACATGGGACGCGCATCAGAATCCAATCATCAGGAATCTTGAAACCCGGCTTCAGAATAATGCACTCTTTATCATTGAAATGCACCGTGAACTGTTTATCACAAATTTATGAGATGCTCAGAAGATTGTTCTCTAGCTTAGCAATGTAGTTCACACGATCAAACAATACTACGCCATTGGAAAGTTTTCCTTCGGCAACTATCTTTCCACCTTGATTACCGGCAAAGCCGACATATCCGCGTTTATAGCTTTGATGTCGAACTAAAGAGCTTTCATCCGTGTCATATGCCTTGACGCTCCACTATCCAGAATCCACTTTGAAAGAACGGATCTCTGGAGCCCCTACACATATTAGCATTCAGTTAAAAAGCACGACCCAAGCTTTCTTGGTCTTGGGTTTGGGATAAAAGCTTCGTAATCATCCTCAAAATCTCCATCTGAGCCTCCACTGTCATTTACAGTTTCAAAGTTAACTTTCTTTTTATCTTTTGAAAATTTGATACCAATTGAAGATTTGATAGTTTCAGATTTAATCTCAGATTTAGATTATTTGCTGTTATTAGTCTTAATTAGCTCGGACTTGATAACTTCAGATGTTGATGATTTCTTTTTAGCAATCCAGGCTTGTGATTTTATATTTTCCTTTTTTATGTAAAACCTCGATTCATTTGCCTTGGAAGTTTCACCTTTTTCGAAAGTTGAGTTTTCAAATTTAGTTTTAGGTTTAACTTCAAGTTTTAATTCATTTCTTTTCAAAATTGTGACAGGTTTTACAAACTCTAGTTACTTAGATTTTTCAACATCTGAGCTTGTTTTCCTTCGAGAATAGATCGATTTAGATTTCGGAAACTTGCGTGCAATGTGACCAACTTTATTGCATTTGAAGCAAGTCCGATCATCATGAGAATGTCCACTAGTGGGTTTTACACCACTTGTGGCCTTGGCCTTATCTCGAAGTTCTTTTTCCTTTTTGAACTCATCGTTTGATTGCTTCCCAATCAAACTTCCTCTTGAACCGTGCTTGTCCCATATATGATTTTCATGTTTTTATCTTTATACTCAAGAAATTATGTCTTTTTCTTAACCGGTTTTTCTTCCACATCCAAACCCAACCCTGCTCTCCTGTGCTCAGGAAAATCACCACCATTCCTTCGGTAGTTGTCTCTTTTAGGTTTAGAATAAAATTTCTTTTCATTGATTTCCAAATCTTCTGATGAAACCTCAACAAGTTTGAAGGATTTGTCAAGCTGATCTTCCTTCACATTCCGAATCGGAAAGCTATCGTCGAAGTATAGTCCATCAGAATCCTTAACTTTGTACATAACAACGTTAGGATCATCACTTAGGCTATCTTCCGATGATTTATCATCATCTTCGGATTGTGAATCAGAATTGTTCGAACTTGAGTTGGCGTTTTCAAAGCTGCCGTCATCAGAATCATTCAAAACATTATCAACAACTTGCTTAACCACTGCTTCGCCATCATCACTTGTGTAGGTTATATCAATGTTCTCTGGCAGCTCATTTTTCTTTTCGGTTAAAAGTTCAATGTTGAGCGCCTTTTCCATCCCCTCAGCCTTTTTGCGACAATCCTTTTCGCATAGGGGTGGTGGAACATTGCTATATTCTCTACGTTTCTTACCTTTGGCTTTCTGAACATTTTCTTCCTATTGAATTGTCGGAAGAATGTGATCGATGACATAGCATTCGTGGTATAGCTCTTTAGAAGCTGTCGAATCCTTTCGGTTTCGATTTTCATGTCTTGAAGCTCTTGTTTTACTTCAGCAATGTTATTTACATAAACGATAATAGCTTTTTGTTTTTCCATTAAAGTAGCTTTTAACATTCTGTTAGTATCATCTTGTTCAATGTTGTTTCTATCCAACCTGCTGTAATCATCTTTCATTTTGTCATATGCCTCCTTCATTGTGCAATAATCGTATTTGAAATTTTTATTATGCACATTGAGTTCAGTTATGATCTGTGATTTTTCAGCATATTGAACACACGATTCAGCACATTTAGTACATGGTTTCTCAACCTCAACAACTTATACTTTGACAACTTCCTTTTCTACAACCTTTACCTTTGGACCTACCTTAGTAAGATTTGCCATCATAACCTTGTTGGCGATCTTTGTAAGGTTTTCTTCATTCATCTCTTTGGTCGTGTTAATGACTTCTTCAACCACAAAACAACCTGCAAAATTAGTAGACATGTTAGGGGAATGGATACCCTGCATCTTTGTATGCTGATAAATTCCTCCTCCTCAGCTTGTTGCATGTACTTTTCTAGTAATGCACTTTCCATGGCTGCATCCTCAGCGGATGTATCTTCAACAATCTCAGCCATTAATGCAACTCCGGTCTTCTTGGCGATATAAGAATTCCAGTCAAAGCCATCATCTTCGTTCGAAGCCACCATTGCTTTCTCTGTATTGTTTGAAGATTTCTCTTGGACTTTGACCTGAGTCTTTTTGGGAAAGGCTTGTATTGAAGTGACTTTTTGTAATACTCACTGCCACATCTAAATGGACTCTGGTTACCCGTTGCCTCTGGATTCTTGCACTCTCTCTTGAAATGCCCTTTCTGTCAGCATCTGAAGCAAGTAACTTTTGTTTTGTCAAATCCCAATTTGTTGCTTGAATTTCCGATATCTCTGCCGGTTAGAGCAACAAACTTTGTAACCCTCCGAATGATTGAAGCTAAGAGCATTTGATGTCCATCAGCTCAAGTTCTTCTTCATCTACCTGATCATAATCTTCAGCGGTCATTCCCAGATTACCAATCTTTCCGGCCACCAAGCTTTCATATGATTCTAACACTGTGGCGAGAAGTGTCATGTGTTGTTTGGCAACTTGTTCAGAAACAACATTGTTTAGATTGACAGCAATGTTGCATTTGTACACATTTTGATTAGAATTCGATTGATTATTCTGATTTGCTTGATTCTGATATGAAGAATTTGAACCCATGCTTGAAAATGATGAACTCTGAGAACTCTGATCATATTTCGGATATGATTGTGTTTGACTCTGTGGCGAATGATTCGAAGAATTCAGATTCGCGCTAAAAGCAGTTTGGATCTTCGGGCTAGTGATATTATCTTGAGCTCCTGACTTGTAGTATAGCTCTACATCTTGAGTCACGTTTGCATTCTTTGATTTTGCTATCTTTAACAACTCCATCTCATGTCCTTCTAGTTTATCAATGAATGTGGACAGTTTGAAGAACTCCTAACTCGCACTTTTTATTGAGTACCATGAGATAAGTCGTCCACTCACCCTCAGGTAAAGCGTCAGCTAGCTTATCAATGTATTCTTCTTCTGTTTTCTCAAGCCCGTGTCTCCTCATGATCACTTTCAGATGACAAAACCTTTCGATCATCTGTTTCATCGTTTCCCCTTTTTTAATCATCGTAAATATGTCAAATTCTTTTATGATCAGTGCTTTCTTGCTTTTAACCATTTCTGCACTTCCCTGGTATTTGTTCTTCAAGGATTTTCATAGTTCTTGTGCAGTCTTGAATTCCGGTAGAAGCACCAAAATATCTTCTTTCACCGACTGTTAGATCAAGCTTATCATTTTCTTCTCGACGACGTAAGCATCTTTCTGTAAAGTTGAGAATTTGCTGATGTCGATAACATTGTCATTATCATCTCTGGCCCATGTATAACCAGTCTCTATTGCCACCCAGCTGTGGAAATATGTAGCTTGGACCCAATTCATAAATTTCTCTTTCCATCCCTCATATTCGTCCATACACATGAGATTTGGAGGCTTTACAAACGTGCCCATCTCGTTGTCGATGTTCACTTGATTTACCATTTAAGCGTTTGAAGCTGAAGCAGTCATGAATGCACCGTGAAGATCTTCCATCTTGAAAATTGACGAATTTTACTGAAAAAACACACGTTAACAAACTTCGAAAAAACGATCAGTACACTGACAAGTTCGGGCGAACTTGCAGTTGGTGAGAAATCAGATTTTGATTTTACACAAGTTCGGCGAACTTGTGTTTGGATTTTGAAAATTTCTCCCTGAATAAGTTCGGGCGAACATATGTTTGATTTTCAAAAGAATTTCTAAGTTCGGGCGAACTTATAGTAGTAATTCAATAAACTTAATCAAGGTTGGGCGAACTTGATGTAAGTTTAGTTGAAAATTGATGCAAGTTCGAGCGGACTTTTGAAAATCACTTGAAATAACAGTCAAGTTCGGGTGAACTTGATTAAAAATCAGAGAATTTTAATCAAGTCCGGGCGGACTTGATGTTAAGTTCGGCCAGAATTTGTTTGCAAAACATGGTTTTTTGAACTTTTTGATATCAATTCGTTTGAATTTGATGTCCAAACTCTCAGGGGTTTACCACAAGTGTATTTTACATGACATATTCAAAAATCAGCAACTTTTATCCGTGAATTCATTGTTTTTCTTGAAAAATGAAGAAAAAATGGTAGAAAGAGGTAGAATAAGAGTAGATCTTGCAAAGATTTCACCAATTCAGGTACCGTGGCTCTGATACCACTAGTTAGATCGTCTCCACGTTAAGCTCGGGAACCTAAATTGTATCTAATGTCCATACAAGCGGAAATTATATGACACGTTAATCGAATATGCAAGATTTACTGTTTAATCATTGTTTTATTGATCATAATAGTTCAATACATTTAGTTCCAGATCCGACAGAGCTTCGCCGTCTGTGTGCCAAAATTACAGAAGTTACAAAATGAAATCACAAGGCACCTATTTATAGAGTTACAAGTTCGCTGGTAGGAGATCAAGTTCGGACGAACTTGTCTTGATCAAGTTCGGCCGAACTTGATCTTACATATTGAATCCGGGCGAACTTGTACACTATTTACATAAATAACCCTCTAGTTTGACATAATCTAGCCCAAAACAAATAGACTCGATCCAAGACTAAGACATAGACATTATGTACTAACATTAAAGTCACTCGAAAAACCCTAAATCCATTTCATATATGCTCAAAAATGTACCTTTGGATAAAATATTGCCTGGCCAGAAGTCCTTCCCATCCACCTAGACCATGGCCCTAATAAATGATTTTTGGGTCGTTACCCTAGACCACACAAAGGGGCAATGCCCATGTGACCCCATAGTTTGCTGAAGTTGAATAACAAATTAGTGTTGCGGGAACCCGTATTAAAGCATATTCACATTTCTTTTTTGGTCTCAATTAGAAATGTGTCATAATCATACGAAATTTTTATTTTGAAATATTGGCAAAATCTCTGGTGGAAGATATTCTTATCTATATATTTCTTGCAATTTTATTAAGAGTCATATTATTTTTCTTTTTTTTTTAAACATCAGATCAGTTGGATTTCTAGCTTTCTCCAAAGGGTCAGCATATGCTGTTGAAACACTCACCCCAAGTTCGAATCCATCCCGATGGTGCACCCATATTTACATAATTTGCACTTAGTAGGGATCGAATCTAAGATCTCCCAGGAGGAAACCATTTCTTGAAAAACCACCTAACCAATTGGACGATACCATATTAGCTATTAGTTTTCTATGAGGATATCTATATCTATATTATCCTCTGTATAATTGTTATTGTGATTGGTCCATGGTGGGCCAAGAGTTGCTTTATTTATGTATTATTTTTTTTCTGTTTCTCTGATAGTTTTTCTATATATGTATCAAATGCTCATCAATGTTGTAAACCAACAAACCTGGTCATGTTCTCCTTTTCTGAAAAGCCAAGGTTATGAGTTCGAGCCACTACATTTGTGAATCTGTTCTTTCCTTTTTGTTGAAGTGTACTTTCGAAGAAAGGCTCTTGAATACATTCTTTTTATAAACATTATTTTTATTGTGTATCTTTCCACGTAAATTTTGTAATAAATTGACTCATCATGTCGTTTGTTTTTAGATTTTCTCTTTCAGTTGCTATAGCATGCAACCGTGCCGTAAGAAGTCAACATCGATCGAATTCTCGCCTCGTATAGGCGGCAACTCGCGTGTAATCGCACAGTTCTACACAACAATTGTTGCCAGCCACGAAGCACGGGCTTACTACGTCTCTAGTTACTATAAAATGCATCTTTTAGGGACAAGCTAGTAAATTTCATTCAATTTTGAGACGCCATTACAAAAGCTTTTATACGTTTGGTACAAATATTTTTATGCATTATAGTGTAAATTACATTTTTGTCAATGCGTCTGTTGAGATATAACCACATTCAATTCACTATACTCATTTGCATTCAATTTTAAAGAATTTATTAATTGTATTTATTAAGACATTTATATAAAATACATATATATACACACACATACATGAATTAGTATTTACACCACCTATAAGCTTTTTACAGGTGGTGTAAATCAAGAAAAACATTTTTTTAAGTTGATTTGTTATAATTTTTGGTAAAAAAAAACTTTTTTGAAAAAAAACCTTTCGTAAGGCTGAGTTCTATAAGTTTTCACAACTCGTACGAGTTTTCATTCTACCCTAAGCTTATACATATGTATATATAATACATATATTTAGTTTGATGATACATAAGCAAGAGTATCAGTGTGAATAGTTCAAATGAGAAGAAATTTTTGTAAGAATAGAAAGAATAAGTTTTAAACCAATATAAACGCTCATCTGAAAGGCCTCTTGCTACTTTCCTAACTTTTATCCCCCCCCCTCTTCCAAATCTGCTCCCCCTACAATGCGGTTTCAAAGATTTCTTTCGTTATCAATGCCAATGTAATGCTACAGAACGATTGAAGGCGATATCGATTTGTTTCCCAACGACCCTTCAATGTTATCTATTAATATACCAAGATCCAATGCGAATTTCAATGTTATCCATCGATTGAATGTCGTAGACTCAATTCAATCGACCCTTTTAACTTCTTCCTAGAAAACACTAAATTGCCTCCTAGAACTCAATCACTATTTCAAGGTAGTGTAAATTCATTACTTTTTGTTGAAATTTGTCTCAATTTATTGTGATGGGAGCTCAATATGTATAATATAAGGTTTTTACTTTAAAAATTACATTGTATTTGATTTACATGGACTATAACTTATTGGATTATCAGTTTTGTTTTGCTATCAAACTAATAGTTGCTCCATATATCTCTTAGGTTCATAATTCAAGTTGCACTAAATCATTTGTTTCGTTTTTATGGGGGCTTAAACATTGTATTCCTCATTTCTTTTTTGGCGATGGTGGTGGTTGCTACATACATGGTTTTGATCAAATAAATTATTGACTTCAAAAGGCTTTTAAGAAACTTTAAAATTATTCCACCAAGCCTTGCAAAGAAGGTAAACTTAAAGATGTATTCTTGATATTCTCACTTATGTTAAAAAGTGGTTTAGAACCTAATGTGGAAATTTACAATGGTTTGATTGATGTTTATTTTAAAATGTTTCAAGCGAAAACTGCTCCAGTTGCATGAAAACATGTTTAGGAATGGTTTTTGTTTGAATATTGTGAGCTATATATAGCATCTTGATTGTTGGTCTTTGCAAGCAGGGATTATTAGAAGAAGCATTCTTTAGGGCTATTTTATGTCAATAATAGCATATTATGTTGTGCAAATGAATTTATTAAGCGTTTAGGCATCAATCCTAATTTGGATCGAATTTCTGAAGCATGAGCAATTGAGCATATCCATTGTTTGCCTCATGAAATTGAGTATCGTCAGGTAATTTCTGCACGACTTCTCCACACACGTTAATATAGTCTAACCCGTGTATATATCTAGTGTTGATCGCAATCGTTAGTTTACTGTATTGTTTTTCAGTTTGATAAAGTTTGGAACTTGGGGTATCTGCTTGATGATATTATCCCATTTCATGAAAACTGGCAAAAAGACTCACCTTAATAAATAGAATCACAACAAATCAAAACTCACTATCATAGCTAACCGCACGTCTGTAACAAACTCGTTAACCTAAATCACGTAAACGAGACACTAACGTCTAACAAACCCTTACACGACTCACAAAATCGACCTGGTTCTGAATCACAAGCCAACTCTCCACCCAAGAACCCACTCATGCATGGTACCCGAAGTCGAACCACCCCCACCGCCATTCACCAGCAACCCCTCTCTTTCGCCTGCTAGCCTCGAATCGACCACTGACAGACACTCGCTGACCTCCGTAGCCGACCAGAACCTCCACGCGAACCCTAGGTGACCTTATCGCCGAGTTCTGTTAGAATTCCCTTCAAACTGACTACAATAATCGAAATTACAATGAGTAGGAATTAAATTTATACCTAAATTGACGAAAAATCACCAACCAAAGGCTCGATTATCACCAATTCGTAGAACTCCCAAATCATAAAAATTCCACATCTCAAAACCCTAAAATAGATACATGATCTCTTTCCCCTTCTCTCCTTCTTGTTTATGGCCGTAAATGGTATCTCTTTCCCCTTCTCTCTTCTTGTTCATGGCCGTAAATGGTTGGGGGGTTGCAGCCCTTAAACCCTTTAGAGTTCCATTTCCTCCCCAATCTTTGTTAAATGAAATTTATTTGCTAAACCCGTTAAAGTAGTACAACAACACGATACCCCAGAAATTTGGGGTGTTAAATTTCTTTTAAAATCTCTAGAATCCAATAACCATGGATAACAATACCTTGTTTTTGCTATTGCTATATGACGACTTTCCGTGAGAAAACCCGATCCCAAATCCAAATTCAACCTCTAATCAAACGTCGCTACCAAACTTTGGGTTTTCACCCCTTCAAAATATTAGTTTTCAACCCTTTAAAAATATCGGTTTTCAGTAGGATCAAATGTCGATTTACAACAATTTTAGAATGCCGGTCTTTAACAGTCTCAACATACTGAGTTTTTCTACTTCTCCCAAACACTCAATCTACATTTATATCCATAATATCCTTGTCCCCGTAGCTCAAGAATGTCACAAGAATGAAAAAAAAAAGTGAATGTCCCAAACACTCAATCTACATTTACATCGATAATGTCCTCGACTAAGGTCAAGATTCAAAGTAGACCAAAGTTGACCAGGAGGTACAGCTAGGCTTGGGTTATATATTTGTCGATTTTGATATCGGTAACAATCGGAAGCAAAACAATTTCATAGAGTGTGTCCATCACACTTTCACATGAAAATAAAATGCATGTGACTAAATTATACAACAGCTAATGACTAAATTATGTAGCGTACACAACAACCTCAAAGCGCAACATACAAGTGGTTATTCTTGTTTCGATGGCCAACTTATGGCACTTGCGAGGAAAGAGTAAGCCTTGATTAAAATAAGATTCACACTCGAGTATATGTGACGAATTATAAAAGACCAGCAAGTGGCGTGAGCCGGGTGATATCCAACCAAAGAGAATGTAGACATCATGATTAGGTGACTACTATGATTCATCACTATGACAATCAGATGCGACCTAAACATTGATGATCCTCTATTGGCTGAGGACTACGTAATCAATATTGCCAATGTGCTCGATGAGGTTGAAGAAATGCCTAATCTAACGGGAAAGTTCAAAATCCAAATAAAGCACTTCCTTTTTAATCAAAAAAATAACAATAAACTTCATGGATACAAACACATGGACTTCACAAGATTAGCAATTCATGAGAAAGTATGTCAACAAATTAGAGAGCTAAGCATAATATGACATGATTTATGTAGTGTTTAACATATCTAATGAAAGTAATGTTCAACTACTAATTTAAAATAAAAAATTAATTAGAATTTAAGAAAACAACTTATTGTAAAAAAGAATTTGGCATAAAAATAGGGCTTTTCTTTACATATTTTCCCTTGCTATAGTCATTTATTACATATTTTTCCAAGTTGAAAAATCAATTATATATTTTGTCGCGAGAAAAGGGAATACGTAACTAAATTTTTAAGTTGGGAACATATGTAATAAATGACTTTAGCAAGGAAAAATATATAAAAAATCTATAAAAATAAATGTAGAAAAGATCGAGTTGATAGTGTGGAAATAAAATAATATTTGAAAAAGAATTTGGCATTGAACTCAAAGTTAGTGTTTTTGAAAAATGAATAAAATTATAATTATAATATAGCATGACATGTTTGTCGATGTTTTATATATTGTTAAAGAAACCAAATCATTATATGAAACCTTTAGCTGATAACTAGAGAATACAGTGAAATATTATAAAACATGTATGTTCATTTTATATGGGTGACGGAAACTGAAAAACCCTTAATATTGTTTGGACACCCCCTATGCGCAGAATATATGGCTATATGCGTCGTATAAGGTTTAACATGCATTAAATGAACACTTTATACGATCAATATAGTGCTATACGTGTCGTATAGGTGGTTGATTGATGTGTATGACCCCCAAGAATCATATTGCAAATAGTTAATTCTATACGCGTATAGTTTTATACGCGTCTTATAGGGTTTGACTGATGTATACTTTTCTAGAATCCTAGAGGTGGCAGGTGTAAAATTAAAGCCTATATGATTACGCATCGTATTTGACACCAAAGGTGTTTAACCCTATAAGATTCGTATAGCTCTATACGTGTCGTATAAAACACCATAGCTAAATCATTTTTTTATTGCAACAACTACTAGTTGAACTCTATAAGTTTGTAATCATAAAATATCTAAAAATAGAAAAAAAAAACATTCATTTACCAAAAAAGATGGCGGCGTCAGAGAAAGTGAGTGGGTGTTAAGTAAGACAAAAGAAAGCATGCGCCATGTAAAGCAACTAGTTTACCATCATAACTAAGAAAGTGTGATCAAATTGGTTATTTTCTTTGGATTTTAGTGATTTGGTTACGGAGACAGTTAAACTTTTTTCAATCATATAGACCCATATGCATGCAGAGGCAACTCGTAGAAGGTGGCAGGAAGCTTCAAGACACAACTTTCTCAGTTATTTTTTTTCTCAAGACACAACAGCAGAGAAAAGTTGTATCAAATATCAAAACGCACGCTAAGAACTTTATATACACATAAGAAAAGAAATGGAACTAGGTTATTTTTTATAAAAATATATAAAAAAGTATATAATAACGAGACTCTCGTTATTCGTAGGAAATATGATAATACAATCCGTTTATAAAACTATATGAAAAATAACTAAAAATACAAATACATTATACCAATCTTGAATCAAATCGACGTCTTTGGAAAACTTCAAACGCACCTTCTTATTCGAAACTCCGCTGCAAGACAAGAAAAAATCATTAACGATTTTGATTGATGATCGTATTTGAAACGAAGTCCTTAAAATAGATTCCGCGCCTCCTCTCAGACAGTCTGTTTCCAGGATACAACAACCGAAACAGTAGTTGTACTGCCGGAGAAGGCTCTCACGCCCGAGATTACACCGAGTATAATTTGGTGTTCATAAAATTCTGAAAAAGTTGAAGTTGTGTAAAAAGTCAATTTAAAGAGTGGTCCACTCTAAATTTTTATATGGAACAAAGAAACTTTGGTACCAGATATAATATGGTGTTCATAAAATTAGGAAAAAGATGAAGTTGTGTAAAAACTCAATTTAGAGTGTGGTCCTCTTTAAATTTTTCCATGGAACAAAGAAACTTCGGTAAGTATTTTTCCTCCCAAATAGAATAAACCATCATGTTCATTCTTAAACTAACTAATGAAATACTTGTTCAATCGTATAAAAGTTTGTGATTGAAATCGGTTTTAATGACTCATTCAACCCTATTCAAGTTGGTCATAAACAAGATAATTAATCTTGTATTAAACTGAGTTTAACCTCTTCATAAATAGATTTTCGTGGTCGGTCAAAACTCTCTTTTTCATTCGTGACACGAGTTGAAACCGTTAGACATTAACTCGCTAGTGGGTAGACTAGTTTGACTGTAGGCACGTGCGTGCATGCGAACCCGCGCTCAGGCTACACTCATACATGCGTCTTCGCGCCATACAACGTCAACACTAGTATCGACACGTTGTGTCGTATGGAGTCCGCACGTCCACCACCAGCACTTTCGCCATAACCAATCACATATGCCATGCGCCTAAGGAGTCTGCGCGCATATCAGCATAACCTACACCACGAGGACTCGCCATGTAACTGAACCACGCGCATATGGACAAAAATACGGCGTGTGCGAGTTAAGGTGCTCCACACCCGTTAGGGTCCCCACTAGTGTTTGCCTATAAAGAAACAATATATAAGGAGTGCTCATTCTTAAAAACTACTGTTAGTTTTGTCACCCCATCTATGTAGAACAAGTTGACAAAGCTTAATCCAAATTTTCTCATCTTTGTTTATTCCAAGCATACAACTTCAAGCTTCGATATCTCATTCATACTAGCTCATTTTTCGACACAATTTGGTTCGTTATGAAGCTTTCACAATATAGAACACAAATTTATAAATAATTATTTATATAACACATATATAAATATTATTATTCGTGTTCTAAAATATTTAATGAAAAACCCATTTTTACTAGACTTTCTAACAATCCCCCACATTAATGGAGATCGATTAAAACACACAAAATTCCCCGATGAAAACTCGACAGTCGAGTATTACAAGATAGGTAGGTGTAGCCTTTGAACTTTCCTTTGTGAAGCATACTTAGCTTACTAGGGTTTTGTAGACTCGATGTCCTTGAACAACCCCCCATTTATGTAAACGACAATAAACATTCACACAATACTTTCCTTAGCGGGCCATCCCCTCATTTTTCGTGTCCAATAAGTGGTCATGGAACACTTTCCTGGTTCTGTGGGAGCTCTAGGAGTTGTGCCCTAATTCCATTCGAAGCGACCCCACTTCTTTCCAACGTAGGTGATTTCTCTTTAAATCATAAAAAACATTATGGTTTATTATGATTTACACAAGTCATTTAACCACACATTATGCTTGACCTCACAACAATGTCACTGAATATTACAGGAATGGACTAGGATGTATTTAAACACCATTTTTTATAGTTTTATATTTATATATATATATATATATATATATATATGTATGTATATATATATATATACATACTAGCTCATATATAAACAAATTTATCAGCTTTGCTCCTAAAGTGACTACCCTTAGGTTTATGATTAAGTTGTCCTATTGAACCTACATCTTGGGATCTCCAGTCAACTAGGTTAGATTTTCCTCATGTCCCTTTCTCATGATTTTAGTCTCATTTCACAACTTGATTTCTTATATCCCGCTGGTTGTTGGAATCAAAATTATCTTTGACTCCGTTAAGTTAACAATAATAATTTTCAGTTTAGATTAGTTGTTCTAATGTGTTCTTGACTAACTGGTCAGTTTTGCCCTATAGTTAATTCGTAAGACTTATAACTCGTGATATCATCTTGGATCTAGTTATGTATCTTATCTTTGAATGACATGAAACTCAATTCATGGCTAGACACGTTTTCATCATGTCTTTGGTATGTCTTAACTGACATCTTACAAGATTTTGAATCTAACCAGTTGACATTCGAGTCCAATCTACTCGATTAACTCCATTTAACCATTATGTACTCCACTTGGTCATGTGTTTGCAATATATATTTGGATTGCTAAAATCCTTATTGCCAAGCCTTCCACATTCAAATGCAAGTCACCCCCCACATTTAAGTGTAATTGGATAGCATCCAAATGGGGTGATGAAAGGTTCTCCCTTTCATTTTGAGTTTGAGAAGACTTCCCAGCTATCATTTCTACATACCCTAAAGAGTTTGTTTCTTAAATGGTCCATCCCCCCACATTGCTTGCACTTTGAATAGTTTGAGCAATCTAAGTCTTGGTGACTTTTTAGACACGCGTGATAGGATAGAAATTATCCATATCGTTTTGTCAATGTAGTCGTCCAAGTATATTACTCTACTCAGATTAATACTGTTCATAAGGGATTCTAGGCTATATGTCCTCATATGAAACCGGATAGAATCATTATCAATGATCTATTTAGTCGGTCCTCCCAAGTTATCTTTTTAGACTAAAATGAAGTTATATTTATAGTACACAATTTATTCTTTTTTCATCACATATTTTTGAATGTTTAAAGTTAATTTAATCTCCGTCGAGCATATAAATTAACAAGTATTATTCTAGCATGTTTTATACCACAATACTCTAGCATGTGAACAGAAGATGCATCATTCTGATTCTTCACAGCCTTGAGAGATAACACACTATCTCTTTCGAACATTCGTTTCTTAGTTTAGACACAATAATGAAATTTTATTCACCATTCCAAAACCATGAGTTTTAGGAAGGTCTTAAAACCTTAGTTAACTCCATCCAGTAGGATCATAACTCGTTTGCCATTACTTCCTAAGGACTTAAACATAAATCTTAATCCAAGTGACTTTGATGAACGATCTTTGTATAAAATCACTCGAGTCTTGAGATATAGTCCATTAGATTGACTCTCAACAACAAGGCATTCACGTATGTCTATAGTGATATATACATATACGTTGTTGTTTCGTTGTAACCATGTATTAGGATACTCTCCCAAATTACGGGACCAATCCTCCACATAGTTCAAACAACGTTGACGAATGTAGAAAACATCTACAAGTCCTTCATTATTGTAAGTCTCCCAACATAAATTTGGAAAATTTATAAAAGTCATCTGCCATAAGAACATATATTTCTTCCGTATGCCACAGTATTCGAAAACATACATGAGCATTTTGATGTTAATGCTCTCAACATCAGATTACATATCTCGTTTTCGTTTATTTCATCCCAAACCAATCGCCACGTGTCTCATGATGTCGTTATTCGTTTGATATTTTATTTTTGATTTATTACGTAAGTCATGGTCATAACCCGCGTGTTCTATTCATATATATTACTTCTTACACTTTGCGTTAAAATACGTACCCTTTCTTAATTTGACAAAATAGTATCCAAAATAAATATTTATCTTTTATTATATTTTGATCCACTTGTTTATGTAAAAAAACCCAAACGATAGTCCACCATTTTATATAAAATAAAAGCGAACATATACAAAACGGATACACCAATGATATCTAAACAATAATCCCCAAAGTGGTATTATCTTTAACACTTTCGACCGAAATAAACACAATTATATCATTTTGTGTCATGTTTTAATGTACTCCCTCAATGGAAAACATATAACTTGTTTCATCTTGAAACCCTAAACTTGAATAATCACAAGTTGTCCAAAAATATAAAGTTGTTTACAAATAACAACTCGCAAGTAGTTGAGCAACTTATTATATCCATAACAATATTGAGTTGTTTTTCACCAAATAGTCTTTCCGAGACTATTATATGGTTCAAGGTGAAATATTTTTCGTGGGAGCATTGAATCACTTATAAATCGCAAAGACATGTTTCATTTGTTCAAAACATTTCTCGTTTTTGCAAGTGTTTAAAAAAAATTAAACTATATATTTATGTTTTGATTACAAATCAAGACAATATACCTTAGAATAGTCTATTAAATAAAACAGTTTCAAACTCGCTCGTTTGAAAATAAAAGGAAAACACATCGTTTTAATAATTGGTTTATCATATCCATACCGTTTCTAACCCGCTGTTAGAAACGATTACCAATCATTAAAATGAATGGTTTGTATGATAACCAATTAAAATATGCTAATTAGAATTTAAATGTTTAACAAGCATTCAAAATATTTGGTTTTTTTAAAATTAAATGTTTCTAACGCGCTCGTTAGAAATAAAACGAACACACTTATTCTCATAAGCCACTTTTGGTTTATTTAACTGAACATTTTCTAACACGCTCGTTAGAAATAAACATAAAACTTTTCTAACACGCTCGTTAGAAAATAAACTATTGTCAAACTCTTAAAATCGTTTCTAACACACTCGTAAGAAGTAATCGATTACAAAATTTGTTTTGAAGTTTATAAAAAAATATAAACTATTTCTAATAAGCTCCTTAAAAATAAACAAATAAAAACCGTTTTAAAGTATGTGGAAATAGTCCGTTTCTAACTCGCTCGTTACAAATTTAATAGTTTAGACGAAACGTTTCAAGTTAATAGTTTAGACGAAACCGTTTCAAGATTTCTTATTATCCAAAATAATTGTTTCCAACACGCTCGTTAGCAATTATTTGCAATAATAATCTTTTTTAACACGCCCCTTAGAAATATAAATGTCTTTAAACTATTGTTTCTAACACGCTCGTTAGAACATCCGGCCATTTTTTAAACATTGTTACTAACACACTCGTTATAACATAGAGATATTTTTAAATTTATTATTATACAAAATAATTATTTCTGACACGCTTATTTGAATACATAAATGTTATAAAACTTGTTATTCTTTCAACATCAATGTTTCTAAGACGTTTGTTAGAAAATAAAAGTATCAAAACTTTTATTATTTTACCTAATTACATCTAACATTCTCCTTATAGAATTCCATCGTTCATACTCATTATATGGGTTTACAAAAATTACTAATTTCTAATTCACTCGTTAGAAAATTTAGTATTCCAACCATTTAAAATATACATTAATTTTTTTATATAATTTGGGATGTCTAAAGACGAACAAAACCAAACTCTAAAACTTGAATCCAAACATTCGTTTTTGTAACATGGTATTTGGATTAAATATTATACTTCAACCATAGAAATCCGACAACTAGTACTACAAAATATTTCAATATATATATATATATATATATATATATATATATATTCACAAGATTTTAACAAAATCTTAATGAATATTTTAACTTTCGTCAACTTATATCCTCGTAGAGACGGGAATTAAGATTGTGGTAACACTCTATTCTTTACGCAAGTCTGTTTTAATATTGTAGAAACTAGGTACAATTTTTATTATAATATATTCCAAAA
Organism: Scalesia atractyloides; assembly: GCA_947069175.1. Lineage (NCBI taxonomy): Eukaryota > Viridiplantae > Streptophyta > Magnoliopsida > Asterales > Asteraceae > Scalesia > Scalesia atractyloides. Next base: position 19,740,344 of record CAMTDV010000021.1, on the reverse strand, counting down.
TATATAATAACGAGATTCTCATTATTCATATGAAATATGAGAGTACAATCGGATTACACAACTATATGAAAAATAAATAAAATACAAATACGTTGTACCAATCTTGATTCAAGTCGACGTCTTTAAAAAACTTCAAGCACACCTTCTTGTTCGAAACTCCATTGCAAGACAAGAAAAAAACCGTTGACGGTTTTGGTTGAGGATCGTATTTGACACGAGGCCTTTAAAACAAATTTTGTGCCTCCTCTCAGACGGTTTGTTTCTAGGATACAACAACCGAAGCAGTAGTTGTACTGCCGGAGATGGCTCTCACGCCCGAGATTACATCGAGTATAATTTGGTGTTCATAAAATTGGGAAAAACATGGAGTTGTGTAAAAAGTCAATTTAAAGAGTGGTCCTCTCTAAATTTTTCCATAAAACAAAGAAACTTTTGTAAGTATTTTTCCTCTCAAATATAATAAATCATCATTTTCATTCTTATACTAACTAATGAAAGACTTGTTCAATCATATAAAAGTTTGTGATTGAAATCGGTTTTAACAACTCATTCAACCCTATTCAAGTTGGTCATAGAAAAGATAATTAATCTTGTATCAAACTGAGTTTATCCTCTTCATAAGTAGATTTTAGTGGTCAGTCAAAACTATCATTTCCATTCATGACACGAGTTGAAATCGTTATACATTAACTCGCTAGTGGGTAGATTAGTTTTACTGTTCGCCCGCGCGCGCATGCGAATCCGCACTGAGGCTACACTCATACATGCGTCTTAATGCCACGCGACGTCAAAGTAGTACCGACACGTCGTGTCGTTTGGAGTCCGCTTGTCCACCACCAGCACCTTCGCCATAGCCAATCACATGTGCAATGCACCTAGGGATCTTGCGCGCATATCGGCATGCGCTATGCCATGGCATTCGCCTACACCACGCGGACTCACCATGTATCTGAACCACACGCACATGGACAAAAATTCCAATGGCGTGCGCGAGTTCAGGTGCTCCCCACCCGTTAGGGTCCCCACTAGTATTTTCCTATAAAGAAACAATATATAAGGAGCGATCCTTTTTATAAACCACTTCATGTTTTGTCACTCCACATATGTGGGACAAGTTGACAAATCTTAATCCATTTTTTTTCTCATCTTTGTTGTTGCAATACATACAACTTCAAGCGTCGGTATCTCATTAATCTTAGCTCCATTTTGGACATAGTTTAGTTCGTTATGAAGCTTTCACAATGTAGAACACAAACTCACAAATAATTATTTATACAACACATATGTAAATATTATTATTGGTGTCTAAAATATTTAATAAAAAATTATTTTTTACTAAAATTTCCAACATATTACACCCATAATTCTTTTGATGTTGAAACTACACCACATATGTCATTCCAAGCTCGAACTTGGGTCAACTGCAATATCCTTAGCTTTAAAATATTCATCAGAATTAATATACTTAGAATTAATTTGAGTTATCTAGACATCACACTATGTCCAAGCTGACACATATGTGCATACAAGTCACACGATCAAAGTTGATGGACGCCCTCATAATGTATTATGGGTTGTGTATGGCCTACAAAGTTTAATAAACTTAAATATGATGTACCGGCCGAAAACCTACTTTTGGTAAAGGTTTAATTTTAATATTTAACATATCGCGATCTTCAGTATGCTATGAAATTATAAAAACGCATGTTTTCTCTTTTAGTCATTTCAAACAGTAAAGGAAATCAATGTAGGGTTGAAAAAAATTTACACTAGTATTACAAAAGTAAGTCTGTGGAGGGCCGTCCCAAAAATTCTAAACATTTTGGGTCTAGAGAAGGTGAAGGTAGCGAGCCTATGTAAAAATTCTAGTTTCAACTTTCAATTATCAAATGTCAATAATTCAAGTTCCAACTTTCAGTTACAAAACATAAATATCTAAAATAAAAAATATTAAAAGTAAATAAAATAAATCATTTATGGTTAGATTTTACATCAAAAATATATATTAGATATTTGTTAATTTAGAAAAGGTAACTTGGCATATTTATATTAGATATATGTTAATGTAAACAAAGTAATTAACTTGGCAAATTAAATCATATATTAAAAGTAAATAAAGTAAAAGGAACAAAACAAACAATTTTAAATGCATTAGCAATTATAAACCAAAGAAAAGTTAGTTTCCTTACTTAAATGCACCGTTATATAAAAATTAAATGGCTGAAGTTGGATTTGAATTCAAATTCTTCATCTTGAAATGTAAGCCGTAAATAACTAATCAACCTCGTTCTTGTTCTTTTCCCCACCAAAATAATATATACAATTTATACGTAAAATACATTTTATAAAACTAAAAATTTCGGGCCACCCAAAAGTATGGTCCTTGGGCCACTGCCCATCTCGCACATGCTCAAAACCTGGATGCTACTGCAGAAATACATTTACATATATGTACACATGTGTAGTTAAATCAAATGAATATTTACAAATTTATTCGTTCACCTCTGTCTGTAGGCAAAAGGTTCTAATCCTGTAAGGTGTAAATAAATGATTAACATGTGTATTTTTTAGTAAACTTATTAGCTGTTTAAGAAAACAAAAAAGTGTAATTAAACTAAATCTAAAAGTGAATCAATACTAAAATGGATATGATAAAGATGAACTGAACAATAATGGATTGAAAACAATTAAAATATATAATAAAACTAATTTATGACTATTATCATTATCATTCAATATATTAAAACACAAAGCCAATGAATAATAGTTGCATCATTAAGAATTTGTCACATGGCAATTATTTGTTTGTTGTATTTTTATTTATACCATATAATTTTTCTCTAATAACTCGCGTTTATTAACTTAAAAATAAAAAAAACTAAATTCGTAGCTTATTTCAGGTGTTTAATTGTAAATATTGTTGAGAGCAGAGTTGCATTTAAAATAAAGTATAAATTTTGTTTTTTATATATGCTATATGAGTGCATGCTAGTACCATGGTGGTATCCTGACAAACCGATTCCCACCAAACAATTGTTTTCAATTAAAATAGATCACGTGTTGATATTCTTTTTGTTATATCATGATTTTGTATAATGGTTTTTCCTCTTTCCATTGCTATAACGAGCATCGATACTGTAGCGTTACAAGATGAATCGATAACAATCAAATTCCTGTCACATAGCATGGAAAATCCCCCAGCACAACGCGTCGGTTTTGATACCACTAGTAATGTGAACTTCGTAAAATTTATCCTAGTTAGCACAGTACCATTGGGGGACTCGGGGGTGGGGGGGGGGGGTCAGGTGATAGACATTTATCACGCGTGATGATGCGTGATGTACCGTCGCCGTCATCTTCAAAACGTGTTAACTTGAAAACGCGTTGCCACTATCACGCATGAAAAGTGATGGGTATTTGTTGGGTTGTGAGGGAAATTGTTAGGTGTGGTGCGTGATGGGCATTTCCACTAAAATCCATCATAGTGATGGAATAAAGCTCGATGACGTGGCGGAACTTGTTTGGATAATGTGAGTAATAGAACTCCATCACTAGTGGAGCGCCCCTACCCCCTTAGAGCCGCCATATTTGAACAACATTCACTTCCATATCCCATGGGAAAGCTTCCTGTCGAGGATGCTCCTGCAGAAATACGTTTATATGTGTACACAAATTTTTGCACATGCGTAGTTAACAAAAAAGTAGATATTTACAAATTTATACGTTCAAAACTATTAGGTGTTTCATCTCTATCTATGATGTGGAGGATTCTAATCTCACAAGGTGTAAATATAGATGAATAATATGTGTATTTATAAGTAAACTGTTAGCTGTTAAAAAACTAAAAGTGTAATTTAGACTAAATATAAAAGTGAATCAAACTAAAAAGATATGAAAATGATGAATTGAGCGATAACGTATACATTGTTTCTAAGACCTACGTGAATTATTATATAGGAATAATGGATCGAAAACAATTATTAAAATATATAATAAAACGAGTGTCGGACTATTATGTGAATTTCGGAAAATTTATCCCATTATCACAGTTCCATTAGTGCCGCCATATTTGATCAAGCTTTCAATTTCCATATTCCAAGCTGTAATATTGGATTTTCACAACTCTTGCTATTTTCCACGGCTCCGCCATATGCGATCTCGTCCCTCTCCGTGGCTCTCTCGTTGAACAAATGTTTAGGTTTTAATAAAGAAATAGATTTGGTTTAATAAAGAAAAAGAAGAGAGAGAATGATATATGGTTAATGACCAAAATACTCAAAAGATATATTTGAAAATGGTATACCATGAATCATATAAAGTTTTCTCAAATAAAATACATTTTTTTAATCCAATTTATCAAGAAAACTTAAGAAACTCTTTAACTCAAATAGTATAAGATTGTAACACATGTTACACAAAACTTATTTATTTAAAAAGAAAAAAGATATTTAGTCGGCATTTTTTATTTTTCTTATTTAAAACCATTAAAAACATGTATATTACATGTGCGAATTTTTTAAAAAATGAAAATGTTAGGAAGTTAGAGTTTCTAGAGTTTTTTTTTTCTCTCTCTCTCTCTCTATATATATATAGGGTTAGGATCATGTGAGAACCACTAGACTAATTGAGAAACTTGAGAAGCTTTCTGGACCACACATTTTCCCAACTTTCCGTAATATACACATATGTATAGTTTAAAATTGACTATGTACATATGTGTCTACATATGTGTATATAGTCAATTTTAAACTATACATATGTGTATATTACGAAATGCTTAAAAAATGTGTGGTTCAGAATGCTTCTCAAGTTTCTTAAATATGGTGCACTTCTCTTAGGATCCCTACCCTATATATATATATATATATATATATATATGAGGATCCTGCGCAAAGTGTGTTTTTTCTAGAAAGTCTAGGAAGTGATCTGGGCAATCCGATGGGTGTGTTTAATGGTTGAGATCATCTTGGTGGCATTTTGGTAATATGCGTGTCTTAAAAATAGGATTATTTAATTGATTGGGGGTAAATGTGTCATTTAACTTGTTTTAAATAAGGAAATAACTATCAATCATAAAACCACTTCCAAAAATGTCGCAAATTTTTTTCTCTCTCTCTAATCCCTCACATTTGAAACCACCTAATCACACAAAAAATAACGATAAATCAGATCTAGATGTGTTCGTGGTAGTGTGTTTTATCGATAAAACACAATGTGACGAACTAGTGACTGACTGCTAAAACACAATGTGATTAAACAGTACCTGAAACGAGTAACTGCTAAAACACAGTGTGATGAAACAGTACCTGAAACGAGTAACTGCTAAAACACAGTGTGATTAAACAGTACCTGAAATCAGTAACTGCTAAAACACAGTGTGATGAAACAGTACCTGAAACCAGTAAATGCTAAAACATAGTTTGATGAAACAGTACCTGAAACGAGTAACTGCTAAAACACAGTGTGATTAAACAGTACCTGAAACCAGTAAGTGCTAAAACACAGTGTGATGAAACAATACCTGAAACGAGTAACTGCTAAAACACAGTGTGATGAACCCATTATAAAACACAACGTGAAGAAATCTTAATGATTTGAAATTGTTAAAGAGTTATACGTTTCCATAAATATCTAGATAGTTAGTTAGGATATATAATATTCCAAAATTAAATTAATAATCAAATTACCATCATGCTCTTTTGAATAAAAAAACTAAAAGCCACATGTCACCTCACTATTGCTTCCTAGACTTTCTAGGAAATATAAGCTTTCTATATATATATATAGGGTGAGGTTATTGTAAAAAAATGTTTTTTTGTGAGAAGGGTAAGAAATAATCTAAATCATTAAATCTTTAATCTAATGGTTGAGATCTTGATTGCAATTTTATAAATAGTATAACAATTAAATTAATTAGTTTTCTATATTAAGGGTATAAAGGTAAATTTAACATCTTTTTTAAACGTCCATAACTTTTTATATGTGACTTTTTTTAAAAAAAAAAGTACACCATAATAATGAGCGTTTTTTTATTTTTAATATGAGTACCATAGTGCTATACTTATTTAGAGAAAAAAAATTACGTATAGTTTAGCCCACTGAATGCAAGTTTAAATACTGTATGAGAACATCTACTAATGAATGCAGGTGTAAAACACCATGCAAAGAACAACTACTAGAATGCAGGTACAAAACATCATGAATGCAGGTGTAAAACACCGTCCAAAGAACACTTATAAGAATGCAGGTATAAAACACCATGAATACAAGTTTAAAACACCATACGAAGAAGATCTACTGGAATTATAGTAGTAAAACACCACACATAATGTGCAATGCAATCATTCCAGATATTAAAAAACACCATGGCTATATTACCATTCAAGTCATGGTGTTTTTAGAATCTGAATAGTGTTTTATACTTTCAAAAGACTATATTGGATTCAAGCTGTGGTGTCTTTTGGAATTCGTATGGTGTTTTATACCTGCGAATTAACTAAAATTTTGATATGAATTTATACTTCCGAATTAATCTATATGTATAATCATATAAAATTCAAAATTGGAATTCCTAAAATAACTACACATTAATTGTATCATTAATTAGTATTATTAACACAATTACCATTATAGCCTTGATCTAAAAAAATAGATAGGAAATGATCTAATGGCTGAGATTCTTTCTTACCCTTCTCACACTTTTGTCTTTTTACAGGAACCTCAATCTATATATATATATAGGGTAAGGTTCATGCGAGAACCACCTTTATTGTGAGAACCGCGAGAACCACTGAAGTAACCCACTACATCACCACCCAAAATCTAAAAAAACCTAACCCCCACCCCCACTCCAAAAACTGTAACATTTGTCAAAAAGGGTTGTCAAAACCCGCTTCGTTTGTAATCGAATATCAAGTTATAAATGTTTCGTTGGTATTTATGTCAATTTTAATTTTTAATGATGCATAATTAATAAACAAACTAGAATATAAAAGTTATAATTGATAAAAAGTAAAAATAAAATAAATAAAAGAAAAATAGGCTGCCGGGACTCGAACCCGGGTCAGCCGGGTTTAAGCTCAAAGACTTATCACACACACATATAACCACTCCACCACTTGATGTTTTCTGTAAATTTTAGGAAACAATTAAATTTTATGGTCAATCATAAATCAATCTGGTTACGCCAACTGTAACCGAAATCGGTCACCAAACGTCCAAAAACGTTTGATTGTTCGCGGTTTACCGATTATAACCGCTACACCGAACCTCCAATCAATTTAGCTTTGAATGGACTTGAATGCAAGAGTGGATCGGTTTTAATAACCGAAAACTTTCAATTCCTGAATTACTCCAATCATAGACCCCTCTCGCGACTCAAACACATTCTGCAAACCTTCAATTTCATTTTCGCACAACTTTAAATTCGTCGGAGCAGCTATTTGAACTCGCCGGACTTTCGCCGGAAAACCGTGTTTTCTATCAAATCAGTGAGTCACTAAATTCTTTCATCGTCTATCAGTTGTTAAGCTGTAGCTAACTCAAACCCTTCAATCGGAACCAATTTCAGGCGTCGATATCGGGTAATTCATTCTCGCCGGAAAACTGCTGAAAATTCTCAATTCTCGCCGTGACACGGTATAGCCTTCTAAACCTCCTGGTAACTCTTGTTTAGTACTTCAATTCCACACTTAGCTAATCAAAACTGTTAATTTGTTCGCTCAGTCGAAGTTCATAAAAAACAGAGCGACGACTTGCCGGAATTCTGAGATAAATCGTTCTCCGGTATGTTTACTTCCAAAATCGTCTCTGCCATTTCATTTTAGTCTTTTGTACATTTATTAATCGTTTTAAAGCAAGAAACAGTTGAGTAAATCATTGTCTGTAAATTTAGCGAAGAAGATGAAGTATGTTAAGATTATAAGATTAATTAAAATCGGTATTATAAACGGTTAGACACACAGTCCAGCGGTGGACTGTGTGCAAACAATACGCATACGCGATCCTTGATACACACACCCTCTCTGTAATAAAGATGTTTTATTTTTCTAACTGTACCGGATTAACTTACGTTAGATGTTAAGTATAATAAAAATCGGTATATTAACCAGGTTAGACACACAGTCCAGCGGTGGACTGTGTGCAACACTAACCCACAGGTGCCGGGTTCGAGACTGTTGCACGCTCCGGTTCGATGATTTAAAACACTTTTTGAAAATAAAAGAATTTTGAATAAACCGAATTAGTATATAAATATAATTAAAAACAGAATTATTTCGGGTTAGACACGAGCTCAGTTGGTAGAGCTGCGTGCACGCGTACGGGAGATCTTGGGTTCGAGTCCTGCCCGGCGCATATATTCACACAATAGAACCGGTCAAACAGTCAAACAGTCAATGGCCAACGGTCAACGCAAAAGTCAACATTTTTTTATATTTTTATTTATTTAATTTAATTCAAAAATCAATTAAAAATACTTAAAAATAATGTTTTAAAGATGGGAAATAGCCTTAAACTCACAAAAATATATCTAAAAATCCTATTAAAATTATTAATAAAATCCACTCATTAACTATACCTTCCGTTATTATTTAGGTTAGTTAATCCTCATTGTTCAATCTTCAAACTCGTGCGCATCTCATCATCTCCAACCAAACGCACCCAATGTGAGTGAATCTCTACAAATTCCCCGTTTTAATCACGTTTTTGGGGTGTATCATTTGTCTTACCATTTATTATATTTAAATCATTGTGCATACATCATATCATGAACAAATGTGTATTCAGCTTGTATCAACTGTTGTGTGGTTATTGTTTAGATTTAATTTATTATCTTCAGTACATGCAATTTCATAGGCCGCCGCTCCCCATTACATTATGAGCGTTGAGCAGTTCCCCATTACATTATAAGCGTGAACCTGGCGTGCCAATATACGATCGGCTCCGTTTGATTGAGCCTTGATCGCACAGACATCATCATAGGCCGTCCGTTACCCATTACATTATGAGCGTGAACGTGACGTTGCCAACATATACAGTTTCATTCATGATATATATTCATGCAAGTTCATATGTTATTGTATGTTATAGTATGTTATTGTTTGTGGAATGTTATTGTTATTGTTGGATTATTTACATTTGCTCGCATATGACTATTGCACAATTTTTCCTTGATAAAAATAACAAGAAATCAATAATAAATGTTTAACTAACAAGGTTCACTCGCCAACTTATGTTGACCCAAAAACCTCCATTTTTACACATGATACAGGTGAACCAGCGGCAGCAAGAAACACATAGGATTGGCTTAGAAGAATAAACTGATTTAGAGCTTGGATTGTTTAGTTGGTTATTTTCTTTGTATTTGTATGGACATGTTTGGATTATTGAGAATGTAATTTTGACTTTAATAAATATGAAACATATTAGTAAATATCATGAGCTTTGGTGATAACCCAATTATGCCCCGACTCTTATTCCGCTGCGGGTTGGGGTGTGACAGATTGGTATCAGAGCCATGACTATAGGGATATAGGATAGGTTATTAGACCCTTAGAGCCTATACTATAGTTGATTAGAAATTTTTAAGATTTTTGTGTGTTACATGCCAAATTTCATGATGTTTATATGTTTTATGTTAAATGTTACATTCAATGTTATGCAAGCATGTTCATAAGTATATATTATCATATAATGCCTATCATGAATCATATTCTCATAACATATCATATCCATGAAAGCACACATCACATCATTTTCATGATTGTTTTTTTTACAATGATTTTTGTATTTTCAAATCTCATCAAAGTGAGTTCTCATAACGGGCATGTAGTAACTGGAAGGGTAAAAGTACCGGTAGTCGGAACGTCCTGTCTAGGCTTGGCATTCGTATAAATCCAAAATAAAGGACCAGTTTGCCTACCTGGGGACTAACTATGAGAGTACGAAGTACCTAATAGGCCAAAGCATGCTATACCAAACGTCGTGTGAGCTAACCCCACTTTGAGTTGTCATTGTGTCTACACCTGGACACATTCCGACCATACATCTCGTAAACATATTTTGTGGTTTTCATTCGGGTCATGTGAGTGTTAAATCGCCAATACTAATGTGAATCCTACCAAGCCAATAGTCATGGGGGCCCACATGACTATACAGGTGAAGGTATGGGGGACATTTGAGGCCCAACATGAGCAAACCCAAGACATCCTATGGATGTAGTTGCATTATTGATATTTATGTTATTTTCATTTTCTTTAAGACACATGACACCTAAAAAGACTCCATAAACTCACAATCTTCTTATGTATGTTCCTGTAGATGTCGGCTAGAAAACAACGAGGGGGTAAAAAGTCAGGAAGGTCTCACGAACGCTTGGCCACACAAATCGCGAAACAAATGGCCGCGGTGCTTCCTGACATTGTGGTTCAAGTACAACAAGCTCTCGCCACAAATCCCACTAATCCTCCCCAGCAAGATGACCAGAACATCGGCAACCCTCCTACCAGCAAGTGCTCATATAAACATTTCAAGTCTTGCGATCCTCCTAAATTTGAAGGGACCGAAGGTGTCACTGCTCTCTTCCACTGGTTTGAGGAAATGGAAAACACCTTCCTTAACTGCGATTGTCCCGAGGATCGCAAGGTACGATACGCAACCGGGAGACTATTTGGGGTAGCTCTTACCTGGTGGAATACTGAAAAGGGTAAGAGGGGAATCGAAGATGCTATGGCCTTAACGTGGGAGGAGTTAAGGGAAATCATGACGAGGCGATTCTGTCCTAGAAGTGAGATTAAAAAGTTAGAGGACGAATTTCATTCTTTGAAGCAAAAGGAGGGAGATCATACTGCCTACAACAAGAGGTTCTTAGAGTTGAACCAAATGGTCCCTAACTTGTTCACCCCGGTTTACCGCTTAATCGAGCATTATATTCGAGGTCTTCCCTCGAAAATTCAAGATTCAGTTCTCAGCACTTCACCAGCAACACTTGAAGCTGCTATAGAACTAGCTACTGAATTGACCGAGAATCGAATTCGCAACGGTAAGTTTAAAGAGGAGAAAAAGAAAGCCCCCGTTGAGGGCCAAACTTCAAACCATTCCATCTCCTCCTCTAAGTTTGCTAACAAGAGGAAACGTAACACCAGAAACTTCGCTGTCACACAAACCAATTTCCCTATCCCTGCTGCACCCATTACCCAAGTTGCCCCCTCACCTGCACCATACAAAAGGCCATACTCTGGCCCATTACCAAAATGCAACCGTTGCCAATACCACCATTTTCCTGATCATCCCTGCCAACATTGCACCGGCTGCGGTCGTGCAGGTCATACTGTTCAAACCTGTCGCATACCTCAGCGAACGAACCGCCACCAGTCTTCAACCCAAACTCACCAACAAATAATGGGTCAAGCCCAACAACCCCTACTACTACCACCTACCCAACATTTAGCCCAATCATACTATCAACCCAACTATCCCATGGTACAACCTATGCGGGCTTGCTACAATTGTGGAGACCCAAGCCACTTTAGAAACACTTGTCCACGGTTGGTGAAGATTATTCATGCTCAAGCCCAAGCCAATCCGGTGAATCAAGCTAACCAAGCTCCTCCACCTGCAAGAGGAAGAGCTTTCAACATCAACGCTAATCAGGCTAGAGCTGACAGCAATGTGGTTAACGGTACGTTCCTTATCAATGGTAGTTATGCATCCATGTTGTTTGATACTGGCGCGGATAAAAGTTTTGTGTCCTTAGAGTTTGAACCCATCCTGAACCAAAATCGTGATAAGCTCATGGAATCTATAACAGTGGAAGTTGCTGACGGGAAACCGGTCTCATTAAACTCTATTATACGAAATTGTACTCTCACTTTAAACGATCATAATTTTCTAGTTGACCTCATTCCCATGAAGTTGGGAAGCTTTGACATTATAATTGGTATGGACTGGCTCAGCCAACATCAGGCTGAAGTTGTATGCCGCGAAAATTTTATACGCATTCCTCTTTCAAACGGTCAGACTCTACGAATCTTTGGAGAAACCACGTTGAAAGGGATCAGATAAATGTCCTGTCTTCAATCTCGAAAATATCTTCGCAAGAATTACGTCGCATTTTTAACCCATGTCGTCAAAAAGGGAACTATGGAGAAGAAACTTGAAGACATTCCAGTAGTAAAAGATTTTCCGCAAGTTTTTCCTGACGACATTTCAGGACTTCCTCCCTTGAGAGAAGTCGAATTCCGCATTGATCTTATACCTGGTGCTACACCAGTTGCAAAGTCTCCTTATAGGTTAGCCCCATCCGAAATGCAAGAGCTAGTCAGTCAGTTGCAAGAGTTGACTGACAAAGGATTCATACGTCCTAGCTCCTCGCCTTGGGGTGCACCTGTCCTTTTTGTGAAGAAGAAAGATGGATCGTTTCGCATGTGCATCGACTACAGAGAACTCAACAAATTAACGATCAAGAATCGCTATCCATTACCTCGCATTGATGATCTTCTTGACCAACTTCAAGGCGCCAGCTATTTTTCAAAAATCGACCTTCGATCTGGTTATCATCAGCTCAGAGTACATGAAGAAGACGTCCCAAAGACCGCCTTCCGAACTCGTTATGGTCATTATGAATTCATGGTCATGCCATTTGGTTTAACCAATGCTCCAGCTGTCTTCATGGATCTAATGAACAGAGTCTGCAAACCCTATCTCGATCGTTTTGTTATAGTCTTCATCGACGACATTCTCATTTATTCAAAGTCTAAGTCTGATCATGAACGGCATCTTCGACTCATCCTTACACTCTTAGAGAATGAAAAGCTTTACGCCAAATTCTCCAAATGCGAATTCTGGTTAAAAGAGGTACAATTCCTTGGACATGTAGTCAATGACAAGGGAATACTTGTCGACCCCTCAAAAATCAAAGCGGTACAAGAATGGCAAGCGCCACGTACACCAACTGAAGTAAGATCATTCCTTGGTCTGGCTGGTTATTATCGCCGTTTTATTTCAAACTTCTCTCGCATTGCTGTACCACTCACGGCTTTAACTCATAAGGGAAAACCTTTCATATGGGGACCCAAACAAGAAGAAGCCTCCCAAACCCTTAAACAAAAACTCTGTGATGCACCAATCCTCACTCTTCCTGAAGGTTGTGATGACTTCGTGGTTTATTGCGACGCGTCAGGGCAAGGACTAGGCTGTGTTCTAATGCAAAGAGGAAAGGTTATAGCTTATGCTTCGAGACAACTCAAGACTCATGAGAAGAACTACACCACCCATGACCTAGAACTTGGAGCCGTTGTGTTCGCTCTTAAATATATGGAGACATTATCTCTACGGTACTAAGTGTGAAATATACACTGACCACAAGAGTCTTCAACATATCTTCAATCAAAAGGAGTTAAACATGAGGCAACGAAGATGGGTCGAACTTCTAAATGACTACGACTGTGAAATTCGGTACCACCCTAGCAAGGCAAATGTGGTGGCTGATGCACTCAGTCGAAAGGGTTATGTGAACTCCATTCATCTTTTATGTTCGCAAATCATAACTGACATTAAAGATCAAATTCGAGAAGCCCAACATGTTTCAATAACGGAAGACGACGTACGAAAGGAGCTGTCCTGTGGAGCTGAACTTAAAATTGAAACTAAATCTGACGGTATTCTGTACTATCTAGATCGCATATGGATTCCTGACCACAACAACCTTCGTGAATTTCTTATGAATGAGGCTCACAAAACACGATACTCTATACACCCAGGAGCCGATAAGATGTATCAAGACCTTCGATACACCTATTGGTGGCCTGGAATGAAAAAGGATATTGATGTTTTTGTTTCCAAGTGCCTTACATGTTCCAAGGTGAAAGCTGAACACCAAAGACCCTCAGGACTTCTGGTCCAACCTAAAATACCTGGTGGGTATGACACTATATGGGTAAATCATTGATCGTCTCACAAAATCAGCTCACTTTATTCCTATCCGCGAAGATTTCATGAACGAGAAGCTAGCTCGTATTTACATTAGCGAAATCGTAAGCCGACATGGTGTACCGTTAAGCATTATTTCAGATCGTGATGGTCGTTTCACTTCACGAACATGGCAAGCAGTACAAGCCGCTTTGGGTACGCGATTAGATCTCAGTACCGCTTATCATCCTCAAACTGATGGACAATCTGAACGCACCATTCAAACTCTTGAAGATATGCTTCGAGCATGTGTCATAGACTTCAAGGGAAATTGGGACGCTCATCTACCATTAGTTGAATTTTCGTACAACAACAGCTATCATTCAAGTATCGGCATGGCACCTTTTGAAGCTTTATATGGTCGTAAGTGCCGATCTCCAGTATGTTGGCACGAAATTGGGGAAGCTCAAATCACCGGTCCAGAATTGATTCAAGAAACCACAGACAAGATCCATCAGATTTGAAACAATCTTCTAGCGGCTCAAAGTCGTCAAAAGAGTTATGCAGATAAAAGACGGAAGCCTTTGGAGTTCAACATTGGTGATCATGTACTTTTAAAGTATCACCGTGGAAGGGGGTAGTTCGTTTTGGTCAAAATAGCAAGCTAGCACCACGCTACGTAGGACCTTTCAAGATACTCGAAAGAGTAGGACCTGTAGCATACTAGCTTGATCTACCAGAAGAACTCAACAGGATTCATCCCACATTCCACGTATCAAACTTGAAGAAGTGCCTCGCTGATGAAAACCTCCATATTCCTCTGGAAGATATTCAGATTGATGAATCTATGCATTTTATTGAAAGACCAGTAGAGATCATGGACTTCGGAGAAAAATGTCTACGACGAAGTCGCATTCCAATTGTTAGGGTCGCTGGGAGTCGAAACAGGGACCTAGTTTACTTGGGAACGTGAAGACTTAATGCGCGAAAAATACCCGCATCTTTTTCCTACTACTACTACTTAAATTTCGGGACGAAATTCCTAAAAGTAGGGGATACTGTAACATTTGTCAAAAACGGGTTGTCCAAACCCGCTTCGTTTGTAATCGAATATCAAGTTTAAATGTTTCGTTGCGTATTTATGTCAATTTTAATTTTTAATGATGCATAATTAATAAACAAACTAGAATATAAAAGTTATAATTGATAAAAAGTAAAAATAAAATAAATAAAAAGAAAAATAGGCTGCCGGGACTCGAACCCGGGTCAGCCGGGTTTAAGCTCAAAGACTTATCACACACACATATAACCACTCCGCCACTTGATGTTTTCTGTAAATTTTAGGAAACAATTAAATTTTATGGTCAATCATAAATCAATCTGGTTACGCCAACTGTAACCGAAATCGGTCACCAAACGTCCAAAAACGTTTGATTGTTCGCGGTTTACCGATTATAACCGCTACACCGACACCTCCAATCAATTTAGCTTTGAATGGACTTGAATTCAAGAGTGGATCGGTTTTAATAACCGAAAACTTTCAATTCCTGAAATTACTCCAATCATAGACCCCTCTCGCAACTCAAACACATTCTGCAAACCTTCAATTTCATTTTCGCACAACTTTCAGTTCGTCGGAGCAGCTATTTGAACTCGCCGGACTTTCGCCGGAAAACCGTGTTTTCTATCAAATCAGTGAGTCACTAAATTCTTTCATCGTCTATCAGTTGTTAAGCTGTAGCTAACTCAAACCCTTCAATCGGAACCAATTTCAGACGTCGATATCGGGTAATTCACTCTCGCCGGAAAGCTGCAGAAAATTCTCAATTCTCGCCGTGACTGTGTGCAAAATACACACGCACGTCCCGAGTTCGATCCCTGCTACACGCACATCTTATATAATAACGCGCCTTTTTGTTTAAAAATCTAAACCGGGATAACCCAGTTAGTTGTTGAGTATAAGAAAAACCGAGATAATAACCAGGTTAGACACACAGTCCAGCGGTGGACTGTGTGCAAATGAACCACACGTCGCGCGTTCGAAACCCGTCACGAGCACCGGTCCGATTGAATTAAAATGTTTTTGTAAATAAAGGAAATTCGGATTAACGGAATAAGTGTATAAGTATAAATAAAAACAAGATTATTTCGGGTTAGACACGTAGCTCAGTTGGTAGAGCTGCGTGCACGCATACGGGAGGTCGCCGGTTCGAGCCTCACCCGGCGCAAACTAATACGCTGACCGACCGGTCAACGGTCAACACTAAATAAACAATTTTTTTATATTTTTATTTATTTAATTTAATTTAAAATCAATTAAAAATACTTAAAAATAACATTTTTAAAGATAGAAAATAGCCATAAACTCACAAAAATATATCTAAAAATTTCATTAAAATCCTTAATAAAATCCACCCATTTAATATATTTTCCGTTATTATTTAGGTTAGTAATCCCCGTTGTTCCGCTCATCTAAATCGTGCGCATATCACCATCTCCAATCCAACGCACCCAAGGTGAGTGAATCTTACAAATTCCCGTTTTAATCACGTTTTGGGGTGTATCATGTGTCTTTGTATATATATATTATTACTAAACCATTGTGCATACATCATATCATGAACTTGTTTATTCAGTTTGTTGCTGTTAAGTACTTATTATTGGATGCAATTTATTATTCAGTACATGCAATTTCATAGGCCGCCGCTCCCCATTACATTATGAGCGTTGAGCATGTTCCCCATTTTATTATGCGGTTGAACCTGGCGTGCCCACATACAATCGGCTCCGTTTGATTGAGCCTTGATCGCACAGACATTTTTATTTTCAGTACATGCAATACGATCGGCTCCGTTTGATTGAGCCTTGATCGCACAGTTTCATTTATGTTATTTACAGTATGATGTTGGTATGATCATGTATGCTGTCATGTGATATTGTATGTTATAGTTGTGACTGCTATTTGCCTTTGCTTGATTATTTACATTTGTTCATCTATGATTATGCACAAATTTTCATTGATAAACTAACAATTAATTTATTAATATATGTTTATCTAATAAGGTTCACTCGCCAACTTATGTTGACCCAAAAACTCCCATTTTACACATGATACAGGTGAAGCAGCTGCAGCTAGGAACACATAGGACTTGGACTAGAAGAATAAAACGATTTAGTGTTGGGATTGTTATGCTTGGCTTATTTTCCTTGTATTGAATGAACATGTTTGGATTTTTGAAATGTAACTTTGACTTTATTAAATATGAAACATATTAGTAAATGTCATGAGCTTTGGTGATAACCCAATTATGCCCCGACTCTTATTCCGCTGCGGGTCGGGGTGTGACAGATTGGTATCAGAGCCATGACTATAGGGATATAGGATAGGTTATTAGACCCTTAGAGCCTATATACTATAGTCGATTAGAAACTTATAAGATTTTTGTGTGTTATATACCAAATTTCATGATGTCTATATGTTTTATGTTAAATGTTACATTTGATATTGTACAAGCATGTTCATAAGTATGATTATCATATAATGCCTATCATGAATCGTATGCTCATAACATATCACATTCATGAAAGCACACACCACATCATGATTGCTTTTACAATGATTTTCGTGTTTTCAAATCTCATCAAAGTGAGTTCTCATTAGGGGTATGTAGTAACTGGAAGGGTACCAGTACCGGTAGTCGGAACGTCCTGTCTAGGCTGGCATTCGTATAAATCCAAAATAAAGGACCAGTTTGCCTACCTGGGGACTAACGATGAGAGTACGAAGTACCTATTAGGCCAAAGTATGCTATATCAAACGTCGTGTGAGCTAACCCCACTTTGAGTTGTCATTGTGTCTACACCTGGACACGTTCCGACCAAACATCTCATGAACATATTTTGTGGTTTGCATTCGGGGGATGCGAGTGTTAAATTGCCAATACTAATGTGAATCCTACCAAGCCAATAGCCATGGGGGCCCACATGACTATGTAGGTGAAGGTATGGGGGACATTTGAGGCCCAACATGAGCGAACCCAAGACATCCTATGGATGTAGTTGCATTATTGATATTTATGTTATTTTCATTTTCTTAAAGACACATGACACCTAAAAAGACACCATAAACTCACAATCTTCTCATTTTATGATCCTGTAGATGTCGTCTAGACAGCAACGAAGGGGTAAAAGATCGGGAAGGTCTCAGGAACGTTTGGCCACTCAGATTGCGAAACAAATGGCCATGATACTTCCTGACATTGTGGTCCAAGTACAACAAGCCCTTGCTACAAATCCTACTAACCCTCCCCAACAACAGGACCAGAACATCGACAACCCTCCTACCAACAAGTGCTCTTACAAACATTTTAAGTCCTGTGATCCTCCTAAATTTGAAGGGACCGAGGGTGTCACTGCTCTCCTACATTGGTTCGAGGAGATGGAAAACACCTTCCTAAACTGCGATTGTCCTGAGGATCGCAAGGTTCGATACGCCACCGGAATAATACTTGGAGTAGCTCTCACTTGGTGGAACACTGAGAAAGGGAAGAGGGGAACTAAAGATGCGATGGCCTTAACTTGGGAGGAGTTAAGGGAAATCATGACTAGGCGTTTCTGTCCTAGAAGTGAAATTAAGAAGTTGGAGGATGAATTTCATGCTCTAAAACAAAAGGAGGGTGATCACACTACCTACAACAAGAGGTTTTTGGAGTTGAACCAAATGGTTCCAAATCTGTTCACACCAACCTATCGTCTGATTGAACATTATATTCGAGGACTTCCCTCGAAAATCCAAGATTCAGTTCTCAGCGTTTCACCAGTAACACTTGAAGCGGCTATGGAGTTAGCAACTGAACTGACCGAAAACAGAATTCGCAACGGGAAGTTCAAAGAAGAGAAGAAGAAAGCCCCTGTTGAGGGACAAACTTCAAACCACCCCATTCCTTCCTCTAAGTTCGCCAATAAGAGGAAGCGCAACACCAGAAATTTTGCAGTTACCCAACCAACACCCCTATTCCTGCTGCACCCATTACTCAAGTCACTCCTTCACCCGCACCATACAGAAGACCCTACACAGGCCCGTTACCAAAATGTAACCGTTGCCAATATCACCATTCCCCTGATCATCCTTGCCAATACTGCACCGGCTGCGGTCGCGCAGGACATACTGTTCAAAACTGCCGCATGCCTCAACGAACAAACCGCCACCAACCTTTAACCCAAACCCACCAACAGTTAATGGGTCAAGCCCAACAACCCCTACCATTTCCACCCACCCCACATTTAGCCCAAACATACTACCAACCCAATTATCCTATGGGCCAACCTATGCGGGCTTGCTTCAATTGCGACGACCCAAGTCATTTCAGAAACACATGTCCAAGGCTGGTTAATATTATTCATGCTCAGGCCCAAGCCAACCCAGTGAATCAAGCGAACCAAGCTCCTCCACCTGCAAGAGGAAGAGCTTTCAATATTTACGCGAACTAGGCCAGAGCTGACGGCAATGTGGTCAACGGTACGTTCCTTATAAATGGTAGATATGCCTCTATGTTATTTGATACTGGTGCGGATAGAAGTTTTGTGTCATTAGAATTTGAACCTATCTTAAGCAAAAATCGGGATAAGCTCACGGAATCATTAACGGTAGAAGTTGCGGACGGGAAACCAGTTTCATTAGACTCTATATTACGCAACTGTACACTCACCTTAAACGACCACGATTTCTCAGTCGACCTTATTCCTATGAAGCTGGGAAGTTTTGACATAATAATCGGTATGGATTGGCTCAGTCAACATCAGGCGGAAGTTGTATGTCGTGAAAAATTTATTCGTATTCCTCTTTCAAACGGTCAGACTCTTCGAATCATTGGAGAAACCTCGTCGGAAGGACTCAGCTTAATGTCTTGTCTTCAAGCTTAAAAATATCTTCGTAAGAATTATGTCGCGTTTTTAGCCCATATCATCAAACAGGAAATCGCAGAGAAGAAACTTGAAGACATTCCTGTAGTAAAAGACTTCCCACAAGTTTTTCCTGACGACATTTCAGGACTTCCTCCAGTTAGAGACGTCGAATTCCGTATTGATCTTATACCTGGTGCTACACCAGTTGCAAAGTCTCCATATAGGTTAGCCCCCTCTGAAATGCAAGAGCTAGCCAGTCAATTGCAAGAGTTGACTGACAAGGGATTCATACGTCCTAGCTCATCGCCTTGGGGTGCACCTATCCTCTTCGTAAAGAAGAAAGATGGATCTTTCCGTATGTGCATCGACTACAGAGAGCTCAACAAGTTAACCATCAAAAATCGCTATCCTTTACCTCGCATTGATGATCTTCTTGACCAACTACAAGGTGCCAGCTGCTTTTCAAAAATCGATCTTCGATCTGGCTATCACCAACTTAGAGTGCATGAAGAAGACGTCCCTAAGACTGCTTTTCGAACTCGTTATGGCCACTATGAATTCATGGTTATGCCGTTTGGATTAACCAACGCACCAGCTGTCTTCATGGACCTAATGAACAGAGTCTGCAAACCTTATCTTGATCGATTTGTTATAGTCTTCGTCGACGATATTCTTATTTATTCAAAATCTTAAGCTGATCATGAGCTCATCTTCGACTCATGCTTGCACTTTTAGAAAAGGAGAAGCTTTATGCCAAGTTCTCCAAATGTGAATTCTGGTTAAAAGAGGTGCAATTCCTCGGGCATGTAGTCAATGACAAAGGAATACATGTTGACCCTTCAAAGATCAAAGCAGTTCAAGAATGGCAAGCTCCACGTACACCAACTGAAGTAAGATCTTTTCTTGGACTAGCTGGCTATTATCGTCGGTTCATTTCAAACTTCTCTCGCATTGCTGTGCCACTCACGGCTTTAACTCATAAGGGAAAACCTTTCGTATGGGGACCCAAGCAAGAAGAAGCTTTTCAAACTCTTAAACAAAAACTTTGTGATGCACCAATCCTCACTCTTCCTGAAGGTTGTGATGATTTTGTAGTCTATTGCGACGCGTCGGGCAAGGATTGGGCTGCGTTCTCATGCAAAGAGGAAAAGTCATAGCTTATGCCTCGAGACAACTCAAGACGCATAAAAGAACTACACCACTCATGACCTAGAACTTGGAGCCGTTGTCTTCGCTCTTAAAATATGGAGACATTATCTCTATGGTACTAAGTGTGAAATACACACTGACCACAAGAGTCTTCAACATATCTTCAATAAAAAAGAGTTAAACATGAGGCAACGAAGATGGGTGGAACTCCTGAATGATTACGACTGTGAAATTAGATACCACCCTGGTAAAGCAAATGTGGTGGCTGATGCACTTAGTCGAAAGGGTTATGCGAACTCCATTCATCTTCTATGTTCGCAAATTATAACCGACATTAAAGATCAAATTCGAGAAGCCCAACACGTTTCAATAACAGAAGAAGATGTACGAAAGGAGATGTCCTGTGGAGCCGAGCTAAAACTTGAAACTAAATCAGATGGTATTCTGTATTACCTAGATCGTATCTGGATTCCTAACCACAATAATCTTCGTGAAACTCTTATGAATGAAGCTCACAAAACGCGATATTCTATACACCCAGGAGCCGATAAGATGTATCAAGACCTACGATACACCTATTGGTGGCCTGGAATGAAGAAGGATATTGCCGTTTTTGTTTCCAAGTGCCTCACATGTTCCAAGGTGAAGGCTGAACACCAAAGACCCTCAGGACTTCTAGTCCAACCGGAAATACCTGTATGGAAGTGGGAAAATATAACCATGGATTTCATTACCGGGTTACCTCACACTTCTGGTGGGTATGACACTATATGGGTGATTATAGACCGACTTACAAATTCAGCTCACTTTATTCCTATCCGCGAAGATTTCAAGAACGAAAAGCTTGCACGTATTTATATCAACGAAATCGTAAGCCGACATGGGGTACCGTTGAGTATTATTTCTGATCGTGATGGTCGTTTCACCTCACGAACATGGCAAGCAGTTCAATCTGCTACGGGCACACGATTAGATCTCAGTACCGCCTATCATCCTCAAACTGATGGACAGTCTGAGCGCACCATTCAAACTCTTGAAGATATGCTTAGAGCATGTGTCATAGACTTCAAGGGAAATTGGGACGCCCACCTACCATTAGTTGAATTTTCGTACAACAACAACTATCATTCGAGCATCGGCATGGCACCTTTCGAAGCCTTATATGGTCGTAAGTGCCGATCTCCTGTATGTTGGCACGAAATTGGGGAAGCACAAATTACTGGTCCAGAATTAATCCAAGAAACCACAGACAAGATTCATCAAATTCGAAACAATCTTCTAGCAGCTCAAAGTCGTCAAAAGAGTTATGTAGATAAACGACGGAAGCCCTTAGAGTTTAACATTGGTGATCATGTGCTTTTAAAAGTATCACCGTGGAAGGGAGTAGTTCGTTTTGGTCAAAAGGGGAAGCTAGCACCTCGTTACGTAGGACCTTTCAGGATACTCGAAAGAGTAGGTCCTGTAGCATACAAGCTTGACTTACCAGAAGAACTCAACAGGATTCATCCCACATTCCACGTGTCGAACTTGAAGAAGTGCCTCGCTGATGGGAATCTCCATATTCCGCTGGAAGATATTCAGATTGATGAATCTATGCATTTTATTGAAAGACCAGTGGAGATCATGGACTACGGGGAGAAACGTCTTCGACGAAGTCGCATTCCAATTGTTAGGGTACGCTGGGAGTCGAAACGGGGACCTGAGTTTACTTGGGAACGTGAAGACTCAATGCGTGAAAAATACCCGCATCTTTTTCCTACTACTTCAACTACTTAAATTTCGGGACGAAATTTCTAAAAGTAGGGGATACTGTAACATTTGTAAAAATCGGGTTTTCAAAACCCGCTCCGTTTTGTAATCGAATATCAAGTTATAAAAGTTATGTCGAATATTTATGATTATTTTGATTTAAAACAATACATAATTAATAAATAAACAAACTAAACTATAAAAATTATATTTGATGAAAAGTTAAAATAAAAAAAATTATAACGCTGCCGGGACTCGAACCCGGGTCAGCCAAGACACTTCAACGACTTATCACCCAATCACAAGACCACTCCGCCACTTGCTTGTTCTCTGTTATCTTTAGAAAACAAATAAGTTTTATGGACTAAGGTAAATCAACCGATTCTACAAATTGTAACTGAAATCGGTTATCAAACACCAAAGTCGATTTGGATACTCTCGATTCAGCGAGTATAACCGATAAACGGACGATTCCAATCAATGCTTGCCATGATTATAACTTGAAGTCGGAAGTAGATCGGTTTAATAACCGAAAGTCTTCAATTCTCGGATTACTTCAATCATAGACTCTTCCTGCGACTCAAAACACTCCGCAAAGCTTCCAATTGCATTTCCGAACCTTACAGTCCACCGGAGAAGCTTAAATCTAATCGCCGGAAAAATTCTGCAAGTCGCCGGAAAACCGGGACTCACATCCACACGGTATTTTCTCCGACTCTTTCTGTTTCAATCATGTGATTAATCAGTCACTAACACAACTCCACCATCAGAATCGATCCTAGTCAACGTTTATCGAAAATCTTACCTTCGCCGGAAAACTCCTGAAACTGCCGGAATCACACTGTGAACGGGTATGATCTCCCAAACTTCTGTTAAACCTCGTTTAAGTGACTCAACTTCTTAAATAATCGAACAAAGCTGTTAATTGGTTTCAACAGCCGGAGTTCACTTTCAGTACGACGCACCTCCGCCGGAATTCTGTGAACAACATCAATCGGTATATCTTTTTCCTTAAACTCTCTCCATTCGCTACTTTTAAATTACTGATAATGTCTGAAAAGCGTATATGTCATGAATCGGTCATAACAGTCGGAATAAGTTTGTCTGTGTAAAATCAACGAAGAAGATGAAGACGCAACATAACATAAGATTAATTAAAATCGGTATTTTAAACGGGTTAGACACACAGTCCAGCGGTGGACTGTGTGCAAAATACACACGCACGTCCCGAGTTCGATCCCTGCTACACGCACATCTTATATAATAACGCGCCTTTTTGTTTAAAAATCTAAACCGGGATAACCCAGTTAGTTGTTAAGTATAATAAAAACCGAGATAATAACCAGGTTAGACACACAGTCCAGCGGTGGACTGTGTGCAACATGAACCACACGTCGCGCGTTCGAAACCCGTCACGAGCACCGGTCCGATTGAATTAAATGTTTTTGTAAATAAAGGATATTCGGATTAACTGGAATAAGTGTATAAGTATAAATAAAAACAAGATTATTTCGGGTTAGACACGTAGCTCAGTTGGTAGAGCTGCGTGCACGCGTACGGGAGGTCGCCGGTTCGAGCCTCACCCGGCGCAAACTAATACGCTGACCGACCGGTCAACGGTCAAACACCCAAATAAACAATTTTTTTATATTTTTATTTATTTAATTTAATTTAAAAATCAATTAAAAATACTTAAAAATAACATTTTTAAAGATAGAAAATAGCCATAAACTCACAAAAATATATCTAAAAATTTCATTAAAATCCTTAATAAAATCCACCCATTTAATATATTTTCCGTTATTATTTAGGTTAGTAATCCCCGTTGTTCCGCTCATCTAAATCGTGCGCATATCACATCTCCAATCCAACGCACCCAAGGTGAGTGAATCTTACAAATTCCCCGTTTTAATCACGTTTTGGGGTGTATCATGTGTCTTTGTATATATATATATTATTACTAAACCATTGTGCATACATCATATCATGAACTTGTTTATTCAGTTTGTTGCTGTTAAGTACTTATTATTGGATGCAATTTATTATTCAGTACATGCAATTTCATAGGCCGCCGCTCCCCATTACATTATGAGCGTTGAGCATGTTCCCCATTTTATTATGCGGTTGAACATGGCGTGCCCACATACGATCGGCTCCGTTTGATTGAGCCTTGATCGCACAGACATTTTTATTTTCAGTACATGCAATACGATCGGCTCCGTTTGATTGAGCCTTGATCGCACAGTTTCATTTATGTTATTTACAGTATGATGTTGGTATGATCATGTATGCTGTCATGTGATATTGTATGTTATAGTTGTGACTGCTATTTGCCTTTGCTTGATTATTTACATTTGTTCATCTATGATTATGCACAAATTTTCATTGATAAACTAACAATTAATTTATTAATATATGTTTATCTAATAAGGTTCACTCACCAACTTATGTTGACCCAAAAACTCCCATTTTACATATGATACAGGTGAAGCAGCTGCAGCTAGGAACACATAGGACTTGGACTAGAAGAATAAAACGATTTAGTGTTGGGATTGTTATGCTTGGCTTATTTTCCTTGTATTGAATGAACATGTTTGGATTTTTGAAATGTAACTTTGACTTTATTAAATATGAAACATATTAGTAAATGTCATGAGCTTTGGTGATAACCCAATTATGCCCCGACTCTTATTCCGCTGCGGGTCGGGGTGTGACACCACGCATGGTTGCCTTAATAAAAATGTTTTTTTTGTTAACTGAACCGGAGTCACCACTGTACATGTTAAGTTTAATAATAACCGGAATAATAACCAAGATAGACACACAGTCCAGCGGTGGTCTGTGTGTATGTTTAAATCACAGGACACGAGTTCGAGTCCGGGCTACCGCACCGGCCCGGATAATTATTGAACTTTTTATTTAAGACAGAAATGGAAATGTTCAGTTTGTATATAAGTATAATAAAAATCGGTTTATATAACAAGTTAAACACACAGTCCAGCGGTGGACTGTGTGTTAACTCAACCCACAGGTCCCGGGTTCGAGACCTGTGGAGCGCACCGGTCCGATTAAGTAATATCTTTTTAGAAATAAATTGATTTTCGGATTAATCTAATTAATATATAAATATAATTAAAAACAGAAATATTTCGGGTTAGACACGTAGCTCAGTTGGTAGAGCTGCGTGCACGCGTACGGGAGGTCTCTGGTTCGAGCCTCACTCAGCGCACACTTACACGCATACGAACCGGTCAAACAGTCAAGGTCAAAGGTCAACGGTCAACGGTCAAAAAAAGTCAACTTTTTTTTATTATTTTTATTTATTTATTTTAATTAAAAATCAATTAAAAATACTTAAAAATAACATTTTTAAGGTTAGAAAATAGCCTTAAACTCACAAAAATACACCCAACAATCCTACTAAAATGGATTAATCAAATCCGTTTACTTACCAAACCATAATGCTATTTATCTAGGTTAATTTCACTCGTGGTTAAAACCACTTCGCGTGCATTCAACATCATCAACCGAACGCACCCACTGTGAGTGAATCTTACAACTCCCCCTTTTTAATTACACGTTTTGGGGTGTGTCATGTGTCACAAAATAATTAACTCGTTTATTTAAACTTGTGCCATACCATATCGTGATCTAAACTTAGATTGTTTATATTGTTGTAATTATGTATTTCATTTTGTCAACTTATATGAAATTCATTCATTAAGCCCATCAGTTCCTCGTGGTAGACGAGTTGAGCAACGCGTGCCTCAAAACCAATCCATTATTGTTCATGTGTGTATTATTGAGTTTATATTGTTTGTAGTTATGTCCTTATATTACCATGTTTATGAATTCATTCATTAGCCCATCAGTTCCTCGTGAGAGACGAGTTGAGCAACGCGTGCCTCTAAACGATCCATTATTGTTCATGTGTGTATTGTTTAATATTAAATTGTTTACGAATAAGTTTACATCTATTTTTACTCATGTGTGGTTGTGCACTTTATTTCATAATCAATTAATAAACTTGTTCAAATGTTTTCCATAGGATTCACTCGCCAACTTTTTGTTGATCCAAAAACCCTTTTTACACATGATACAGGTGAACAGGATGAAGCAAGGAAAACATAGGAAATGCCTTAGAAGAAAACAATGAAGCCTAGATTGATATTTAGGACATGTTGAAATACTGATTGTAATTTTCCATTAAAGTGTATTAATGAATATGAAACGTTAAAATAAATGTCATGAGCTTTGATGATAACCCAATCATGCCCCGATCACCTTTTCCGCTGCGGGTCGGGGTGTGACAGATTGGTATCAGAGCCATGACTATAGGGATATAGGATAGGTTATTAGACCCTTAGAGCCTATACTATAGTCTGACTAAATTTTAATTGATTAGGTGGTTACATATAAACTTGTGATATTTATTTGTTTCATATTTGTTTATACTTACAGTCAAACATACATACTTATATACATATTCATTATACATATATCAATGTTCATATATTCAATTCATTTTCATACTCTCATTATTCAAAGATTTTGTTGCAATTTTCAAATCTCATCAAAGTAAGTTCTGCGACGGGCATGTAGTAACTGGAAGGGTACAAGTACCGGTAGTCGAACGTCCTGTCTAGGTTGGCATTCGTATAAATCCAATATAACGGACCAGTTTGCCTACCTGGGGACTAACGATGAGAGTACGAAGGACCTATTAGGCCAAAGCATGCCACACCAAACGTCGTTCGAACTAACCCACATTTGAGGTGTCACCGTGTCTACACCTGGACAATTCCGAATACCATACGTTGTATACATATTTCTCGATTTTTCCGGGTTTTAGTGTACGCAACCAGGCTAACACATGCGAACCATATGAAAAATCCGGTATTCATGGGGGCCCACATGATTACGAAGGTGAAGTATGGCGGCATGTAGGGCCTAATGGCGAGCAAAGCCCAAGACATCCTATGGATGTAGTAGATTTATTTTCTATAATTATTTTATGAATGTTCATTCCTGAATGCGACCCATGATCCCAAAAACATCCAACTCATACTCTTGACATGTATTCTTTGTAGATGTCTTCTAACCTCACCCGTAGGAAGATGAGAGCAGGAAAAGCCCGCGAGCGCATGGCTGCCCTAATCCTCAACAAATGGCTGCCGTAATACCCAACATTGTAATCCAAGTACAACAAGCACTTACCGCAAATCCTGTCAATCAAGAAAATCAAAACGTTATCAACTCTCCCCCAAATACCACTAAATGCACCTACAAGCATTTCAAATCATGCGACCCTCCGAAATACAAAGGGACTGAAGGTGTCACTGCTCTCCTCCATTGGTTTGAAGAGATGGAGAACACTTTTCTAAATTGCGATTGCCCCGATGATCGCAAAGTGCGATATGCTACGGTCGATTATATGGAATAGCACTTACTTGGTGGAATACAGAGAAGGCCAAACGAGGCGTCGACGATGCTATGACCTTAACTTGGGACGAATTGAAGGAAATCATGACCAGACGATTTTGCCCAAGGAGCGAAATCAAGAAATTAGAAGATGAGTTCTATTCGTTGAAGCAAAAGGAAGGCGACCACACCACATACAACAAAAGATTCCTCGAGTTACATCAAATGGTTCCCAACATGTTCACTCCCCTCTACCGTTTGATCGAGCACTACATTCGTGGTCTTCCGTCAAAGATTCAAGACTCTGTAATAAGTACCACGCCTGCAACCTTGGAAGCGGCAATGGAGTTAGCTACAGCGCTCACCGAGAACCGAATCCGGAACAAAGACTTCAAGGAGGAGAAGAAGAAGGATAAAGCATCGACTGAAACCTCCGACTACACCCAAACAGAATCCCCTTCTCAACCCAATCCTAAGAGAAAAAGAGACAGGCAACTTTTCGCTACTATCCAATGAAATCAACCAATTTCACACGCCATACCCATCAAAGCTATCCCAATTACTCAAGTGGCACCTAACTCAACTTACCCAAATAAAAAACCATATCTTGGACCTCACCCTCGATGCAACAACTGTTTTTATCACCATCCCTACCTTACCTTGTCGACTATGTGCAACTTGTGGACGCTATGGTCATTTGAGCAAGGTTTGCCGCACCTTTCAAAACCAAATCTCTTCCCCTACTCAAAACATGGTCCAAACCTATCAACAACCCCAATACCCCATGTTCCCATATGTTCGAGCTTGTTTCAATTGTGGCGACCCTACCCACTTTAGAAACACATGCCCTCAATTGGTTAACGTCATCAACGCTCAAGCCCAATCAAACCCAGTTAACCAAGTAAACCAAGAAAACCCAACCGCTAGGCCACCAGCAAGAGGAAGAGTCTTCAACATCAACGCCAATCCTGTCGAAGATAATGACGGCCCAAACGAAGATACTCAACTAGTCCTCTTCACCAAAAATCCAGATTCAACTCCAATCGTTTAGTTTTATGTTTTCTTTATGTTTTAGAATCACATAGAACCAATCATAACTTAAGGATAAAGCCAACGAAAATTTGACAAGAATATGGTGGATACGCCGCTGGTACTTCCTATATATAAGTATTCTTGTCAAAGGATCAGAAGCATTATCTGGTGGTTATGAGAGGTTCCATGTGTAGACTGTTTGAGTAATTATTGTTTATTATTTCAGTACATGCAATTTCATAGGCCGCCGCTCCCCACTACATTATGAGCGTTAAGCATGTTCCCCATTTCATTATGAGGTTGAACCTGGCGTGCCCACATACGATCGGCTCCGTTTGATTGAGCCTTGATCGCACAGACATTTTCATTTTCAGTACATGCAATACGATCGGCTCCGTTTGATTGAGCCTTGATCGCACAGACATTTTCATTATCAGTATCTTGTGGTTGTTGTGTTTGTTGTAGAGTCACATAGAACTAATCATAACTTGCGGATAAAGTCAATGAGAATTTGACGAGAATATGGTGGATACGCCGCTGGTACTTCCTATATATAAGTATTCTTGTCAAAGGATCGGAGGCATTATCAGGCGGTTATGAGAGGTTCCATGTATAGGCTGTTTGTGTGATTATTGTTTAGATTAAATTTATTATTTTCAGTACATGCAATACGATCGGCTCTGTTTGATTGAGCCTTGATCGCACAGACATTTTCATTTTCAGTACATACAATACGATCGGCTCCGTTTGATTGAGCCTTGATCGCACAGACATTTTCATTATCAGTATCTTGTGGTTGTTGTGTTTGTTGTAGAGTCACATAGAACTAATCATAACTTGCGGATAAAGTCAATGAGAATTTGACGAGAATATGGTGGATACCCCGCTGGTACTTCCTATATATAAGTATTCTTGTCAAAGGATCGGAGGCATTATCAGGCGGTTATGAGAGGTTCCATGTATAGGTTGTTTGTGTGATTATTGTTTAGATTAAATTTATTATTTTCAGTACATGCAATACGATCGGCTCCGTTTGATTGAGCCTTGATCGCACAGACATTTTCATTTTCAGTACATGCAATACGATCGGCTCCGTTTGATTGAGCCTTGATCGCACAGACATTTTTTCATTTTCAGTACATGCAATACGATCGGCTCCGTTTGATTGAGCCTTGATCGCACAGACATTTTTTCATTTTCAGTATTTTGTGTTTGTTGTATTGGTTGTAGAGTCACATAGGACTAATCATAATTCACTGATAAAACCAATGAAAATTTGACGAGAATATGGTGGATACGCCGCTGGTACTTCCTATATATAAGTATTCTTGTCAAAGGATCAGAGGCATTGTCAGACGGTTATGAGAAGTTCTATGTAGGATTTAGTAGTTTCTTGGTAACTAATCATAATTTGCGGATAAAACCAACGAAAATTTGACAAGAATATGGTGGATACGCCGCTGGTACTTCATATATATAAGTATTCTTGCCAAAGGATCAGAGGCATTATCAGGCGGTTATGAGAAGTTCCATGTAGGATTTAGTATTGTCTTGGTTGAAATTTGTGTTACATTTATATCATCTCGCTATTTAAAGAAATTGGATTGTGTTCCATTTTCTACATAAACTAACCTCTCTATCATAACAAACGAGAGAGGAACTGTCACCATTCAAACATATATGCTATCAGAATGTGGATTCAAAAATTAGTTGTTGTGTTTATTTATGTTCTTTAGTCCTAGAACCAATCATAACTTACTGATAAAACCAATGAAAATTTGACAAGAATATGGTGGATACGCAGCTGGCACTTCCTATATATAAGTGTTCTTCTCAAAGGATCTGAGGTATTGTTAGAGGGTTATGAGAAGTTCCATGTAGGTTGTAGTATTAGAAGTTTTACTTTAGGATATAACCATATCCTCCCAAACATATCCAAACTCTTATGCATGATATCATATTTAGCGAATCAATTCTGCTTATCAATACTTTTACAGTAGGCAACAAAAAGCGATTCCTGTAATAGGGTACTTAACCCTTACAAGGAACGTTACCGCCTCAAACAAAAAACTTAAAACCTTACTTTTTCTAAGCATGTAACTGTCAAACTAAACACCATCATTCTTTTAGTCAAATATATCACTATTTAAATTTCGGGACGAAATTTCTAAAAAGCAGGGGATACTGTAACATCCGTCAAAAAACGGATTTTACCAAACCCGCTCCGTTTATTAACCGAACAATCAGTTAAAAATTTCGTTGCGAATTTAATGCCCAAAATAATTTTAAACGATACATAATTAATTATTATATTGGAATATATAATTTGTTTTTGAAAAATTGTTAAAAATAATGAAATAAAAATATAATGGTTCTGCCGGGTTTCGAACCCGGGTCAGTCAGCCGGGTCAAACAACAGACTTAACACTCAACCCTTAAACCACTGCGCCACTAGTGTTTCTTGTTAATTATTAGAATCAATTAATTCATAACATGTTTTCCGAATTCAAAACCGGCGCCCAAATTTCAGTCGTCGGAAATCCCGGCGATCTCGCGAGATTGGACGGTTTCTTTCATTCTTAACCGTAAACTTTAAACCCACATCGGTTATAACCGACGCCTGAACCCGCGACACAAGCTATAACCGCCGGAAAACGTAATGACTTTGAATCAAGTCAGAAATTGGACCAAATTCATCGATAACCTGCCCTATAAATACCCCCTCGAACCTCTGCAAGCTTTTTCGCTCAAAACCGCACCCTTTCTCGGCGAAAACTCACTCGCCGAAAATCTCCTGCAAATCGCCGAAAACCGGGTTTTTCACTTCTGTGCCTTACTCTAAACACTGAACACTCAGAACTCATACCGAAGCTACCCACATTCATCTCAAGCTCGTTGAAGACTCTCTACTACAAGATACACGACGCCGGAATCTTTTGCTGTCGCCGGAGTTCTGCCGGAGAAACAGAGGAGTCCAGTCGGTATACCTTATGCTTAAATCTTTCATTCTTTTTACATATCTCATCTGTAATTAACCTCAAAACACTAAAGAACACGATTAAAACATCGAACCAGTCGGACTTCCGATTCTGGTTAAAATCAACGAAGAAGACGAAGTTTCTGTAATGTTTAAGTTTATTATAAATCAAGATATAACTCGGGTTAGACACACAGTCCAGCGGTGGACTGTGTGCACGTTAAACACGTAAACGTCTCGAGTTCGAATCTTGTCCCACGCATGCTTGCCTTAATAAAAATGTTTTTTTTTTCTTAACCGAACCGGAGTCACCATTGTACATGTTAAGTTTAATAATAACCGGAATAATAACCAAGATAGACACACAGTCCAGCGGTGGACTGTGTGTATGTTTAAATCACAGGACACGAGTTCGAGTCCGGGCTACCGCACCGGCCCGGATAATTATTGAACTTTTTATTTAAACAGAAATGGAAATGTTCAGTTTGATATAAGTACAATAAAAATCGGTATATATAACAAGTTAAACACACAGTCCAGCGGTGGACTGTGTGTTAACTCAACCCACAGGTCCCGGGTTCGAGACCTGTGGAGCGCACCGGTCCGATTCAGTAAAATCTTTTTAGAAAATAAATTGATTTTCGGATTAATCTAATTAATATATAAATATAATTAAAAACAGAAATATTTCGGGTTAGACACGTAGCTCAGTTGGTAGAGCTGCGTGCACGCGTACGGGAGGTCTCGGATTCGAGCCTCACTTAGCGCACACTTACACGCATACGAACCGGTCAAACAGTCAAAGTCAAAGGTCAACGGTCAACGGTAAAAAAAAGTCAACTCTTTTTATTATTTTTATTTATTTATTTTAATTAAAATCAATTAAAATACTTAAAAATAACATTTTTAAGGTTAGAAAATAGCCTTAAACTCACAAAAATACACCCAACAATCCTACTAAAATGGATTAATCAAATCCGTTTACTTACCAAACCATAATGCTATTTATCTAGGTTAAGTTCACTCGTGGTTAAAACCACTTCGCGTGCATTCAACATCATCAACCGAACGCACCCACTGTGAGTGAATCTTACAACTCCCCTTTTTAATTACACGTTTTGGGGTGTGTCATGTGTCACAAAATAATTAATTCGTTTATTTAAACTTGTGCCATACCTTATCGTGATCTAAACTTAGATTGTTTATTGTTGTAATTATGTATTTCATTTTGTCAACTTATATGAAATTCATTCATTAAGCCATCAGTTCCTCGTGGTAGACGAGTTGAGCAACGCGTGCCTCAAAACCAATCCATTATTGTTCATGTGTGTATTATTGAGTTTATATTGTTTGTAGTTATGTCCTTCATATTATCATGTTTATGCAATTCATTCATTAGACCCATCAGTTCCTCGTGAGAGACGAGTTGAGCAACGCGTGCCTCTAAACGATCCATTATTGTTCATGTGTGTATTGTTTAATATTAAATTGATTTACGAATAAGTTTACATCTATTTTTACTCATGTGTGGTTGTGCACTTTATTTCATAATCAATTAAATAAACTTGTTCAAATGTTTTCCATAGGATTCACTCGCCAACTTTTTGTTGATCCAAAAACCCTTTTTACACATGATACAGGTGAACAGGATGAAGCAAGGAAAACATAGGAAATGCCTTAGAAGAAAACAATGAAGCCTAGATTGATATTTAGGACATGTTGTAATACTGATTGTAATTTTCCATTAAAGTGTATTAATGAATATGAAACGTTAAAATAAATGTCATGAGCTTTGATGATAACCCAATCATGCCCCGATCACCTTTTCCGCTGCGGGTCGGGGTGTGAAAGATCCTGGCGTGCCAACATACGATCGGCTCTGTTTGATTGAGCCTTGATCGCACAGACATTCATCATAGGCCGTCCGTTCCCCATTACATTATGAGCGTGAACGTGACGTTGCCAACATATACAGTTTCATTCATGTTATATATTCATGCAAGTTCATATGTTATTGTATGTTATAGTATGTTATTGTTTGTGGAATGTTATTGTTATTGTTGGATTATTTACATTTGCTCGCACATGACTATTGCACAATTTTTCCTTGATAAAAATAACAAGAAATCAATAATAAATGTTTAACTAACAAGGTTCACTCGCCAACTTATGTTGACCCAAAAACCCCCATTTTTACACATGATACAGGTGAACCAGCGGCAGCAAGAAACACATAGGATTGGCTTAGAAGAATAAACTGGTTTAGAGCTTGGATTGTTTAGTTGGTTATTTTCTTTGTATTTGTATGGACATGTTGGATTATTGAGAATGTAATTTTGACTTTAATAAATATGAAACATATTAGTAAATATCATGAGCTTTGATGATAACCCAATTATGCCCTGACTCTTATTCCGCTGCGGGTTGGGGTGTGACAAAAACCTAAACCCCCCACCCCCAAAAACCTAACCCCCCTCACCCCACATTCACTCAAGCTAAATGCTAATAACTACACACCCCGAAAGACCTAAAACAAACCTAAAAAGATCTTAAAAAATCTAAAAACCATCATTTTTTATTTGACGAAAAGTAGTGATTTTCTTTTGTAAAAAATGTTAAAAAAATAAAAATTTTGGTTGGTTTTTAGATTTTTTAGGTATTTTTGGGTGTTTCTCGGATAAAGGGTGGTTCCTAACGGATCCTTCTCCTATATATATATATATATATATATAGGTTTAGGATCCTGTAAAGAAGACGTTTTTGGTGAGAAGTGTGAGAAGGCATAAGAATTAACATGTAGGCATTATATTTTGGACTTAGGCATGATGTTTTCGGTTGTTTTTGGCAAGAAAAACATCAAACATAACAATTTATGACACAACGCAATGAATTATAAGCTTAAAACACCATGCCAAGAAGTTAAGTAGTGTGTTTTAAGTGTTAAATAGTGTTTTTTAAATTGCACGCCTGTAATACATTGCATTGTGTTTTAAATTGTTATGTTTGGTGTTTTTCTTGTCAAAACAACCCAAAACATCATGGCTAAGTTCAAAACATGATGCCTACATATTAATCCTATGTCTTCTCACACTTCTCATGAAAATTGTCCTTTTTACAGGAATCTCACCCTATATATATGTGTGTGTGTGTGTGTGTGTTTGCGCCTAATCGTAAGATATGTACGTGACGACTTGATCATGAAGTGCATCATTCTTTTATTTTCACTGCCTAGGGAAATTAGATAATTCCTTCAATACCAGATTACAAGTTTATTACCCCACGATCCTGAGATTAGTTTCAAATATTTCAGAATTTTAAACTATACAGTGCTGTTAAATCTCGGCGATTAAGGTTTTAATTAAATTCGATATAATGGATCCACGAAGTAGTGTCGAACAAATACAGAAGATGTTGAAATGGAAGATGATCACGATTCTATTGAAGAAGTTCGAAATCCGAATTCAAACAATGTTGAAAGTTAGGTCTTACGTCATATGCCCCTTACCTTTAAACAATTGTTTAAAGATTCACCGAACGATCGTTTGAGATATGGCTTGCGTCATACCCCCTCTAATATTAAATAAACATTTGAGTGTTTTCGTTGGACATTCTTCTGAGTAAAGAATGACGCATGATTAGTAGAGCCCTTTTACTTATACCCAAGTTCATTTGTTTACTAAATTTTTATATTTTTGGAAGATTTTGTAATTATTAATTTTTACATATTAATTAAACTACATATAGAAAACCCAAGGCGGGGAATAGTGCTAGGCAGTTTCCTGGCACATGGCATTGTGCAGTGAAGGCTGCAGGCTCAAGGGTTCCGACCCTCAGCGCCGATCAACGATGTCACCAGAAATGCCATATGTTCACCCATTAACGTCGGTTTTCGGAAAATGTAAAAATGCCTAAAACGAGCTACAAGTTGTTCAATTGTACTTTAACGATGCCAATTCACACAAAAATAAGACATGCAAGGTTAGATCGGCTTGCGGGAAGTTTTCCGGAAAACTTGGTTGGCCGGTCGGATCTAGGGTTTTACACTTTTCCTTGCAACATACAAACACAATATTGAATTTGTACGTAATCCTCCTCCTACTTGAGCCCTTGAACTTCACAGCTTACACCCTTTCTCACGTCTAACGATTTAATCAAGTTGACGCCAGAGAGGCTTAAATCTGATGACCCATTCGACGACACGTTGCCGCTGCGGAAAATGTTGGAGATGACGCTTGCCTTCTCCTCCATCAATAGATTTGAATTCAACAACCACTACCAGAGCCATGGCAACGGTGGTTCTGTACTCGAGCACCTCCAAGGACGTGCAATAGCCCTTCACTTGCTGTCACTGCTTAACAATTTCGGCGGACTTGTAAGCTTTTGCTGGTGGTTTAACAAGATTCGAAGCCACCAGAGCCACTAGGCAGCTTGGAGAAATTGCCATTGAAGAAATTCGTTGTGCAAGATCATATAAATATTAAATACAATGAACTGGAATGAGGTGAAGATGAAACCCTAGAATCTAAAATCTGCAGTTTATGGTTATTTTAGGTAGGGATAATGAGGTGAAGATGAAACCCTAAAATCTAAATGAAATTTATGGTTATTTTGGGTAGGGATGAGAATACAGGATAATCAAAATGGGATGATATAGAGAAATTGATGGGTGGAGAGGCGCACATGGTTTTAGTTTTGGTTTTGTGAAAGTGGTTTTTTCGGATATTACTGGATATAAGAGCATTCACAATGAATTCTCTATCTATATTCGTATATTTTCACTAAAGACAACTACCTTTTCTCTTTTTTTTCAATTAAATAATAATTTGAGAAAAGTGCTTGGATAGTCCCTATGGTTTACTCAGATTTCACCTTTAGTCCCTACATTTTCAAAATATTATTGCTATAGTCCCCAACTTTGACAAATTCGTTCTCGGATGGTCCCTGGCATGGATGGGGTTAGTTTTTGGTGTAAGTGGGTGTGAAATGACCAAAATACCCTTAACGTAAAACAAAATAAATTAAATAAGTATTATATATATTATACTTATGGGACCCACTTCCTATAAAAATAAAATAACCCCACCCCCACATTACCCCCACCGTTCTCTCTCTCTCTCTCTCTCTCTCTCTCTCCTCTCTCTCCCCACCACCAAACAACAACCACCATCATAACCTCCGAGCTATGAATGCTTCCGCGAATCTGATGTTAGTCTTGTTTCAAGGTACACCGGAGTTCAGTTCGTCGGTGCTGTCGACAACGATCGGAGATGCGTGGTTGTAACGGCTGCTGGTAGACGGGTTGTGAGGGTGCAGATCGGAGATGCGTGGTTGTAACGGAAGTGCCAAAGAGAAGGGATAAAAAGGTGTGTCGGTTAAGTTGGAGGTGACCGGAGGGAGGGTGATTGTCGGTAGTTCGTTGGAGGTGGTGGTTGTAACAGAACTGTTCATCGGAGGTGGTGGGTGTAGCGGAACTGTTCGCCGGAGGTGGGGTGGTTGTCGATACTTCCGCTACTGCAGGGTACTTCCGATGTTACAGATCGTTGTTGATTTTGTTTGTAATGGTATTTTTATTGCCTTTAGACTAAAAACTTATTAAACATCTTTTACACTGAAAGGTTGTGGCTAGTGATGATGTTGCGGTGATGTATGGTGGTGTTTGTAGGTTTGACGGTGAGCGGAACTGATGGTGGACGGTGGGTTTAAGAATAAGGGATGGTGGGTTCTAGTTGTTGCAGGAAAGAGGGAGAAGGGATCAAGGT
This sequence comes from Scalesia atractyloides, assembly GCA_947069175.1. Lineage (NCBI taxonomy): Eukaryota > Viridiplantae > Streptophyta > Magnoliopsida > Asterales > Asteraceae > Scalesia > Scalesia atractyloides. The sequence continues at coordinate 19,702,445 of CAMTDV010000021.1, read as the reverse complement.
GGGGCCACTTGAGTTAAACTTATCTTTTAATATTTTTTATAATAGCAAGGGCATTAAGGTCATTTTACACTCACTTGACTGAGAAAACTAACCCTCATCAATACCATGGACCATCCGAGAACGAATACTATAGCTGTAATTTTAAAAATGTAGGGACTAAAGGTGAAATCCGAGCAAACCACAGGGATTATCCGGGCACTTTTCTCTAATAATTTTATACCATTATCATTACATTTGTTCTCTCCTTTACTTACAACCATTATTAAAAATATTAAAAAATTTACAAGGTTTTCTCTCTCCAATTTTTTTCCTCATATATTTACAGATGACCAATAAATTTCACATATATTTTCTCTCTCCTCCATTCATAACCGCTCAAAAATACTAACAACCATTCCTTATAATATAACTAAACCCACTCACATATTTATTAAGGTTTTCATTGTGAATGATCTAAATGAAATTAAAAAAATTAATATTTTATTTTAGATAATATATCCATTTGTTACCAATGAAGTTAAAAACATTAATATTTTATTTTAGATGATATATCCATTTGTTACCAATTTAACAAAAGCCACTTGAACAAGTTGTTGGCTTTCACTTGATTTTGTATGTTAAATCGTATCAAATTTGTTCCATAAATTTGCTCATTTTCATATATTGCAAAGCATTATTAAAGTGGTTTAGAAAGAGTAAATACATTAGTTAGAGGCTTAAAAGTTATAATATAACAATTTGACAATGTTGACGCTATTGGTTTACCGATGGAAGTGGACTATAAAACAGAAAATATACATATTCTTTTTTTTGTGTTTAAAATAACAAGACAAAAATTTAATTTGCTTAAACAAAACAAAACAAATAATTTGAAGAAAAAATATATTAACAAGCACCGTTGTTTAGATTGAGCAATCTGAAATAATACAATTGCAAGAACATGATATTAGTTGACAACCGCTATATTTAATTCAAATCTTATAATAAAAGAAAAGCACAAAAACTATTATATCATACAAATTGCTAAGTGTTTTTGAAAAGTCTTTGCTTAAAGAATTTTTAAATAATTTCTTACAGAAATGAACTTTTGTTTGAGTATATAGTTTAGACTTCTATTATGAAAATTAATAGCAATTAAAACTTAAACGTCTTGAGCATTTGTTTTTTTTTCTTTTGATTACTAAGTGTCAGTACTATAACGAACCAAATAGATAATGACCGAATTCCAGCACTGCTCCATATCGACCTGATATCCAGCAAATCGGCGAAGCGCGGCTAGCTACCACTAGCATGTTCTATATGTTACATTAAAATATCTTATTTTGTTTGTCAACATCAAATAATATAAATCTTAATGGCACATGCAGTCAACAATCGACTGATGCCTTCACCTTTATATAGCTGCAAATCCCAAATGTTTTTTACTCGTCTTTTAAACACTTCAACTCTCACCCCTATCTTCTCTTAAACACAAAGAAAAAATGTTTACACAAGCGAATGACGATCTTTACTACCTCGAATTCATTAGAAAGCATCTTCTTGATGATCATTCAGATTTTTTTCCAGATAATAACCAAAACCCTATTAGTATCACGAGCGATGAAACCAATGATTGGAGTTTTCTCGATAACTCAGACAAATCAATGATAAACATGGAAGATATCTCGAGTTATATGACATTTTGCTCATCAAACTCAACCGAGTATAGCCCTGATTCAAGCCTAGCTTCTCCAAGTACAATGCAAGACCAAATTAGTGACGAAAATCTTGAAGTCACAAATTCCTCCCAACAAATGTTTCAAGACACCGATATTGACTTCTCCGAATTTCCAAGCATCTTCGGAGAAACACATCAGCTTTCACCGATGACTATTCCTAGTCTTTCAGTAGCCATCGACAATAACATCATGGAAGCTCCAAACATGCCGCTAAAGTTAGATTTTTTGACAGGAAGTATTATAGCATATGGTGATGAAGCTCCGCTAAATCATGTGAAGGAAGATTTTTCTAAAGATGGTGAAGGCTTTGAAGCTAAGCAGCCACAGTTAATGCCTAACGCAAGGTATAGAGGTGTAAGACGACGGCCGTGGGGAAAGTTCACCGCAGAGATGAGGAATCCGGAGAAGAAAGGTTCGAGATTGTGGCTTGGTACCTATGAGACTGCGGAAGAAGCAGCCATGGCGTATGATCGAGCCGCTTTTAAGCATCGTGGCTCTCAAGCTTTGCTTAATTTCCCGCATTTGATTGGGTCACACCATGAAAATCCCAAAAAACTTGCTAGAAAAAAGTGCCATGATGGCAAATTCCAGTGTTCTTCTCCTTCTTCATCATCATCATCATCATCATCGTCATCTTCTTTGTTAGATGATTCAGAATTCCGTAATAGGAAGAGGAGCAAGATTTCGGCTAATTAGAGCATCCACAGTGCTAAAGGTTTTAAAAAACACACACAAACGCACCACCTCAACTCCTATATCAGATTTCTGACATCTTTAAAAAACAACCATCTTTCCTAAGATGCTACCTTATTTTTCAGACACCCACGTTTTAGAAAGGAAAAGAACGTTGTTAGTGTGTGTGGAGCCCACTATGTTGTTTGGAATTCCAGACGAAGGCACTACGAGACAATCGGGGAGGTTTGGAATTGGGCTAGTTTGAAAATCTAGACTGTGCTACATAAACACAGTTGTGGATGCGTTTGTGACTCTCTCCACTACAGTACAATAGTGCTTCATATTCAAAACAAGCTGATAATTCATCGAGTTATTTTTTTCATTTTTGTTATAGTACAAATAAAATATATTTATAATAACAGTATCTCAAAGCATCTATAAAACAAAAGGTTGACAATGGAATTGTAACATTTATGATACGTTCAATTTTGACGGTATTTGTAAATTGTAATTTATTGGTCTCCAAAATCTGATATAAAGACGTAAAGTCACACACTAGTGACACTACTTGGTTTTCAATTGGCCGGGTAAGTGACTGGGATAATTCAAACCACAAGAAAAATATTAAAAATTACATTTGTTATGATGTTTGGATGTTTGCTTTTTATATTACACTTAAAACAAAATTACATTAGAATAATAGGAAAAGTTGTTTCCTAACCTACTTATTGAACAGATAATCTAATTCTACGAAAAACAAAGTCATGTTCCTCGACGTTGAGAAATTATTGTGTACAATCTTCTGCACTTTATCTAGGAAATGATAGCTTGAGGAGCAAGGGAGCCTAAAATATCAATAACAAAGGAAATAAAGATATGTTGATTCTTAACACAAGCTTTTCCAAATCAACTTTCCCTGGCACGAAACGATTAAATCCCAAAAAAAAAAAAGAAACATATTTTAAACAGAAAAATTATAGCTTGCCCCCATGGTTTGGGGCACTTTTCAATTTGCCTTCCTCCGGAAAGACTTTTTTGTGCTGCATAAATGAATCGTCCTTTTTTTTTGCAATTTTACCCTTTGTGGTTTAGTTTCCGTTCATTCTGTTATCTTTCTGTCCATGATGAGTGTGAAATGACTTTACACCCATTTTCTTCTTGTGATATGCGTCCACGTACTTTTATTATTATTAAAATATACGCCCCGGCTTCTACACTCACTTTGGATATCACTGTAGGAACTAAAAATAGTCATCTGAAGAAGAGTAAATTATTGGAGGCATGGTATATGAGCATGCTTTTATCTACTGGTCGGAAAGTCATTTTTATTTTGTACAGAAATACTGATTAAGATCAATGTCACCTTACAAATGATATGATTAGACAAAAAACATAAAGCAAAAGAGAAAGGTGAGTACTTAAATGAACTTCATAGGAATAAAAATGATTAAAGGGATTTATAAAAATGCATCAATTTTCTTCAACTACGAATTTGAGAAAGAAAATTTATGTATTGAGTTCAATGAGTTGTTAACTAGATACGACGAGTTATATCTCTATGGAACAAGACTCAAGCTCAAGCTCCCACCGGGTATCGTAAGAGGATGAAGCTTCCAAGTGACTTATAATGAAGGGTTTCCACCTCTACACTTCATGAATGTTTGAAAAGATCATATTGCCATTACCCAAAGCTTCACGCTAATCTCGTCGCTTATATTGCAAATTGATCATCACAACTAAATAATCTGGTGTTTAATCGGACAATAGTATTCCCTTCCATGACTCCATGAGTTCATCATAAACTCAGTAATACATTTAAGATCCCCTAAGTAAAGTACCAGTTTAGTAATCTTAAACTCGCTTATATCACAAAGTAGTTGTCCTAGATTGTTTTATTATGCTTGCTACATCTGAACATAAAGCTTGATGGATAGTAAACTCACTAGCTCTCGTGTTTAACTTGCTGAAGAAATTGCTTGTTCATCAACAACTATAACATAAATAAATGGCTATAAGACCATCCCACCAAACCCATCGATATATCTCTGAAGCATCCACTAAATTGGAACTTAATTTGAAAGCCATATTTCGACCCGGACGTTTTCGGGATGCCGCTAAGAAACAACAAATGGCAAGTGCTTTTCTTTGTATGGATCGTATTTCAATGGGAACTTGATGAGTCGATCCACTACAATTATTGTTAACCAAGGAAATTTGTTCGTGATAAAGACAAGATACACTTGGACCCGAAAAACCTGTGCGTTGGGAAAGATTTTTATACCACTGTAACAACCCGCTTCCTCGCAAGCTCTTCACTCTCGTTACGCCTAGCACAAGAGATTCAGATCATAATGTAACCTTCATCGCTTATTACGCAATATCGCATATTTTCGCATCACATCGCACATCACATCGCTTACGCATATATATATCGCACTCGCTAAATACTACAAAATGTGTGTGAAGTTTCCAAGGCTATCTGCTCGCTTAAACTGCACCGCGACTCTCGCAAGACTTGGGAACAAGGACACATGCTACATCGCTTACTCATCGAATCTTAACTTAAATTAATCGATTATTACGCTTAACGCTTTGCTAATACGCTTAATATATCTATATAATACGAACAGAAACGCCAAACGAACTCTTAACGCGAAATAAACGAACAAAACTTAGCCTTTTTGCCAAGTTCGGCCGAACTTGTGCATCACAAGTTCGCCTGAACTTGACCAGACCAACAGAACTCCTCAATTTCACCCAAGCCTGCTCGGACTTGGCTTGGAACCTCATCAACTCAGCAAGTTCGACCGAACTTGACTGAGAATCCTCAGAAATCTAACAAGTTCGCCCGAACTTGTATAGGAATATACAAGTTCTACCGAACTTGACTCTATCAGCTCCCATTTTTGCCTCCTCCTATAAATACTCAGCTCCATTCTCTCATTGGAACTTGCTGCAATTCGCCCGGAGCTCCCCAAACCCGAAACCCTTCGTTTTCTAAGTAAGATTCAACCCGATTTCAGCTACTATGATGTTCAACAACGTTCTACAACGGTTTAAAACGATTTTGGCACAAGGCTTTGCCTTCGTTTTCATCAAATCTCTTCTGTTTTGCGAAAATCTTCATCTTTTTCTACAAAACTTCTATTTTAACCTAGATCTACACTAAACGAGCTTGTTTGGGCTTAGCTTTGGCTTCCCGAACACGAAATCTTGATGATTTCGGCTCACCCAGTGTTAGATCTATGGAAAGCTTTCAAAGACTTGACTTTTACACAAAATACGGACTTGTGGACGTTCGTTTCGTTCACTTTGCAGTGGAACGAAGCGTTTTGTCACTCTAAATCCAGATTTGGAAGCACGAGGACGTTTATGTTGGTTTACACAAGCCGGACTAACCGAACGAACCACGAGTTCGCTCGGATTAGCCCACGCTTTTGTAAAACGGCTAAAACCGCTCTAAAAGACCTCTCCGACCTAAGTTTTGCTCAGTAGCACAAGGTTGGAGGGATGGACACTTGATTTACTCAGCAAACGACGCGAAAACGCAAGATTTTGGACTCGAAAACACCAAGTTCGCTTGAAATTTAACTGATTTTGTGCAACTTAAGAGCCAAGTTCGCTCGAACTTGCACCATTTTGGTCAAGTTCGGCCGAACTTGAGCCAAATCTTCATGAGAACTCAACAAGTTCGCTCGAACTTGTCTTTTTCGATTAGCAGACACGCAAGTTCACCCGAACTTGCCTGATAACTCAACAGGTTTTCACAAGTTCGCCCGAACTTGTATGGAAACATACAAGTTAACTTGTCTCTCTGCCCAATCCAAACTTAACCGTTTCAGCAGTTCGGAAGACTGATGCACTTATGTTCGCTTACAGGCTGATCCGGCGCTCTCCCCGACTCATCTCAGATCCCGAATCTCCCTGATAATGCACCCACAGTGAGTATACTTGACCCATTTTCGCTTTAATGCACTTTTTGGGTGTAACATACGTTCTTATAAAATACACAACGCACACTAAACTGATTTATCACACGCGAATATCTGTAATACATATTTATACATAATTGCTAGAACATATATGCTAGGGCTCTTTTCATTATCTCCACCTTGGCTAGTATGGTACTGTAGATGGGCCTCACCCGACGGGGTTTAGCTAAGATGTATGCACGAGCTCTCTGAGAGGATAGCATGAGAAATTGTCTTGTGAGTTTATGTGTTGTATGAATCATATTTATGTATGAAGAAATTCGCCATACTTTTATCTACTATGTATTATATCAAAACCTGTATGCTCGCCAATACATTTTTGTATTGACAATTATTTTAACGTATGTTGCAGGTTATTGAGATCTACTTGCTGCAAACTGGATTTAGGAATTATCATTAGAAACGCATTGTAATAGAATATCAAGGGAAAATCGAATTGGATATGTTTATGAGATGCTATGTTTTGTAATAATTGATTGTGGAATATTGGTTGATTGTATGGGAAATCGAACTATTTAAATATTATCATTATTAGTTTTTATGGAATTTCTCGTGAAACAATCTGATTCGCCTAGTGCCGCGCCCCGATGATTCCGCCATCGGTTGGGGTGTGACAGATACTGACAAGATCATTTTATCAAGTAATGGGGACACTCTAAAGATTCCATTAGTTATGTATCAACGTTCCAACGTGTAGCAACACCCATTACCCATATTAAACCAACAGCAACAGGGAATTGGATTTTTGAGATGAGCTCTTATGCAAAATGTGATAATCTACTTGATTTTTTTGGCAATCATTATTACATGCAATGGATACCTCTTAGATTTACTAGGGTTTAGAAAGGTATCATGAAGTTCCTCGATGCTTGTTCCTTCAATTCTTGCAACAATGGGGAAAGAGTGGAAGGCTTCCTAGATTGGTCATCAGCAAGATATTCAGAAATCGTATAAGTGGCAACAATAGCTATGATATATTCCACAACACCTTTGCTATCTACTGCATATTCCCATTGCTCAAATCGTTTGGTGAGATATTCTAGACTCTGTTTATTAAGCTCAACCAACAAAGCAGTCTACTTGGCTGCATCTTTAGGATCAACATCAGCTTCTTTAACCAACATTTCCAACCTCTTCTCTTTCCAAAAAGGCCACCAATTGAACCACTCAGACAACAACGTAATCTCAAACCCGCTCTTCATCCTTTCAAACAACCCTGTCAAAAACATCACTACCGGAAAATTTACCAGTTTACCCTTCCCCACTTCACCATCCTCACCGTTGACTTTCTCCATTGACTCTTGCTCCAACACACTACTCAATAAATCCGAGGTTGAATTGGTGTTTTCTTGATGCAATATGCAGAAAAATGATTGCTTTTTGGTGGGGTTTGATGAAGAAAGAGGGTTGAAATTGAAGGGGCGATATGGGTGCAATCAAAAGGGTGTTGAGAGGGGTTTTGTGTGAGGGGTATTCGGGGTTTAGAGATGTTATTTGTTTGAAGAGAATTCATTAGGGTTTATGGGTGAGTGGGGATTATTAATGATTTGAAGTGGGGTGGTGTTGTAATCTTAGGTCTAAACGGTTAAACGATGTGGTTATGGAAAGAATGAATTAGGAGGACAAAGATCTGTGGGTTGTGACAAAGAAGAAGAGAGGAAGAGTGTGTAAATGGGGTAAGATTACCATTTTTCCTTTGGTCAAATGGTCAAATTAACCAGAATGGATGGAAAATAAACAGCAGAGGGTCAAATTTCAAGAAAAGGATAATACATGTATGCATCACAAAAAGTCTCTGTTGGAGGCTGGCAAGCGTAATTAACTCTATTTTAAAAGCATCTATTTGTAATCCCTTGATGTTTGACGCTCTGTGACAATATATAAGATTCTAGTGACTTATTTCTCATCCTTCGCATTTGTTGTCTGCTGAAAATAATAACGACACCCACAAGCCATTAGTGATAGATTTTTTAATAGCCATTTTGTTAAACCACAACAAGCAGTCGAGCACCCTACCCATCTAGCAAGAAACTAGCAAGGAGGGGCAAAAACTTCAACAAAGAGGAACAACAACAGATTCACATAAAAACTATCCACTTAGACCACTCTAAATCGTTCACCTTCGAACAATAATTAATCCATAAGAAGCTTAAGTACTTGATATCTCTTGATGTTTTGATGATCTTGATAGGCTCATTAAAGAAGATACAACGGTTTTGCGCTTTCAATATGAAATAACAAGCCATGAGAATAAAAACTTGAAGAACCCTTCTTCTAACACTGAGACCTGGGGCGTGTTTATGAATGTCCATAAGACCTTGTAAGGAGAAAGCGAAAAGAGGAGGTAATTTGTACCACACGTGGACGTCGTTCCAAATGATAGAGGCCACCATACATCTAGAGAATATTCGATCCACGGATTCCGCCACCGTCTTACACATTATTTAGGCCCCAAAGAATGTTTCAAAAGAATGTTCCTTTTGATTAGAGCATCAACCTAGGAAAGCGATTCAGGAGATATCTCCATCCGAAAACATTAACTTTAAGCAGGACCCACATTCCACTCGAAAAGCTTCCTAGGTTATAAAGATAGCGGCTGAGCTATCACCTTTTTAAATGTGCCAACAATGATGTTGAATACTTCATCTATGTTGATATGTTTGCAACTCGTTTGTTGGTATTGGTGGCCATATAATCAACACCAACCTTTTGTATCCCAAAAGGTGATCGGAAATGTAGGTCAATTTCTATATGTGGTCGACTTTGTTGGATTTTGTATGCCCAAGTATGAACATAATCTGTACGGCTAGCGCAGTTGATACTTTTGGGCACATAACAAACAAAGATTAATCACCAATTGAGTTTAAGACTACTCCCATTGTTGATCGAAACCTTCGGTTTGTCAAGCAAAACAATAAAAAAGTAAAATTAATTTTAAGCCTCAACCGAGGTAACCGTGGGTTGCAAGAGGTTGTTTGCCACATGTCATCTCATGAGTGGGTTTTATCATATTTTCCTTATTCTTTAATAACAATTAATTTTATATATCATTTGATTTTTAACTTATACTATTTAACATCTATTAAAAATCTTAAGACACAGTCATAGTTTATTTATATATTTATTTATTTATTTTGTGACATTTGATTTAAATTTTATTACAAACAAAGTTTAGGAACATGTTTACTTAATACAACTCGTTAACTATAAGTAACATATTTTCTTTTATAAAAAAATTAATATCACATTGGCGTCTGACAGAAAAACGCCGGCAAACGACGACATTTGATGGAAATACACGATCGATGAAACTATCATTTGTTTAAAAAAGAAAAAGTAACGTTGTTTTTGACAAATGGTTCGAGTTCGTTAGATCTAAACACCGGCGGCACGGCCCGTGTTTGATAGACATTTTATAGAAAAGAAAAGGCAAAGTGAATTTGTAAGAAAATAGGTAAAAAGAGGGACATTTTAGGGATTTTCCGTTTTCTAAACTTTTTTTTTATCATGACACTTAGTCAACAAATGGTCATTTTGCACAAATAATTAGTGATAGAATAACATTTTAGACATAAATTTGAGCGTAAAGAGAATAAGTGAGGATTTTCAAGTTTAACCCAGGTTGAATGTGGATGGTGGAAGCCTAAACCAGGGACATTGTTCAAGACGCTCAAGGTGTCAGGTCAAGTATGACTTAGGGCCCAATTTACACACAACTGATACAGACATAATTGAATGACTAACACTTCAAAACATGCTATCGAGCTACAAAATCATCCTACACTTTTCCATGAAGCTGAGGATTTCTAACAAACAAGACTAATTAATATAGTGAGAGATATTAAAAAATTAACATAGGCGAACAAAAGCTTATTCAAGTACTCAAACAACGCGAATTATACCCATGTGTGACAAAGGAGCTTGTTGTAAAAGGATCTTGCTACGATTATAGTGCAAAAGATTATATAAACCCTTGAGACTCATATTACCATTTCATTTCACTTGTCTCTTTTTTCGTGGTTTTTCACAATATTTCCAAAGCAATACAAATATCTCAAATGAACCAAAAGCCTGAAACATCAATCGTAAAAGTGCCTGCATGAATGCAAAACTAAACACCAAGGATAAACTTAAACCGAAGCAATGACCACTTAGGTATTTACCTCTTAAAAATGGAGGTTCTAGGTAATTCAAACCTAGGAAAGAGTAAGAAATTTAAAAATTTTGGTGTAAATTTTGAGTTAAAAAAATTACACATGGAATTAAAAGAATAACGCTTAATTAAAAAGAAAAAAAGTTCTAAAAGTATAATGCAACCAAAATAAAAACTTTAGTTCTGAATCTTTTCACCTTGAGCCAAAATTTAATTCTTCAAGTGATAAATAACTTAAATAACTAATCTGACTAGTTTAAACTAAAATGGATATTATAATATATGCTTTGAATAATAATAATTTGAAAAACAGTTAAAATATAATATAATAAAGCTAATGTATGACTATTATGTAAATTACGGAAAAATAATAGATGATGTTTACTAAGAAAAATGTATCCAACCAATAGTTAGAGTTCCAATATGGCCGCCATATAGGAACAAGCTTTCACTTCAGAAGTTTTGCTATTCTCCACGGCTCCACCATATCGCACATGCCATCTCGTCCCTCTCTCTGCGCTACTCTCGTTGAACAAATGCTGTCGTGGAGTGGAGTCCTTCAACACTTTGAATTTAAAAAAACCGGCCACCGGGCCAATCAGATTAAGAAAGAGAACAATTTTAATTTCGATAACAGCCTTTATCTTTAGTTAACATTACATTAGTATTATTTATTTATGTGTTTATTTATTCCAATTGACAAATGTCATTATTGTTATGACCTATCATCGATATTATTGGTTTCGATAACTTCTTGATCAGGTTCCATATTTTAGAAAATATATGAATTTTTAAAATGATCCTAATCCGATGCGTGCATACATGTATTGATATCCATCAAATTTAACCCACATTTATCAAGGTGAGTGTTTAATTTGGTTAAACACATCTCAACTGTTCAATGAGTGACGAGTCTAACCTAAACTCATGAAATGTTACCGAGGTTAGTATGTTGATAATTTGATAAGTATTCATCATATGCGGTCCATGAAGTTATGCTATATTTTGTTATGTTACACATACTCATTTGGTATGGATCATGAATTTGATCTATACTAAGAATTTGGACCGGTGGTCGCGATATCTATCATGCCTATACATAAAACGACTATATAAATAACATTCGAAAATAATTAGACTATGAATTGTTCTATCTAATCCATCTACCAAACCATGAATTCCTGTAGTATTTAGATTAATTCATTTTCATCCTCAAATATTCATGTGGTCTATTAATAAACCAAGATTAAATCGTGGTACATTTAGATTAGGAGTTGTAGTTCCTATCACTTAATTCGGGGTACATTTAGATTAGGGATTGTAGTTACTGTCACGGCACAACATGACATCAATACAAAAATAACTAGGTTCCGAACAATTTCTATCTGGCTTAAATACTTTTGTTTAGGTTAACTTAAATACCAATTTTATTACAACATAGTGTTTGAGTTGTACTAGAAAAAGAAATATATAGTACATATATCCTGTCGGCCCAGTTAACCTGTGTACAACATAGTGCTAAAACCATTGATCACGACATAATGACATTGTTGAATGTATGAAAGCCATCAATTAATCATCTCAAACCAGCCAAAAATAAAAAAAACACCCCACATAAGATGAATCCATTGCAAAACTTTTTGACATCTATAAAAAAAATCTCTAAAGTTTTAAGGGCACCACCACCTTTCCTTTTTTTTTTTTTTTTTACAATGGCCACACCATATCCAAATCGTCACAAATTCGTTTGGATATTTATTTTGTAATTCCTTTTCTGACAGGGATAGACTTTATAATTACTTTTATCTGTAAACTTTTAAACTTTTAGGGTTGTAACAACATCGTATTATTTATTTTATCTTTTGATAATCTGAATAATACAATAGTACACAAAAATATAGATGTTGTTATTAGAACATTTTGTAAAAATTAAAACTTCAATTTACACATGCAATTAAACACATGTTCTATATATTACGTCACCAACTCTTATTTTGCTTGTCAGTATGACGTATATCTAAATATCCAAAAAGTACACTTACCACGGTCAACAATGGACTGATGTCGCCTTTAGATATATAGCTGCAAATCACAAATATTTTTTCTCACCTTTCAAGCACTTCGATCAACTCTCACCACTATCTCCTCGTAGCATAAACATAAAGAAAAATGCTTACACAAGCGAGTGTCACTCTTTCCCACCTCGAATCCATTCGAAACCATCTTCTTGATGATAATGTAGAGATTTTTCCTAATAATTACCAAAACCATGATAGCTTTTCAATCTTTGATATCAATGATTGGAGTTTTCTCCAGGACTCTAACGAATCATCCCTAAACATGGATAGTTGCTCCAACTTTTGTATGGAATTCGGTTGGTCAAACTCAACCGACTTTTATAGCCCTTGTTCAAGCCTCATTTCTCCAAATACAGTTGATGATCCAACTGAACATCCACTAAATGTCGATGATTTCGACACATATGATCTTTTTGTTAATAATGGTGAAGGAAACCATGAGGGTGCATATTCATCTCATAGTCAAAATAACACTCAGCAAATGTTTCAAAACAACAATTTGGATAAACTCACAGAAATCCCAGCAGTTTCCAAAGAACCACAACCACAGTTATCTCCTGCCAACTTCTCTAATCTCACATCCATCAACAAAAGAACTGAGAAAGTATCCAATAAACCGCTAAAACTGGATTTCTCGACCGGGCATGTCATTGCTATTGGCAATGAAGCTCCGCTAATTGTGAATGATATCTTTCCTAATAATGGGGATGGGTTTCAAGCTAAACAAGTACCAGTATTGCATAACAGAAGGTATAGGGGTGTAAGACGACGGCCATGGGGGAAGTTCACTGCGGAGATGAGGAATCCAGAGAAGAAAGGTAAAAGATTGTGGCTAGGGACCTATGACACACCTGAAGAAGCCGCCATGGCGTATGATCGAGCAGCTTTTAAGCATCGTGGATCTCATGCTTTGCTTAATTTCCCGCATATGATCGGGTTGCACCAAGAAAATCCCAAAAGTCCTACTGGAAAAAAGCGACATATAGAGAAATCTTAGTTAGTCCCTATAATAAACTTCTTGTTCATTGAATGTGATGAATTTGACAATTGTAGTATACCATATTGCATCATTTAGAATCCAAAAGTTGTAAGCAGCTTATTAATGTGAGAATCACTACTCAGTTAGGGTGAAGCCTGAATATAACATAAAAGGAATAATTACAGTGAGGAGATTTTTCTTCATTTTTATTTTTAGTTTTTATCAATGAGGATGCATAAGAATACGTAAATGACAATACTTACACAAGCCATATGGTGGAAATTTTAAAATGCGATGAATGAAAATTTATTGACATTGTTAATATTAAATTCTACATATACTGACAAATTCTTGATAGAATTATTTATGTCACTTGTTTAGTTTTCTATTAGAATATAGAAGACAATCTTAAGTAGAGTTTCTTTTATGACAATTTATTAGAGATTTTATAACTAAAATTAAGTCTCTAATTATGTTAGACTTGATGATCAGTTCTGTTAATATGTAATGGAAAACATGTAAATAATACCTGTTACAGCAGACAAGCTAGCAGATAGTCCAGATACATATGCAACCATGGAGTTTGACATGCTAGTCAGCATGATCTGGTTCCCATTTAGAGTGTCTGTTTTTATGATAGTACTGAGTTCATTAGGGTGAAGAACTCGTGAATGGAGAGAGAGAGGGGATGGGGACGAATTTGATGTTATTGTTATAAGAGTCTCACCCTAAAACCTCTCTAGTAATCTCCTTAAATACACCTAAGGGGAAACATACTTAGTTAATAAAGGTAAATCGGTCCATCAACAATTACCAATTAATATATTATAAGTATTTAATATATTTTGATCTATATTATATTAATGATAATGATGACTACTAGATTAAATACATATTTAATCTTACATTCTCCCACTTAGCAAAATAATCATTTATCGTGAGCATTAGATAATCATGATCAGGTGTTAATACTCATTTTAGCTTTAAACCAAGAACCGTAGCAGAGAAATACAACCGTTGAGTTATCATTTAACTTAGGACCCCCATTAATCATACTATAACCTCAATTTAAAACCTAATAGTTATGATCAAAATATTCAAGTAAGCTCTTTAAACATTTGATTTGTTATTATATTTGTCTATATGTCATTTTACCGGCAGAACATATGTTAGAAACATACAAAATCAAAACCGAGAAAAATTTCATTAACTAAAACATAAGTAAGTACAACATGCAATTAAATAAGGTCTTTAGCAAATTCCATATTTGAAACATGTTCTTCGAAAACTTTAGGTGGGAGACCTTTAGTCATCGGATCTGCAAGCATATTTTTGTACTTATATACTCAATTCAACGATTATTTTCCTCAACTCGTTCACGTACGAACAAATACTTTATATCAAGATATAAACCTGCTCCAGTCGAACTGTTACTATTCGATAAACTAACGACACTGAGTTATCATAGTAAAGCTTCAATAGTCTAGAAATGAAATTAATGATTTTGAGTACATTGATCAGATTCTTAAGCAACATTCCATGACAGGTTGCCTTATAAACAATAATGTATTCTGCCATCATTGTGGAAGTTGTGGTTAACTGTTGTTTATGAATCTTTGATGAAATGGGTCCGCCTGCTAACATAAAATATAACCCGAAATGGATTTCTTGTCATATTTGCATTTGGCAAAGTCAGAATCATAATGGCCTTCTCTAAGTCAGTTTATAGTCTTTTGTCCCTTGCGGATATTGAAGTACTTTCTTAGCTGCTTTCTAGTTAGCGTTACAACAACATAAGCGATATCTGGGTGAGTACAAACTTGAGCATACATTAGGCTCCCGAATACTGACGCATTATCTAGCTCATTTGCTCCTTTTCAACCTCTATTGTTGGACAATGGAATGAACTGAAAACATCTCCCTTAACTACTGGGGAGACTAAGGGTTTGCACTGTTGCATTTGTAGCGTGTTAGGACACAATCTATGTAGGCCATTTGAGATATCATCTACATAAAGGACAAGTATAGTAAAGCTGGTCTCTCTCATCTTGAGGTAGGTACATTCATCCAGTTGATTCATTATAAAACATTGTTTCTTTATGACTGCATCAAGCTTGAGATACCATTGACGTGATGCTTGTTTTAACCCATATATAAATTTCTTCAACTTACAGACTAGATGTTCTTGACCTTTAGGTTGTTTCATGTACAAATATCCGTCTAAGTCTCCATTAAGGAAGGCGGTTTTAACGTTCATTTGATGCGTCTCTAAATCAAAATGAGCTACTAGGACCATAATGATCCTTAGTGAATCTTTACGAGAGACAGGTGAAAACGCCTATTGATAATCAATTCCCTCTTTCTGAGTTTAGCCCTTTGCAACCAATCTCGCTTTTTAGCATTCAACGTTCCCATTCGGATCCAGTTTTGTTTTGAATACCCATTTACATTCTATGGGTTTAACACAGTTAGGTAATTCTACAAAATCCCAAATGTTTTTTTTCTTCATGGATTCAAGCTTATTGTTCATTGCTTTATTCCATTCAAATGACTGATCAATGTTAATGGCTTCATTATAAGAGATAGGATCATTGAGCTTTCCTGCATCCATTTCAGCTTCAGTTAGGAAGGGGTAAGATAAGCATCCCAATTAGTAGGCCTTCTGGGCCTAGATGACCTCCTAAGTTGATTATCGTGTTCAGCATTATCTTGGTTTTGAGTGTTTGATGCGTCTTCATTATGAGCTATAATGAGTTTTGATTGTGGAGGTGAATTTGGACTTGGTGCAGTAACTTCAAGTGCAGTTTTTGCATTGGGTGCAAGAGGAGTAAACAAAGTTATGGTAAGCGGCGAGTCTCTGACCCCCACATCTTATACTTCTTACAATTCTTCATAAGGGTTGGTACTGCTCCCACTGAATTAAAATCCTCCAGGAACGCGGCAGGCTTGGTTTCTACAATACGAGTGACATGGGAAGAACAATAGAAACGACAATCCTTTGAGTGATCAGGATGCCCGATAAAGAAACAGGTAACTGTTTTAGGGTCAGGTTTTCTTAGAAAAGGATTGTAAAGTTTTGCTTCAGCAATGCAGCCCCACACTTTGATATATTTAAGACTCGGTTTCCAACCTGTCCAAAATTCATAAGGAGTTTTAGGGACAGACTTAGAAGGAACTCTATTGATTATATGAATAGTTGCTTTTAATGCTTTAGTCAATAGGAATAATGGTAAATTAGTGTTGGCTAACATACTACGCACCATGTTCATTAGGGTACCTTTTCTATGTTCAACGACACCATTCTGCTGAGGTGTACCTGGCATGGTATAATGGTTCACAATCCCCTCGCCCTTACAAAACTCATAAAATGAACAAGGAGCTTGACTCACATCAGTATGTCTTCCATAAGATTCACTTTCTCTATCTGATCTCACAACTTTAATTTGACAATCAAGTGTTTTTTTTCAACTTCAGCTTTATAGTCTTTAAAAGTTTAAAGTGATTCAGTTTTTTCCTAAATGAGATAAAATGAGTTTTTTCCTAAACTAGTGTAATTACAAAATTTATTCACCATTTTGGGTACTTTGAAATATATTTACTAAAATTGGTACTTTCCTTTTAACTTTTTTATTTTTGTTAAATACTTGTTTGTCTCTCTTCTAATCTAATTGGATAAAGCCTAAATTAATGGCACATAAACTAAAATATAATAGTTTATTTTAAAAAACTTACATTTTGTAATATTTTAATTTTTTATTTCACGTTTTTTAATCAGTATTTTCAGCTTTTAATTTATAATAAATTATACCCTAAGTTTAAATGTAAGTATTCATGTATTTAGTTTGGCTTTTATTTAATAATAAAAAATAATTTAATCATTTACTCATTTTATTAATATAGTAATCTTGTTGTCCTTATTATTGTTCATGTAGTATAGATTAAATAGTTATACGCTAAACTAAAAATAAATAACTTTTGATAAGAGAATCGAACAACAATTAGCTGAACAATTATACAAATGTTTGTGGCTCTGTAACATCTTATTAGTTTTTTTATAGTTGCGTTACTGGAATTATTATAATTTTTAATCTTACGTTTTTGTAAATGGTGTTCCACGTAATTGTGCTCTTTAATTGATATATCTTGAATTTAAATTTGTAGTAACAATACCTAAAGCAAAATTCAAGTATGTAGTTTGCCTTTTAGTTTAAGAATAAAAAACTAATTTAATCCTTTACTCAATTGATAATTAACAAGGTAATCTTATTCTCCTTATTACTATGTATAGTATAGATTAAATAATTATACATTAAACTAAATATAAATAAATTTGATAAGTGAATCGAACAAACACGACATCACTAATTAAAAAGCAAAATTATAAAACATAAAAAACACAAAAACATTGGACAAAAATTTACGTAAGATAAAAAATATAATATAACAATTTACAAAAACACAAGTTTATTAAATAAAAATACTATATTGCTATGTTTTATTTAGGTACCAGTAATTTAGGCTATATCTAACTAGATTAGGAGAGAGAGAAACAAGTTGTTAACAAAAATAAAATGGATAAAAGAAAGTACCCATTTTAGTAATATTTTCCAAATTAACCAAAAATGTAAATATTTTTTGTAAGTACACTATTTTGGAAAAAAAACTCGAGATACAAGTACATGAAACGAGAATAATCATCAATGAAAGTGATAAATGAAGCATGTCTAGTTATGTCAGCGATGGTGAGGACCACAAGTGTAAGTATGAATGAGTTCAAATTTAAGGAATTTGACACATGTTCGAACGTTAGTGAAATTGAGAGGTGGTAAGACTTCATCTTTTACGAGTCGAGTTAATCATTCTCGTGAGATGTGGACTAAACGTTAATGCCACAACATGGATGCAGTCTCGTTTCTATTTCATCTTTGTGATTGATTCATTAATATTATATGACAACAAAGATTTGGAAAAATCACCATCTAGTTCTAATATAAGGAGACCACCATCTAGAATGCCAGTACCATAAATCACAAGATCATTAAGAATAGAGAGTTTGCAATGACCATGAGAAACAACAAAATCATCTATGTCTAACTTTGGTCCTGATACAAGGTTCCGAGTAACCTTAGGAATATATAAGGTATCATAAAGTTTAATGTATAAACAAGTTTTTATAAATGATTGTAATGTTCTCACAGCGTTCACTTCTAGTACTTTATCATTCCTCATTTCTAGTGTTATTTGGTTGTTTCCTAGCCTCCGGATTGTAAGGAATCTCTAAGTAGAATTTGTCACATGAACCATAGAACCAGAATCAAACCATCAATAATCAGCAATAACATCTAAATTATAGGACTCAAGTATCATGAAAAAATTATTACCTTTCTTAGTAAGGCACTTCTTAAAGTTAGGGCATTATTTATGCTTGTGTACTGTCTTTTTGAAGAACTTGAAGTAAGGTTATGAAAAAATTAAGACACTATAACGAACTAAATTGATACCTAACGAATTCTCGTCATGTTTCCGCTGCAACGCTCAAGTAAAACCCCGCCAGTTGATATAATTGTTATTAAAAAGTAGTTTATATAATTTGTTAGGAAAATGGCTATCTTTTTTAATTTGGCAGAGCCAAATTTTAAACCCAAATGGTAGATATAGTTAATAAGAATTTTTAGAATAAGTTTGTCATTAAAAAAACTGAATCATTACTAAAAAGGATATCATAATGACGCATTGAATAGTGGATTGAATTGAAAACAATTAAAATATAATAAAATCAATTTCTGTCTAATCGGAGTATTTATCCCACTTATCGCAGTTCCATTATTGCCTCCATTATCGCAGTTCCATTATTGCCTCCATGTTTGAACAAACTTTCACTTCAATATTCAAAGCCATAATATGCTCCACGTACTTCTCTCGACCTCTATCTCCGTACCTCTCTC
The DNA here is from genome assembly GCA_947069175.1 of Scalesia atractyloides. Classification (NCBI taxonomy): domain Eukaryota; kingdom Viridiplantae; phylum Streptophyta; class Magnoliopsida; order Asterales; family Asteraceae; genus Scalesia; species Scalesia atractyloides. The sequence goes on along the minus strand of CAMTDV010000021.1, from coordinate 19,682,905 downwards.
GTGGAGTGCCTCACAATGTAGTCTCGCGCACTAATTAAAAAAGGGCCATTATTTTATTATTATTATTATTATTATTATTATTATTATTATCAATTGAGTTATTCAGTTAATATATTAATTATGATAAGTTCTTAATGTCCTCACAAAATTTAGGAGTTTTAAAATTATCATTGCACAATAAATATATACGTAAGATATTCATCAAATCTAACCAATACTAAAAAAAGGGCCATTTATTATTATTATTATTACCAATATTAATTATGATAAGAGGAAGCATTGTAGACAAGACCCAAACTTTAAACGAGTATAATTTGGACTACGACTGGAGTTATTGAGTCTTTGAGTAGGCGACGGTAAGGTCTCAACGAGCCGAATCATGCCCGAATTCCCTCATTTGGGTTCCTATTTCATCAATAAAAAATTCCTGCTAGTATCGTAAATCTTCGACACTTTCATTTCTAACAAATAACGCATAAATAGTTGATTAGCGTGGATTTACGTCTTTTTTTACTGTGTTACTTCAGCCGGTTTTATAAATTTGGAAATTTGGAAAATCTGCCAAATTTAAAAAATCACATAAAAGCGCCCCTCTTGTATTGTTCAAGTTTTTTTTGAGAATTTGTCTCGTTATTTATTATTCACTTTCGCTCTGTATCACATGTTTATCAAGAGTGTTTTGATTAGATGCAATATGACTCAACTCTCAGCGATTCCAACCCAAATTCATGGAACTTTAATGAAGTTAGTATGATGATTTGATGATTATTTATGAAATATGCATCAAGTCTAACCCATATTTATCAAACGTGTCCATTAAATGCAATATATTGTAATGATAACATACTCGTGTTTTTATCACTACTAGAAAACACCCTTATTTCCTATGCAAGTAAAATGCAATTTGCATCCCCGGGTTTAGGGATGTTGTCAAGTCGTGTCTCCGAAGCAAAATTTTCGTTGCCTCACTTTGAGTCTTTCTATTAGTTTGACCATTTGACTACATTTGATTATTAATGAAAAGAACATATAGCCTTTTATCCTTAGTGTGAAAGTCTTTTTTACCTTATTATTATTATTATTCAAAATTATATTTATCATCAATTAATCTTCATCTTAGCAAGAACAAGTTCATCTTCAAAACCTCTAGTTTATACGAACCATATCATACCACCCATTAATCCATCATCTTCCTCACCTATCACTCAACCACCAAAAAACCTCCACCTTCATCTACCTGTTCATCAACATCAACCGTCAACCACCCACGGCAGCATTGTGAATCTATCGACGACGTTTCAGGCCTAGAAACCGATGATGAAGTTTCAGATATGTATTCATGATTTTTTCATTTTTGTATCAGATATGTTTACAAAGCTTTGTTTTTAGAGTGAATATATTGGATTCTGTTCATCAGTTCTTCTCTTAGCAATCTTCATTACAAGTCTAAACGATCTCATTTAGAATCTGTTTAGCGATCACATTTGTCTACAAATAAAGAGACCAAGAAGAAGATTTGGGCTGATGTTTATTTGTTGTTGTGGTGTGAAATTGGGGTGTGGTGCGGTTGTAATAGTACAAGTTTAGGGTTCTAGTGTTGTGAGAAAGAAGATAAGAAAAAGAGGGTGTCGGCTCGATAGGAAAATGTTTTTAGGGTTTTTTTGTGTATTTGAGGAATTTTTGTCTATTAATTGAGGTCAAATCCAATCCTAATTGGTCAAATTGGTGAAAGTCTAAAACATGTAAATTCTGACAATTAATCTTATATACTTAAAAAATACATATTAAAATGTGTGTATACACATATAAAGCTAAAACTTACATATAATATCCCAATTCAATTAATCCCAATTAATCGCTAGTCGGTACCCCATCGACCGCTAACGCCTAACGACTCTTACAACAATGCAATTAATCACATCTGCAACCTCATTCCACCCAATTCTATCACAGCATCACTAAAACACTTGATGCACCCATCATACCCATAACATTCCATCACTTTGATTTTTTTAAATTAAATATAAACTAATGTAAACTAAAAACTAGCATTTTTAAAATACTTAAAATTAAATATAAAAGTCCAATTAAATTAAAAAAAAACACTTACAAGAAAAAAACAACTCAAATTGAAAAACTAAAATTAAATTAAATTTACTATACGTCGAAAATCGAGAAAGTGGAGATTTAAACCACCAACGTGTCCTGTTAGATCATATTGTAGTACAAAATGGGTGTTTTCATTCTGCAACTCCAAAAAAATATCATCGGGAATGGTTACCTAGATCGGAGGGTCAATCACGTAGTCTAGCGATATTGGGTTCCCCACATCCTTGAAGATTATATTGTACAATATGATACAAGCGTACACCAAGCTTCTTATTTTCGATTTCTTCATTGCATGTACCAGTTGATTAATTATACCCCATCTACCTTTCAAAACACCAAACACTCGCTTAACACCTTTTATCTCTGATTCTTGCAACTTCTTGAACATTTTCTCTTTGTCGGTGGTTGGATACCAATAAGCTTTTGCAAAAATAGACCAAGTTCGACAAATGCCATCAACAAAATAGTAGTTGCTTTTATAATGTCTCCCATTAACCACAAATGGACACGACGATGTGGTTCCATGTATTTCGTTATTAAATAACGATGATTAATATAGAACAGTAATTTTGTTGTTTAAACATGGAACACCAAAGTACGCATGTCAAATCCATAAATCATTAGACGCAACCATTTCAAGCATGATCGTCGGTTTTTTTGTCACCTCTCATAAACTGACCTCGCAAACTTGTCAAACATTTTCTCCAAATAATTTGTGTACAGTTGATGCTACCTAGTATCCATGGAAAGTGCCATCTAGCTTCATGTGCGACGTGGATATATGTTATGTCGTGTCTAGTCGATCTTCGTGGAAACTTCGTACCATATAACTTAATATCACATTACAAAAAAAATCAAGAGATTCACTTGAAGTCATAGCGACATAGCTATAAATTCGTTAGGAACATTAGCGGTTGCAAGTTGATGAATCGTGGATGTGCATTTTTGTAGCGGGGTGAAACTTTTTCCCCCCTAATATCATAAGCTTGTTGAAACCATTATATCGAGCTTTGATATATCCCACAATCTTCAAAAATAACTCTTTGATAAGCAGTGTCTCCTTTTAAACGTCTCACCATTGTACTTTGGGTTTTCGACAAAGTAATCATTCATTAGAACTTCATGAGGCGATTTCAAATCACGAGGCATAATGTTTTTCTTTGATTGTCACATATCTTCAAGGTCCACAACTTCTTCGACAATCATTGCAAAAAGTTCAAGAATAGAATCGGAAGAGTCGGACAAACTAGACGAGTCCGGTGGAAATGACTGGAAATGAATTTGAAACCTCCTTTCGTATTTTTTTTATAGTTTAAGAGTGTTGCTAAGAGAAGTTGTGTTTGCAAAATGGTAATTAATAGGTTGGATTATTTAGGGTGGGGGACAAATTTTTTTATAGGGTAATGGTTATACTAACATCTGGCAATGTTTCTAAACAACCACCATGACCATGACTACCGTCACACCGATCACCAACACTACCATGATCACATCTTTGGTGGCGGTGTGATCACGGTAACCACGCCATTACGATCCTCACCACGATGGTGCCCCAAGCGCCCTTCTTACTACTTTGTTTAAATATGGAACACATACATAAAACTACTATCCATTAGTAATTCTAGTGGGTTGGCTCGCGCAATACGACGAGTACCGAGACTCTTTTAGATAACGCAATTTAACCCAACATACCTTAAACACTTATTATATTTTTGTAAAATAATAAATATATTAATATCTATAATAATAATATAAATACATAAAAATCATCGTAAAGTTATAAAATACAAAACTAGACCCTCTTGTTTGCGTTAATTTAGGCCAATATATTAATAGGTAAAACGCAAATTAAACCCTTTTGTTATAATTCTAATTTTTATTTATTGATTTGTTTATATTTGAAATTATTTTAGGTTTATTTTTAAATTAATAAAATATTTTGAATATACAAGTTTAAAAATATCATACCTCTTAATTTAGTTAGGGCAAATGCTATAAAAACTAACATACTTTCTGTTTTTTCTTAAAAAGTCCTTCCACCTTTTTTACACTTAAAATACCAACATGCTTTCTTTTTTGTCTAATGAAAGTTCTTAAATAACTGTTTGCATAGAATGTTACTACAGTATGTCTACGTCTTAGTCTTGTATCGAGTATGTTTAGAATAAATGAGATTACGTTAGAAATTGAAGTATTTATGTATTTAGGAGAAACCATCCAACAACGCAGAAAAAGCTATGGTTGCTTCTAATGAAGATGACGGTTTTGAATGGAACTCATATATTGCTAAGAAGACAGGAGTTGCTCTAATGGCTGAAATCATGGAAGAACAAGATACATATGCTGAGGATGCAGCTCTGGAAAACGCAATGCTAGAAGAATACTTGCAAAAAACAGAAGAAGAGGAGATCTATCATCATACGAGGATGCAGAGTGTTCTTTCTCCTAACATGACTTCTAGTTTTGCAAGATGTTTTGGTGATACAGCATCTTTTGAGCATGTTGTTGAAGAAACAAAACCAGAAGTTGAGGAAATCATCAACATGACTAAAGAGATGAATGAGGAAAATCTCACGGAGATCGCCAACAAAGCAATGATGGCAAATTTGACAAAGGTAGGTCCGGAGGTAAAAGTTGTAGAAAAAGAGGTGGTAAAAGTGCAAATCATTAAGGTTTAAAAACCGTGTACGAAATGTACTTAGCCTGTGTGTAATGCGTCGAAAATCTCAAATCATAAGTGAACTCAATTCGCATAACAACAATTTTAAATATGATTATCGCACAATAAAGGAAGCTTATGATAAAATGAAAGGCGATTACGGCAGGCTTGATAAAAACAACATTGAACAACATGACACAGTTAGAATGTTAAAAGCAACGGTAATGGAAAAACAAAAAGCCATTAACATTTACATAAATACCATTGCTAAAATTAAACAAGAGCTTCAAGATATGAAAAATTAAAACCGAAAGGGTGAGACAACTTTTGAAAAGCTATTACCACAAATGCTTACGTCATCGACCATATTCTTCCAACAATTCAGTCGGAAGAAAATGTTTAGAAATCAAAAGGTAAGAAATGTGGGGATTATAGCAATGACCACCACCCTTGTGCGAAAAATATTGTCGCAAGAAAGCTGAAGGGATGGAAAAGACACTTAATGTTGTATTGAATTCAATTAAGAGAACGGACGTTATCTGAACTTTTAACAGAAAAGAAAAATGAGCTGCCTGAGAACATTGACATAACCTACACAAAAGATGATAGTGAAGCTGTGGTAAAGAATGTTGTTGAGAATGTGTTGAGTGAATCTGATGATAGCAGCTTTTAGAGCGCCAATGCGAGTTCGAACAATTCTGATTCACAATCTGAAGATGACGATACATCATTGGAAGATAGCCTAAGTGATGATCCTAACGTTGTCATGTACAAAGTTAAGGAATCTGATAGATTATATTTCGATGACAGTTTTCCGATTCGGAATGTAAAACAAGATCAAATTGATAAATTGTTCAAACTTGTTGAACTATCATCAGAAGATTTGGAGAAAAATGAGAACAGGTTTTATTCTAAACCTAAAAGAGGATATAACAACTACCGAAGGAATGGTGGTGACTTTCCTGAAAACAGGAGAGCGGGTTTGGTTTTGGATGAAGAAAATGAACCAAGTAAGAAACAGAAGTCACCACTTCACGAATACAAGAATAAAAAATGAAATTTGTGTATGGGACGAGCACGGTTCAGGAAGAGAATTTGATTGGAAAGCAATCAAATAATGAATTCAAAAAGGAGAAGGAACTTCGGGATAAGGCTAAATCTGCAAGTGGAGTAAAACTCACTAGTGGACATTCTCATGATACTCGGACTTGCTTCAAATGCAATGAAGTTGATCACATTGTACGCAAATGTCCGAAATCAAAGCCTGTCTATCATCAAAGAAAGATAAATTCAGATGTTGAGAAACTTAAGCAACCAGAGATTGTAAAACCAATCATAATTTTAAAACGAAACAATGAATCTAAAATCGAAGTAAAACCTAAAACTGAATCAAAGTTTGAAGATTCAACTTTTGAGAAAGGTGAAACTTCCAAATCGAACGAAAACAAAGATTCAAGATTCTACATTAAGAAAGCGAGAGTTAAATCACAATCTTGGGTTGCAAAGAAGAAAACAACATCATCTGAAGTTGTCAAGACTGAGTCAGTCAAGATTAGTAATGACAAAGTGTCTGAATCAAAATGTAAAACTGAAACTGACAAAGTTTTCCTAAAACTTTCAAAAGATAATAAGAAAGTCAAGTTTGATAACTTAAATGTCGATGAAGTCTTAGATGGTGACTATGATGATGTTTATGAAGATTATTATCCCAAACCCAAGACCAAAAAGGCTTGGGTTGCACTTTTTCAATGAGTTGTTAATATGTGCAGGGGCTCCAAAGATCCATATTATCGAAGTGGATTATGGATAGTGGAGCTTTGAGGCGCATGACCGGGATGAAAGCATTACTTTTGATCTTAAAGCGTTTAACGGAGGGTATGTAGGCTTCGCTGGAAATTAAGGAGGTAGGATCGTGCTGAAGGAAAGCTTTCAAATGGTGTGGTATCTTTGATCGTGTTAACTATATCGCGAGCTAGAGAACAATCTTCTCAGTATCTCTCAGATTTGCGATAAGCAGTTCACTGTTCATTTCAATGATAAGGAGTGCATGATTCTTTAGCAGGGCTTCAAGATTCCAGATGAATGGATTCTAATGCGCGCTCCACGCGAAAACGATCTCTACGTGCTAGACATGAGTGTTGCTACAACATCGTCAAAGTCGGCTCAATGTTTTGTCACAAAAGCCACAGAGAAGGATTCGATTCTAGGCATAGAAAGATGGGGCATATACATCTGAGGAAAAGGAATTTTCTGGTTCACAATGACTTGGTCGAATGAGTAAATCTTCGAAGCTTCCATATGACGGATCATTGTCTTGAATGCAAAAAAGGGAAGCAGATTAAGAAGTCACATCCTAAGAAGATTCTTAACTCCATAAAGTTGCCGCTTGAACGTCTACATATGGATCTTTTTGGTCCGGTGAACGTCCGTAGTATATCAGGAGATCTATCCTGTCTGGTTGTCACAGATGATTATTCTCGATATTCATGGGTTTTCTTTCAAGAGTCTAAACATGAAACGTTTGATAATCTGGTGATTCTCTTCAAGAAACTTGAAAATCTATATCATCTTCCTGTTAGACAGATTCGAAGTGATAATGGTACGACGTTCAAAAACAACAAGATGAAAGAGTTTTGCAAGGCGAAAGGAATTCTGCATGAATTCAGTGCACCTTATACTCCACAACAAAATGGCGTAGCTGTCACACCCTCAATTTCCACTTGCGGAGTTTTACCGCGAGGCGTGTGAACAAACCAGAATCTGAAACACTAGTACGTCGAACGACACTATATGATTTGATAATACGTTTTCCAAAAATATTTGATTAACCAATCATCGTAGATTTTAGATTGTCTTAGTTAGTTACCAAAGTTTAGCGGAAGCATTAGTTTAAGTGGTTGAGCGGAAGCATCAAATAAGTAGAGAAACGGGCGCCAACACAAACGCCAAAACAAATGAAAAACCCAAAACAACGTTTGTAAATAAGACTCGATAAAAGATGTCTTGTTCAATGCATGTGAGTGCACCTAGAGCTCCTAGCGTCCTGAGAAACATGTAAAGAAACAAGTGTCAACATTGAAGATGAGTGAGTTCACAGGTTTTTATAAATTCGTTTGTTCGGTTATGAGTTTGTTTCCCCCCCCCCCCCCGTTATCCCTAACCCGGGATAACGACTTAGTTCCATTATTCCAAACCCGGAATAATAAGTTGTTGTTTCCATTATCCTCAACCCGGGATAATATAGTTGTTTCGTAATCAAGTTCAATGTTAACATATATAGGTAGCTATCCTAAAGTTATGTCACGTAAGAGTTCGCGATCGAAGCTGACTGTTGTGCCTCCGTGTTGCCAGGCCTATCACTGACCATGGCGAAGTTAGGCCAAATTATTCACCCGTTGACCATACCCGGTCGGCTAGCGCGACTAGCTCGGATGGGGCTTGTCGGGCCCAGTAGTACTACTTATAATTCCCCCGCTATTAAAACCCAATACTAACGATCCGTGAGATTGACGAGGACTTAAGTGATATAGCTGCTTAGTGACCATAACATTACATTAACATCAACTTAGTTACCGAATAGTTATGTGACGTTAATTTCGTATAACGTAAAGAGATTGAGTTTGAAGAGTGTATACATGTTTCTCCCCCTGTTGTTTAAAAACCGGAAAGCTAGGGGCCGTAAACTCACCTTTAGTTGCTCGGTTAGTGTAGCAAAGAAGTTGTAAGGGATGGGACCGCTAATTGCGTCCTAACAAACCAATTGATTTCAAGTCAGTGTGTGAACACACCAATACAGATTCTACACTTAATTTACGCACAAAATGATACACACAAACAACATACCTAACACTCATACATGCATGCAAGTATCCTCATGTGGTCATAGTAATCAAAACAATTTATCATGAACATAATCCAATCCATGCAACACTTTGGTGCACACAATCACAAGTTATCAAATTTCAGCTTAATACTACTAATTCAGCTGTTTTCTAGGATTTTTATAAAATAGTTCCAACGTTCCAAAAATTCCAATTATTTTACAGCAGGTGACATTTATAATGTAGAAATTTATATAAATTTTCCAAGTCCTAAATCTTTACCAATTAACCATAAATATTAATATACCAGGCTGCAGTTAGATTCATCGCTTTCTGACTGCACTCCACGGAAGAATTTATTTAAAAATCACTGATCGTCCAATTAACAAAATTCCAGTTGGAGTTGCCCGGAAATTTCCATACCTAGTTGCTGTACAAAATTTATGACTCGAATCCCTACTGATTATAAAATCCAACTCGATAAACAACTAACAAAATTTCAGGATTTTCACAGCTTTAGTTACTGAACTTATTTGGCCATTTAAAAATCTCAAACGACTTCAGAAAAATATGAATCCAGCGCCATTAGATTCGTTATTCAAATCTCTACGTTCTAGACATCAGAAAATCCGTTTTTCGATAACTAATGACCGAGTTACAGCCAGATGAAGTCGGCTGTAACTATTACTCAGCAAACTGTTTCAGCATTCTATCGCATAAACCGTCCATATAATTAACCTAGGCGATCAAGAACCGGTTTTTCTAATCATAGATCAATACATATAACATATCCATGCAAACTCTAATCCACATCTCTAGTTTTTATAAACAAATACAGCCTATGATTTCAGATTTTCAAACAAACATCCAACTTTAAATCTAGCATTAACAATCCGAAACAACACACTCACTTCATTCAATCATACAATCCGAAAACAACAAAATCAAAACACATATATCCGAATATGATCTTGTAACATATGATAAATTCTAATCTTTTAATGATAAGGTAAACAAACCGTGAGTAAGATAAGGAACCGGTGATCAAAGATGCTTGCGACCGAGAGGTGATGATGAAGTAGGCTGTTTGTGATCGAGGAAGTGAACAATGGGCTGATCTCGAGACTGAATGGAATGTAACAAGGCTGATCACGATTGATATGATGAAGGAAGAAGCTGCTCGCGATCGATGGAACAAGAGTAAGGCTGCCGACGGCTGGTTTGCTATTAGGGTTTTGTGTGTTGTGAAGGAAGCATGCATGTGGGTTTGTATATATAGTGCAAAGAGAGATAAGGGTTACGGTTTGGGTTTGATCTCGTGGCCGAGGACTTGGGTTGGTTCGGTTTGGGTTTGATCTTGCGGCCGAACTTGGTTTAAGGTTTGGGTTGCACACAATGGGTTTGCGGTTCGGGTTTGCACACAATGGGTTTGCGGTTTGGGCTTGAACTCGGTTCACTCCTAGAGTCACAAGGAGTTTAAGGTTTGGTTCGTGTCGCGGTTCGGTTCGGTTCGTGTACATATTTACCATAATTATTTTATAACTAAAATAATCACATAATCGCACATCACGTATTCACTAACTCGTACACGTTTAATACGTAGCATATAATTTATTTGACAAGTATTGCGTTTAAGTTATCCGAAAAACCGGGATGTCACATTATCCCCATGTTGAAAGAATTTTCGTCCCGAAAATTGAGTAAACGCGGTTTAGAATGTAGCGTACATGTTTAGAGTGCCACGCACAAAGAGTTAGTTCGTTTATGATGGTACGCAAAGTTACAAGAAGTTCCCAAGTGCCATGCACAAGAATTTAGTTAACAATGGTATGCGAAAGTATGAGAAATTTCCAGGTTGTCACATCATCCCCATGTTGAAAGAATTTTCGTCCCGAAAATTTAGTTGTTGGTATCGTTAGTTTGCTGCTCAGTTGCGAAGAGGTGTGGGTATTTGCTTTTCATTTGGTCCTCTCTTTCCCACGTGAACTCCGGTCCACGCTTAGAGTCCCAACGAACCTTAACGATTGGAATTTTGCTGTGCCTTCGAGTCTTGATCTCACGATCCATGATCTCGATAGGCTGTTCCACAAAGTGCAGTTGTTCATCCACTTGGATCTCATCCAATGGAATGACTAGAGTTTCATCTGATAGACACTTCTTCAGATTTGACACGTGAAATACGTTGTGAACTCCACTGAGTTCGGCAGGAAGGTCTAATTGATAAGCTACGGGTCCAATACGTTTCAAGATTACAAACGGGCCTACGTACCGTGGGTTTAGTTTGCCCCGTTTTCCAAAGCGGATTACACCCTTCCAGGGTGACACCTTTAGTAGGACGCGGTCGCCTACTTGAAATTCGAGCGGTTTGCGTCGTTGATCAGCGTAGCTTTTCTGTCGATCTCGTGCCGCCGCCATGCGGTTTCTGATTTGTACAATCTTTTCAGTAGCCTCAAGTATTAACTCAGGGCCTGTGAGTTGACTGTCACCGACTTCTGCCCAACAGACCGGTGATCTACATTTACGACCGTATAGTGCCTCAAACGGTGCTGCCGAAATACTCGTATGATAACTGTTGTTATATGAGAATTCTACTAGAGGCAGGTGGATTTCCCAACTATTTCCGAAGTCTACGACGCATGCCCTAAGCATGTCTTCCAAGGTTTGTATGGTCCTTTCACTTTGACCGTCAGTCTGAGGGTGATAGGCTGTGCTCATATCTAAGCGTGTTCCCAACGCTTTCTGGAGTGACCGCCAGAAGTTGGACGTGAAGCGAGCATCTCTATCTGAGATGATGGATGTTGGCACTCCGTGCCGAGAAACTACTTCCTTAATGTAGATGCGAGTCAACTTCTCCATCTTATCTGTTTCTTTAATAGCTAGGAAGTGTGCGGACTTAGTTAAACGATCCACAATCACCCAGATGGTATCGCAACCACCCAAAGTTCGCGGGAGTTTAGTGATGAAGTCCATCGAGATCTGATCCCATTTCCACACTGGGATCTCAGGTTGTTGGAGTAGCCCCGATGGCTTTTGATACTCTACCTTGACTTTTGCATAAATCAAACACTTGCTCCACGTAGGTGGCTATATCGGCTTTCATGTTGGGCCACCAATACGCAGCTTTAAGGTCTTGATACATCTTATCCGAACCCGGATGGACAGAGTATCGGGATTTGTGAGCTTCATCCATGACTAGCTCTCTGAGGTTTCCGTAGAGAGGTACCCATATGCGATTCATGAAATACCAGGCTCCGTTGGGTTTTACTTCCCAATCGCGTTCCATTTTTCCCACCGATTCGGCCTTGATGTTTTCCTCCTTAATTGCTTCTAACTGGGCGTCGCGTATTTGTTCGGGTAGCCCCGAATGAATAGTGAGTTATAATGCTCGTACACGACGAGGTTTCAAGTGCTCCTTCCTACTGAGGGCATCAGCTACCACGTTAGCTTTACCCGGGTGATACCGAATGGCACACTCATAATCGTTCAAGAGTTCGACCCAGCGACGCTGTCGCATGTTCAACTCCTTCTGATCAAAGATGTTTTGGAGGCTCTTGTGGTCCGTAAAGATTGTGCACTTCGTTCCATAGAGGTAGTGTCTCCAAATCTTAAGTGCAAACACTACTGCTCCCAATTCCAGGTCATGCGTCGTGTAGTTTTTCTCGTGAACCTTCAGTTGTCGCGACGCATATGCGATGACCTTATCGCGTTGCATGAGTACGCATCCCAATCCCTGAATGGAAGCATCACAATATACTACAAAGTCTTCTGTCCCTTCCGGCAAGGACAGAATAGGTGCACTGCAAAGTTTCTGTTTCAGCAATTGAAATGCTGCTTCTTGCTTGTCACCCCAAGCATACTTGATGCCTTTCTGGGTGAGGGTAGTAAGCGGTTGTGCGATCTTTGAAAACCCCTCGATGAAACGTCTGTAATAACCAGCCAAACCCAAAAATTGGCGGATCTCCGTCGGTGTCCTGGGTGCTTCCCAGTTTTTGATGGCTCAATCTTGGCAGGGTCTACGTGGATACCCTTTTCATTCACGATATGCCCGAGAAACTGAACTTCCCGAATCCAGAAATCACACTTCGAAAGCTTGGCATATAGCTTTCCTGTTGAAGTAATCCTAGCAGTAATCGTAGATGTTCAGCATGTTCTTCTTCACTTTTGGAGTAGATGAGTATGTCATCGATGAACACAATGACAAATTTGTCGAGGTATGGTTTACACACGCGGTTCATGAGTCCATGAACACCGCAGGTGCGTTGGTGAGACCGAAGGGCATGACCAAGAACTCATAATGGCCATACCGAGTACGAAATGCCGTCTTAGCGATATCCTCCTCTCTGACGCGTAGCTGATGGTAACCAGACCGTAAATCAATCTTGGAGTAGTAACTTGACCCTTGAAGTTGGTCGAAGAGATCATCGATGCGAGGTAACGGGTATCGGTTCTTGACAGTAACCTTGTTGAGTTCCCTGTAGTCGATGCACATGCGGAAAGTCCCGTCCTTCTTCTTGACAAAAAGGACTGGAGCTCCCCATGGCGAAACGCTTGGTCGATAAATCCTTTTTCTAATAGCTCCTGAAGTTGGGTAGACAGCTCCTGCAGCTCGGCTGGAGCTAGGCGGTATGGAGCCTTGGCGATAGGAGTTGCATTGTTCGCCAATTCGATTTCAAACTCCAATTGTCGATGGGGTGGAAGACCAGGTAGTTCTTCTGGGAATACATCGGAAAAATCACGGACGACAGGGATGTCTTCTATACGTTTCTCGTCCTTAGGCTGTTCGGTAATCAGTGCGAGTAAAGCGAAGGATTTCTTCCTCCGAAGATACTTCTGCGCTTGCATGTAAGAGATGATGTTGGTGACGGCGCTTGCCTTATCGCCAACGAAATTTCGTCGTTCGAGAGCGGAATAGGATAGATTTTTCAAAGCAGAGAACTTCAGCCCGGACGTCGGATAGCCAGTCCATCCCGACTACCACGTCAAAACTACCCAGGGTAGTTGTCATCAGATCAATGGTAAAGGTGTGGCCCGCGAGTTTGTAGTTGACAGCCGGATACTATTTGGGTCACATCTACAGATTTAACCATCATCGGCTAAGGACGTGAGATTTAGGTTCTTCCTAAAAGACTAGATATAAAGCTCCTATCCGCACCCGTATCAAAAAGCACAGTAGCAAAATGTTTATTAAGGGGAAACTTACCGGTGACCACGTTCGAGTCGTTTCTGGCCTCTCCGCGGCCCAATGTAAATGCGCGACCTTTGGCACCTCCTGTGCCACCGTTCCCATTATTGTTGTTGTTATTATTGTTGTTGTGGTTATTGTGGTTGTGGTTGTTCCCACCATTGTTGTTGTTGTTACGCAGCTGTGGGCAGTCTCTTTTGAAATGGGCAGTGCTACCACACTGATAGCATCCCCGGTTAATACCCTGCTGCTGACCCTGGGGTTGATTTTGATTTTGTCGGGACATGATTTCCCCACGACAATCCTTTGCCGCATGTCCCATCTTGCCACATCGTTGGCAGCGATTTCCGCACAAGGGCCGTTATGATGAAGATTACAGCGGTTGCACTGCGGCTTTCGACCTGCATAGCCGCTTGCGTTCTGGTTGTTGTTGTTGTTTGTTGGCGGGCTGATTTTGGTGACCCCGGTGGCTGTTGTAATGATTGAACCGTTTCTGGTTCCCCTGTTGCGGCTGGGATGACGAAGACTGTCGAACAGACGGGTCTTCAAACTTTCTTTTGTTATCAGAGGCAACTTCAGTTGTACCCCGTGCTGGCAACTTCTTTGCTCCACCGCCTTATCGGTAAGTTTGTGCGCCAATCGGATTGCTTGATGTTCAGTTACAGGGTTACTAGCCATTAGCATACCCTGAATCTCGGAACCAGACCCCCAAGATAGAACTCGAGTCTTTTCTCCACAGTGTTGGCCAGATCGGGACATAGAAATACCAAGTCATGATGTTTTGCTGTGTATGCCTCTATTTCAGATCCCACCATCTTGTGGTTCCATAAAGTTTGCTCCAACTGTTGCACTCTGTCTCGCGGACAGTACTCTTCTTTGATTAGGGCCTTAAACTCGGCCCTGGCCATAGCATTTGCAGCAATAAGTCCACGCGTTTGGACTTGTGCATTCCACCAAAGTTATGCCCCATCTTCCAGTGTTGAGGCTGCGTACTTGACCTTGTTGGCCTCTAGACAGTTGCACATTTCAAATACTGATTCAGATTTTTCGATCCAGCGGACCAGTCCAATGGGTCCTTCTGCCCCCGAGTATTTGCTTGGTTTCGCGTCGAGGAACATCTTGTAGGGGTTAAAACCCCCTCCTGCTGACAGAGAACAGGTAGTCAGCGAGGAATTCTACTAGCCCAACTATTAGATTTTCACACGAAAATTTAATAATGGTTACCTGCCGGTTGGTTCTGAACACCCGCTAAAGCTGCGTTCACGTGCTCTTGAATCATGGCAGCTAGTTCTTCGGGCGTCATGTTAAGGTTTCCACGTCGTCCAGTTGCCATTTAGATCTTCGAAAAACAACATAAACACACCCCGATAAGTCTATATATCCAATATAGTCATCCTACTTCGTACTTAATTAATTATCAAGTTATGTCAATTCAAATATACTAAATAGTCAAAAGAAATACTTGATTAAATGAAGTTTCAACGTCTTACAAAGTGCCAACCAAACATATGAATTCACTATAAAGTCTCAAATTTAAACACAAGTGGGAAAATAAATAGACTGGAGAAAAGTAAATAAAATAAGCGAGACGTGTCAGTCGTCTACGTCTCCATCCCCCAAATCACTGTTGTTGCCGTCATCCTGCGCGGCATTTCCAGCTTCTACAGCTGGGTCCTCCTCCGGATCCTCCTCTGGATCCTCCTCAGGGTCCTCCTCTGGATCCTCTTCTCTATCCTCCTCTGGATCCTCTTCTGGATCCTCCTCTACCGGCACTGGAGGGGTTGGTGGTGGTGCAGGTACTTGATTTTGCTGTAGCTCCTGAATGTTCCAACTATTTTCCAGGACTCTGTCCTCGAGCCAGTCGGCTCTTATCTGCTCAGCACGCAGATCTCTGGCTAAGGTGTTACGAGCTATCTTACTCGTATGTTGCTCTTCCTCGAGCGAGTCGGTTTTACCTGTCAGTTGTCGGATCATCCATCCCTGTGCTAGGATGGTTTCCTGCATTCTTTCTAACTGTTCTTGTTGTTTCTGTATCATGATCCTAAGTAGGTCATTTCCTACTTCTACAGAGTTAAGCGGTTCAACCGGCACAGCGAGGATTGGGCGTGATGACGACTCCTCCCCCAGAGCGAGCCTTTTCCTCGCAGCTGAGCGCGTTTCCACGCCATAAGATGGTAAGGGTTCCACCATAGGTGCCTTTCCTGGCGCTCTTGGTGGCGTAAGTTTGTCGGATGATGATGACGATGATGATGATGACATTGCCTGTTAGGTCGTGTAGTTAGTTACGAGTTGTTTTCACTTCTTATTATGAAGTCATAATCTACATAACACAGTTGTGGTATATTGCATAACAAGATATAACAGTTCGGTGCCAAACTACGTCTAGTGTCGTGTATCCAGCTATAGTTTAGGTCTACTTCTAATGCAAACCTGGTTCTCTATAGCTAGTGGCTCTGATACCAATCTGTCACACCCTCAATTTCCACTTGCGGAGTTTTACCGCGAGGCGTGTGAACAAACCAGAATCTGAAACACTAGTACGTCGAACGACACTATATGATTTGATAATATGTTTTCCAAAAATCATTTGATTAACCAATCATCGTAGATTTTAGATTGTCTTAGTTAGTTACCAAAGTTTAGCGGAAGCATTAGTTTAAGTGGTTGAGCGGAAGCATCAAATAAGTAGAGAAACGGGCGCCAACACAAACGCCAAAACAAATGAAAAACCCAAAACAACGTTTGTAAATGAGACCCGATAAAAGATGTCTTGTTCAATGCATGTGAGTGCACCTAGAGCTCCTAGCGTCCTGAGAAACATGTAAAGAAACAAGTGTCAACATTAAAGATGAGTGAGTTCACAGGTTTTTATAAATTCGTTTGTTCGGTTATGAGTTTGTTTCCCCCCCCCCCCCCCGTTATCCCTAACCCGGGATAACGACTTAGTTCCATTATTCCAAACCCGGAATAATAAGTTGTTGTTTCCATTATCCTCAACCCGGGATAATATAGTTGTTTTCCATTATCCTCAACCGGATAATATAGTTGTTCGTAATCAAGTTCAATGTTAACATATATAGGTAGCTAGCCTAAAGTTATGTCACGTAAGAGTTCGCGATCGAAGCTGACTGTTGTGCCTCCGTGTTGCCAGGCCTATCACTGACCATGGCGAAGTTAGGCCAAATTATTCACCCGTTGACCATACCCGGTCGGCTAGCGCGACTAGCTCGGATGGGGCTTGTCGGGCCCAGTAGTACTACTTATAATTCCCCCGCTATTAAAACCCAATACTAACGATCCGAGAGATTGACGAGGACTTAAGTGATATAGCTGCTTAGTGACCATAACATTACATTAACATCAACTTAGTTACCGAATAGTTATGTGACGTTAATTTCGTATAACGTAAAGAGATTGAGTTTGAAGAGTGTATACATGTTTCTCCCACTGTTGTTTAAAAACCGGATAAAGCTAGGGGCCGTAAACTCACCTTTAGTTGCTCGGTTAGTGTAGCAAAGAAGTTGTAAGGGATGGGACCGTAATTGCGTCCTAACAAACCAATTGATTTCAAGTCAGTGTGTGAACACACCAATACAGATTCTACACTTAATTTACGCACAAAATGATACACACAAACAACATACCTAACACTCATACATGCATGCAAGTATCCTCATGTGGTCATAGTAATCAAAACAATTTATCATGAACATAATCCAATCCATGCAACACTTTGGTGCACACAATCACAAGTTATCAAATTTCAGCTTAATACTCATAATTCAGCTGTTTTCTAGGATTTTTATAAAATAGTTCCAACGTTCCAAAAATTCCAATTATTTTACAGCATGTGACATTTATAATTAGAAATTTATATAAAATTTCCAAGTCCTAAATCTTTACCAATTAACCATAAATATTAATATACCAGGCTGCAGTTCAGATTCATCGCTTTCTGACTACAGTCCACGGAAGAATTTATTTAAAAATCACTGATCTCCAATTAACAAAATTCTAGTTGGAGTTGCCCGGAAATTTCCATACCTAGTTGCTGTACAAAATTTATGACTCGAATCCCTACTGATTATAAAATCCAACTCGATAAACAACTAACAAAATTTCAGGATTTTCACAGCTTTAGTTACTGAACTTATTTGGCCATTTAAAAATCTCAAACGACTTCAGAAAAATATGAATCCAGCGCCATTAGATTCGTTATTCAAATCTCTACGTTCTAGACATCAGAAAATCCGTTTTTCGACAACTAATGACCGAGTTACAGCCAGATGAAGTGGCTGTAACTATTACTCAGCAAATGTTTCAGCATTCTATCGCATAAACCGTCCATATAATTAACCTAGGCGATCAAGAACCGGTTTTTCTAATCATAGATCAATACATATAACATATCTATGCAAACCCTAATCCACATCTCTAGTTTTTATAAACAAATACAGCCTATGATTTCAGATTTTCAAACAAACATCCAACTTTAAATCTAGCATTAACAATCCGAAACAACACACTCACTTCATTCAATCATACAATCCGAAAACAACAAAATCAAAACACATATATCCGAATATGATCTTGTAACATATGATAAATTCTAATCTTTTAATGATAAGGTAAACGAACCATGAGTAAGATAAGGAACCGGTGATCAAAGATGCTTGCGACCGAGAGGTGATATGAAGTAGGCTGTTTTGATCGAGGAAGTGAACAATGGGCTGATCTCGAGACCGAATGGAATGTAACAAGGGCTGATCACGATTGATATGATGAAGGAAGAAGCTGCTCGCGATCGATGGAACAAGAGTAAGGCTGCCGACGGCTGGTTTGCTATTAGGGTTTTGTGTGTTGTGAAGGAAGCATGCATGTGGGTTTGTATATATAGCGCAAAGAGAGATAAGGGTTACGGTTTGGGTTTGATCTCGTGGCCGAGGACTTGGGTTGGTTCGGATTGGGTTTGATCTTGCGGCCGAAGACTTGGGTTTAAGGTTTGGGTTGCACACAATGGGTTTGCGGTTCGGGTTTGCACACAATGGGTTTGCGGTTTAGGCTTGAACTCGGTTCACTCCTAGAGTCACAAGGAGTTTAAGGTTTGGTTCGTGTCGCGGTTCGGTTCGTTCGTGTACATATTTACCATAATTATTTTATAACTAAAACAATCACATAATCGCACATCACGTATTCACTAACTCGTACAGTTTAATACTAGCATATAATTTATTCGACAAGTATTGCGTTTAAGTTATCCGAAAAACCGGGATGTCACAGTAGCTGAGAGGAAGAATAGAACTCTAATTGAAACAACAAGAACCATGCTTGCAGATTCCGAATTTCCTGTTAGCTTCTGGAGTGAGGCGGTTGCAGCGGCATGCTACACTTTAAAAAGGGTCTTGACATTCAAACCAACCAAGAAGACTTGTTTCGAGATGATTAACAGAAGGAAACCAAATCTAAAGTATCTAGAACCGTTTGGTGCACCTTGCACAGTGATTGATTCGGATGGAAAATTTGGTGCTAAAACTTTGAAGGTTTCTTTGTTGGTTACGTTAGTCTGCTCAGGAGAGTTTATATTCCTACTTTGAGAAGAGTGGTCGAAGCACAACACGTAGATTGCTTTCGGTACACAACTCCAATACAGAGGAAAGGTGATGCGTGGTTGTTCAATTATTAAGATTTGTGGAAGACATTAGACTTGCCAGAAGAGTCGTCTAAAGAAGATCTCGTAACTCTTTATTATATACAACAGTCGCAAATCAAGAACAGATTTTAAGGCCAATAGTGGTTAATCAACCTACTGTTGGTACATCGTCTTCTGGTGCAAGTCCGAGTAATAGTGGTGTTCCAGTTGAACAAGTTTCTGAAGCAGAAGCAACACCTACTACAACTCCAGCAAATGTTTCCACTAAACTAGGAAATGCTACTACGTAGCCCATTCTTTCTCAGAATCAGAATTTTGACTCTGATGAAGCTCCAACTTTCGATGATGATGGAGAATTTTCATCTGATGAAGAATCCGAGCAGATATCCAACATGTTAAACCAATCTGCTGGCCCTAGCAATCAAAATGAAGCAACATCTAGTACTCCTGAAGTTGAATTGATAATTGATCTGAATATTACAAATCAGAACAGTTCGGTTGATGTTCCTAGCGAGGAGGTTCCGCGATCTTATTCATACCACCCTTCAACCAACATTATTGGAGAGTTACAGACTGGTGTGAGAACGAGAAGCCAGATTAACAAAGCTTTAAGATGTTTCTATACTCGAGTGGCTCCAACTCAAGATTATTGCTATTATTCATGTTTCATATCTCAAATCGAGCCGAAGACTGTGAATGAAGCTTTGGGTGATGAGAACTGGGTAATAGCGATGCAGGAAGAGTTGTTACAGTTTGAGAAACGGGAGTTTGGAGACTTGTCGACTTACCACCAAAGCAAAAAGCGATAGACACAAAGTGGGTCTTCAACTGCAAGAGGAATGATCGAGGTGTGATCGTTAGAAACAAAGCTCGGTTGGTTGTCAAAGGTTTCCACCAGCAAGAAGGAATTGACTATACGGAAGTCTGTGCACCGGTTGCACGTTTAGAGTCAATCCACATTTTCTTTGCATTCGCTGCTTGGAAAGGTTTTAAAGTGTACCAATTAGATGTGAAATCTGCATTTCTTTATGGTAAGTTACGCGAACAAGTGTACGTCGGCCAACCAACGGGGTTCGTCGATCCACTGAACAAGATTAAAGCTTATCTCCTGGACAAAGCCTTATACGGATTACATCAGGCCCTGAGAGCTTGGTACGAGACGTTATCTCAACATCTCGTTGGTAACGGCTTTACAAGAGGCACAATGGATAGTACATTGTTTACCAAAGAAGTCGGAAGTCATTTAATCATCGTACAAATCTATGTGGATGATATCATATTTGGTTCAACAGATGATAGTGTTTGCAAAGAATTCGAGAAGATTATGAAGAAGAAATTCGAGATGTCTTCTATGGGCGAAATGAAATTCTTCCTCGGGTTACAAGTTGATTAGTTACCGGACGGCATATTCATTCATCAAACAAAATATGTTCATGATATTCTGAAGAAGTTTGAAATGGATAGCTCGAAGCCGCTTTCGACTCCTCTGGCACTGAATCATGGGATTTGCATTGACGAAACGGAACCAAAGTGGATGAAACGCTCTATCGGTCGATGATAGGATCACTTATGTATCTGACGGCATCTCGCCCAGATATCATGTATCCTACCTGTCTTTGCGTAAGATATCATTCGAGTCCCAGAGTATCTCACATGCAGATTGTGAAGAGAATATTCGCTACATGAAGGGATGTCCAAGCACCGGCTTGTGGTATCCAAAGAAAGATAACTTTGATCTGACAGGATATGCTGATTCTGATTTGGGGTGGACAAGCTGAATTCAAAGTCTACGACGGCTGGTTGCCAGTTCTTCGGAACTCGATTAGTGACGTGGCAATGCAAGAAACAGACCACAGTCTCTCTCTCTCTACTTTGAGGCAGAATACATTTCTGCTTCCGGGTGTTGTTCATAAATCCTATGGATTCAAAAACAGATGAGGGACTTTGAATTGCAATTTCTTGATACGCCTTTATATGTAGACAATAAGGCAGCATTCGACATAACTAAAAATCCAGTTCATTACTCTCGAACTAAACACATAGAAATTCGTTATCACTTCATTCGTGACTGCTACGAAAAGAAGTTGGTGCGAATAGAAAAAATCCACACCGATGAACAAAAAGCTGATTTTTATACCAAAGCTTTTCCTTTAACAAGATTTAAATATCTAATGAGGCTTAACGGTATTAAAAATTTGTTGACAGGTGCGGAGGCAGAGGTTGAATATGGATCGGACGACGAGTTCACGTGATCCACATTGGTTTGTTTATCTTTTAGATTAGTATTTCTTAAAACCTAAAATACAAAAATATGTTTTGATTTTAGGGGGAGAAATATTACAAGAAAATACAAAAAACATATGAAAAATAAAAAAGTACAAAAACATTGAAAAAGACAAAAAGAATTTTGTGTCAACAAAGGAAATGATAGTACATCAGTGGACTATCATAGTATGCTAAAGAATTTAAAGTTTAAAAAGTGATAAACAAGTCTTACTGTGGATGTGTCGATAGACTTTACACGTTCAGTAAATTTTTTTCGGGATATAAACTAAATTTTACAACTGCTTAAACTTGTGGATTAACATCTCTCGGATATACTTAGTACTCTGAAATTTCGTTTGAGAGATTGCCTGATCCTGAGATACGAGGTCTTTATAGATTATTGATATCTGGGGTATTAACAAGTTCTTCGATTTTGCGGAAGCAATAGCCTAGAACTTCTATAATGCTTTTGCTAAAACAAAACTCTAAAATGCATGCAAATTTGAAAGAATCGAATGATCTAATAAATTGCAGTGCTTAAAAGATTCCTTAATTGGAACACACCTTAAAGTCAAGCCTTCTTCGCTTTGTCGATACGGTGGTATTAACCTGAGCTCTCAAGGCTTCGCATTACCCAGATACAGATATCAATTATGCTATATTCACCTTTAAGATGAAATCTAGGGAATCTTGATACGGGAGTATATTCTGAGATGGGAACCATAGTTAAGTCAAGTTTTATAATTCTAACTAAGATATCTTGGAACAATTGAGAAATGTGTCAAAGTTTAAGTGGACAAACATATCGACAATCTAGGTAAACGAGTTTAAAACTTAAAGTCCTCAAAAGGTCAACAGTACTTGTGATACGTCTTAAACAACTGCTATGATCCTTAGACACAAAATTTCACAAAAATATGTCTGTAAATATGTTTGTACATAGTTTACTTGCTTTACAGATTAAAACCAAAAAGATTTTCAGTGTGTTTTAGCATGAACTTTCAAAAATACAAAAAGATTTTTTTCTACATTAGTTTCTACAAGCCAATGTTGAAAAACGGATCATCAAAGTCTGGTAATGTGCTAAACTGGTGGAAATCTAATTGACAACGGGCTGGGAGCTAATCTGTAAAATCTGATAAGTGAAAACGATTAAAAGTTCATTAATTTGAAACTTTAGTTTGAGAAAAACCAACAGTTTGTTCATAACGGTCTAACCGAGGTCATTCACTTGGACTCGGCAGACAAATAGGTTAACCAAGGTCACTAACTTGGACTTGGTCAACTGAGTGGATTGATTAAAACTGATAAAAGTTGAAAAGTTCAGGGTTAAAATTGAAAAATCTGAAATTTTGGTTTGGGTTTGATCAAGTTCGCCCGAACTTGATCAGGGTAATAGAATGTTGAATTAAGTATCAAGTTCGCCCGGACTTATTGTGTTTTATTGATCAGATCACAAATTCACCCGGACTTGTACTAAATGTTAAGGTTAAGTGTTTACAAGTTCGCCCGTACTTGTAAGACTATATAAGAGACAAGTCCGCCCGAACTTCATTTCATCTGTTCTCTAAATAATCAGAGCGAACTTGAGCGTTTTTGTGCGAAATCAAAGTTGTCACATTTGTGTCGAATTGCTGTCCAAATTGAACCTGAATCTTAGTGATTTGCAAACTAAGAATCATGGCAGAGGTATAGATTTGAAGATTGGACCATTAATTGTTTGAGATTGAATGATTTATGTATGAACATGCCAAAAGCACTTAGTTTAGGGTGTTTAAAAATAAAGTGAATGATAAAATCTGTTAAACAACCTTAACCGACCATTAACATGTTCATTATTTGTCAAATATGCTTGAATTAAGATTTGCAGGATTTGAATGAAAATGATGACAAGTTCGCCTGAACTTGTCAATTGGTTCTTTGAACCAAGTTTGGCCGGACTTGTCCTCAACTGTGAAACATGATAGATAACTTACAAGTTCGCCCGAACTTGTTTGATATTTCCAAAAATCCATAAATGTTTAACAAGTTCGCCCGAACTTATTTGATCATGTTAAAATCCATAAGCTTTTAACAAGTTCGCCCGAACTTGTTTGATATCCAATAAAAATGTGTTTATCAAGTTCGCCTGAACTTAATAGATTCTGATGTTTATATTGTTTATCAAGTTCGCCCGAACTTGATATGTGATTTTGTGAAAATTGTTAAAGTTTTCTAATTTTGTCTCGATATTCGTGTTTGCAGAATATTCAGCTTTCTTTCAATAAGTTTCATAACATGTGTGTCATGCTCGACAAGACAATCTGTCTATCACTGGCCGCATACGACAGTATTATGGATTTCATGGAATGAATACCGATACACAAAGCGATTACAGAAAAGACGGTGGTTTATAGATCTCATGTTTACAGATTCTGGAGTGCAGTGTCACTAAATGAAGATAACACAGTGATCAAGTCGATTGTTCACATCGGGAATGAAGATAAAGAGCTGACAGTGACTGAAGCCGATATCCGCAAAGTGTTAAACTTTAACGACAGTGCTGAAGATCCAATATTTTTAGATGAAAGGATGGTTCGTGGTTGTTTTTGTCGGATGGGCTACAAAGGCCATGTTAATGAATTGATATTGAAGAAAGGGGGAGTTCCTAATCCCTACAAGTTTTTGATGCACGCGATTATTCATACTTTTAGTCATCGCAAGGCTGGTTTAGACGATGTTTAAGACTATATGGTGTGTATGGCTACAACGTTGGTTCTGAACAAGAAGTTTAACTCCTCAAAGCTCGTGTTTACACACTTGATGAACAACATGGGAACAAGCAGACTTGTGATGTATCCGAGATTTGTGCAAATGCTCATTAACGAAAAAATTGATAAGATTGTGAAAGATCCGAACGACATTCTATATCTCAGTAACTTGGATGATACTACAGTCAAGAAGCTTATAACGTTTCAATAGCAAGATTTAGCTCCAGCTGCTAAACCACTATTTGGTGCTATCGCGTCTGCAGATTACATTGCACCGCTTGAATATAAGTGGAGAAAGGTAGGAAGTGGTGATGAAAAAGAAGTTAAAGCTGAAGAAAAATGGCTATCAACTTTCAAAGAAAAGCGTAGCGATTCGTTTCTGAAGAAAGTTGTTGAAGAGAAAAAGAAACAATCTAGAAAGACAAAGAAAGTTGAAACAATGCTGATAGATGAAGATGAACCAGAGAATGTTCAAGGTGAAGCTGGTTCTAGTGCTGCAATCAATATTGAAAGCCAAGAGACAGAAAAAGTTACTCAAGAAGACGATATAATCTTTGCGACTTCTGAAAAGGATGAAAACAGTGACGATTCGCTTGAGAAAGTAACAAAGAAGGCTATAGCCCATAATGATGCTGTCCATAGATCAAATTATTTCGTGAATTGGATTTCACTTGACTATCTACGGTTCCATTGCATGTGCTCGGGGTAAAGGAAGGTGATGCTGATTATGAACCGTGTTCTGATAAAGGTTTTGATGAGGAGAGACCAAAGAAAAAGGCTAAACACGTAAAGTCTTCAACAAAAGATGCTACTTTGAAGACTACAGGTTCTCCAAGTACCAAGGGAAGAAAAATTGTACAAAAGCCGCAGAGCCGTCGTTACTTAAGTCAGAAAAAGCGCAAAGAAGTTACACAAGAACCTTCTAGTGCTACAGAAATATGAGCTACACAAGAACCTCCTACGGCTGAAACAGTTCAAATTTCTTTTGTGCAAGAGACTATTGAGCAACCAGGAGCCACACAAGAACCTCCTGAGTCTGATTTGTTAGATATTCCTATTACTGAATCTCAAGAAACTCCAACAACATCACAGCTTGAAAGTTCTATTCTGAAAGAGGTTCCAGTTCACACTTCACCGCTACACCGAAGGGTACACCGAAGTCTACGCCAAAGACAACTCCGAGGTCAAAGCTATTTGTAAACATTTCTGAAGAGCCTGTTTCTTTGGAAGATTTAAATGATTTCTTTCCAGAATCAAATGTTGATGAATTAGAGAAAAGAGTCAAAGTTCTAGAAGAAAGATTGGCAAAGAACGAAGCTGAAAAGGTGGCTCTAGAACAGAATATAAACCAAAGCAAAGTTGAAAAGGAGATTCTGAACGACAAAGTGAAGTTCTTAGAAGGAGATCGTGGATATTTAAAGGCATTGATAGAAAGTCTGCAGGATGCAAATGAAAGATTGCAGAAAGAGATTGCTGAATTACGATATGAGAGAGAGATTTGAATGATAAAAGGTTTTCCAGACTTCAGAAAGTGTTATCTAACAGTCTGGGGATTGATTTTAAAGAAGACTATGAATGTTTAGATGTGCAAGATGTAACAACTCCAATTTTCGTTGTTATCTTTTCCTTTCTTTTTCCTTGTATCTATCCATTGTAATCCCGAGATTCGTTTATGAAAAAGTTTGTGTTAATTAAATTATGTTGATTCACAGTTATATCGCATCTAATCGATTATTACACGCATCGCTAATCTAATCGCAATCACAATTAATAGCCAAGTGTGTTATTGAACAATAACCACTTGTGCCATCGCATCACTTATCTCGTCGCATCGCGAAACGCAGGTAATTACATGGTTTTATGTTATTTATGTATTATGTGTGTTTATTTATTATAATCAAATCACCCGCAAACTCACGCAAATCACTCTCACGCATTGACTCGCTATTACGACGCTTAACACATCGCTTAATCACTTAACGTCCCCTTATAACTCGATTACATCGCTGAACAATCGATAAACGAATGAAAATCAAAGAAATTCTGAGTTTTTGGACAAGCTCGCTCGAACTTGGGTGACCCCAAGTTCGGCTGAACTTGACTGGCCAACACAAAACCTCCATTTCCCCCAAGTCCGCTCGAACTTGCCTTGATTCTTCACAGAATCAGCAAGTTCGGCCGAACTTGACTTGCATTCTCTGAAAAACTAACAAGTTCGCCCGGACTTGTATGAATCCATACAAGTTCGACCGAACTTGACTTCATTAGCTCCCATTTTAGCCTTCTCATATAAATACTCAGCTCCATTCTCTCATTTGAACTTGCTGCAACTGCGCTCAGAGCTCTCCTAACCCGAAACCTTTGAATCCTAAGTAAGAATCAACCCGTTTTTAAGATACAACAATGTTTACAACGATTTCTACACATGGTTTTACCTTCGTTTTCATCAAACCCATTCTTTTATGAAAATCTTCATCTTTTTCTACAAAACTTCTATTTTTAAGATCTACACTAAACGAGCTCGTTTGGGCTTAGCTTTGGCCTCCCGAACACGAAATCTTGATGATTACGGCTCACAAGTGTTAGATCTATGGAAAACCTTTTAAAGACTCGATTTTTACACAAAATACGGACATATGGACTTCGTTTCGTTCACTTTGAGGTGGGACGGAGCGTTTTGTCACTCAAAATCCCAGATCTGGAAGCACAATGACGTTTATGCTGGTTTACACAAGCCGAACGAACCCGAACGAACCCCGAGTTTGCTCGGATTAGCCCACGCTTTTGTAAAATGGCTAAAACCGCTCTAAAAGACCTCTCCGACCTAAGTTTTGCTCAGTAACACAAGGTTGGAGGGATGGACACTTGATTTACTCGGCAAACGATGCGAACACGCAAGATTTTGGACCCAAAAACACCAAGTTCGCTCGAGATCTAACTGATTTTGTGCAGCTCAAGAGACAAGTTCGCTCGAACTTGCACCATATGGGTCAAGTTCGATTGAACTTGCGTCAAAATCTTCATAAAACCCACCAAGTTCGACCGAATGTGTCTCAAAATCTCAACAGGTTTCACAAGTTTGCCCGAACTTGTATAGAAACATACAAGTTCGCTCGAACTTGTCCTCTGGCCAATCCAAACTTAACCGTTTCAGCAATTCGGAAGACTGATGCACTTCTGTTCGCTTACAGGCTGATCTGGCGCTCTCCCCGACTCACCTCAGATCCCTCACTTCTCCCTAAACGCACCCACTATGAGTATACTTGAACCCTTTTCGCTTAAACACACTTTTGGGTGTCACATATGTTCCTATATCAAATCACATCACACAAATCTCAGATGTTTATTCGCAACCCGCTGTTACATGATTATACGTGAAATCTGCTGAATTGTATGTATTGCTTGATTGCTTGTATGCCACCCTTAACATGATAGTATACTAGAGGTTGACCCGCCACCCGGAGGCCCGGGGTTGTTAAGGGTCGCATTTTTATTTCGCATTTATTTTCTCTCTTAGGATGTGAACGCTTGTTCCCATGCCTCGATCAATCGCGGTTTGTTGGTTTGCATGAATCTAAGTAGTTACATCATTCACAACTATTACGTATGTCATGCGCTGTATGCTAAACGCTTTCATATCTATATTTTATGCAAAACTCGTATTCTCACATTTACTTTATTGTATTGACGTTTTATTTTAACATTGTAGCAGGTTGAGGATTTATAGCTTTGGATGCTTAGTTTTAGGTTTTGTTTAGAGAATCATGTAATAAATCTAGGAAGATCGGATCGGATTTATATGTTTAAGAGATTGTCTTGGATTGTATTGATTATTTGAAGATTGTATGAGTTTGATAGTATGGGATATTAAATGTTGATTATTGTCTTTAAAATGATTGTTATGGAATCTCTTGATCAATCTGATTCGCCTAGTGCCACTACCCCGATGTTTCCCCATCGGTTGGGGTGTGACAGATTGGTATCAGAGCCATAACTATAGGGAAATTAGGTAGAATTTCCATGTTTTGCCTTAGACTATAGTTAGGATACCAAATCAAGACTGTTACGCATCGATTAACGCTGAAAACGAATACAAACAGCAAGTCCGCCCGAACTTGGGGTGACAAGTTCGCTCGAAATTGATCAAGTTCGCCGAACTGACAGTTGCCAGACTGACAAGTTTGCTCGGACTTGCCTGTCCCTCAACACTCAAACAAGTTCGCCAGGATTAGTCAAGTCCGCTCGTTGACATCATTTGATGCTAAGTTCGCCCTAACTTGACCAGAATCTTCAGGGACGAACTTCTAAACATTGCTTTTTCCTAAAGCAATCACAACACACGCTGAAGAACGCTTGTATCACACAAAACGAGTGAACAAGTCCAGAAGAGGTGTGAAAACCAAGAACTCTTGGCAAGATCATTCACTCCGCGCAATCTCCGTCGCACGAGATACCTTCGTTGAGTTAGGAGTGATATCCAAACCTCGACGAAAATCTCCATCTCTATCTAGTGGAACTCCCGATTTGATCGGTGAGCATAACCACAATTAGGAATGATGTTGTTAAGTTAGGGGTGAAACCCGCATCATAATAACTAATTCCGCTCTTCGATTTTCAATCTCACCAAAGTCTCGATTATTTCGATGACTCGGAAAATGACGTAACTGGAAGGATAAATGCGTTAACCGTTGTATGGCGAGAGCATTTGTCTATTAGGCTAAGTCGTGTGTCCGAACTCAAAGAATTTTCGAATCACTTTGGGTAGTCAACATCTCAAAACCCAGGACGCTCCCAATTGATTTAAGCCTATTATCGTCGATTTTACGCATTATCGTCTATTTTACGCATCATTGAGTTTAATTATTATTTATGTGTTTAAATTTTGAGAATTTTTGCTTTATTCGATTTCTCCCTTAATCGATTTCTTGTTTTATCTCTTTTACGCTCCATCGAAATATGCACACTCGCACAGCTTTTGAAATCTAAAACGCTAATTAATTCACCAACAAAACTAATCGCTTAACTCGCTTACGTCCATGAGGGCATGTGCATCTCATGCGTGGTATTGCTCGCTTATATCTCGCTATTTTATCGCATCTCGAACGTGCTACGCTTCACTTATGATAAGGTGAATATGTGCAAAGTATGTGCTTACGTGAATTATGTGCTTACGTGCTTATGTGCTTTGCTATGTGCCTACGTGTTTGCCTGCCTACGTGTTTACTTACCTATGTGTTTACGTGCCTTGTATGAATAATAATAATAACAATAAATATTATAACCATAAACCTATTATAATTGAATCTCATCAAATCGAATCCTTCAGATGTAGATGTCTTCAATGGGATCACACACTAGAAGTAATCTTCAGCGCGGTCAAGCTGACAAGCGCATCGCATCACTGGTGGCCAAGGAAATGGCCAAAGTGATCCCCCAGATAGTTAGCGAAATCCAAGCCGCCAACAGCAACACTTATGGGGACTCGAAAGTCGATCCGCCCAAGTCATCATTCAGTTTCAAGCAGTTCAAGGCTTGTGGACCCCTCACGTTCTCGAGCAGTTGAAGGAAGAAGTGCCATGTTTCACTGGTTCGATGCTATTGAGGTCACATTCCGTCAGAGTAGGTGTCCCAAACCCCTTCGCACTACTAACGCTACCGGCGTTTTCCAGTCCAGGGCTCTCGATTGGTGGACTGCGAAGTGTAATAGTAGGGGAAACTATGAAGCCTACGGACTCGCATAGGAAGAACTTAAGGAACTAATGATCAAAGAGTTCTGTCCACCTCATGAGATCCAGATGTTGGAAAACGAATTTTGGGGAATTAAGCAAGACGGACCCGACAATGCTGGTTTAACGGCTCGATTCAAACAGCTAAGCATCATCTGTCTGGTCAAGTGGACACGACCGAGAAAGCAATCAAGAAGTACATCAACGCTCTGCCCGATTGTAACATTCTTCAAAAAAATGAATGAATCCTAAAACCCGACCTGTTTTTGTAACTCGATCCGTTTTCATATTCCACGTGATTTTGTTTAACGTTTAAGCAATAAAATGTCTTGGATTCTATGTTTTGATCATACATGTTATCATATCTGGTGATTTACAGTCTTATACATGTTTTAGACAACCTTTTAAATTCTTTCCATGTATTTTGAAGCAACCCTCCATATCTCAAGGTCTAAACCTAAGGTTTTCCTTAAGTTAATCAAAAACTTTGAAGACCTCATGAACATACCTAACACATCACATCCTAACCTTCTTATCATTCAAACTTCATTATATGCATGCCTTAAGATAGGACCTTGTATTTTGGAGAGTTTAGATGTAAATGATCGCAAGTAAAAAGCTCTACATGTCGTATTCTTAGTTTTGTCATAAGATGACTTTCGGGTGACTTTCTTGCTACTTTCTCCATCCTTGAGCTATCATTCTGGTCCATTCAAAGCTCCAAGATATACTTCGTATACTAAGGATAAAGTAGGTTCAAATGGTGCATAAAACTGAGCTCCAGCGTAACGGGAATCACAAACACAAGTTTTAGAACATAACCCTTAACCCGCATCAAGACCCAAGGTTTAAGCCCAATTCTCGACACCATGTATGTTAGATTACTCTCTTCCATATGATAGTACTCTGAAAATAATTAATGTAGGCAAAAACCGTGCGCGAAACGAGTTATAACGAAGCGGGAATCGCGAAAACAAGTTTGGTGTTTGTTGTTGATTTGAAAGATGCGAAAATCTTGTTTTAAAGTCATCCCACATCTCCCCAATCACCATTTTGTGCTCCATTTCACACCTATAAATACCCTTGCTTGGTTCTTTATAGCTTCCAACTCCTAGTTTGAGTATAAACAAGGGGAATAACCAAATTTGGTGGATCCACAAGCACAATACCCTTTTGGGTGTGGTGTGTAGTAGTTTTTATTTCCGCTTTCGACGAGGAGGTGCTGCCCTTCAAGCTTTTCTCATTTTGTAAAGTTCTTCTTTGAGTCAATCTTTTTTTTTTGGTTTTTTTTATTTTTTTATTATTATTTATTTAATATTCATTTATTTATTGCTTTCTTAGTTTAATTAGTTTAGTTTAGGTTCTTAGTTAAGGTAGCCTAGTTTAGGCTCGCCTTTAGGCTATTCATAGCCTTGTAGAGGCTCATTAGGCTCAACGAGTCTAACATATCATGTTCGTTCATTTAGCTATGCATAGCATAACGTTTACTTTTTTTGTTGCATTCGTTTGTCTAGCTTAAATCATGCTTATCAATTGGATTTTCTCCTTATTCTCGTACGGTTTCACAAAGGATTAAAAACGCAAACACTGTGAGTGAATCCTTACAAATTCCCGTTTTTATTCACTTTTTGGGGTTGTATCATGTGTCGTAATTTACTTTATTTATACAAATACATGTGCTACCACCATTATATGATCTAATGTGTATATTTGTTTGTTGTGGTTATGTGTGGTTACATTTTATCATTTCAGTGCAATCATTCATTTAAGGCCCATCAGTTCCTCGTGGGATACGAGTTGAGAATCTGGTGCCTCATTAGATCGGCTCTGTTTGATTGAGCCTCGATCTCAAGTTCATCATTCATCATGTTCATATGTTCATTGTTGATATTATGTGGTTTGTGATTTAATTATATATACATACGCTCATATATGGTCTATGCACATTTTTATTGAAATAACCAATTTAACAAACTGCTTAAATGTTTAACTTAGATTCACTCGCCAACCTTTGTTTACCCAAAAACCATTTTTACACATGATACAGGTGAACAGGTACGAAGAGAAGATTGGAAATAGGATGGGCCTTAGTTAACAAGAAACGAATTAGTGCAATATACTTGTTATAAACATCGTCTTGTGTTTGTAATTGTTTATATGAACTATTTGTATTGTGAGACACTTGATATGAATTAATGAATATTTAAAACAAGTAATAGCAAGTCATAAGCTCTCGAGTTAACCCAATCATGCCCGATCACCTATTCTGTTGCGGGTTGGGGTGTGAAAGATTGGTATCAGAGCCATTGACTTTAGGGATATAGGATAGGTTATTAGACTGTTATAACCTATACTTTAGTCAACTAGGACCTATGTGCTATGTGATTTCATGTTTTGTTTGACTTATGATTTGCTATTGCCCAGACATTTAAATTCCTTTCATTTCACATAGAAATGCATGCAAGCACTTTCTTTGTTACTTGATTATGTGATACGTGCAATGTGTTATAAAAATGTCATGAAGTCTACATATATGTTACATATATACATATCACTCCACCTGAAATGTACCATAAGAAACTTACTTTTATGTTATTCAAACTTTTGTGATGTTTTTCGTTTTCAAATCTCATCAAGGTGAGTTCATGTGACGGGCATGTAGTAACTGGAAGGGTTGAGTACTGTAGTCGGGATGTCCTGTCTAGGATTGGCATTCATATAAATCCGAATTAACAGACCAGTATGTCTACCTAGGGATTACTGATAAGAGTACGAAGGACCTATTAGGCCAAAGCATGCCACACCAAATGTCGTGTGAACTAATCCCACTTTGAGGTGTCACCGTGTCCACACCTGGATGCACTCCTACTTTCATACGTTACATTCACATTTCTCGATTTTCTCCGGGTTTTAGTGTACTTTACCAGGCTAACACATGCGAACCATACAAAATCCCGGTAATCATGGGGGCCCACATGATTACGAAGGTGAAGTATGGCGGCATGCAAGGCCCAATTACGAGCAAAGCCCAAGAACACTTTAAAAGTGTTGTGTTATCAAAAGTTATTGTTTTCAAATACACCCCAAAGTTTTCATTTTATCATATGTTTATATTTTTTTCCGCATCCCTGCTAGCAAATCCATCAACAGAATCTCACAATCTCGTTTGCGTAAATTCCTGTAGATGTCCTTTAGACACCTTCTTGGAGGAAAAAGAACCGGAAACTCCAGTAGACGCATGGCTGCCCAAATTGCCAAGTAAATGGCCGCCGTGATTCCTAACATTGTGATCCAAGTTCAACAGGCCCTCACTAGTAACTAAGTCAATCAAGTGGAACCAAACGCTGTAAATGCTCCCGCAACTACATCCAAGTGCTCCTATAAGCACTTCAAGTCTTGTGACCCCAAAATATGAGGGAACAGAAGGGGTCACTACACTCCTGCGAGGGTTCAAGGAAATGGAAAGCACCTTCCTAAATTGTGACTGCCCTAACGATCGCAAGGTTCGTTATGCTACCGGTCGTCTCATTGGGGCAGCTTTAACCTGGTGAACGCTGAAAAGGGTTGAAGAGGGGCTGAAGCTGCTGTGGCCCTAACTTGGGAACAAATCAAGGAACTATGACTAAACGGTTCTGTCCTAGGAGTGAGATCAATAAGTTGGAGGACAATTCTTCCGCTTAAAGCAAAATGATGGAGACCATATGGCCTATAACAAGCGTTTCCTCGAGCTGAACCATATGGTCCCAAATATGTTCACTCCTCCTTACCGTCTCATTGAACATTACATTAGGGGTCTTCCTTCTGGTATCCAAGATTCCGTGATGAGCACGGTACCCGCAACATTGGAATCTGCAATAGAATTAGCCACCGAACTCACCGAAAACCATATCCGAAATGGAGATTTTAAAAAGAAGGGCACAACTGACAAGGTTTCAGTGGAAGAGCCAAAGACAACCAAGATCGAAACATTCTCCCGCTCCGATACCAAATGAAAGCGTGACGGTAAAACTACACTATTGCCTCGACAAACCCAACTTCACAAGCCGTACCACTCCAAGCCATCCCAATCACCCAAATGGCACCCAACCCAGCTTACCTAAACAAGAACCCTACACTGGTCCCCACCCTCAATGCAACACCTGCCACTATCACCACCAACTCATCGTACCCTGTCGTCTATGTACCAATTGTTGGGCGTTATGGCCATTTAAGTAACACATGTCGCCCTCCTCAAAATCAAGTTTCACCTCTTGCCCAAAACATGATCCAGCCCTACCAACCACCGCATTACCCCATGGTTCCATTTGTTCGAGCTTGCTTTAATTGTGGTGATCCTACTCATTTCAGAAACACGTGCCCTAGGTTGGTTAACATCATCAACACTCAAGCCCAAGCAAACCCAATTAACCAAGTGAACCAGGCAAACCTAGCACCCCCACCAGCAAGAGGGGGAGCCTACAACGTCAACGCAAACCCAGTTAAAGTCAACGACGGTGCGAACGAGCAACCTAACTAGTCTTTCTCCCATCATGAAGACTCAAGACTCTGCTCGAGTTGTTTATTTTATTTTTATTCCCAATCTAAGCTTTAATAAATTCCATTTCTTGTCCTGACTATTCAAATTACCATTGTTTTCAATTTGGGTAATAATGTTTCAAGATTTCATTATTTCATATTAATGTCATTAATGCAATTTATATCACACTATGCCAATTTGTTTCATTGCATGTCTCTATACGTCGATTAAATTTCATGTTATTCGTGTGATCATACATCACGACGAACCCCGTCTCATCATTTAGGGAAGTTGGGTCGTGTCTCACTTTTTCATAGACTGACCACTTCCT
The DNA here is from genome assembly GCA_947069175.1 of Scalesia atractyloides. Lineage (NCBI taxonomy): Eukaryota > Viridiplantae > Streptophyta > Magnoliopsida > Asterales > Asteraceae > Scalesia > Scalesia atractyloides. The sequence goes on along the minus strand of CAMTDV010000021.1, from coordinate 19,647,896 downwards.
CATAACACATGAGAGAGGTACCGCCGTCATTTAGTCTTGCTCTCTTTGGATTCGAGATTCAAGCATGGGTTGTTGTGTTTGTTTATGTTTGGTAGATTTTAGGATGAGTCACATAGAACTAATCGTGACTTAATAACAAGGCCAATGAAAATTTGACAAGGACATGGTGGATACGCCGTAGGTACTTCCTATATATAAGTGTTCTTGTCTGGTGATCAAAAACATTGTTAGACGGTTATAGGAAGTTCTGCGTAAGTAGTGTCAATCTCAATTTGGATATCGATGTGGTTGATGTTTCGTTTTGTGATGTAACTTTATCATTATGACGCTTCGATTTTCTCAAAACCCCTTATCATGAGACAATATCCAGTTAGCCATCTCCGTGTTACAACACTTTTCATTTTTACACATCAGGCATCAAAAAGCGATTCATGTAGCAGGGTATTAAACCCTTACTAGGAACGTTACCGCCTCAATCAAAGTCCAAACTTCACACTCACCTGGTTATGTATATCCTTAGCATCATCGTGATTTTTATTACCTAGCATACTCGAGATCCAATCTATAAGAAACCCTATTAACTAACCCTCAAGAACGGTTCCCTCCTAATTTTGGAACAAAATTCCTAAAAGTAGGGGAGACTGTAACATCCGCCAAAAACGGGTATCCAGAAGTCCGACCCACTTTGAAATCCGGATCCTAACCTTTAAACTTCGGAAATTTTCGCGAAATAAATAATCATTGAAAGAATTTACTCTTTAATTTAAATTCATTTATCGATTTATTTATTTATTAATTTAATTTAATTTAATTTAATTAATATCACAATTAAATTCATTAATAAAATCTAGTTAGTTTTGTTACCTTTTAAAGTGAGTTTTAAGGTAATATGAGTTAGTAGCCAAGTTAGTTCGGATAGTAGAGTTAAGGGGTCTGATTTGTAACATTTCAAAACTTTAAATTTGAAAAAAATATATAAAATAGTGGACCAGGGATTCGAACCAGGGTCTCACCAACAAATAACACACTTGAGCCACTCCACCACATCAAACCTTTGATAAAATTTCCATTTCCAAAATCCTTAAACACTGCAATCCCTTTTGAATTACCTTTACCCCCCAAATGTTAAATAGCTAAATGGTTACCTCCTAATTTCGAGACGAAATTTCCAAAAGTAGGGGAGAATGTAACATTCGTAAAAAAAATGAATGAATCCTAAAACCCGACCTGTTTTTGTAACTCGATCCGTTTTCATATTCCACGTGATTTTGTTTAATGTTTAAGCAATAAAATGTCTTGGATTCTATGTTTTGATCATACATGTTATCATATTAGGTGATTTACAATCTTATACATGTTTTAGACAACCTTTTAAATTCATTTCCATGTATTTTGAAGCAACCCTCCATATCTCAAGGTCTAAAACTAAGGTTTTCCTTAAGTTAATCAAAAACTTTAAGACCTCATGAACATACCTAACACATCACATCCTAACCTTCTTATCATTCAAACTTCATTATATGCATGCCTTAAGATAGGAAATTGTATTTTGGAGAGTTTAGATGTAAATGATCGCAAGTAAAAAGCTCTACATGTCGTATTCTTAGTTTTGTCATAAGATGACTTTCGGGTGACTTTCTTGCTAACTTTTCTCCATCCTTGAGCTATCATTCTGGTCCATTCAAAGCTCCAAGATATACTTGGTATACTAAGGATAAAGTAGGTTCAAATGGTGCATAAAACTGAGCTCTAGCGTAACGGGAATCACAAACACAAGTTTTAGAACATAACCCTCAACCCGCATCAAGACCCAAGGTTTAAGCCCAATTCTTGACACCATGTATGTTAGATTACTCTCTTCCATATGATAGTACTCTGAAAATAATTAATGTAGGCAAAAACCGTGCGCGAAACGGAGTTATAACGAAGCGGGAATCGCGAAAACAAGTTTGGTGTTTGTTGTTGATTTGAAAGACGCGAAAATCTTGTTTTAAAGTCATCCCACATCTCTCCAATCACCATTTTGTGCTCCATTTCACACCTATAAATACCCTTTCTTGGTTCTTTATAGCTTCCAACTCCTAGTTTGAGTATAAACAAGGGGAATAACCAAATTTGGTAGCTCCACAAGCACAATACCCTTTTGGGTGTGGTGTGTAGTAGTTTTTATTTCCGCTTTCGACGAGGAGGTGCTGCCCTTCAAGCTTTTCTCATTTTGTAAAGTTCTTCTTTGAGGCAATCTTTTTTTTTGGTTTTTTTTCAATTTTTTTATTATTTATTTAATATTCATTTATTTATTGCTTTCTTAGTTTAATTAGTTTAGTTTAGGTTCTTAGTTAAGGTAGCCTAGTTTAGGCTCGCCTTTAGGCTTTTCATAGCCTTGTAGAGGCTCATTAGGCTCAACGAGTCTAACATATCATGTTCGTTCATTTAGCTATGCGTAGCATAACGTTTACTTTTTTGTTGCATTCGTTTATCTAGCTTAAATCACGCTCTATTTGATTGATCCTTGATCTCAAGTTCATCATTCATCATGTTCATATGTTCATTATTGATATTATGTGGTTTGTGATTTAATTATATATACATATGCTCATATATGGTCTATGCATATTTTTATTGAAATAACCAATTTAACAAACTGCTTAAATGTTTAACTTAGATTCACTCGCCAACCTTTGTTGACCCAAAAACCATTTTTACACATGATACAGGTGAACAAGTACGAAGAGAAGATTGGACATAGGATGGGCCTTAGTTAAAAAGAAACGAATTAGTGCAATATACTTGTTATAAACATCATCTTGTGTTTGTAATTGTTTATATGAATTATTTGTATTGTGAGACACTTGATATGAATTAATGAATATTTAAAACAAGTAATAGCAAGTCATAAGCTCTCGAGTTAACCCAATCATGCCCCTATCACCTATTCTGTTGCGGGTCGGGGTGTGACACCGATTGCTTCGCTGACTTTGTTTAAGCAGCTCGCACTACTATTATTGAGGAGACCTACCAGCTAGCCACATAGATCAACGACAAACGGGTTCAGTCTGGTTATTTCAAGAACAACAAGGTCGCAAATCAGGCCATTACCGAATTAGTAGCTCCCTCTGATCAATCTCGAGAGACAAAGAACAGTCGTCGTGGTCGCAAGCAAGAAAACCCGAGCAAGAACTTTGCTCTTACTGCTCCAGCAAACCCTCAGCCGTCCCAATCTGTAGCACCAAACGCACCGCCGCCAAAGCGTGCGTATACTGGCCCGCATCCTTTGTGCTCAAAATGCACCTATCATCATGCAGTTGGAGGCAACTTTCGCTTCTACACCAACTGTAATATCTACGGCCACTTTAATGTCAGTTGCCGTTCAGGCCCTCGTCCGTCAACTCCTCAGGCCCCAGCAGCACCAGCTTTACCAGCTCCTCCCCAGGCTAATCAGCAACAAGCTCCAAGAGCACGTGCCTGTTACACGTGCGGTGATCCGAATCATTTCAGTAATGTCTGCCCAAACAAGCATGTGAAACAAGAGCCGCAGCAGCAGCAACAGCCGCCACAGCCACCATAGCCTCAGCAGCAGCAACAGCCGCCACAGCTACCATAGCCTCAGCAACAGCAACAACAGGCTGCACATGGACGAACCTTTAATCTCAACCATCGCAGGCCCAGAACGACAGCAACGTTGTCAATGGCACGTTCCTCGTTAATGGTATTTATGCTTCATGTTTATTTGATACTGGTGCCGATAATTGTTTGTATCGTTAGAATTCAAAAAGGTTTTAAAATGTAAGCACGCTAAACTCCCAAAGACTTTCGATGTCGAAGTCGCCACTGGAAAAACTGTCACCGTCACCTCCGTTCTATGTGGTTGTTCTCTCGATCTCAACAACCATGTCTTCTCGATCAACCTCATACCTATGCAATTAGGTAGCTTCGATATCATAATAGGTATGTATTTTCTTCATGAAAACCATGCTGAAGTTGTATGCTTCGATAACATAATCCGCTTTCCTCTCCCTAACGGTTATCAACTCCATGTCTATGGTGAAACTCCCTGAAAGAAGTTGATGCTTTTGTCATGTACTCGAGCACACAAATGTTTGCGAAAGCAATGTGTTGCTTTTCTAGCCCATATCATGAACCTGGAGAAAGAAAAGAAGACTTTTAAAGACATTCCCGTTGTTCGTGAATTTCCCAAAGTCTTTCCCGACGATTTACCCGGTTTACCCCCTACTCGCGATGTTGAATTCCGTATCGATTTGATTCACGGTGCTACTCCCGTTGCTAAAGCTCCTTATCGTCTCGCACCATCAGAAATGCGCGAGCTATCAAGCCAACTTCAAGAGCTTCTTGATAAAGGCTTCATACACCCGAGCCCTTCGCCTTGGGGCGCACCCGTTCTTTTTGTGAAAAAGAAAGATGGGACGTTCCGAATGTGCATCGATTATCGTGAACTTAACAAACTCACGATAAAGAACTGTTACCCTCTTCCTCAAATCGAAGACTTATTTTATCAGCTTCAAGGCATTACTTGTTTTTCTAAGATTTATTTACGTACCGGTTATCATCAGTTGCGTGTACTCGAAGAAGACATCCTAAAAACCGCCTTTTGTACCCGTTATGGCCATTTCGAATTCGTGGTCATGCCTTTCGGTCTTACCAATGCACCCACGGTTTTCATGGATTTGATGAACCGTGTGTGTAAAGCCTTTTTAGATAGCTTCGTCATTGTGTTTATCGATGACATCCTTATCTATTCAAAGTCGAGAGACGAACACGCGCGCCATCTCTGTTTAGTCCTCGAACTTCTCCAAGGTAATCGCTTTTATGCTAAGTTCTCAAAATGAGAATTCTGGCTCGAAGAAGTCCAATTTCTCGGCCACATCGTTAATAGTCAAGGAATTCCCGTCGACCCTGCAAAGATTGAAGCTGTCAAGAGTTGGATTACACCAAAGAATGCTTCCGAAATCCGTTCATTTCTTGGATTGGCGGGCTACTACCGTCGATTCATTGCCGACTTTTCGAAAATCGCCGTTCCGCTTACCGCTTTAACTCATAAAGACAAGCCTTTTGTTGGGATTCCCAACAAGAGGAAGCTTTTCAAACTCTCAAGCGTATGCTATGCGACGCTCCTGTACTCGCTCTTCCCAACGGAAATGACGATTTCGTTGTTTACTGCGATGCCTCTAATCTTGGTCTCGGTTGTGTTCTCATGCAACGAGACAAAGTTATCGTGTATGCGTCTCGACAACTCAAGATCCACGAGAATAACTACACAACCCACAATCTTGAACTCGATGTAGTTGTTTTTGCATTGAAGATATGGCGATACTACCTTTACGGGTACTAAGTGTACGACCTTCACCGACCATAAGAGCTTACAACATATCTTTAATCAAAAGGAACTGAATAGGCGCCAACGCAGATGGGTTGAACTTCTCAATGATTACGATTGCGAGATACGCTACCATCCCGGCAAAGCAAACATCATAGCTAATGCTCTAAGTCGACAAAGCTATGTGTATAGTGTTCGTGACTCTCAAGCTTTGAATGATCTCGAAATCAAGATTCGCTCCACTCAATTCGCCTGCTTTAACGAGAATACTTTGGAGGAAGAAATGAAATGTGGTGCCGAAACTCAGCTCGTTGTTAAACCAAATGGTATCTATTACTATCTCGATCGCATTTGGATTCCCAGCCGTGATAACCTTCGTGAATTGCTAATTACCGAAGCTCATAAATCCCGATACTCCATTCATCCCAGAGCCGACAAGATGTACCAGGACCTTCGTCCTAAGTACTGGTGGTCGGGCATGAAAAAGGATATCGCCGTTTACGTTTCAAAGTGCTTAACTTGTTCGAAGGTTAAAGCCGAACACCAAAGGCCCTCTGGCTTGCTCGAACAGCCCGAAATCCCGATGTGGAAGTGGGAGAGCATAGCTATGGACTTCATTACGAAACTTCCTCGCACTTCCTCTGGTCACGATAGCATTTGGGTTATCGTTGATCGTCTTACCAAATCTGTGCACTTTATTGCTATACGAGAAGACTTTAAGGTCGAACGATTAGCCCGAATCTATACCGACGAAGTTATATGTCGACACGGGACGCCTCGTGACATCATCTCTGACCAAGACGGTCGCTTCACCTCACGTCTCTGGGAGACTTTTCAATCCACCCTCGGTATTACTCTCAATCTCAATACTGCTTTTCACCCTCAAACCGATGGTTAGACTGAGCGCACGATCCACACCCTCGAAGACATTTTTCGTGCGTGCATCATAGATTTTGGTGGTAATTGGGATACGCATTTACCTTTAATTGAATTCTCGTACAATTACAGTTATCACACCAGCATTCAAATGGCTCCTTTTGAGGCACCATATTGAAGAAAGTGTCGATAGCCTATTGCATGGCACGAGATCGGAGAAGCACAAATCACCGGTCCCAAGCTGATTCAAGAAACAACAGACAAATCCTCCAGATCAAAGACAATCTCTTGAAAGCTTAGAGTCGTCAAAATAGTTATGCCGATAAACGCCGCAAGCCCCTAGAGTTCGAAATGGGAGATCACGTTCTCCTAAAGGTTGCACCTTGGAAGGGAGTGATCCGCTTCAGGAAGAAAGGAAAGCTAGCGCCAAGATATGTAGGTCCCTTTAAGATTCTGGAAAGGATCGGTAAAGTAGCCTATCGTCTCGAACTACCGGTGGAACTTAATAACGTCCATCCGACTTTCCATGTGTCTAACCTCAAGATATGCCTAGCTGAAGAAAATCTCCACGTCCCCCTCTAGGACTTGCAAATAAATGAGACTCTCCATTTGATAGAAAAGCCTGTCGAAATCATGGACCGAGAAACCAAGAAGTTACGGCGTATCCGCATCTCTATCGTGAAGGTCCGATGGGAAGGCAAACTCGGCGCCGAGTTCACTTGGGAATTGGAAAGTGACATGAAGGCTAAGTATCCGCACCTCTTTGTTACAGCCACTACTTAAATTTCGGAGTGAAATTTCCTAAAGTAGGGGAGACTGTAATAACTCCAATTTTCGTTATTATGTTTTCCTTTCTTTTCTGTTGTATCTATCCATTGTAATCCCGAGATTCGTTTATGAAAAAGTTTGTGTTAATTAAATTATGTTGATTCACAGTTATATCACATCTAATCGATTATTAAACGCATCGCTAATCTAATCACAATCACAATTAATAGCCAAGTGTGTTGTTGAACAATAACCACTTGTGTCATCGCATCGCTTATCTCATCGCATCGCGAAGCACAGTTAATTACATGGTTTTATGTTATTTATGTGTGTTTATTTATTATAATTAAATCACTCGCAAACTCACGCAACTCACTCTCACATGTTGACTCGCTATTACGACGCTTAACACATCGCTTAATTGCTTAGCGTCACATTATAACTCGATTACATCGCTGAACAATCGATAAACGAACGAAAATCAAAGAAATTTTGAGTTTTTGGACAAGCTCGCTCGAACTTGGGTGACCCCAAGTTCGGCCGAACTTGGCTGGCCAACACAAAACATGCATTTCCCCCAATCCGCTCGAACTTGCCTTGATTCTTATCAGCAAGTTCGGCCGAACTTGACTTGCATTCTCTGAAAAACTAACAAGTTCGCTCGGACTTGTATGAATCCATACAAGTTCGACCGAACTTGACTCCATTTTAGCCTTCTCCTATAAATACTCAGCTCCATTCTCTCATTTGAACTTGCTGCAACTGCACTCAGAGCTCTCCCGAAACCTTTGAATCCTAAGTAAGAATCAACCCGTTTTCAAGATACAACAATGTTTACAACGATTTCGACACAAGGTTTTACCTTCGTTTTCATCAAAACCCATTCTTTTATTAAAATCTTCATCTTTTTCTACAAAACTTCTATTTTTATCCTAGATCTACACTAAACGAGCTCATTTGGGCTTAGCTTTGGCCTGCCGAACATGAAATCTTGATGATTACGGCTCACTAAGTGTTAGATCTATGGAAAACCTTTTAAAGACTCGATTTTTACACAAAATACGGACTTATGGACGTTCGTTTCATTCACTTTGAAGTGGGACGGAGCGTTTTGTCACTCAAAATCCCAGATCTGGAAGCACACGGACGTTTATGCTAGTTTACACAAGCTGGACTAACCCGAACGAACCCCGAGTTTGCTCGGATTAGCCCACACTTTTGTAAAACGGCTAAAACCGCTCTAAAAGACCTCTCTGACCTAAGTTTTGCTCAGTAACACAAGTTTGGAGGGATGGACACTTGATTTACTCCGCAAACGATGCGAAAACGCAAGATTTTGGACCCAAAAACACCAAATTCGCTCGAGATCTAACTGATTTTGTGCAGTTCAAGAGCCAAGTTCGCTCGAACTTGCAACATATGGGTCAAGTTTGACCGAACTTGTGTCAAAATCTTCATAAAACCCAACAAGTTCGCCCGAACTTGTCAAATTTCTTAAGAAACTTCACAAGTTCGACCGAACTTGTCTCAAAATCTCAACAGGTTTCACAAGTTCTTCCGAACTTGTATGGAAACATACAAGTTCACCCGAACTTGTCCTCTACCCAATCCAAACTTAACCGTTTCAGCAATTCAGAAGACTGATGCACTTCTGTTCGCTTACAGGCTGATCCAGCGCTCTCCCTGACTCACATCAGATCCCGCACTTCTCCCTAAACGCACCCATTGTGAGTATACTTGAACCCTTTTTCTCTTAAACGCACTTTTAGGTGTCACATATGTTCCTATATCAAATAACATCACACAAATCTCAGATGTTTATTCGCAACCCACTGTTACATGATTATACGTGAAATCTGTGAATTTTAGTATTGCTTGATTGCTTGTACGCCACCCTTAACATGATAGTATACTAGAGGTTGACCCACCACCCGGAGGCCCGGGGTTGTTAAGGCTCGTATTTTTATTTCGCATTTATTTTCTCTTTTAGGATGTGAATGCTTGTTCACATGCCCCGATCAATCGCGGTTTGTTGGTTTACATGAATCTAAGTAGTTACATCTTTCACAACTATTATGTATGTCATGCGGTGTATGCTAAACGCTTTCATATCTATATTGTATGCAAAACTCGTATGCTCATCTTTACTTTGGATGCTTAGTTTTAGGTTTTTGTTTAGAAAATCATGTAATAAATCTAGGGAAGATCGGATCGGATTTATATGTTTAAGAGATTGTCTTGGATTCTAATGATTATTTGAAGATTGTATGAGTTTGATAGTATGGGATATTAAATGTTGATTATTGTCTTTAAAATGATTGTTATGGAATCTCTTGATCAATCTGATTCGCCTAGTGCCACTACCCCGATGTTTCCGCTATCGGTTGGGGTGTGACACAAGAAGCAAAAGAAAAAGCAGAAAAAGAGCTTGCAGCACAGGGTAAAGGAAAGCATGTGATTGAGAGCTTGCCCAAGATAACTGAAGAGTCTGTGATTGAAACAGTTGATACATCTAAAGCGTCTGAGTCAGAAATTGTTCCAGAGAAAGAAACAGAACAGAAGGACGATGAGGAAGCTGAGGACGAAGATAAAGATGATGAACCTAAAGAAGATCCTAAAGATGATTCTGACAATGATGATGGTAATGATGATGGTTAGGGTGGAGTTGGATCGAAAGTTATTGATGCTAAAGTGACTGATGAGTTTGATTTTACTTCCCTTCTGAACGACAAAGCGAATATGATGGAAGATCAGAGTAAGGGAGAGCATTCAGGACAAGCAGGGCAAACAAATGAAGATATGACTGATGTAATTGTTGTAATTGTTGCAATGCCTATTGCTGCTATGCCTGCAAAACCGTTGGTACTAATGTTAGAGCACAACATTGAGAAGGAGAATTTGTTCACAACTTGACGAAGGAAAATCTTGCGAAGCTACTGAACGTTGATGCTGAATCATTTGATTTTCATTTTGAAGAGGAAGTTGTTAATATTGATACATTTGAACCTGACAAGTATTGCTACAAACAAAGATCTGATGCTGATGATTATGACAGAGTTATCATAGAAGATAGATCAGACAATGAACAGGATGAAGCAGAAAAGTATGTTGGTTTGAATATAGATAGTTTTCCTACGTTTGAGGAAATGTACGAACAGTTGAATGAAGATCTATTGAAAGAAAAAATTGCAGAATCTGTTTGTGAAGGCAAAGTTCCGAAGCCAATGACTAAAGACGAGATTGCTGAAGCAAAGAAATCCTGGTTTAAAGAAATGCCAAAAGAAAGAAAGTTTCGACGACCGTTAGCATTCTTTACCAGAGATGCAGATAAGTCATTAGGTGATATCCTAAGCTGGGGGTGGTTGAAAGAGTTGAACGTCTATGCCATTAAACGGGAATTCGGAGTACAATACTTTCGTTACTTGGCTGATTTCAGTACACTCTTATTGGATGTGGAGGAATTAGTGCAAATGAGGAATGTTAGTTATCAAATGAAGTTTATTGATCAGTTGCTGTGGAAGATGATAAAGTTTGAAGTAACTCAAGGATTCAAATACTGGAAGCCGTTTATTCCTAAATGCAGAATCAAGACAAACAAGCAAACTAGAGAGAAATATATAACGTTGATAATGAAACGTCCGCGTAGAATGAAGAATATGCCACTTATGCCAATCGAACAAGATTTCTATCCTTTGTTCAAGTGGTGGCAAGTTGATCCAACGACATGTGAGGCAGTTATAGTCTTGAGGTTTGAAGAACATCTGGATATTACAAAAGAAAGATCAGTAGAAGTGCTTCAAAAAGAAGGATTTTGGGGGTTATGGAGAACAATACGCATACTAGACCGATGTGGCTAGTGAACTGTTCAAAGGAGGATATTCGATGTCTATTCTTCAACAAGATTTGTTATGAAAAGCGTGAAGAGGTACAAGCAAGGCAGTATCAAGGGATCGTTAATGTTTGCTACGCTCACAGCGTAAATTCTGGAAAGATGTGGGAATCGAGTTGGCGAGAGTTAGAACGTGAAAAGTTTTTGAAGAAAGAAAGGCGTCTGGAACGTTTACATGAAAAAGTTAGGGAGGCGAGAATTAGAGTTTTCAGTTTATGACAAAGGTGCCACCTACTGATCAAACGCCAATTCCTGGCAAGAAAGAAGGAAAAATCCGTATAAGATTTTTTTTGGGTGCTGCAGATAGAAGATTTGAAGATAGAGCTTTTGAAGACTGATCAAGACGAAGGCGATATCCAAGGGGAGTCTGTTAGTATAGTATGTGTATGTTTTAGTCTTGTATCGAGTCTGTTTAGAATAGATGAGATTACGTTAGAAATTGAAGTATTTATGTATTTAGGAGATCAAGTTCACCCGGAATTTTAGTGTGTGAACAAGTTCGGCTGAACTTGTTCAACAAGTTCGCCCGACTTGTGTTATCCCAAGCGAACTTGACTCACTATAAATAGGTGCCTCATGGTTTCTCATTTGTAACTTTTGCACACTTAGAGGCGAAGCTCTGTCGGATCCGGAACTCGAATGTAATTGAATTTGTGATCAATAAACAGACATTAACGAGTAATTCTTGCATATTTTATTAACTTGTCATATAAATTCCGCGTATATGGACAATAGAACCAATTTAGGTTCCCAAGCTATTCAGGAGCGATCTAACATAGAAAAGTCCCTCCAAATATTAAATTTGATCAAAAATGTGAATATTTTTTTACTTATTGAATTTTAAAAGAATTAAGATGAATTAATGTTTTAAGTTGGATATATGACAAACCAAAGTATGTTCAATGTTTGTTATTTCTTTTCCAATTTAAATTTAAAAATTTATAACAATAAATATTATACGATATACTAAAATTCACGAGCGTGGATGACATAACTTAAAATAAAATAAAAAAACATATAAAATGATATGTATAATTATCTTAAAAAGTATAACATAATTTGTCAACTAATGTTTTCTTAATTTCATCCGATCATTTTTAACATTTTAAGGGACTTGCATGATACAAGAGTAGAAAGTATGTTGTTTTTTATGTATAAAAAGCGGCTATGGGAATTTTATGAAAAAAAAATAAAGTATGTTTTTTTATGTACAAAAAAAAAGTTGAGGGATCTTTATGGATTGAAAAAGAAAGTATATTGGATTTTTAAATGAAAAAAAAGTTGAAGGACTTTTATAAGAAAAAAACAGAAAGTATGTTGGTTTTTTGTGGTATTTATTATTTGATGTTATTCTAGATTAATAATTAAACAAGTTTATCAATTATATATATAATAGTTAGTTAAACTATTTTGAGTAACTTACAAAAATCGTCCTTTATGTTGACACCAGATTGCAAAGTGTGTCATTTGTCTTCAAAAAGTACAAAAAAATGTACTCGATGTTTGCAAACACATCAGGGTATTTGTCATTTTACCCTAAATACTAAAATCAATAATAAAAGATTAATAAATAAAACAATTATGTTTAAAGGAAATATATATATATATATAAGGTTAGGATAAAATGAGAACCACCTTGAGTTGTGAGAACCATAAGAACTTGGTCTTTCAAAAGGTTTTTCCAAAAAAAAAAAATCTCAAAAATCTTTTAAAAAATCATTTGTTTCAGAAAAAAAATTAAATGTTGCATTCACAAATTTACATGTGGTGTAAAAAACCATCGTCGTACACAAAATTTACATAAGCGTATAAACAAAACTTACATTAGGTAAAACTACCGACTCAACAATTTTTATTTGTTTTCTTTTTACAGACGTGTTTATAATATTTTCATTTACGATTGTGAAAAAATTATGGTCCACTCGCGTGGGATGTAGGAGTAGGGATGAGCATACCATACCTGGAACCGGTACCGAATTTACCGAACGGGTACATTTTCGGTACCGATTCGGTACCGACTTTTGACATTTTCGGTACCGGTCTGGTACGGGACTGGTATTTACCGGTTTTTACCCTCAAATACCGGTACCGAACCGGGGTATATTCGGTACCGGTACCCACTTTTGGGGATTTTCGGTACCGGTTCGATACCGAGCTCATCCCTAAGTAGGAGTTCTCATGGTTGTCACAACTCGTGGTAGTTCTTAATTGAACCAACGCACATATATATATATAACAAATAAACCTTCTTTCTCTCTCTATCTTAACCCTCTTTCTTTCTCTCTCTCTCTTTCTCTCACCCTCTCTCTCTAAATACCCCCATCGGTCATCACCACCACACACTTTTTACCTCCTTCATGCCACGACCAGCCACCCTTTTCCCCACCACCACCCACTTACCACCTTCGTCCTGCTACTAGTAGCCACCCCCTTTCCCCCACCACCACCGCCCAGTTGCCACCCCCTTCCTGACCCCATCAATCACCCTCTTTCTGCTACCACCAACCACCACTAAAACCATGTAATCTGAAAAACCATCTGACAAGCCCCGCCACCAAATACGACAACCACCGCACAACCCCAACCTCCATCCACTTTCTAACAACCACCACTGCAACCAGCTACTCGTCGTCAAGCTAAACCGCTGTCAAGCCTTAACCGTCGTCATCGACACCATATTAGTACTAAATTGTTGTGATTTGACTGAATCCTAACAAATATGAAAAGGGAGATGGGGAATCAGGGATGACAAAGGGTTGTTATGATGGCTTTTTCTTATAGGGAATATCTTGTGAGTTTGCAGATGACGAAGATGGTGGATTTGATTGGTTCTTATGGTGGTTTTTGAAATGTTGTTGTGATGGGTTCTTGCGGTGGTTGTCTGATTTTGTCTGACTCAGTGGTGGTGTTGATGGTGATGGACGGTCTGGTGGGAGTGGTGGGGTGGTTGTCGGAATTGGTTGTGGTGGGGATTAGGTGGTCGTCGAAGTTAGTGGTTTTGGTGGTGGTTACATGAGGTTATGGAGGCAGGAATTAAATGGTGGCTGGTGGGGAAAAAGTTAGAGAGAAGGATTTAGAGAGAGGTTTTGTTTTCAGTAAATAGGGTAAAACGACCAAAATACCCTTATGTAGGGTCCGCTAGGTCTGATTAAACCAAAAAAAAAACTAACTGAGTTATGCTAAAGAACAGAACATGCAAGGATTTGCAAGCATTAAATATGTTTTTGTACTTTTTGAAGACAAATGATACATTTTGCAATTCAGTGTCAAGATCAAGAACGAATTTTGTAATTCGCTCAACTATTTTACTGATGTAAGTTTAGATTAGACTAAAATAATTTAGTTTTGGACAAATCTAGGATGATATATTGTCCAAATTGAAATTTACAACCGATACACTTTCAAGTGAGCTTCTTCCAAGCATGATTCAAAGCATTTGCTTATAAACAACACTAGTTTTTTAACTAATAATCAAATTGAAAATTTCTTTTTAATAACCACTTTAAAGTTTTATGAAGAGATACTACAAGCCATATTTTGAAATATCAATCTCTTAGTAAAAATTGTTTACAGCAAGTCTCGTTTCATCCTCCATCAAATATAAGTTTTTTATTTTGGTAAAAAAATCTTTAATACACTTCTTAATAGAAACCAAACATGCACATTGCATACCGTTTTTATTTTGTTAAAAACACTTCACAGTCTATACGAAAATCAAAACGTAGGACACACTTTGCGTAGCTTTTTATTTTTTAAATCAAATTTACTCCGTCCGGGAACACTACCCACTGATCCCGAGATGGATTTTTTTACTTAGGCTCTTATATTAATTGTTAAAATACAAATCAAATTTGATTTCTTTTCACTTAGCTTTATATATCAATAGGTAAAATACAAAGTAAACACTTTTGTTTGTTTAAAAAAAGAATTGACCCGAAAGTTATAAAATCAAACTTAGGTTCATATATTTTTCTAATAATTATAATGATTATTATTGATTGGTTTATTTTTTATTTAACATACCATATTTCACCTGTTGGGATTGAACTTGTACAAAGGAACAGATGATATAAAGCCAAAATACTCTATCAGAGGATTGGTCCTGCTAACAGCACTTAGAACGCTGACTGTCTAAACTCTGCCTTCTAAAGTCTGATACATGTAAACATCTGCCTACACAAAAGACAAAGGTCTGACAGAAGAAAGGAAGCAGTGCTTAGCCATCAGAGTTTAGTTTATTTTTTTAATTTCAATGTAACAGTGCTTTTGCACTAACGGATGTTTGGGATCAATGTTTCTAGTTAGTTAGGTTATTGTTAGATGTCACTATCAACCCTGACGTCATCAAAGATGCTCAGTGGTTAGATAGTTAGTATAAATACTAGTGTCATGTAACAGTTATTCTTGTCTTCTTAAAAAGATCTTTACACCAATCATCTTCTTCCATTTTCAGTACTATCAAGCTTTATAATAGGCTGAGGGGGAGTTTGTGAATCACATGCAAAGTTTACATACTTGAAAGCATAATGATGATGAAAACAAACGACCTTTACATGTAGTAAAAGTTTTCAGTTTATTCCGCTGCATTTACTTTGATTTTTAATCATATTCTCATTCTTCAAAATAAACTACAAGTAAATCAAACTCAGGCCCTAACAATTGGTATCAGAGCTTGGTCAATCAAAATTTGATTCATATCAATTTAATTTGAAAGATCAGCTCTCCCTGCTAATTAGTTTGATAGTTTTACTTGAATACAGAGTTTTATTACGTTCAAAGTTTTTTAAAACACATATATGTTGTAAACAAGCATAAATGTCTCAAAACACATAAGAATCCAACATTGGATCTATGTTTAAACCACCGATGCTGAAACGTATTGAATATGTCATATGCAAGCGTCGGATGGGTCACATTTTAGCTCAACAGAACACCGGTTGTTGGCGATCCGTTGTATATGGACCACATGTTCCAATGGTTCCCAGTACAGAGGATCCCAAAACTCAAGTGCCGAAAAATCCTTAAAATTACTCCGAGCAGGATTTCCAGAAAATAGAATTGGAAGCTAAGGCATTTAGCATTGTTGCATCTGCCTTACCCAATGAGATCTATGCTGGACTGCTCCACTGCAATAGTGCAAAGGAGTTATGGGATGCACTAAAAGAGCAATTTGGTGGTACTAAAGAGGTGATCGAAAACAATAAAGAAGTTTTGAATAAACAATATGAAACATTTTGTCATGTGAAAGGTGAGTCGTTAACACAACAGTTCGAACGTTTTAGCCGTCTCATTAGTGAATTGAAGCTGGTTAACATGGAATTTCCTAATTCGACTGTCAATAGTCGTTTCTTAAGATCGTTACTAGAAAAATGGGAGACTGTAGCTTATGTTACTTGAACATCTGTTGGGTTTAAAGAAATGTCCCTCACACAACCTCATGGTCGATTCCTCACTTATGAGAGAGAGTTAAACCAGGAAAAGAAGTTGCAAGAGTCAGGGAAAGCAACTGACGACTATACCTTGGGTAACACTGCTCTTTATAGTCATGAAGAGGGTCCTGGCAGTGGAAAGGATGAGGGTTATGATCATTTTATTTATATAACCTCTGGAGGAAACTTTAACTCTGATTCTCATCCTACCAACTATGCTTTTACTGCTAGTAGGGAATGCCTAACTCTGATAATCTCTGTTTTGAACTAAATGATCTTCAACATTTTGATCCAAATGAATTAGAAGAAATGGTCACTTGCATCAAGTTGCTTTGCTAAGTGTGAGAGCAAGCAGGTTTTACAAAATAACTGGTAGGAAATATCCAGGGTTACATGGGGGCTCAAAGGTTGGGTTAGACAAATCAAAAATCAAGTGCTACAAATATAACAGGTTAGGTCACTTTGCCAGAGAGTGTGGATCTCAAGTTTCAGGACCAATTGTGACACATCCTGGCCCTAGACCTCAGCACACACAAAGCACTGCCCAATATTCCCAATATACCCGTGTTCATCAAGTACAAAACGCTGCTCATTATGCACACCCTGCTGCCACTGTACCTGTGCATTATGTCCAAACCACTGTTCCACAAATCCAATATTCCAAACATCACCACCTTAAGTGCATGTGTAACAAGCACCACAAAGCACTCAAACTACTTAAACCACTGCTCCAGCAGAGGTCAATCAGCAAAGCTTTTTCACACAAGGCTTTGTAGATTGGAGTAGTTTGCCTGAGGATTTAACTGATGAAAACTTTGCTCTTATGGCCAAAAATGATTTAGAACATGAAAACTTTTGTTTAATGGCCTTAGAGACAATTGTTGAAGGTGATGAGTCTGTGGATTAGGTGTCAAAGTCTGTTGATAGTCAAAATTGTGATGAAGCAGTGGTTACACCAGGGATTACTCAAAACACTGTTGATGAAGAAAATAACTCTCTATCTGATCAATGGGATTCAAAGGAATGTGCAGATGATTGTGATTGTGCTCTAATGGCTGCTTCTAAGGTATCACCTCAGATCCTAAAGGATCTCTGTTCTGAAAAATGTATAATAGCTTTTGCTAATATCAGACAGGTAAATGAAAAACTTAGAAACAAAATGTTAGAAAATGAACTTAGTTTTGAAAAACTTATCAAAGAGTTGAAATCAAAGTTATGTTCAAAAGATTTTGAGATTAGTAGCCTAAAGCATGAAGCTAGCATAATCAAAGACCAACTCCAAACTATGGTAGATAAATACAAAGTTTGCAAAAATGAGTTAGAGGATTCCCAGATTACTTGTGAAAACTGGTAGAATCTTCAAAAGGTTTTGAAATTATGATAGAAAAACATATCAAGAGTAACATAAAATTTGGCATTGGTTTTGAAATTGAAGAAGAAGCCATTGAAAATGTTACGAAAATTTATTCTGGAAAGGTTGAAATTGTTCCAACAAACTTGGCTGGAAATGAGATAAAAATCACTGATAAAAAGGGTAACAAAATTTCTCTTGAAAAATAGAAATCAACTTTTAAAGAAACTGAGAAATACCAATTCAAACCCACTTGGTCTAATGAATGTGATATTCTTGAAAATTTTAAGCCAATGGACTTCTCAACCATTGAAGGTATCAAGGCACCAAAGGCAAGAATCATTCCCATCAAAGATCTTCCAGCAGAGGTTACAACATCTACTGAGAAGAAATCTGATAAAAAGAAAAGGGAAAAGATCAAACATCTGTTTTGTGAATTTTGAACAAAAGAAACCATGTATTTGAAAACTGTTTTCTTTTAAAAGCGTATGACATAAATAGAACCCATATAATCCCAAATGATTCAAAATGCTTTATCTGTGTCAAAACAAATCATCTAACTTATGAGTGTGCTTACCTTCAAACATATGATCAAAAGATAAAAGAGATCAAAGCAAAAGCTCTTGAGAAAGAAAGTTCAAGTTCTGCTAGAAATAAATTTAAGCAGACCTTTGAAACTGTTGAAACATCTGTCACAAAAGCATTAAACAAAATCTCTGTTCTCAGAGAGGTACAACTGACAGATGCTCCTCCTGCCAACAGGTATCCAAGAGGACATGGAAAACCGTTGTATCAAAAGATTCCTATGAGCTATGAAGGTTGCAAAAAACCTTCAAAGCCCAAAGTGAATAGATATCCTCATGGTTACCAACATCTGAATGGAAATGGTTCACAACAGTGGATACAAAGGCAAACTCAAACCATTGACCATTCTCCTAGATTTGAGAGTGGAACATCTGTGAACCAATCCAAAGCCATCCTGGCTTTGGAATCTCATCTAAACTAATTGTTTACTTGTGTACAGGAGCTTCTACTTGCCTTGTAGTTTATGGTATGTAGATAGTGGAGGCTCCAAGCACATGACAGGATGTAGAGCCCTTCTCAAAGACTTCTTGGCTCATGGAGGGGGTGATATATCTTTTGGTAACAATTCAAGGGGAAGGTGTTGGGTTCAGGGTGTGTCCAGGCTGGGAATCTCAAATTTGAAGATGTGAATTTAATTGACAATCTAAAATTCAATCTTCTGAGTCTTTGTCAAATGAGTGATAAAGGATATGGTTCTTCTTTACAAAGAAAACCTATCAAATTGAGGACCAGAGGTTGTTAAAAAGATTGATCAAATTATTGCTGAGAGCAAAGCACTACTTGTTGCTCATAGAAGTGGCAATGTGTATGTGGTTGATATGTTGAAAGATAACCCTATGTCCAATGCATGCCTATTCTCAGTTGCTTCAAGCAAAGAGACAAAGTTATGGCATAGAAGACTAGGGCATACAAATCTGAAGACACTCACCACACTCTCCGAAAATTGTCTTGTCAGAGGTTTACCACATAAGTAATTTACTTGTGAAGAACATTGTGTTTCCTGTTTAAAAGGTAAACAACATAAAAGTTCTTACAAGTCAATTGAAGAGTCCAAAACAACCCAGTGTTTGCAATTACTGCACATGGATTTGTTTAGCCCTGTAAAGATCATGAGCTTAATGAAGTAAAGATTTTGTTTAGTCATAGTTGATGATTTTTCAAGGTTTACATGGACATTCTTTTTACACTCCAAAGATGAAACAACTGGTTATATTGCAAAATTTTGTCAAACAAGTTGAAAAGCAATATGACATTCCTGTAAAAATCTTTAGGAGTGACAACGGGATAAAGTTTAGAAATAAGGAGTTGGATGCCTTCTGTGAGTCAAAAGGGATTGCTAGGCAATTTAGTGTCCCAAGAACTCCAAAACAAAATGGGGTAGTTGAAAGGAAAAATCGAACTCTTGTTGAATCTGCAAGAACCATGCTAGCAGACTCAGGTTTACCCTTGTCATTTTGGGCAGAGGCTTTAAACACTGCTGTTATGTTCATGAACAGAGTTTTGATTAACCTTAGCATCAAAAGACTGCTTATGAACTACTTTACAAAATCAAACCTCTGATCTCATATTTCAAAGTTTTTGGTTGTCCTTGTTTTATTTTGAACTTAAAAGATTCTATCTCAAAGTTTACAGCCAAAGTTGACTATGGTTATTTTCTAGGATACTCAACCACTGCCAAAGCCTACAGAGTTTTTAACTCTAGGATCAAGTGTGTTGAAGAAACTCTGAATGTAAATTCAATGAACTTTCATCTTTAAAAATCCCAGCAAATCCTGCTGAATTGTTTGATCTAGATAAATTTACATTTGAAGATGTGTCTGTCAAAACTAACACTGCAAGTACAACATAGTCATCACCACAAAGGTAAGGATATGATTGCATTCTTCCAAACTTCAAGATAAGTCCTTCAAGTAGAGGAGCAGATGTTAGTAACAATGGTGAAAGCTCTGTTGGTTCAACACTGATTAACTCTCAATCCTCTGCTAGCTTTCAAAACCAAATCATTGTTGATGAAAATCCATCAAATTTGGATAAAAATCAACAAAACTCTACTACCATACCACCCATACCACCACCTCCATTCCAATCAGAGGCTGGACCATTAAATTTACCAACAGAGGTTAGCTCAGATGATACACATTTGCAAGCTTCACCTCAAAATGCAATTGCCCCATATCAAGGTGATTTGATTTTCCTCAAAAGCCATCCATTGGATCAAGTTATTGGCAAAATAAATGACAGAGTGATCACAAGAAGCCAATCCCAAAACATTTGCCTCTTTGCTGGTTTTCTATCCACTCATCCAACCTGTAAAGTATCAAGAAGCACTGAAAGACAACAGTTGGGTAGAAGCTATGCAAAGAGGGGCTCCTTAAGTTTAAAAGAAAACAAGTTTGGGAACTTGTACCACTACCTAAGGATGTAAGTCCAATTGGCACAACGTGGGTCTTCAAGAACAAAACAGATGAAAGGGGTATTGTTGTCAAGAACAAAGCAAGGCTCGTGGTTCAAGGCTACAGACAAGAAGAAGGCTTTGACTATGATGAAACCTTTGCTCCTGTAGCAAGGTTAGAAGCCATCAGACTGTTCTTAGCTTTTGCTGCTAACCACAACATCAAAGTGTTTCAAATGGACATCAAAAGTGCATTCCTGTATGGAAAGATCAAGGAAGAAGTGTATGTATTCCAACTTTCTGGATCTGAAGATCCATTTCATCCTGATCATGTGAACAGGTTAAACAAAGCACTCTATGGTCTAAAACAAGCACCAAGAGCCTGGTATGAAACTCTATCCACTCTTCTCTTATCCATAGGTTTTTCAAGAGGTAAAATTGATAAAACCTTGTTTTTAAAATGGAAAGGAAAAGATTTGATGCTTGTCCAAATTTATGTGGATGACATCATTTTTGGATCCACATGCACTGCCATGTGTAAAGAGTTCAGAAAACTCATGGCAGCAGAGTTTGTAATGAGTGCAATGGGTGAGTTGCAATGTTTCCTTGGTTTACAAGTCAAACAAATGCACAATGGCACTTTCATCCATCAAAATAAGTATGTCAAAGAACTGCTTAAAAAGTTTGATATGGATGATTGTAAACCTTGCAGCACACCATGGATACTTCAAAGCTCGTCACTATTCTTGGTAAAGATGACTTGGTTGATCAAACATTTTATAGAAGTATGATTAGGTCTTTATTGTACCTAACTGCTTTTAGGCCAGACATTATGTTTGCAACATTTGTTTGTGCCAGATCCCAGTCACAACCTAGAAAGTCTGATCTTATTGCTGTCAAAAGGATATTCAGGTAGATAAAAGGTGCTCCCACACTTGGTATCTGGTATCCTGCTAATGGAAATATGTAGCTTTCAGGTTACTCAGATAGTGATTTTGCTGGATGCAAGACAACAAGGAAGTCCACATCAGGAGGTGTCCAATTCCTAGGTGATTGGCTAGTGTCTTGGCAAAGTAAAAAGCAAGTTGCAGTTTCCACATCCACTGCTGAGGCAAAATACATTGCTGCTGTAAGTTGCACTGCACAAATCCTGTGGCTTCAAAATCAACTTTTGGATTTTGGTTTCATTGCTTTAAAAACTCCTCTCAAAATTGATAGTCAAGCAGCAGAAAATATCATAAAAAATCCAGTTTCTCATTCCACAACAAAACACATTGACATCAGACATCACTTTGTGAGGGATTGCTATGAAAAAGGTTTGATTTCCTTACAACATGTCCATGCTAAGGATTAGCTAGCAGATGTGCTAACAAAAGCATTGGATACATCTACTTTTGAAAGCTTGATCTCTAGGATTAGAATGCTAAACATGGATTAAAAACAGGTTTGTAGTGATCCACGTGTAAATAGCATAAAATGTTTTCAGAAAATAAAATTTCTTCCTTAAAAATAGTTTAAGATTGATTTTTTCAATAAATCCTTAAAGTCTGTTTCAAACCACTGATAACATTAAAACACTGATCGTTTAGGAAAGTCCATCCACTGTCAAAGTGTATCCTCTGATAGTGTCAACACACTGTTCACATCCACTGCCCATATTCTCAACAGTGTTTGTCAAAACAACTGTCCTCCATTGTCAATCAGAGGTTACTCGTGGGCAGACGTTATTCATCAGTTGTTTGCATCAGATGACACGTCGTCATCACTTTTTCAAAACCCTATAAAAACCTTGTTTTATCCAGAGCAGAGGTTCACTTTTCCCTCTCAAATTCAAAACCTTCCAATCATTTTTTTCTCTAAATCATGGCACCCAAAGCTAAATCAAAATCGAAATCCAAGCTAGAACCACTACCATTTACCCTCATCATCAAAACTCCTCATAACTACACAACAATTCTTGAGGCAATCGATTCAAATACAAGATATCATTCAATGATAAAAATCTTGAAATAATCGAAATTTTTGCATATGTTAACCGTCAAGCTCCTATCTATCGAGAAGTATAATGGCAGTTCTGGGCAAATGCAAAGGTTCATTCACAAAAGGATGTTCCTTATGCAATCACATCAAAGGCGGGCAAAACACTGATGCAAATTACCCCCTCAATCAATTTCTCAAGTTTTCAAATTAGATTATATGGCACATCCTGTGTCATTCTCTACAAATGAGATGCATTAAGAACTTTTGGAAAGGGGTTACATTGGCCAACTCAAAGGTATGACAATCTTCCAAAAAGGGCCCTCTGGAAGATAACATTGCAAAACAAAGAGCTTTTCAGATGCATCCACGTTTCTTGAGTGTTTATTTTCAAAGTCAGTTACCTGATAATGATGCTAAACAAGGCGCTGTTACAAATCCAAGCGGGCTAACTCATGAAACTTTTACAAGAATAACAAATCAGGAAAAAATTTTCAAAACAAAAGTAGAGGAGGCTGAGCAAGCTTTACCAGAACAAAATGTTCAATCTCAACCTCCTGCTACAGAGTCCACTGCTCCTGGTGATCAGGGTTTCGAAACCACTGCCCTGAAACCCACACCAGCAATTACTAAAAAGAAACCAAGAAAAATTTCCAGAAAACCCACCAAACCCAAAAAGGGGCCTCTGGAAGATGACAATCTTCAAACCCAATTTCCCAGCTGAGATGAGATTTTTCTTCCACACTCTTTTAACATGTCTCTCAGCAAAGACCACAACTTTTAATGAAATACCATTGAACATTCAATATCTGGGCTATGCCATTTTAATTGGTTCAGATTTAAACTTTTCTCAGATATTGTTCAATGATCTTGTGGCAAATTTTAATAACATTGCAAAACAAAGAGCTTTTCAGATGCATCCATGTTTCTTGAGTGTTTATTTTCAAAGTTAGTTACCTGATAATGATGCTAAACAAGGCGCTGTTACAAATCCAAGCGGACTAACTCATGAAACTTTTACAAGAATAACAAATCAGGAAAAAAATTTCAAAACAAAAGTAGAGGAGGCTGAGCAAGCTTTACCAGAACAAAATGTTCAATCTCAACCTCCTGCTACTGAGTCCACTGCTCCTGGTGATCAGGGTTTTGAAACCACTGCCCTGAAACCCACACCAGCAATTACTAAAAAGAAACCAAGAAAAATTTCCAGAAAACCCACCAAACCCAAAAAGGGCCCTCTGGAAGATGAGATCCCTTAACCCAGTGATATCACAAAAATCACTTGAAAACACTGCTGCTACTTCTTCACAGCAGATGTTAGGATCTCAACCTAGCTTTGAAACTCCTCCTTCTTCCTCATGAAAGGAAAAGGTTGTAAACACAGGGACAGCAAATTATGAAGCCCTGGATCCACTTGGTTCCATCTTCCATAGCCCTCTCCCAGGGCAATGTCTCTTTCTGCACCACAACCATCACCAACAAAATCACTCCCACAAACAATCTTGCCTTTCCTGAATGCAATTAATCTAGGACAGACATTAACCAGTTCTTCTGAACAACCTATCAATGAGAATATACTCCAACAAGTGACTGGGTCTGATTCTATACTCATTGCTAGCCCATCAGCATTTGAAGAGGATACATCCCTTGGGTTACATGTAACCCTTGGTGATATCACAAGACACATACATGCAACACCATTTTTAGACAGGTACAACCTAAGACTCTTTTGAGCACACATGAGGCTACCAAGGTAACCTCTGATCCAGTGGGAAGTCCCCAGTTCCAAGACCAATGGGCATCTATGTTTGAAACAGGGGTTGAGACTCTTATTCATGATAACATAGATAAAACTATCATTTATGGTAGGAGTTCAGATGATCCTATTAAATTAGGTGATGAGCTAAAATATCAGGATTTGATGGAGAGAGTTACCAAAATAGAAAGCTCTGTTGATGAAATCAAGGATTTGCTGAAACAGTTGATAGCTGCAAAGAGCCAATCCTTTGTCCTATCCACTGATGACCTCATAAAAGCCGTAAACCCTTTGTTTCAACAACAAAAGTATCTTGATGCAAGAACTTAGAAACATGGTTGATGCCAGGTATATGGATACAACTGCAGGTAAAGGCAATCAAGGCTCATCTCCTTCAAACCACTGGTACATCTCCTCCTACAGTGATCTTGGTTAACACTGATAATGGCCAAAAAGGGGGAGATAGCTTTAAAGAAAGAAGTGCTAAAGCTAAATGACAAAGATGCACATCCAACAGTGGTTATCCCTAAGGCAGATGGCTCCAAAACGACTGATGAACAGTAAACATCTTTACATGGGAAAAGAAGAATACAAAGAAAAGGGTAATTGTTGAGAGCAGAGCTTTGGTGGAGAAAAAGGTAGCCATGTAAAAAGAAAAAGAAAATGTTGGGCCCTCAACAAAGAAGATGCCTCCTGTTAGAAAAATAAGGCAATAAACATCGAATCCATCCCTTCTAAGACAGTTGTTATCCCAACCATATCCTCTGCTCCCTCAAAAACATTTACACCTATTTCTTCAAAAGCAGTTGATGCACCAATCTCAACAGATGTTACAGCACATGTTGTGTCAACATCTGTAGACACAGCAGAGGTTAGAACAAATGTTAATTCAACCACTGCTATGGTCATAATTTCCACTTCCACCACATCTTTACCCCCGTCCACAAATATTTCACAACCACAATCACCAAGCTCTGCTTCAAAAGGAGAAAAACCACAAATGTTGTATTTGATGACAAGATCATACCATCTCCTATACCTATGTCTTCAAAACTTGTGTCCACCACAGCAGTTGTCAAACCTCCTTCTTCTCAAATTTCTATAAAGCCACTTGGTGCTTAATTTCCTCTGGAATTACAAGCTCTCAAGCTAGAAATCAAATCCTTCTTTGCAGAAGAAGATCCAGATAAAAGGGAATTTCCATCCCTAAAAGGTTATCCAATCCTAGAAATTTAGAAGAATACAAGCAGCTTAAAGTCAAAGAAGCTGAGGATATCACAAGAAGGGATACCAGGGAAACTCTGACAGAGTAATTCAAAATTACTGGCAATATCTCTTGAGCAAAGTTAGAAGAATAGAAGATTATTCAAGAGATATGAGCAAATTTCTGTCAGAGAGAGAAGACAAAATCTTAAAGAAGATTACAGTAATCACATCATGGAAACCAAGTTGTATAAGGCTACAAGGGCACAATTCAAAGATTGGTCTATGAGAGAGTTGGAAGAGGAAATACAAAGAATGCAAGAAATGTTGAAGGATCCTCTCAAAAAGCCAACTCCTCCAGACTGGAACAAATACAAGAAATTTCCTGAAAAGAACTTAAAGTTAAGAATAATGAAGGAAGAACTGATTGTTGCTAATTATGGGTCGAAGAATTAGATCATGAGGTGGACAGAGGTCAATGTAATTGATATATATAGATCACTTGAAAAGAGAAGAAAAACCGATCCATCATTGCCTAAGAAGCTTTAGTATCCAACAGAGAATACAGATCAACAGCCTGAACACTCTTCAAAACCAAATGAAAAATATGTTGTATCTATTTATAGCCTTAAATCAAAGAAAAAGGCAAATGGATATGGTAGAAAAAGATAAGAGAGTGTATGGGACATAAAGGAAGGCATCTAGAATATGATCGACTTCCATACTGACAGTTAAAAGCTTACCGAAGATCTGTCTCTTATGGCACAACAAACAATCATTCCTACCTCAACAATAACTTTCCATCCTAGAAAGCCTTCCGACCAAAAATTCTAAAGTGGAAAGTTGATAAAAACTCCCACGAATTGCCCCTGCTCAAGTCGGATGGCACAGCTACCAAGATCAATATGGATGGTGCATATGAGCTGTGTGTAGAAGACCTCCAAGAACTCTTAGATCTGGTGCTGGAAAAGGATGATGATGATGAGGAATCTCTGAACTTCGAATTGCAATTTAAAGGACAAATCAGAGATCTCCTTTTGAGGAATAAAGACCAGAATAAAAGGTATTTTTGGGATCATCTGTTCCTAGGGGGAAATTGTTGGGATTAACATGTACAAAGGAACAGATGATATAAAGCCAAAATACTCTATCAGAGGATTGGTCCTGCTAACAACACTTAGAACCGCTGACTGTCTAAACTCTGCCTTCAAAGTCTGATACATGCAAACATCTGCCTACACAAAAGCCAAAGGTCTGACAGACGAAAGGAAGCAGTGCTTAGCCATCAGAGTTTAGTTTATTTGTTTTAATTTCAATGTAACAGTGCTTTTGTACTAACAGATGTTAGGGATCAATGTTTCTAGTTAGTTAGGTTATTGTTAGATGTCACTATCAACCCTGACGTCATCAAAGATGCTCAGTGGTTAGATAGTTAGTATAAACTAGTGTCAATGTAAAAGTTATTCTTGTCTTCTTAAAAAGATCTTTACACTAATCATCTTCTTCTATTTTACTGTACTATCAAGCTTTATAATAGGCTGAGGGGGAGTTTGTGAATCACATGCAAAGTTTACATACTTGAAAGCATGATGATGATGAAAACAAACGACCTTTACTTGTAAAAAAGTTTTCAGTTTATTCCGATGCATTTACTTTGATTTTTAATCATATTCTCATTCTTCAAAACAAAAACTACAAGTAAATCAAACTTAGATCCTAACATCACCTCTTAGTTTATTTATTATTTGACATTATTTTAGGTTTTTTAAATTAATTATAAAAGAAAGGTTTACATGATTTTAATAAGGATTAAATAAGAGAAAAAAAAAACATTTTCATTCATTGATAAAGTGTACCTTACATATTAAAAGTTGTCTTGAAGTCTTAATTTTTTTTGTGAAATTACAATGAAGGACAAAGAGATCCTTTTTTATAATAATATATATATTATAAATTTATAAAAAAACATTAGAAAGTAATATTTTCTACAAACTCAGATGGAAATGCTAAATCAAAGTATTTGATATATGTCTTTTCAAAAATGCACCGGAAGTTTGCGATGTTTTTCCTACGCACTTTTCATTGTCACTATTTTTGTCGTTATGTTGTCGTTAAATTTACGAGTCATTTTGTTCATGGAATATAAAGAAATTAAAATTAAACTTCTGTTTTGCTCCCTGTGGTTTGGTCATTTTGATGATTTTGCATCAATCCTTTAAAAATAGCCAGTTTACTCCCTGATCTATGAAGCCCTTCATGATTTCACTCCCCGCCTCTAACTCCATCCAAATTGTTTGTTAACTGAAAAGGTATTTGGTAACATCAAATATAAAACTAAGGGTATATTAATAAAACTACAAATAAAAGATTATATTATATATAATAATAAAATATAACAAAATCATCATCATCTCTATTCTCTCTCTCTCTCTACCCTCTCTACACTCTCTCTTCTCTCTCTTCTCTCTCAACTCTACCCAGCCCCAGTCATCAGTGTGGAAATAGGGATTTAAAGACATAAAATGGAAAAACGAGTCTGCCATTAGTATCAACCCTCCTCAACCTCAATTTCATTCTCAAATTCATGTTTTCAAAACTTCAAATTTGAACCTGTATTGTCGTTTCCGTTCGCCGCTCAGGAATTTTTAGGAGTTTGTGTCGTGTTAAAGTCCGCCATTGCAGCAATCAGAGCTTTTAGCTTCAGGTTTCTATCGTTTTATAAAACAATTTCTGTATTTGTATTATGGAGGATTCTAGAGGCTTTTGACGTATGATTTTGGTTTGAAATTGGTTGTGATGTGGAAATTGCGAGTCTTTGTGTTTTTTGAATTTGTATTGGTGAATTGAGTCAATGGAAGTATGTTTTTTTAAGGAATTTGTTAGGGTTTTAGGGCTCAGTTGTGCGAATTTAGGTGTAATTTTCCTGAATTTGAAGAACTCTGGTTTTTGTTGTTCAGTTGTTTGTAGGTTTTGAAGAAATGTGTGTAATTTAGGTTTTTTTTTTTCAAGGTGTGTTTGATGGTGGTGGGTGGTCTCCAGCGTGATGATGGGGCTGGGTAGGGTTGAGAGAGTGCAGAGAGGGTAGAGAAAGAGAAGAGATGATGGTTCTGTTATATTTTATTATTATATATAACATAATTGTTGGTGCATAATATCTATGTCTTAGTCTAGTATCGAGTCTGTATAGCATAGAGTTGGATAGGCTAGCAAAACAATGTATTTATGGGGTTTAAGGACAAGTTCGCTAGAGATGTACATGTAAAGGGCATGTTCGGCCGAACTTGCATCCGAACTTGTGGCCTCCTAAGAGAGAACTTGTACTAGTATATAAACCAAGCTAGCCCCTCTCATTTGTAACTTTTGGCATTGTAGAGGCGAAGCTCTGTCAGTCTGTAATCTGAACGTTTAATCAATGAAACTGACGATTAACTGATTAATTCTTGTCTATTGGTAACACGACGTAATATTTCCGCTATTATGGTCGTTAGATATGAAATTTAAGTTCCTAAGCATCGAGGATCGGTCCTACAAGTGGTATAAGAGCTAGAACAGCCTGATTTCAAGACAAAACACTTTATTTCTACTCCATTATTCTTTTTCTTTAACTTTTGATCACAAAATGAAGAATTCATGGTCAAAATATTTTGAATTTTGAATATATCATGTAAAATACAACAAAGATAAACCCTTGAAAGATTGGAGACCAAATTCAACCAAATTCATGTCGAAATTTTGAAAAAACCATGTTTTGTCAAAACCCTAAAAACGAACTTGTTATACATGTTCGGCCGAACATAGCTTAAAATATCACTTTTCTAGTGACGTTGAAGCAAGTTCGCCCGAACTTGGGCAGTTTTTGAGGAGAAATTAATCAAGTTCGCTCGAAGATACTGAATTTTTCTTTAATTTACATCAAGTTCGACCGAACTTGTGTAAAAACAAGAAGATTTTAAGTAAGTTCGCCCGAACTTGCTTGAATTTTATCAAAGTTCTTTGGAACAAGTTCGCTCGAAGATCTGTATAAGTTCGACCGAAGATAAACGAAATTTTTAAAAGTAAACCTAACAAGTTCGACCGAACTTGTTAGAAAATTCAAGAATTCTTCAATTATCACTACAAGTTCGACCGAACTTGAAGTAGGACTAACTGTTTTCAAAGTTTTTGAAAAAATTTTCAGCGTACACGTTTCGTGATTCACAATGGAAGATCAACTAAGAGCTTATATGTCCGGAGCTAGTTCGTCAAATGCCAACGTGATCAATCAAGTCAATCTTGATAACAAAATGGGAACGACCGTCATAACCGCCCAAGCTGATGAGCATGGATGAATACGAAGCATGGAAAGAGAAATTTACCTACTGGGTTCAAGCCATGCACTTTGCTGGCTGGGTGTCAATCGAAAGAGGCTACACTATTCCGGTAGATGAACATCAACAAGTTCTTGAGAAGTACAATTACTCAAACAGCTCAGAGACATGAATACATTGCAGAGAAAAAGATGATCAGTCTCATCCAGCAGTCTGTCAAAGAAGATATTCTGATTCTGTTACCAGAGTATACTACTGCAAGAGAGCTTTGGTTGTCTTTACAGAAGAAATATCAAGGCAGTGCCGAAATGATCAAAAGCAAGAAGGCTCTCATTCTGAAAGAGTTCGATATTTTCAGCATGCTAAAGAATGAGACCATTAAGCAAATGATTGACGTTTCTGTCACCTCAAAGTGCAAATGCGAAGACACGGCCTTGAGAAGACGGAACAAGAATACATCGACAAACTTGCTGACGCACTACCAGAGGGTGAATGGTCAACTTATTTAATGGTTTTGAAGAATAGTGATAAATGGGAATCCTTCAAGTTGTCAACCTTCATCGATAAACTTGAAGGTCACGAAATGGAGCTTCTAAAGATAGCGAAGTCAAAAAACGCTAATGTAGTTCAAGACATTGGTTTGTACTACAAAACCGGAATGCAAGACAACATTTCGAGTCCAAAAATTGGAACTGCTTTAAGTGCAAACATGAATGCTTCTCCATAGAACCAGAATCATTCACAGCCTCAGTATGATCAAAGTCTACAAAGTTCTTACTCAAGTACTGGTTCAAATTCAACATTCCAAAGTCAAGCAAATCAGAACCAATAACAAACTTCTGATCCGAATGTTTACAAGTGCAACATCGCAGTGAATTTGAACAATGTTGTTTCAGAAGAAGTTACAAAACAACATATGTTACTACTCGCTACCGTTCTAGAGTCTTATGAATGTCTTGTTACCGGTAAAATCGGAAATCCGAGATGACCGCAGAAGATTATGACCAGGTAGATGAGGAAGAGCTTGAACTAATGGACATGAAATGGTCCTCAGCTTCGATCATCAGGAGAGTGACAAAGTTTGTAGCACACACAGGCCGTGACATAGGAAACTCCAGCAACAAATTGGGTTTTGACAAATCCAAAGTCACATGCTTTAAATGTCGACAGAAGGGACATTTTAAAAGAGAGTGCAAGAACACTGAAGCAACCGGAAATCAAAGTCCTTTTGGAGGAGGGAATGAATATTACAAGAAGGCACTTCAATATAAACCGTTCCCAAAGAAAACTCTTAGGTCCAAGAAAAGCCAACAGTAGTACCACGGAGAAAGCCATGGTTGCATCCACAGAAGATGACGGTTTGATTGGAATTCTTATATTGGCAAAAAAACCGGAGTTGCGTTGATGGAAGAGATAGTTGAAGATAATTCTGCAGAGGATGCAGCGGCAACATCTGAAGCAGCAGCTTTCGAACAAGCTATTCTGGAACAATACTTGCATCAACAGTAGGAAGAAGAGGAATATATCCATATGTAGAGACAAGGAATTTTATCTTCTAATTCTTGTGATAGTTTTGCAGGTCACTTTGATGGAAACAAGAAAGAACAAGTGGTTGAGGAGAAAAAGATTGATGAAGTGATTGTTGATATCACTCAAGAAACAAAAGTCGAAGACCTCAAGGACATGGCAGATAAAGCTTTAATGGCGAATCTAACCAAGGTAGGTCCAGAGGTAAAGATTATTGAGAAAGAAATTGTCAAAGTACAAGTTGTAGAGGTTGAGAAACCTTGTACAAAATGTACTAAACCTTGTGTCGAATGTGCCGAAAAGTCAAAGATCATCGCTGAAAACAATGTACATAACGATTTTTTTAAAATATGATTATTGCACAATGAAAGAAGCGTATGACAAAATCGAAAAATGATTACGGCAGACTCGACAGAAATAACACCGAACAACATGATAATATAAGAATGTTGAGTGGTACAGTAATGGATAAACAAAGAGCAATTAACATTTATATCAACACCATTGCTGAAATCAAACAACAACTTCAAGATATGACAACTGAAACTGAAAGAGTTCGACAATTGTTAAGAAGTTATACCACTAACGCGTATGTTATCGATCACATTCTTCCAACAATCTCGTCGAAGAAAAACCTAAAAAGAAAGCGGCAAAGAATATAGCAATGTTGCTCCACCCCTTTGCGAAAAATACAGTGTTAAATCTGCAGACGGGATGGACGAGGCACTCAATGTTGAATTACTTTCTGAAAAGAAAACGAGTTGCCAGAGAGCATTGATATAGTCTATGCTAAATCTGATGATGATAACAACGTTGTGGTTAACAAAGTGATTGAAAATGTTTTAAGTGATTCTGATGACGGCAGCTTCAAAAGCGCCAACTCGAGTTCAAAGAATTCTGATTCACAATCTGAAAATGACGATAAATCGTCAGAGAATGGTCTAAGTGATGATCCTAATATTGTAATGTACAAAATTAAGGATTCGGATAGACTATACTTTGATGATAGTTTCCGATTCAGAATGTGAAGGAAGAATTGTTAGACAAATTCTTTAAACTCGTGGAAATCAGAGGAATTGTTAATAAATGAACAAAAATTCTATTCCAAGCCTAAAAGAAACATCTACCGAAGGAACGGTGGTGATCATCTGGAAAACCGGAGAGCATGGTTGGGTCTAGAAGAATCAGATGAACCAGTAAAGAAAGTGTTACCATTTCAAGAATATAAAAACAAAAACATGAATTTTGTATATGGGACAAACACGATTCACGGAGAGAGTTTGATTGGTAAGCAATCAAATGATGAGTTTAAAAAGGAGAAAGAAATTCGAGATAAAGCCAAGGTTACAAGTGGTGCCAAAACCTCAAGTAGTGTTAAACCACAAATTAAAGGACATCCACTTGATAATCGAACATGTTTCAAGTGCAATGAAATTGGTCATGTGGCACGATATTGTCCGAAATCAAATCCGGCTTAGCCTCGAAAAAGAGAAACAAATGTTGTTAAACCAAGGCAGCCAGTGCTTGTAAAACCTGTAAAGATTTTGAAACGAAATGAATCAAAACTAGAAGTTAAACCAAAGTCTGAAAAGATTTTTGAAAATTCCATTTTCGAAAAAAGGTGAAACTTCTAAGTTTAATGAAAACAAGTTTTACATCAAAAAGGCTAATATCAAATCTCAAACCTGGATTGCCAAGAAAAAGTCAACAACATCTGGTGTTGTGAAGTCTGAGCTAGTAAAGACTGACAACACAAAAAAGTCAAAGTCTGAAATCACTACGTCTGAGCAGGTAAAGACTAGTGAGAATATGAAAGAAATTAAAAACGATAATGTCAAATCTGTAAAAGATAAGAAAAAAGTGATATTTTCAAACATTAACATTGTTGAAACAGATGATGAATTTGATTTTGATGATGTTGATGAGTTTGAATATGCTTTTGTTGATGGTTATCCTGTAAAACCCAAGACCAAGAAGGCTTGGGTACAGCTTTTCACCTAATTTCTGAATTTTGCAGGGGCTCCAAAGATCCGTACTTTCAAAGTGGATTTTGGATAGTGGAGCATCCAGGCACATGACAGGAATGAAGGCATTACTATTCGACATTAAAGCTATCAATGGATGGATATGTTGGATTTGCAGGAAATCAAGGAGGAAGGATAGTCGCCGAGGGAAAACTCTCCAATGGCGTAGTTTCATTTGATCGCGTGAACTATATTGCATAACTTGAGAACAATCTTCTGAGTATATCGCAGATTTGTGACAAGAAATTTACAGTTCATTTCAATGATAAAGAGTGTATTATCTTGAAGCCGGGATTCAAAATTTCCCGATGAGTGGATTCTAATGCGAGCACCACGAGAGAATGATTTATATGTTCTTGATATGGGTGTTGCTACCACTTCATCACAATCAGCACAATGTTTTGTATCAAAGGCTACTGAAAAAGATTCTATTCTTTGGCATCGTAAGATGGGGCATATTCATTTGCGAAAAATGAATATCTTGATTCATAATGATCTTGTAGAAGGCGTAAATCTTCGAAGTTTTCAGATGTCTGATCATTGCTTGGAATGCAAGAAGGGAAAGCAGATCAAGAAATCTCATCCGAAGAAAATTCTAAACTCAATCAAGTTGCCTTTAGAACGTCTCCACATGGATTTATTTGGTCCTGTAAATGTTCGAAGCATCTCAGGAGACTTATATTGCTTGGTCGTGACAGATGACTATTCGAGATATTCGTGGGTATTCTTTCAAGAATCAAAAGACGAAACGTTCGAGAACTTGGTTATTCTATTCAAGAAACTTGAGAACATGTATCATATGCTAGTCCGACGCATTAGAAGTGACAACGGCACAGAGTTTAAGAATAACAAAATGAAAGAATTCTGCAACGCAAAAGGGATTTTGCACGAGTTTAGTGCTCCCTATACTCCACAACAAAACGGAGTTGCTGAACGGAAGAACCGAACTTTGATTGAAACTGCGAGAACCATGCTTGCAGATTCTAAACTTCCAATCAGCTTCTGGAGTGAAGCAGTTGCTGCGGATTGCTACACGCTAAACAGGGTTCTTACTGTCAAACCAACAAAGAAAATATGTTCTGAGATGACAAACCGACGGAAGCCAAATTTGAAGTTTTTAGAACCATTCGTGCACCTTGTATCGTAATAGACCAAGATGGCAAATTCGGAGCTAAATCTCTCGAAGGTTTCTTTGTCGGATATGCGAGTCTGTTGAGAAGAGTATATGTTCCTTCATTAAGAAAGGTTATTGAAGCACAGCACGTGGATTGTTTCAATTACACGGTCCTATTCAAAGAAAAGGTGACGCGTGGCTGTTTAATTATCAAGACCTTTGGAAGTCATTTGACTTGCCCAATGAACCAACTGATGAAGAAGTTGCAGCGTTATATTATCTTCACCAGTCAGCGAATCAAGAGCAAATTGTTCGACCAATTGTGTTAATCAACCCACGTTGGATCCATCTTCTTCTGGCGCAAGTTCAAACGATAGTGGTGTTCCGGCTGAAAATGTTTCTGAAACATTATCAACACCTGCTAATCTTCCAACGAATGCCTCTACTGAACCAGTGAATGTAACAACGGAGCCCAGTATGCCTTAGAATCAAGATTCTGATTCAGATGAAGCACCAACATTTGATGCTGATGGGGAATCATCTTCTTCAGATGAAGAAGTG
Organism: Scalesia atractyloides; assembly: GCA_947069175.1. Classification (NCBI taxonomy): domain Eukaryota; kingdom Viridiplantae; phylum Streptophyta; class Magnoliopsida; order Asterales; family Asteraceae; genus Scalesia; species Scalesia atractyloides. The sequence goes on along the minus strand of CAMTDV010000021.1, from coordinate 19,612,805 downwards.
GAGCAGATAACAAGTCTTCTTAATCAATCTGCCCGTCCCGGACAACAGAAATGAATCTTCATCAAGCTCTCCAAACATTGAATTGGTTATTGATCTCAACATCATAAATCAGCATAACTCAGTAGATGTTCCAAGTGAAGAATTGTCACGATCATATTCCTATCATCCGTCAACAAATATTATCGGAGAACTTCAAACAGGTGTTAGAACTCGAGGGAAAATTAATAAAGCACTCAGTGGTTTCTACACACGTGTTGCTACAACCCAGAACTATTGTTTCCATTCATGCTTCATCTCTCAGATTGAGCCTAAGACAATTAATGAAGCTTTAGCAGATGAAAACTGGGTACAAGCAATACAAGAAGAATTATTGCAGTTTGAGAAGTTGGGTGTGTGGAAGCTTGAAGACTTACCAGAAAATCAGAAAGCAATTGATACAAAATGGGTCTTTAAGTGTAAACGTGATGATAGAGGAGTTATTGTTCGTAACAAAGCTAGGCTTGTTGTCAAGGGATTTCACCAGCAGGAAGGGATAGACTACACGGAAGTCTATGCACCAGTGGCTCTATTGGAATCTATTCGAATATTTCTAGCTTTTGCATCATGGAAAGGATTTAAGGTCTATCAATTGGATGTCAAATTGGCTTTTCTATATGGAAAATTACGCGAGAAGGTGTACGTTGGACAACCACCGGGGTTTGTCGATCCACTTAACAAGAAGAAAGCATACCTACTGGATAAAGCACTTTATGGTCTACACCAAGCCCCGAGAGCTTGGTATGAGACGTTGTCGCAACATCTCGTCAGAAACGGCTTTATCAGAGGAACTGTGGATAGTACTCTTTTCACCAGAGAAGTTGATGGCCATCTGATTATTGTTCAAATCTACGTTGATGACATCATCTTTGGATCTACAAACGATAGTCTCTGCAAAGAGTTTGAGGGAATCATGAAAAAGAAATTCGAAATGTCCTCGATGGGCGAGATGAAGTTCTTTCTTGGTTTGCAAGTAGATGAGCTTCCGGATGGTATTTTCATTCATCAGACTAAGTATGTTCACGACATCTTGAGGAAGTTTGGAATGGAAAGCTTGAAGTCACTATCTACGCCTCTTGCCCTCAATCACGGCATTTGTGTTGACGAGACTGGAGCCAAATTTGACGAGACTTTATACAGATCGATGATTGGATCACTGATGTATCTGACGGCCTCGCGCCCAGATATTATGTATCCAACCTGCCTATGCGCCAGATATCAGTCAAGCCCGAGGATCTTACACATGCAGATCGTGAAGCGTATCTTCAAATATCTGAAAGGATGCCCAAGCACCGGGTTGTGGTACCCGAAGAACGACAATTTCGACCTCACAGGCTATGCTGATTCCGATTTTGGTGTAGATAAGTTGAATTCTAAATCAACTACAACGGGATGCCAGTTCTTCGGAACTAGAATGGTAACCTGGCATTGTAAGAAACAGACTACGGTCGCTCTCTCTACTTGTGAAGCTGAGTATATCTCGGCCTCCAGTTGTTGTTCACAGAGTCTGTGGATACAACAACAGATGAGAGACTATGGTCTGCAATTTCTAGACACTCCGCTGTATGTTGATAACAAGGCAGCCATCGATATAACTAAAAATCCGGTTCATCACTCACACACAAAACACATTGAATTCGTTACCACTTCATCCGTGACTGCTACGAGAAGAAGTTGGTACGAATAGAAGAAATCCACACCGACGAACAAAAGGCTGATTTTTATACCAAAACATTTTACGATTTAAATACTTACTGAGAATTAATGGTATGAAAAACTTGCTTACAGGTGCGGACGCTGAGGTTGAATACGGATCGGACGACGAGTTCGCGTGATCCTCATTGGTTTGTAAATATTTCTAGCTTAGAATTTTATTAAAAACTAAAATCCAAAAAGGTGTTTTTGATTTTAGGGGGAGAAATGTTAGCGAAAATACAAAAACATTCAAAATATTTTAAAATCCAAAAACATTAAAAAAAGTAAAAAAAAATTCAGTGTCATTAAAGGAAATGATAGTACATCAATGGACTATCACAGTATGCTAAGGAAATGTAAAGTTTAAAAGTGATAAAGGAGTCTTACTGTGGATGTGTCGATAGGCTTAACACGTTCAGTAAACTGTTTTCGAGATATAAACTAAATTTTACAACTGCTTAATCTTGTGGATTAACACATCTTGGATATATGGACTTAGTAATTCGAAATTTCGTTTGAAAGATTGCCTGATTCTGAGATACGAGGTCTTTATATATAGTTAATATCTGGGGTATTATACAAGTTCTTCTTATTTTGCGGAAGCAATGGCCTAGAACTTCTATATACTTTCGCTTTAAATCCCCAAATTGCATGCAATATTGAAAAGTATCGAAAGATATAATCATATGCAAGCTGAAAAGATTCCTTAAGTGGAACACACCTTAAAGACGAGCCTTCATCTCTTTGTCTGTACGGTAGTACTAACCTGAGCTCTCAAGGTCTCGCACAACCCAGATACAGATCGGACCATAGATAAGTCAAGTTCCATAAGTTCTACCTTAACATATCTTGAAAAAGTTGAGAAATGTGGTAAAGTTTAAGTGGATAAATATATCGACAATCTAGGTAAACAAGTTTAAAACTTAAAGTCATTTAAAGGTCAACGGTCCTAGTGATATGTCTCAATCAACTGATATGATCCTTAGACACGAATTCACAAAAATATGTATGTAAATATGTTTGTACATAGTTTACATTGCTTATTTCATTGTATTTCAGCTTTTCATATTAAAATCAAAAAGATTTTTGGTGTGTTTTAGCATAAACTTTCAAAAATACAAAAATATTTTATTTCTACATTGTTTTCAGCAAACCAATGGTGGAGAACAGATCTTCGAGTCTGGTAAGGTGCTAGAACTGGTGGGAATCTCTTTGACAACGGGCTGGGAGCTAATTTGTTAATTTGAAAAGTCAAAACGATGAAAAGATCATTAATTTGAAACTTTGATTTTGAAAATATCAACAGTTTGTTCGTAACGTGTCAAACCGGGGTCATTAACTTGGACTCGGCAGACAAATCGGTTAACCAAGGTCATTAGCTTGGGCTTGGTCAACTGAGTGGATTTTTCATAACTGGTAAAAAGTTGGAAAGTTCAGGGTTAAAAATGGAAATTTGAAAAAGTTTGAAATTTTTGAGGTTTGGCAAGTTCGACGAACTTGCTAAACAATTCATGATTAACAATCAGCAAGTTCGACCGTTGTCCACTTGAAGTTAGTTTTTGGTGATTAGCACACCAATCACTATGGCAGAGGTACTAATTTGAGAATAAACCATGATTGAACTATTAAACAACAAAAATAGATCTAAAACTTAAAATCTGATAGATTTAGGTGTTATTGGACAAAATTGATCATAGTATTTTGATTTACACTTAAAATCGACCGTGAAATTGATTTTGATTGAACTGAAATACATGTTTGCATGTTTGAATTTGGTTGATCTGTTGAAGAAGACGACAAGTTCGGCCGAACTTGTTGTCAAGTTCGACCAGACTTGTCCAAAACACAATGAACCAGAAACATGTTCGACCGAACTTGATTGTTGAAGTGTTTTTGATCCAATCATGTTCGACTGAACTTATGATAACTAAAAGCGATTTGTTTGTATTGTAAGTTCGCCCGAACTTGTTCTTTATTGTGAAACATGTTTCTCATACATGTTCGGTCGAACTTAGGAAAAACTGAATGATAAAAAACTATAAGTTCGCCCGAACTTACTTTAGAAAAAGTTGAACATGTTTGTTACATGTTCGGGCAAACTTGTTAAAATCAGTGTGTTTAACATTAATCAAGTTCGCCCGAACTTAATTAAAGTGTTAGGAAACAAATTTTGTGATTTTTTCTCGAAAAGCGTGCTAATTGTTTTATGTCGTTTTTCATGCACAGGTTCCAGCGCGCGTTATCTCTGTTGAGTTTTCCAAAACTCACAATACATGCATTACGCTTGACAAGTCTATCTGTCCGTCGCTGAAAGAATATGATAGCATTTTGAAGTTTCTTGAAGATATTCATATTCGTCGTGCAATTACCGAGCGCACCGTATCGTATCGATCGCATATTATTCATTTCTGGATGAAAGCGAATCTAAGCGCTGACGAGAAGATGATCTCTTCTATAGTACAGGTTGGTGATGAGATAAAGCCGATCACAGTTACTGAAGGCAATATTCGAAGGATTTTGGAGCTTAAGGATAAAGAAGATGATCCGATTCATCTAGATGAGAAGATGGTTCGCGGATGCTTTTTCCGCATGGGATATAAAGGAAGCATAAACAAGCCAACGCTAAAGAAAGGGGAAGTGCCTAACCCCTACAAGCTTCTGATTCATGCTTTGATTCATACTTTTAGCCATCGCAAAGCCGGTTTGGATGACGTTCATGATTATTTGGCAAGCATGGCAATGGCGCTTATTCTGAAGAAGTCGTTCAACATTTCAAAGTTAGTATTTACTCACATGTCGAAGAACATGGAGGAATCGAGGTTGTGTTTATATCCAATATTTATTCAGATGCTGATCGATGAAAAGTATGCCAACATTACTCGAGATCCGAATGACGTTCTTTATTTAGTTCATCTCGATGAAACCACAGTGAAGAAGCTCATTAAATTCCAGAAGCAAGCTTCAGCTCCTATTGCAAGCCAGTATTCAGAGCAATTAAAGATTCTGATTATGTCTCACCACCTGGAAACAAATGGAGAAAGGATGGTAGTGATGACGAAAAGGATCTTAAAGCCGAGTGGGAGTGGTTTAAAGAATTCAAACCGAAGGCAAGGAGTGAATGGTTTTTGAAAGCTGAAGCTGATAAACCAAAGAAGAAGCGAGCGTCAAAGAAAGCTGAAACTTTGCTTGTTGATGAGGAGGAAACTGAGAATGTTGAGGCAGTGGCTGGATCTAGCGTTGCAGTTGTTAGTGAGAGTCAAGAAACTGTGAAATCGACTCAAGAAGAAGTAATTTCTGCTACGTCTGAAAATGAAGAATCTGATAAAGAGCCTGAAAAGACATAGGCTGAAATAAGAGCAGAAAAAGAAAAGAGATTCGAAGCAGATTTTGATCCGAGCGTAGAAAAAGAATCTGATGAGGAGAGGCCTAAGAAAAAGGCGAAGCGTACAAAGTCTCCTGCTACCGAAGCATCAAAGAAAACTACAGGGTCACCGCATACAAAAGGAAAAAGAAAAGCTAAGAAAGCTTAGAAAGCGGTGAGCAAAAGATAAAAAAGCAAAGTGCAAAGCACAGAAGCCACACAAGAACCTTCTGGTGCTCAGGAGAAAGGAGCAACACAAGAACCTCCTCCACAAGAACCTCCTGTTATCATTCATGCTGAAGCAGAAAGGCAAGGAGTTACACAAGAACCTCCTGTGTCTGAATTTATTGAAGTTCCGATCGCTGAATCGCCGAGTGCTCAACAGACTTCTATTCCTGAAAGTTCTACGCCAAAGAAGTCTACACCGAAAGCTGCAACACCAAAAGATTCAACACCCAAGACACCGAGGGGAAGTATGTTTGGTGATATTCCACATGGTCCTATAAGTCTTGAAGATTTGGATGAATTTTTCCCAGAGACCAATGCTGAAATGTTAGAAAAACGGGTGAAGGTTTTGGAAGATAAAGTTGCGCAGATTGAATTAGAAAAGCCTGGGCTTGTAAAGAAGGTAAATCAAAGTGAAGTCGAAAGAGAAATTCTTGATGATAGAGTGAAGGTGCTTGAAAATGAAAGAGAATATTAAGGCATTGATAGAAAGTCTGCAGGACGCTAATGAAAAACTACAGACAGAGATTGCAGAGTTAAAGAAAATTCAAGCTCTGAATGATCGAAGATTCATCAGATTACAAAAGGTGTTATCCAATAATCTGAATATTGATTTTATCGCTGAATACGATCGACTGGATCGTCAAGAAGCCAAGGAACATGCTGAAAGAGAATTGGCTGAGGGTGGTAAAGGGAAGCAGGTAGAGGGAGAAGCCCCTAAATCTACTACTGAGAAATCTTCTGATGTCCCCGAGAAGTCTACTGAAGATGTTTCAAAAGCTTCTGAGTCTGATATACAAAAGGTTGACGAATCTGTCAAGCCTTCTGATCCTACCATTGTTACTAAAGAAAAAGACAATGAAGAAGCCGAGAAAGAGGATAAGAATGACGAAGAGGAAGAAGGATATGAAGATTGGAATGTTGGAGATGATGATGATGATTTTGATCAGGGTAATGATGATTTTGATCAAGGTGGTACAGGCTTAAAGATCAATGAAGCTAAAATTTCTGACGAATTTGATTTTTCTGATCTGATGAACGATGAATCTAATCGAATGGAAGATAAAAGCCAGAGGGAGTCAGGGAAAAAAGGGCCTTTAGATGATATTGATATGTTAGATGTTGATCGTTTTGCGAAGCCTATGACTGTAGTACCTACGAAACCTTTGATTCTAATGTTGGAACACAATGTTGAAGAAGGTGAGTTTGTACATACTTATTCAAAGGAAGATCTTGCGAGGATGATTGAGGTTGAAGCTGAGAACCTAGATTTGGATTTTGAGGAAGTGATGAATGTTAACGCATTTGAACCTAAAGAGTATCAGTACGAAAGAAGGTTTGAAGCAGATGAATATAATCGAGTGATCGTGGAAGATTGGTCCTCAGATGATGAAACAGAACAGAAAGATAAGTATGTTGGTCAGGATTCAGAAAGTTTTCCTACATTTAAAGAAATGTATAAACAGCTGAATGAAGATATGTTAAAAGATAGAATTTCTGAAGAGCTACGTGAAGGAAAAATTCCTAGGCCAATGACCAAAGAGGAGATAGCTGAAGCGAGAAAGACCTGGTTCAAGGAGATGCCTCGTGAACGTAAGTTTCGACGTCAACTAGCATTCTTCACCAGAGATAAAGATGTTTCTTGGGAGATATATTGAGTTGGGGATGGTTTAAGGAGCTCAACGTATATGCAATCAAAAGAGAGTTTGGAGTGCGGTACTTCAAATATCTTGTTGATTTAAAGACATTGTCGTATTGGGATATGGAAGAGCTAGTGCAAACAGTGAACGTTACTTATCAGATGAAGACAGTTGATCAATTATTGTGGAAGATGATTAAGTACGAAGCTGAAAAAGGTTGGAATCACTGGAAGCCGTTTATTCCGAAACGAAGAATAAAGATTAACAAGGTTACAGGGGAAAGGGACATAACGTTGACTATGAAAAGCCCTAAAGCCATGAGGAATATGCCGCTTATGCCGATTGAACAGAACTTTTATCCTTTATTCAAGTGGTGGCAGAATGATCCAACTACCTGTGAAGCAGTAATTGTTTTAAAGTTTGAAGATCATCTGGATATTTCCAAGGAACAAGTTTAAGTAATGGGTTATCAGGGTATGACAGGTTTATGGAGGATGATAAGGATTCTAGATCCTATGTGGTTGGTAAACTGCTCGAGAGAAGATATAAAATGTCTTTTCTACAGCAAGATTGTTTTTGAAGAAAGAGAAAAGGTACAAGCGATGCAGTATCAGAAAGTTGTCAACATTTGCTATGCACGTAATGTGAATTCAGGAAAAATGTGGCAGACAAAGTGGAGGGATCTGGAAAGAGTTGAATTTTTAAAGGAAGAAACTAGAAGTGAGGCGATCAAAGATAGAATGGAAAAAGCGGTTAGACAAAGTTCGCTCAGAATGGCTAACTTCAAAAGACCACCGCCAACTGATCAGACGCCGGATCCGAAACAAGAGAGACGAAAGAAGCCCTACAAGAACTTCTTTGGTCGGGTACGTTAATGTATATACGAAAATAGAGTTTTGAAGACTGATAAAAGACGAAGACGATATCCAATGGGGAGTCTGTTGGTGCATAATGTCTATGTCTTAGTCTAGTATCGAGTCTGTATAGCATAGAGTTGGATAGGGTAGCAAAACAATGTATTTATAGGGTTTAAGGACAAGTTCGCTAGAGATGTACATGTAAAGGGCATGTTCGGCCGAACTTGCAGTTGCAAGTTCAGGTGAACTTGTGGCCTCCTAAGAGCGAACTTGTACTAGTATATAAACCAAGGTAGCCCCTCTCATTTGTAACTTTGGCATTGTAGAGGCGAAGCTCTGTCAGTCTGTAATCTGAACGTTTAATCAATGAAACTGACGATTAACTGATTAATTCTTGTCTATTGGTAACACGACGTAAGATTTCGCTATTATGGACGTTAGATATCAAATTTAGGTTTCTAAGCATCGAGGATCGGTCCTACAATAATCATTTGTTTGTAGTTTTACTAAGATACCCTTAGTTTTATATTTGAAGATACCATTATAGCCTTTAAGCTAATAAATAATTTGGATGGAGTTAGAGGCGTAGAGTGAAATCATGAAGGGCATCATAGATCAGGGAGTAAACTGACTATTTTTAAATAATTGAGGCAAAACTCTTAAACTGACCAAATCAGAGGGAGCAGAAGTTTACTCTTAAAATTATAATGGAAATTGGAATATAATGGAATTTTTAATTATTCCATTTTGAAGTTGTAAAATGTTTGATTGGTAAGATTGAGCAAAGAATTGGAAAGTGGAATGAGTTCAACTTCAAAATTAACTTTTTATTAACCCATTTCTAGCTTTCTTTCCCGTTTCCTCATTTACAGCTTTGTGCTCATATCTCACTTCATTTCCTTCACCCATTTAAATCGGGTGTAGCTTTTCTGTTTGACTAAAATCTACACTTGCCACAGTTTGGATTTTCATTTTTTATTTGGATCTTCATATATGTTTACATTTTGGAATATTTTTTTTATTTTGTATTCTGTTTCACTTTCACTTGCAATTTTTAAATTTTTTATTTTGTTCTACGGAGAATTTTCTTCTATATACAAACGCCTTTTGCTTTTTTGTTCTTTAGAAAGAGAGGATAACCAAATTAAGGTGTGAGGAAGAAATATGAAACATTCCATTGGAATTTTATAAATTACATCCCTTTTGTGGAGGATTGTTAAAATCCACTGAAATGAAATTATTATTATATGAAATTAATTAAAATCATAGCTTACACGTTTTGAAAACGTAACATGTCACGAACTCGTTGTAGGTTACACGTATTGAAAACGTAACATGTCACATGCTAAGAAGAACTTCAATTCAGTCTATCTACCATAAAAGGACATGAGAGACTAAAGAATAAAGAGATAAGCCGATGATGAAAATTTGATTTTCTTTTGATCCCTTCCCTTTCGACGCCCACCGCACACATTAGTCGTCGAATCCACTGACAGACGAGCTGTAGGTGGGTACGGGTGGCAGCGACCGACCATTGTTGTGGTGTAGGAGGGAGATAGTTTAGAGTGTCGATACCACAACCGACGACTACCGTTGAAAATCACCACTACCTCCAGCCACGCCCTTGCCACTGATCACCACCAAGATCACACATACTTGTTTTGCTCATGTGATGTTGTAAACAAACTTTCAAGCGGTGATCTTTTTTCTTTGTAAAACGACAAGGCAATCTATTTCACCCAAACAAAAAGTAAGCTCAACAAGAAGCTGAGAAGCAAAATACAACTAAAAGGAAAAAGAAAAAAACAACCAAAGAAAAGCTCCTAGCAATCTAACAAACAAAGAGACAGACTCATTCAAAGTTATTCCATTTTCTCCAATCCTCCAAAAGCAACTTTCGACCTGTTGGATTTACAATCCACTCTAAAGACGGCGAGTGAAACGGAGATACACATAGGTGGTGGTGCTTTGGTGGTATTGAGGTAGCGGCGACTAGGTTGTTGTCCGGTGGTGGCCGCGGTGTGTTTGGTGGTGTTGTCCAGTGGTGGTCGCGGTGTGTTTGGTGGTGGTGATTCTAGAGAGATAAGGGTGGAGGGTTTCGTCCCGGATTTTCCCGTTTTTCTCATATGACACGTCAACACCACATCAGTTTTTCCAAATTGAGTGGTGTCGTCCCAGATTTCCTCAAAATCAAATTATTTTAAAATAATTTAAACTTTAAACAATTTATATATGTTTTAAATATAGATACATACACACACTTGAAATCAAATGCTTCCTCCTTTTTCAACCTGAAAAACACACACACACAACATGAAACCAAATGCTTCCTTCTTCTAAATGTTAATCTGTGTGGGCTGCCTCAGGGTTTTTCCTATCACGGATCTGGGGGTACAGTGCTCACGGACGAGGCCAGGCTTCACCGGCTCTTCTTCGACTCCCACATCGTCCACCCTAAAATAGACCTACATAGAGCATTCACAATTGATCTTTCTCTCTATTTTTATAATTAATTAAAAATCACTACTTTTTCTACTTTTATCACTACCTAATCTCTATTTTCCATTCACAACCACTTTCTAAAAAATATTAAAAATTATAGATGGTGAACAGTGGTTTCTCTAAATTTACTGATAATAAATAATATTTTCTCTATACTTTCACAACCACTTAGGGGACCCGGGGGGCAGGGGATTTACCCCGTGATGAACAAATACAACGCGTGGAACATGTTCAAATACCACCGCCACTTGATTTTTCACGGATCAAATTTGATAATGAAGAATGCAAGCATGTGAGAGGATGTGAGGGTTTATTGTTGGGTGTCGTGAGTGATAAGCATTTTCACTAAAATAAGTTGTGAGTGATGGAATAATGGTTGATGACATGCCGGAACTTGATTGGAAGTTGTGAGTGAGTGATAAGTGATGGGTGATGACCACCCCTACCCCCTTACACCCACTCTATATAATGTAGAGGACGCACTCATATAAATATAAAGGATGTTTAGAGCATTCACATTGGAGGCTTTGTATATGTATATTCTATATATTATAGAGTAAAAAAATAAAGAAAACAACAAAAACACCTCTACATTGGAATCTTAATAACAGAGAAGTTTATAGGAAACAGAGTAAAACCTTTATATTTAATGGCTTGTATCAACCCTCTATATTTTAATTGTAAGTGTGTAGAAAAAAAGAAGAAAACAATAAAATAAATATTTGTGAGTATAAAAAATTAACAAAATAAAGAAACATATATGTTTTTACTTGAATTATATAGATAAAAATAGAGTAAACTTTCGTTTTGCTCCCTGTGGTTTGGTCACTTTAACGGTTTTGCCCCAAACCTTTAAAAATAGCCTTTTTCTCCAATAGTTTGCTATTGTTTTTCCATTTTGCTTCCTGATGGGAGCAAAATGAAAAAACAGACAATTTAGATGGAGTTAGAGGCGGGGAGCAAAATGGAAAAACCACATCAAACTATTGAAGGAAAATGGCTATTTCTAAATGTTTGGGGCAAAACTGTTAAAGTGACCAAACCACATGGAGTAAAACGAAAGTTTACTCATGTAAATGGAAAACCTGGTTATATTTGGTTTACCGCACACACGTTTACTTTTTCTTTGTGTAATTTTGTGTAATTTACAGAAATGGTCCCTGCACCATTATTATTATTTACTTCTTGCTTTGTAATAATTGTATAATTACGGTTAGCAAACCTAATATTGTTTCTCTTCGGTAAAGAAAATAATAACTTAAAAGAATTCATCTTTAACGAAATTAAAATGATAACTAATAATAAATACGTTTTTTAAAAGAATTTTGGATTTAAACAAACTCAACTTTCATCAAATGGCTGATATCACTTTCAACTTTTGATTTGTGTCACACCACTCCCAACTTTCAACTTATTGGACGATCATACTCCCAAACTAACACACTTTGCTGACATGAGCAGCCACGTCACCATATCAGTGCCGCATTAGCCGCCACGTCACCACACAAGTTACACATCAGTAGAAAACTAATTGGGTTATGGTTCCGTTAATTTGGGAGTGCTATCGGCCATACATTGAAAGTTATGGTGGTGTGGTACAAATCGAAAGTTGAGAGTGTCATCAGCCAATTGATGAAACTATGAGTTATGAACAAAATGTAAATTGAAATACAAATCCTCTCACCTCTCTAAATCATACTTGGAGGACTAGACTTAGTGGCTGTTTGTTTAGCTTTTAATGAGGGTTTTAATGGTTTACCTCTTACTGGTAGAACTGGTTTAGACTATTTGTTTCGCGAGCAGATGTCATAATGGTCAGACATATGTCTCTAAATGGTTAAGCATTATACTGCGTCTGAATGATTAAGACCTATAATGTGAATTGGTCAGATATTTACCTCTGAACGGTTAAACAATATATTGGCTCTTAGTGATGCGGACCTCTTACTAGTTCGGTAGTTAATGGTTCAGAACGTTTAATAGTTCAACACTTAACCATTTAGAAGTTGCCAAAAACCTCTTTACTTTGCATTTTGGATATTTTGAATGTCATCTGATGTAGATCTTTTAAACAGGTTATTGTTGATTCGAACATTATATGTATATAGCATTTAGTTGGTACACCAATTTCTTAGCGTTTGATTCGCTGATTTCCGGCGATTTTCTAGCATTTGGTTCGCACGCCGATTTCCTAGCATTTGGTTTGTACGCTGATTTTCCGCTACAATGCGCGGGTGAGAAATCATAGTTCATTTGAGTTTTGACATCGATATGTTTTCTAATTATTTTTTTACTTTTAGAGTTGTATTTGCAGGGTTATTTTTTTAATCTTTTGATGATCTTAATAATACAATAGTTCAGAACGTTACTTCATTACACTTGAAAGTTGATATATGTGACAAATTGATATATGTGACTTACATATATACACGTGTCACTAACAATGTAATCCCACACCATTTTAAAATTGTCATTTGAGGTTGCACTGAACTTTCTTTTAAAGGTTAAGGCTTGCGCTATTGGCCCGTACTTTTAAAAAACTTTCTTTTAAACGGTCATTTGAAGGTTAGGGCTTACGTCATATCCCCTCATACTTTAAACGACTCTTTTAGTTTTTTCATCGAAGTGCCGTTTGAGTTTAGGGTGGCGTAGGATTAGTAGCGCAGTTAGATACATATCCAAGTTGGTTAATATGTTGACCAAAGTTTTAAATTTGGTACATTTTATTGTAATTATTAGAACTTTTACACACATATGTTTTATATATTATCATTATCATTATCAATCTACTAAATCAACAATCTTAGGAATAGTATTTTCAAAGCATGTAAGGAGTTGCACCAACACCACGTGCACTCTTCTCTCCCTCCACGCGTCTCCGTCCAAAATCCCTAATTACCCTAATTACATCTCAGTATCACTAATAAACATCACCAGGCGTCTCCCTCCAGAAACCCTAATTACCCTAATTACACACATGCCATTGAGAGAGAAAAAGAAACAACGAGTTCTAGTGGCAGTTAGCGACCTTACATGTCGGCGACTGAGAGCAGCCATCATTACGTTAAAATAACTTATTTTGTTTGTCGATATCAAATGATATATATCTTACTTAATAGTATACATCTTATTATCGAAAAGTAAAAATATAAATTTCAATATCACGTGTAGTCAGTCAACAATCGACAGATGCTTCACTTTATATAGCTGCAAATCCCAAATGTTTTTCCTCATCAACTAAGCACTTCAACTCTCACAGCTCACCCCTATCTTCTCGTATCTTAAACATAGAAAAATGCTTACACAAGCGAATAACGATCTTTACTACCTCGAATTCATTAGAAAGCATCTCCTTGATGATCATTAGAACCTTTTCCAGATAATAACAACCAAAACCCTATTAGTTTTGCGAGCAATGAAACCAATTGATTGGAGTTTTCTCGAAAACACGGATGAATCAAAGATAAACATTGAAGATATGTCGAGTAAAATAACCTTGTGTTCATCAAACTCAACCGATTATAGCCCAGATTCCAGCCTAGTTTCTCCTCGTATAATACATGACCAAATTAGTGTCGAACATCTTGAAGTCACAAATTCCTCCCAACCAATATTTCAAGACACCAATATTGACTTCTCTGAACTTCCAAGCATCTTTGGAGAAACACAACAGTTTTCTCCGAAGACTATCTCTAATCTTTCAGCCATCGAGAGTGGCATCATGGAAGCTCCAAACAAGCCGATAAATTTAGATTTTTCAACTGGAAGTATTATCGCATATGGTGATGGCTTACAAGCTAAACAAGTACCTTATTTCCCCACAAAAGGTATAGAGGTGTAAGACGACGGCGATGGGGGAAGTTCACCGCAGAGATGAGGAATCCAGAGAAGAAAGGTTCGAGATTGTGGCTTGGAACCTATGAGACTGCGGAAGAAGCTGCCATGGATCGCACGGCTTTTAAACATCGTGGTTCTCATGCTTTGCTTAACTTCCCGCATTTGATTGGGACACACCATGAAAATATCAAGAAACTTGCTAGCAAAAGGTGTCGTGCAGGCAAATCCTAGTCTTTGTCGTCGTCGTCATCATCATCTTCTTCTTCTTTAGATAATTCAGAATTCCGTAATAGGAAGAGGAGCAAAATTTCTGCTAATTAGAGCATCAACAATGATGGAGTTATTAAACCCTCACAAACCGCCACCTCAGCTGCAATATATCAGATTTCCAACATCTTTAAAAAACATTCATACACGCTACCTCCATTTTCAAACACTCACTTTTTTATATATAAAGAAAAAAATTATTTGTGTGTGGAGCCAACTTCGTCGTTTAGAAGGCAGCGGACGAATGCCACGAACAGGGAGGTCTAAAAATCTGGACAATATTACATAGGCCGTTGTGATGCTCTTAATGTTTTATGTCCACTACTGTACAATATTATTCATATACGAAAAGTTAGTATATATGATATTGATTATTTCGTAAAAAAGCAGTTGTTTTGATCATTGATAATTGATGTAGCTTCTTGAGTTACTTTTTCATTTTTGTTATGCTTCTATATATAATATATTAATCCTAAAACTAGCTAGTGAGATTTCCCCGCTAAGGATGGAATTCAATCTCTTTCTATTCGGTTCGTTACGTGACCGCCAGTCGCTATAGTATTCGAAAGCGAAAACCTAAAATCGATTGAAAGGAATAAATTAATATGGATACCGTTACCGATATTGTTCAGTTGATATCGGTTCAACTGGTTTGTGTTCTATGTTTAGTTTTTTCAGCATCACATTATATACTTTATTGAAAACAGATATTGTGTCGCTATTGTATCAAACCGAACCAAACCAAACGAACAACATCCGCATCGGTACAGGTATTTATTTTTATTGTTTTTGCTTTTGATAAACTGACACCATATAGTTACCAGACCGTACTGAACCAAACAACATCGGTACCGACGTGCACTCATTTTTATGGTTTGTTGTTTGATAACTGATTCCGTGGCGCTACTGTAGTGAATCGAACCGAAACCAAATAACATCCGTACCGCTATTTATTTTTATTTTGTTTTTCTTTCGATAATCTGACATTGTATAGCTACCGTACCATACCTAACAACATCGTTACCGATATTCATTTTTATGATTTCTGCTTTAAAATTTTTTGCATTTATACAACTTTTTGTTTGCGGCGATAGATGAATATTGGTACCAATACCATGACAATATTAATTGACCGATGTCATTCGAATAACATCGATATTAGTGTTCATTGTTATCGTTTTCGGTCAATGTAACATCAGCCAAAAACGGATCCTAGAAAACCCGATTCATTTTGAAAACCAGATCTTAAGCAAAACAAATAAAAAAAGAACTTTTATTATTTATTATTAAAATATTAATATTGCGTCTCGTTATAACCGGACTCGATCGCACCGGTCCCAATCAACTCGCAATCATGGCGAACTAAGTTCCACACCTTCTCACCTTTTGATAACAGATTATAACCAATCCATTTATAAACAAATTTAATCTTCACTAAAACCTTTCAAGAACAAGAAAAAACTTGGTCCAATTCGTCGACACTAGCCTATAAATCAGACACCATTGAAACCTTAAAGCTTTTTACACAAATCCCAACAATGAGTTTCGCATTTCATCCCTCAAAACTCACAGATTAAATCAAAGAACAATTCTAGGGCTCATAACTTCTCTCTGCAATTTCTCCCTCAGTTCTCGACCAATTTGTAACATCCTAAAAACGTATTTGGTGAATAAACCAAATTAACCAGGGATGAGCGGGTAAAATACCAATAATGGTAAAAGTTAACCGGTAAACATCTTGATTTAAATGAATAAACCTAATGTTAAATTAAATACGGATAAATGTTTTTAGAAGATAAAGTTATAAAAGGGCTCGGGTCATCGAGATTAAATCTAAGTTGGGTTGTAACATTCCGAGCTTAGTAAATAGAATTACCATGTTCACTTGATAATTGACTTGAAGTGTATAACTAGGAATATAACCGATTAACATAGTTGTTTATTAACGAAGATTAAATGGGTTATAAATAATAAAATACAAAAACAAAACATGGATGGACTAAAATTGCACATTCTTGAATGTTAAAAATATAAAAAGGGAAGGATAAACACATGTGTGTGTCGTATTTAGATAGAGATATGGAGAACTCCTCCCAAAAACCTCAAACAAAGGAAATTTTAAGATTTAAGGTGCAATTGAGATGAAAAATCCTTGCATGTTTAAAGGATTTGAATCATCTAGTCCTAACAAACCCAAGGTAAGTTGTAATTTCACATGTTGATGGGTCTATATGAAAAAGGAACTTGAATGTGATAATGTTGATTTGGATATTATAGAAAGTATGATTAAATTGATGATGTATTTGTGTTTATGATCACCATACTTGCTAGTATAGGTGAAATACTTGAACTATCTAGACACTAGGTCAAGTGTTCATACATGATATGAAGTGGATTTTGATGATAGGATGAAATTGATGTTAAAGTGTGCAAATAATCATCATATTTACAAGAAAATATGAGATACTTGACTAAACTAGATGTTTGGATGAAAGTCCATGTAAGTGGTGAAATAGGTTTTTACATAGTGATGAAAACCCCAAATTCTTGTATGATAATTGATGAATTAGCATGTGATAATTGAAAGTTTATGTTAACTTAATGTTACCAAGTGTATGAACTTGTTGAGATTGAAAGCAACATGATAATTTTGGTTTATAAATCAGCGAATATGATGGCCTACGAATGATGCCTACCAAGTGATTGATAAAATGCCTAAGTAAGTTATATTGAGCTTATTAGTGGATTAATACATGTTAATTCGCAAACTGATGATAGTATCGAATGAGAAATATGGTATAAAAGTCCATAAGGTGATGGTCATGGTGTAGGATGACTAATCTAACAATCTTGTAAATATTATGTGATAGTTTGACTCTTGACAAGCTAGGTGGGAACTTAGAAAGGAATTGGTCAAGTGGGTCAAAGACCCAAGAAAGCATGATCGAAAGCAAGGTAAGTAAAGCTTACTTCTCCAAGAATAGGATCACTACTTAAGTTATAGGAAATAATTTGGGGACAAACAAAGAGTTTCGATGTAAGATCATATGGTGTAACTCATAACGGGTCAAATAGGCAAAATAATAATTAAATAACATGTGTGTGATTAAACAAGGAGTTTTAAAAAGGAAACCCTGTGGTGTAAACCATGACGGGTCCAACAAATAAAATGGCGAGTAAACGCGTATTAATGACTAAACAGGGAATTTTCAAAATAAGACCTTCTGGCACGAACCAAAATAGGTTGAACAAGTAAAAATGATTTTTTTGGGTAAATTAATACATTTTGAAATAGAACCCTACGCTGTAAACCAAAACGGATCAAATGGGTAAGATGGTAAGTACGTACCTTTTTGGTCAATAAACAATACATGGTTAGTTAAAACACTAAAAGGTTAAGTTATGAATGGGTCAAATGGACAACCGAGTCAAACGGGTCAAATGGTGATGGTATAACTATTTGAATACGATATTTAATGCTTTGTTGTTAAGTTTTTATGCTTACAGGTAAGCATAATGTATGGGCATACATTGCCATGAATTAGAAAATAGAATTTGCATGCTATTGATAGCGCATCATTGCTTTGACTCATGCCAGGTATGTATAATTGGTTAAATTCTCGGTGAGGGATTATCGTCTAACTAGAGCTGGTAAAGTCAAGAGTGGACACTAGACCACCTTAAATGAGGTATCTCTAGTATTTTGGGTAAATCGCCATTAGAACCATGGACATGTCCACAATTCGAAAATATGACTAAATGAGTTTTAAAACACTAAACTATTGAAAAACTTTTATGTACTTAGGGAAATAATAAATCAAGATGGGTTAACAAGTTACAAGTGTACATTAGTGTTAATCTAAACTTTTTAAGGTGCTACGATTGTAAAAAAGGGTCTAAATTTGACCAAAACTCCACTGGATGATGAATTGGGTGAACTACCCCTAAGGGTAGATTTTAATTTCTTCACCAGCCAAGTTTGTGGGGACTATTTCAACCAGCTCAGAGTCAATTTTTGCAACATTTTCACAAGTATGGTCATATTCCCTAAAGCCTATACCAAACTTTATGTTGCTCTTGACTTGAGCATCAAGCATAAGCTCATAACCTTTGCAAGACTCTACCCATTTTTCACAAGTGATCTGGGTAGATTCTAACTCCTGTTTGCAAACTTGGTATTTTTCTACCATAGTTTGGAGTTGGTCTTTGGTTATGCTTGATTCATGCCTTAGGCTACTCATTTCAGAATCTTTTCACTTAACTTTGTTTTCAACTCTTTAACAATTTTTTCAAAATTATGTTCATCTTCTAACATTTTGTTTCTCAAATTTTCATTCACTTGTTTTATGTTTGCAAAAGCAATAATGCATTTTTCAGAACATAGATCTTTAAGGATCTGAGGTCATACCTTCGAAGCAGCCATAAGAGCACAGTCACACTCGTCTTCACACACCTTTGTGTCCCATGGGTCAGATAGATTGTCTTTTTCAACATCAACAGCATTTGTTTCAATCATAGGTGTAACTCCTAGTGTAACCACTGCCTTACAACATTCAACCACATCAGATTTTGACTCCTGATCCACAGACTCATCACCTTCAACTATGGTCTCAAGAGCCATTAAACACAATTTTTCATTTTCAAAACCATTTTTATCTATGAGAGCAAATTTATCATCAGTTAAATCCTCTAGCAAACTACTGCAGTCAACAAAACCTTGGGTAAAAAAGCTTGTTGTGTAACCTCTGCTGGTGTAGCAGTGGTTTGAGTAGTTTGAGTGACATGTGGAACTTGTTGCACATGCACTTGAGTTGGTGCTTGAACATATTGAATCTGTAGAGCATAGGTTTGGACATAATGAATAAGGACATTTGTTACAGGATTTGCAAAATGAGCAGTGTTTTGCATTTGTTGTATAGGGGCAAACTTGGAATATTGGACAATGCTTTAAGGATTGGGCCAGGATGTGTGATAATTGGTCCTGCAGTTTGAGTTCTGCATTCCCTCGCAAAATGTCCCATCCTATTGCACTTGAAACTTTTTATCTTAGATTTATCTAACCAAACTTTTAACCCCCCATGCAAACATGGAAACCTCCTACCAGTTCTTTTGTAAAACTTACTAGCCCTGACACTCAAAAGTGCCAACTGGTGTAGGATGTCCATTTCTTCCAAATCAGTGGGTTCAAAATGTTGTATGTCATTCATCTCAAAACTCAGATTGTCAGATGTTTGGCATTCACCATTTGCAACAAAAGCAAAATTCGGTGTACAGGGATCAGAGTTGAAATTGTTTCCAGAGGTTATGTCAATGTAATGATCAAAACTCTGATCCTTTCCACTGCCAGACCCCTCCTCATGACTATAGAGAGCAGTGTTTCCCAGAGTATAGTCATCGGTCATTTTCCCTGACTCTTGTAACTTCTTTTTCTGGTTCAACTCTCTCTCATATGGGAGGAGTCGACCATGAAGTTGTGTCAAGGTCATTTCCTTGTAACCAACAGTTGTTCGAGTGACATAAGCTACAGTCTCCCATTTCTCAGGTAAAGATCTCAAGAAACGACTATTGGCAGTCGAATTTGGAAACTCCATATTTACCAATTTGAGCTCACTGATGAGACAGCTATATCGTTCGAACTGTTGGGTTAATGACTCACCCTTAACGTGACAAAACGTTTCATACTATTGATTTAAAACTTCTCTATATTCTCGATCACCTCTTCAGTACCACCGAATTGCTCTTTGAGATCATCCCATAACTCTTTAGCACTATTAAAATGAGGTAATCCCGCATAAATCTCATTGGGCAAAGCCGAAGCAACAATGCTAAAAGCCTTAGCATCCAATTCGATTTTGAGTAAATCCTGTTCAGAGTAATTTTTGAGTTTCTTAGGGACTTGAGTGTGGGGATCCTCTGTACTTGGAACCATGGGGACGTGAGGTCCAAATACAACGGATCTCCAACATCCGGTGTTCTGTTGGGCGAGAATATGACTCATCCTACGTTGCCAAATAAAATACTCATTTCGTCTCAACATTGGTGGTTTGAACATGGATCCAATATTGGATTCCGGTGTGTTTTGAGCCATTTCTCTTGTTTTCAACAGATTTGTGTTTTAAAAACTTTTGTAGTAATAAAACTTTGTATTCAAGCAAAACTTATCAAACGAAATTAGGAACAAAGAGCTGATCTCCAAATCAATTTGACTTTTAAATCAAAATCGATTGTACCAATTGTTAGGATCTGAGTTTGGATTGATTGAGTTGTTTTAACCAAAATGATAACAAATTGATAAATCATGAAGAACTTTGCAGCGGAAGAACAGTTAAAACTTGATAACACAATCAACGAGAGAATAGTTTTCATCATAACATGGTTTCATTACTTAAAATATTTTGAATCATTACCAAGTAATTACATGAATGAATCACTAAACTCCCCCTCAGACCGAGCTACACACTAAAAGAATGTACAAAAAGTGCAAGAGTGTGTGCTAAATAGAACAGTACAGCCACTGTCTATTTATAGTACAATCCTAACCGCTGATCGACTACGCTGACATCATATTGACAATGACATCTAACAATAATAACAAACTCTAACCACTGCCTAAGCTATCCTCTGATAAAAAGATATAAACACTGATGGCAAAGTACTGATGGCCTATCCTATGATAAGCATAAACTCTGATGAAGTACTGGCAGATGTTCTTCAAAGGATGATCAAACCTTTGACTTTCAGCAGACCTTTGACTTCTAACAGACCTTTGACGCATCAGAGGTTTGGTCATTCAGCAGACTTTATAACTGGCAGAGCTTTGGCATACGGCAGTTGTTAGAATTATCAGCAGTTTGGTAGCTGGTCTTTGTGAAGAGTGGTTCTAAACACTGTTTATTTTGGATCATATAGAGCAGACCTATTTTTGCCTTTCTATCATCTGTTCTTTTGTAAGGTTGAATCCCAACATTAGGTAATTAACTTCAAACTGAAAGAATGATTTAAAAAATGGATCCGGATTCAGATCAAGGATTTGAACCCGGGGGAAAGTTTTAAAAATGGTAAACTTGAAGGTGTAAAAATTGTCAGTTTTGAAAACTCTCTTTGAATAGGCCTCCCTCTTGTCACGTGAAGGAATAAGGGGCCACGTCGCTCTACGTGAGGGCACCTTGTTTCAGCAAATATGTTATTCTTTCGTTGTTTTGATTCGCGATATCAGTTTAACTTAAACACTAATTGTCTTTAGTGTTTATAATAGGCTTTCTCTAGGAAAAGGAACCGAACGAAAAGACGACCAAGCATGCGAAGAACTGAACACTCCTAAACCGCCATTTCCGCGGAGCATACTTTCGGGAAACTTTAAGAATGATCACGCGTGACAATGTTTTGTGAATAAAACCTTATTATTTTCTTCTATAATTTATTTGTGAAATAACTCCTTATGTCGTTATGTCCGGTTGTAGATATTGATAAGGTTTGACGGTCCCATGAAGGCTAGTGTTCGTTAGACTCAAATGGAGCTACATGTGGCTATCGGCAAGTTCTATGCGCGGTATGAGGTTTCAAAGGATGCTAATTGTAAAAAAAAAAGTTGATTAATTAAAGTCACAGTTTTCATATAGTTAACGTAACGCTACCGTATTTGCAAGAGGCATGCAGAGAATATACATACGCAAATGAACATCTTTGAGCAAGGAATCCCTGTTTGAATGATTCATGGTTGCTTAAGTAATTATTATAACAAATTGTTGCGTAAAATTATTGGGTGACACATGTGGGACGACAACGATGCATTGTTTAGTAGGGTGCCTAAGATTTGTGTTACAATCGTAGGGGAGGTGGATGCCATCGCTAACATGAGTAGTACCATCTGAATCTGTCAACATTTGTAAAGGATTTTGTTACAGTTTGAAAACTAATATGTTTAGTAGTTTATGTACATGTTGAGTTCGTGTAAACTCAGACTTTATTAGATGAGACTTACAAATTTGTCTTGGGTTAGCTTTATGATTCAAAGAACTCAATGGTTTAAGAAATATAAATGTTGAATAAATACCACCCTTAATGAAATGTTTTTTTTAATCCCTCTAACACCTGTATCTAGTATCTTCATATAATTTAATTAGATTTTGACATCAAATGTTCATATTAATTATTTGAAAGAAGGATTAGACCCCGTAACACATGACGGATAAATTCATAGTTTAAACTAAATCTGAAGTTGAATCAACATACACTACAAGAAAACCAACCTATTACCAGCGACACCAATAGCGGCGATGTCGTGCAATAGCGACGAACAGGTAATGTATAAGATTCTAAAACAAACAAACATTCTTGGCCCTTGATTAAAACATGATCTAATGGGTGTTGTCTTCCCCCTCAAACAAACACAATTCAAATACATACCCATCTTCTGTCTCCCAACACAAACACAAAAGTGGCATGGCCATCTGCTTCTTCATCACCGGAGAATCTTCTCCGGCCGCCAAGTTAAAGACCATCATTCATCACCATTCATCACCGGAGCACCTTGTTCGTCACCAGAGCACCTCCTTCTTCACCAGAGCACATTCTCCGTCACCAGAGCATCTTCTCCGTCAAACCACCACCGTAACTGAGCATCTTCCTCGCACCGGAACACCTTCTCCGTCAACCACCACTGTAACTGAGCAGGTTCTTCGTCAAGCTCCGGCTTGTTTTTTAGTTTTATGCAGAAAATGTGTAATGTAGTTTTATGTAAAAAGCTTTGTTTGCGTTTTGTTTGAGTTTATGGATGTATAAGATTTGAATGATAATACAAGAGGCAATTGTGTTATACTTGTTTGATTTATGATATATGAGATTTGAATGATACTAATATGTAAAATGCGTTGTTGTTTGAGTTTATGAAGATTTGCAGTTTCCGTCTCAGGCGAGCTTTCCGGCAATTCTCCGGTAGAAGCATTAGCGGCGAGGACGTGTATTAGCGACGAAATGGTGATCATTAGCGGCCGAGTAATAGGGAAGATGTATTAGCGGCGATGTATCGCCGCTGTTACCTTTTAGCGGTGATATACAGTACCTTTACCGGCGAGAAGGGTCGCCGCTATTGCCATGCAATTGATAAAATGCGTATTATAATAATGCATCGAGTAACAATGAATTAAAAGAACAGTAAAAATATAATAAAACTAACAAATCTCAGACTATTATGTGAATTTTGGAAGAAAAAAAATAATAGATGTTTACCAGGAAAATTATGTGAATTTTGGAAAAAAAATAATAATAGATGTTTACCAGGAAAATTTATCCAACTAATAATTACAGTTCCATTAGGCCGCCAAATATGAAATTCCATAGTCAACTCATGCCATCTCGTTCCTCTCGACCTTTATTTCATCTTCGTTACTCTCGTTGAACAAATGCTGTCGTGGAGGGGAGTACTTCAACACTGACTGACGAGATAATGAAAAAAGGGCCACCGGGCCTATAAGATGAAGAAAGAGAACAATTTTAATTTCGATAACAGCCTTTATCTTTAATTATTATTATTATTATTATTATTATTATTTATTATTATATTATTATTATTATTATTATTTAATTTAATTACGGAAATCGAAAAATGTCATTATTGTTATGAATTATCATCGATATATATGTTCAGATAAGTTCTTTAAGTTTAATAAAATATATGGTATCAAAAAGATCTTAATCCTATGTCATATATATATGTATCGATATGCATCAACTCTAACCCATATTTATCAAGGTGAGTGTTTTAATTTGATGAAACACAACCAAATTGTTCAACCAGTCTAACCCAAATTCTTGAAATGTTAACGAGATCATTAAATATACATCATATGCACTTCATGAAGTTATGTGATATTTTGTTATCTTACATTCTCATGCGGTCTATGGATCATGAATTTGGTCTATATTTAGAATTTGGAATAGTTGTCGCAATATCTGTCAAACCAAGACATGCATGGAAACACTAAAGAACATACGAAAATAATTGGACTTTGAATTGCTCTATCTAATATTCCATTTACAACCATCGAATTTGTGAAACATATTTTAATAAGTTTATGTTATGAACACAATACAAAAATAATTTTGGTTCCAGATTATTCTATCTAGTTGTTTAAAAATGTGTTTAGGTTGTCTTAAATATCCGTTTAAACTACAATATAGTGTTTGAATTGTACTAGAATTAGTAATATATAAACAACATAGTATATGAATTGTACTAGAATAAGACTAAGTAATTTATAAAACATTAGTTAGGCCTGCCAATTTAAAAAACATGATATGAACCTAATACACAAAATAAGTAGGTTAGGAACTATTTTATCTTATTGTTTAAAAGGATGTATTAAGGTTGGCTTAAATGCCCATTTAAATACATCATAGTGTTTGAATTGTACCATAAAGTAATCTATGAAACGTTAGTTCTACCGGCGCCTTATAAAGAAAACACTACAAGAATAATGAGCAATAGTCGGGATAGCGGCGACATCTAATATGTCGCCACTATTAATGTAACCCTTTAGCGATGTCATGTCACCGCTAAATGTGGTAACCCTTTAGCGGCGACAAAAACCTTTAGCGACGACAAATAAAGCAATAGCGACCAAATAATAGTTGCAACTGTTAAGTGGCAACATGTCGCTGCTATTACCTTAGCGGTGTAGATCAGCCCCTTTAGCAGTGACATCTGTCGCCGCTATTGCCTCCTTTTCTTGTAGTGAAATCATATGAATCCAATACAAAAAAAAAACAATTAGGATCCAATCCAATTACTCTATCTAGTTGTTTAACAATGTGTTTAGGTTAAATACACGTTTAACTACAACAAATTTGTTAAAAAAAAGTTACAACAATTTTTTAATTGTACTAAAATAAGAATAAGTAATATATAAAACCTTAGTTTTATTGGCCCATTTAATGCGTTTACAACCTATTGCTAATCCATTAATCACAACTCTTTACATTGTGTTATCCAGGTTAAAACTAATGTATTTAACATAGATGAATATATAATCTTGTTCGGTTAATCAATCTCAAACCGTAAACCTAGAAATCACAAAATTACCCCAGTTAATTTAAACTAATCCGTTGCAACCCACACCATATCCAAATGAATTGGCGAAGCTTGACCCCCACTCCAATTTTTCTGAAACCGGGGGGAGGGGGGTATATACCTAAAATATTTCTATACGAAAGTACCATTCATAACACTACGCATCGAAAAGTTCGAGGGGACAGGTGCTCCCCTCTCCCCCCCCCCCCCCCCCCCCCCCCCCCCGGAATAAGCCTAAGTTGCGCCCAAATCGTCTTCAATTCGTTCGGATTTGACATGGATACCTTTTCTAATTAACAAAGCATTGTTTATGAAAATCAATCTCTTTCACAAAACTACTATCCAATTTATTTGTGCTGATTTGATTTGTACCCTGTGTAACATGATTAGTTTCACATTTCTTAACTTTCTTTTTATTCTCTAGATTTTAGAAACTTTTCAATTTTTTCTCTTATAGTATTAATAAATTTACTTTTATTCCCTTAAACTACTAGTAAAAATACAATATAACCCTTATGATTTAGTTTGAATTTTAGTAAACCATGTACTTTATAAGTTTATTTATATAAAATTAATTATTATTTGAGTTAAGTTTTTTGTTTTCTGTGTTACGTGGAGAATTATCATTTTGACTTAGTTATTATTTTTTCTGATAATATTTTATGTTTTTATATAAGTTTGGCGAGTTAACACGCTGTAACGCGCGTGTGTGCTTCAACGTTTTTACACCTATTTTTTCTTTTTTAAGGGTCTCGTCGCAACGCGCAAGTCCCAAGTCAAGTTAGTTATTATTTTATGTTTTACGTTTTGTTTTAATATATGTGAATTAACATATTGCAATGCGTGTGCTTGATTCAACACTTTTACGATATTTTTCATTATATATAATATGGTTGGCGAAAACCCAACTGCTGGTAGATAGTATCATGGCCGTCAGATGTATCCCACTTTAAATCTTGTCCGCATAAACTGTGAAAAATAACGGTAAAAGTGTCAGTTCATGGAGGTTGAGACTCTCTCTCCTAATTTTAGGAGGTTACCTAATTTCTAGCCACGTTCTCCATCTTTTTCTCCAGGATCTAAACCTCTTCTGCCAATAAAAGAATCGCATCTTCATAATTTGCGATAACCTACCCGACTAGATGAATAACAATCCCTCCTTAATGAGTTACAAATCTGAACCGGTGGATGTCATCATTCCAATGGCTACGAGTTCTTCATCGACCACCGACCTGATTTTTCAATGATGACACCACGTGGAATGAAACCTACAATCACCGCAGCGGATATATCATTGTCGCTGAAAACCGAGTTCATCTTTTACGTAACCCTAATGGTTCTTTGCCTTCAGATCCAAGACTTCAAAGGTGCCTATCTCTCCGCAGCCCATGTTATTGATTGAGATTCTTCATTTTTATGTTGGTTTGGGATAGGTCCAACATCACCACTGCTTTGGTTAGCAACGAAGTTTGGCTAAATTGTTTATTTTTTATTCTTAAAACGATTTCTCTTAAATGAGTTACTTGGTTTTTGGTTTTATTTGAAGTTGTTTTGCTTGATCATCAGTTCGCGCACAGAGATTGCATTTTGGCTTCGAATTCACAATTAGAGTTTTGTTTATCATTCAAGACAAAGGCGGGTTGAGGAACTTTAGAATTCGTAAGGTAAGGTTTTTCAAGCTAAATATTTATAAGATAATTATGTAGTATTTTGGATGTTTCAATGTTTTTTACCATTATTCATGTTTTCGAAGGCAGTTTAAGAGTTTAAGGATATGGTTCCTATGTGTCAGTGAGATTTAGTTTTATATATCTCTGATTAGCCACACATTATTGCAATTGTGGGCATCATTCACTTATATGGTTTCTTTACTTTTCTTAATCAAATGTATGCAGGCAGGCTTTAGCACAAGATCAACTAACTACATCAGATTATGAAATTTTTATTTTTTTATTGGTTCTAGTACTATTAGCTTGAACTAGCCAGCACAATTGATACTGCATCTTCTATTTTGAATGTCTTGCCCACCATAATATGTGAATTAGGTTAAATTTCCCATTGGGTCGGGAAGATAAGAGCAAGGAACGTATTTTAAAAGTATTTCGGTTAGAACTTATTAACAATATATCGCTGTAGCCCACTGGTCCCTAAGTTAAATGGCAACTCGTCACTGCTTGTCTCTCCTCGCAAAGAAGGTAACCATTGTACCCCTTTTAATAATGTTTTTTTCACAATCATGTATTTGTTGGTTTCTTTATGTTTCTGAATGAAGTAATGAATGGAGGGTATAAAACAGGGCCCACTATAGACTATTTGGGTGATGCTTCAGGGATTGCTCAGCAGCATGATGTCGTTAGCAGTACATCTCAATAGAATGTGGCTAATGATTGTGCAAAACTACTCACAATAGGTCACGTGGAGGCTGAAAAGGTGGTTTAAGAATCGATAGCTTGCATGGTTTCATCAAAACCAGGATCTGTAAGTTCAACAACCAATATTCAGCAGGTACGTATGCAACATATAGGTGTATGTACATGTATACGTTATAAAAGTATATATGTTTATATCTAATAGTTTTTTCTTTTCGGTCTCTTTTTTAATTTCCAGTGTCCACTTTTGAACATTGGCAATTGCCTTCCAACCGAAGATGATGTCCATAAATAAAATTCATTTTTTCATCATCAACAGGATCGCGCTGCTGTTTAACAAGTCCAGGGACAAAACGACGCGAGTCAGTGAGAATTATCTCAGAAAAAGTTCGGTTGTTTGCTGGAAAGTGGGCTGGAAAATCCCTGTGCAGTCGTCGGCCAAAAGGGATGAGTTGGAACAACTGCTGGCTATGTTGGGGCAGCAGTTTTAAAATGGCGACAACAATAAGTGGTTGTGGAAAACAGGTAACAGCAAGGGGGACTTTTCGGTTAAACTAGTGCGCTCTATCCTGGAAAATAGCTTTTGACGGGGCTGCAAGTAATTCAGCGTTTTTATGGAATAAAATGGCAATCCCGAAGGTTAACTGCTTCGTTTGGAGGGCCTGCAACAAGAGCATTACAACTGCTGCGACCTTGGCAGTCCGGAATGTGAATGTTGGAGACGGATGTGCAACTTGTGAGGCATTGATCTTGAAACTGCAGACCATCTCTTAGTTCGATGCTACTTCGCCAAGTCAGTGTGTTTGGCTCCCTGCCCCGGTTACTCACAAGTCGATTACTTACAAGTCAATCACTCACAAGTCGATTGGCCAAGGCTCAAATAACTGCAGATCATTAAATGTGGTGAAGAACAAGAAACGGATCATTACGCCGTATTCCTGTTGACTATGTGGTCCATCTAGAGTGTGCGGAATGACAAAATATATAACAGGAAGTATATGTCGGATATTACAGTTTTGGTGCAAGTCAAGGAACGTTCATACGGGTGGATTCTGAAAAGGAGTAACCTCAGTGGCATTCAATATGGAAGGCAGGAGCAGGTCTGCTATTTGGGATGTCGGATACTCTTGGATAGTTTGGTTTTGTTTGTTTGGGGTGGCTTTGTTTTGTTGTATTTTCCTTTTCTGTTTGGTGTATGTTCCTCCTTAGCAGCCATCTAGGTGAGGTGTGTGTGGTTTTTGATTCATAAAGTGTGTCCACGGCTGGCAAAAAAAAAAGGTATAGAATTTTTTTTGATGCATGTGTCCTATGATTTGTAACTTGATCCAAACTAATAATTGTTCAACAATACTACAGAATATAATAGCTCTGAGGGGACAATAAATGTTGAAGTACATAAATAAATAAACACCTGGATTTTTATTTGCATGGACATTTACATACTTTTAATTATCTTCGTGATAACCACTTGACCTAAATATGTTGAACGCTGATGAGTGTTTCTTTTAAACTTTATATTACAAATGGATGTTTGTTATTTATTTAGGTGGATGTATCCACATTCCCCCAAAGTTATCTACACATCCCTAACCCTATATGACCCTTATTGCCCAATACACCTAATATAGGGCCCATCTATACGCCCCTTATAGTGCTCTACGACCCTTATTCTTTCATATGGAATAAGATGGTGGGTTTAATGCTTGAAAATTAGGGAAGGTAGTGAAATATTATTATAAATAAAATTGATAGATTTTATATAAAATGTATATGTAACCAGTTTTAAGAAATTAATTAGTATAAATATTTCTTAGATATTTAATAAAATAAGGTTTTATAAAATAAATGTATTATAAAGTTTTTGTTAAGTTTTTTATTTGTTTTTTATTTAGTATAAAAATTATTTGTATGTATCAAGGTTTTATTTAGTAATTATTATCAAAACTTCTTAGAATTTTTTAGTAAACCAAGGTTATAAAATATAACAAGTTTTAACTTGTTTTTTTAATATATTAAGAAACTACATATTTTTTATAAACTGTGGTTTTAAAAAATTGTATGTTATAAAAGACAAATATTTTATTTATAAAATGTGGTTTTAAAAAAATTGTAGGTTTAAAAAAATTGTGTTTCACTTATCATTTTCATAACACAATAAGAAACGTAATTCAAAATGAAATTGAACATTGGTTTATATATTTTAACCCAAAACATGGCACTTTCATACAAAATGTAATAAAAAGATAACATAAACCCTAAACCCTAAACCCTAAATGTTAATCGTTACATATAATTGAATTTGCGTACGGCTTTGATGATGTCAAAGTACACCGGGGGTGTTGCTAAGACCATATCAAGAGCTCACCCAGTGGGTAGTGTTGCTACCCTAGGTTCCAAGGGCTCTGATGCCATCAAGATTACACCGGGGGTGTTACTAAAACGATATCAAGAGCACACCCATGGAGATGGTTGGGGCAGTGGGTGCGGGAGTCGACTTCACTACCCACTGCCACTATGGTGCATCCCTCGTCATGAATCTGAAATAGGTACGCCGGGACGCTTTTGAATCTGAAATAGGTAAGCAGTGAACTTGTCCCTAAGGATTACCCGGCCACCACCGTCAAAACACCGACTTTGATATCCTGTTAAGAACGATTGGTTAAAGTGTTAGACTCGACATTCAAAATTGTATTATTTTTAAAGAAAATAATAAACAAATCTGATAACTACCACACCCCCACCACCACCACACCACCCACCACCACCTCAAAAACCTCCACAGCGACCACCCCATCCAACACCACCCCACATACCCACTACACGACCACCATAGCCTACCACCACAACCCACCACCACCACCACAACCCACCACCTACCACACAGCCACCACCCCAACCCACCACCTACCACACCACCACACCACTACCACCTACCAACCACCACCACCACACCACCACCAACCACCTACAAACCACCACCCACACCACAACACACCAATTTATCCACAGCCTACCACCCATCACCACCTCACCACCATCACACCACCACAAACCTTCACCGTCAACCACCATAAACCCCACCGTCACCACCATAAACCACCATGAAAACCACCATAACCCCCACCGTCCACACCACAAACCACCATGAAACACCACCATAAACCCCACCGTCCACCACCACAAACCACCATGAAACACCACCCCAACCACTTTCAGCCATATCAACCAACCCAACAACCACCCCAACACCACCGCAAATAATAACCACCACCCTAACACCATCACAAACGACCATAGTAACCACCAAAAATTAAAACATCAAATATGGAAAACGAGCTAACCTTGAATACTCAACTGTATCAAGTGATACGAGAGAGAGAGAACAATACGAGAGACAAAGAATCCGTTCGTGTGTGTGTACTTTCGGTTCATCATGGTGTGGTCCAAGAATTTGCTTTAGTGGTCCAACTTTGCATATCCAGATGTAAATGTGGTTTGTAGCTTAAAAGGGCAAGAATACACATGTATACGGACCTCATAGCGCAATGAGGGGCGTATAGATCCACATTTTCTGACCACTTTTTCGTATATATCAAAAAGTTTTCGTATTTATCAAAAAGTTGTCAGCTTTTCAAAACCTATATGACTCTCATTGCACTATGAGGGGCGTATACAAGTATTAATTCCTAAAAAAGTTATGTCTATACGTCCCTCATTGTATAATACGGAGCATATGTCAAAAAAGGTTGTCAGAAATCGTACTTTTATACGCCTCTTACTGCCCTATGAGAGGCATATTGATTTTTTTTTTCTTGAAGATGCAATACGTATTAGATGGTTTGTGTTGTATCCATATCCATCTTCACATCAACCATGGTTCTTTGCAGATGTGGTAGGCAAGCTGCACCCGAAACATCTTGGACCGAAACTAATCCCGGACGTCAATTTTACACCTGCTCTCAATTGGTATGCATTTTAAGAAGTATTTTTTTACACTTATAATTTATAAACATTAATTTGTCTTCCGTTTCAGCGTTCTAAATGCAGTTCTTTTTGTGGCACGATCCTCCATTATGTAATCGGTCAAGTCAAATCATTAGAGGGCTGTTGGATACGAAGGCTGTGCTTGAAATGAAGTCATCCTTTTGAGAGAGGAGGTTCGAATGTATAAATTGCAAGTAGCAGAAATAGAACATAATCGTTCAAGGGCCGTTCATCAAAGGGAAAGATGTTTGATAATTTCTTGGATTTTTTTTGTGTTGTTTGTCTTTTTGTTTGTCATTGCCACTATTTAAGTTTATGTAAGTTCTGTAATCGAATGTAATGGCTCTCATATTTTGTGTTCTATCAAAATATTATGTATTGAGAATATATTTGATGAAATTTCTTACCTTTTATTATAAAAAAAAACATAACATGAATACAACAAAACGTTGTTATTAAAATAAAAATTTATCAATTAACAAAAATATTGATTATATTAAAATGAGGTTTTTCATTAAAATCACCACAAACGTTTATATAAATTCAACACGCAAACTATTAAGCGTAAATAACAAAAGAAATAAATATTTGTACGTACAATCATAGGTTCAGAAGATAACCAAACAAAATAAACATAACGTTCGCACAATGTTTAAAATCAAATTACACCTAAACAAAATACAGAAATACTAATCCAACGGCATGTCGTCACCAGAGTCATCGGAATCAGCACCATCACCTGACAAAGGGATCTGCGTAGCGGACGGTGGGACTGCGTGCTGGACGGACCGGCCTGCGTGCTGGAAGGGCCGGCCTGCGTAGGGGACGGGGCTGGCTGCATGTCGGGCTCTGGATAAACACGTGATGGCGGCACGGGTCGAACTGGCAACCTGGCCTCGGTACGCCTCTTAGCCTCGCTGGCAATCACCTACTCTATCAAATGCTGCAGCCTGTCTATCTGCCGATCCTGTTGTAACTGTCTCCCAAGAATCTCCATCTGATCCCCACAAGCCTCTCGAGGAGACGCTGGGTGGACTGAAGCAGCCTAACCGCAAGATAATCTCGTCGAGGATGTTATGGGGGCTCCTACGGGGGCTCCTGCGGCGGATGCCCCTGTTCAACCACAGCCTCGACGTCTCGTCTCCAATAGACTCCTTAGCTACATGAGGCATCTCCACCTCCCCGGCCTCCAGCAGTGGCTGATGTACAAGCTCCTAGTGTACAAAAATCCGACCGTCCAAACCCACAAACCCATAACCAATATCCGGAAAGTTCACCGCTATGTGCATCCCTGTCAACGTCCATATACCCAAATACACGAAAGGTGCCGGTGGTGGCAAATCGTCAATGTATGGAAAATACCGGGCACAATGTTGGGCAATATGCGTGATGAAAGCCCCTCCAAACATACGGCCACGCCTCTGCCGTTACTATAAGAGGCGAAATACTCCGCCAGGCAGCGATGTAGGGCGCACGACGTCCCCGTGAATAAACAATACAGAAAGAACAGGTCGTTCTTCGTGACCCACTCGAGGCTTTTGCCACGCGCAGTGATCGACGTGGCAATGCAGCGGTGCATGTAACGAACAAGTGGGTCAGGAATCAACAAGACACGGGCCTTCAAACCGAAGGGAACATCACAGAGGGTGGGCCACTGTCACACCCCGACCCGCAGCGGAATAAGAGTCGGGGCATAATTGGGTTATCACCAAAGCTCATGATATTTACTAATATGTTTCATATTTATTAAAGTCAAAATTACATTCTCAATAATCCAAACATGTCCATACAAATACAAAGAAAAATAACCAACTAAACAATCCAATCTCTAAACCAGTTTATTCTTCTAAGCCAATCCTATGTGTTTCTTGCTGCAGCTGGTTCACCTGTATCATGGGTAAAAATGGGGGTTTTTGGGTCAACATAAGTTGGCGAGTGAACCTTGTTAGTTAAACATTTATTATTGATTTCTTGTCATTTTTTTCAAGAAAAATTTGTGCAATAGTCATATGCGAGCAAATGTAAATAATCCAACAATAACAATAACATTCCACAAACAATAACATACTATAACATACAATAACATATGAACTTGCATGAATATATAACATGAATGAAACTGTATATGTTGGCAACGTCACGTTCACGCTCATAATGTAATGGGGAACGGACGGCCTATGATGAATGTCTGTGCGATCAAGGCTCAATCAAACGGAGCCGATCGTATGTTGGCACGCCAGGTTCACGCTCATAATGTAATGGGGAACTGCTCAACGCTCATAATGTAATGGGGAGCGGCGGCCTATGAAATTGCATGTACTGGAAATAATAAATTAAATCTAAACAATAACCACACAACAGTTGATACAAGCTGAATACACATTTGTTCATGATATGATGTATGCACAATGATTTAAATATAATAAATGGTAAGACACATGATACACCCCAAAAACGTGATTAAAACAGGGAATTTGTAGAGATTCACTCACATTGGATGCGTTTGGTTGGAGATGATGAGATGCGCACGAGTTTGAAGGATTGAACAATGAGGATTAACTAACCTAAATAATAACGGAAGGTATAGTTAATGAGTAGATTTTATTAAATTTTAATAAGATTTTTAGATATATTTTTGTGAGTTTAAGGCTATTTCCCATCTTTAAAAACATTATTTTTAAGTATTTTTAATTGATTTTTGAATTAAATTAAATAAATAAAAATATAAAAAAAAATGTTGACTTTTGCGTTGACCGTTGACCATTGACTGCTTGACTGTTTGACCGGTTCTATTGTGTGAATGTATGCGCCGGGCAGGACTCGAACCCGAGACCTCCCGTACGCGTGCACGCAGCTCTACCAACTGAGCTACGTGTCTAACCCGAAATAATTCTGTTTTTAATTATATTTATATACTAATTCAGTTTATTCAAAATTCTTTTATTTTCAAAAAGTGTTTTAAATCATCGAACCGGAGCGTGCAACAGGTCTCGAACCCGGGACCTGTGGGTTAGTGTTGCACACAGTCCACCGCTGGACTGTGTGTCTAACCTGGTTAATATACCGATTTTTATTATACTTAACATCTAACGTAAGTTAATCCGGTTCAGTTAGAAAAATAAAACATCTTTATTACAGAGAGGGTGTGTGTATCAAGGATCGAACTCGGGACGTATGCGTATTGTTTGCACACAGTCCACCGCTGGACTGTGTGTCTAACCCGTTTATAATACCGATTTTAATTAATCTTATAATCTTAACATACTTCATCTTCTTCGCTAAATTTACAGACAATGATTTACTCAACTGTTTCTTGCTTTAAAACGATTAAAAAATGTACAAAAGACTAAAATGAAATGGCAGAGACGATTTTGGAAGTAAACATACCGGAGAACGATTTATCTCAGAATTCCGGTAAGTCGTCGGCTCTGTTTTTTATGAACTTCGACTGAGCGAACAAATTAACAGTTTTGTTTAGCTAAGTGTGGAATTGAAGTACTAAACAAGAGTTACCAGGAGGTTTAGAAGGCTATACCGTTTCACAGCGAGAATTGAGAATTTTCAGCAGTTTTCCGGCGACAGTGAATTATCCGATATTGATTTCTGAAATTGGTTCCGATTGAAGGGTTTGAGTTAGCAACAGCTTAACAACTGATAGACGATGAAAGAATTGAGTGACTCACTGATTTGATAGAAAACACGGTTTTCCGGTGAAAGTCCGACGAGTTCAAATAGCTGCTCCGACGAACTGAAAGTCGTGTGAAAATGAAATTGAAGGTTTGCAGAATGTGTTTGAGTCGCGAGAGGGGTCTATGATTGGAGTAATTCAGGAATTGAAAGTTTTCGGTTATTAAAACCGATCCACTCTTGAATTCAAGTCCATTCAAAGCTAAATTGATTGGAGGTGTCGGTGTAGCGGTTATAATCGGTAAACCGCGAACAATCAAACGTTTTTTGGACGTTTGGTGACCGATTTCGGTTACAGTTGGCGTAACCAGATTGATTTATGATTGACCATAAAATTTAATTGTTTCCTAGAATTTACAGAAAACATCAAGTGGCGGAGTGGTTATATGTGTGTGTGATAAGTCTTTGAGCTTAAACCCGGCTGACCCGGGTTCGAGTCTCGGCAGCCTATTTTTCTTTTTATTTATTTTATTTTTACTTTTTATCAATTATAACTTTTATATTCTAGTTTGTTTATTAATTATGCATCATTAAAAATTAAAATTGACATAAATACGCAACGAAACATTTATAACTTGATATTCGATTACAAACGAAGCGGGTTTGGACAACCCGTTTTTGACAAATGTTATAGTATCCCCTACTTTTAGGAATTTCGTCCCGAAATTTAAGTAGTAGTAGTAGGAAAAAGATGCGGGTATTTTTCGCGCATTGAGTCTTCACGTTCCCAAGTAAACTCAGGTCCCCGTTTCGACTCCCAGCGTACCCTAACAATTGGAATGCGACTTCGCCGTAGACATTTTTCTCCGAAGTCCATGATCTCTACTGGTCTTTCAATAAAATGCATAGATTCATCAATCTGAATATCTTCCAGAGGAATATGGAGGTTCTCATCAGCGAGGCACTTCTTCAGGTTTGATACGTGGAATGTGGGATGAATTCTGTTGAGTTCTTCTGGTAGATCAAGCTTGTATGCTACAGGTCCTACTCTTTCGAGTATCTTGAAAGGTCCTACGTAGCGTGGTGCTAGCTTGCCTTTTTGACCAAAACGAACTACTCCCTTCCACGGTGATACTTTTAAAAGTACATGATCACCAATGTTAAACTCCAAGGGCTTTCGTGGTTTATCTGCATAACTCTTTTGACGACTTTGAGCCGCTAGAAGATTGTTTCGAATTTGATGGATCTTGTCTGTGGTTTCTTGAATCAATTCTGGACCGGTGATTTGAGCTTCCCCAATTTCGTGCCAACATACTGGAGATCGGCACTTACGACCATATAAAGCTTCAAAAGGTGCCATGCCGATACTTGAATGATAGCTGTTGTTGTACGAAAATTCAACTAATGGTAGATGAGCGTCCCAATTTCCCTTGAAGTCTATGACACATGCTCGAAGCATATCTTCAAGAGTTTGAATGGTGCGTTCAGATTGTCCATCAGTTTGAGGATGATACGCGGTACTGAGATCTAATCGTGTACCCAAAGCGGTTTGTACAGCTTGCCATGTTCGTGAAGTGAAACGACCATCACGATCTGAAATAATGCTTAACGGTACACCATGTCGGCTTACGATTTCGCTGATGTAAATACGAGCTAGCTTCTCGTTCTTGAAATTTTCGCGGATAGGAATAAAGTGAGCTGATTTTGTGAGACAATCAATGATTACCCATATAGTGTCATACCCACCAGAAGTGCGAGGTAACCCGGTAATGAAGTCCATGGTTATGTTTTCCCACTTCCATACAGGTATTTCAGGTTGGACCAGAAGTCCTGAAGGTCTTTGGTGTTCAGCTTTCACCTTGGAACATGTAAGGCACTTGGAAACAAAAACAGCAATATCCTTTTTCTTTCCAGGCCACCAATAGGTGTATCGAAGGTCTTGATACATCTTATCGGCTCCTGGGTGTATAGAGTATCGTGTTTTGTGAGCCTCATTCATAAGAAATTCACGAAGGTTGTTATGGTCAGGAATCCATATGCGATCTAGATAGTACAGGATACCGTCAGATTTAGTTTCAATTTTAAGTTCAGCTCCACAGGACAGCTCCTTTCGTACGTCGTCTTCCGTTACTGAAACATGTTGGGCTTCTCGAATTTGATCTTTAATGTCAGTTAGGATTTGCGAACATAAAAGATGAATGGAGTTCGCATAACCCTTTCGACTGAGTGCATCAGCCACCACATTTGCCTTGCCAGGGTGGTACCGAATTTCACAGTCGTAGTCATTTAGAAGTTCGACCCATCTTCGTTGCCTCATGTTTAACTCCTTTTGATTGAAGATATGTTGAAGACTCTTGTGGTCAGTGTATATTTCACACTTAGTACCGTAGAGATAATGTCTCCATATCTTAAGAGCGAACATAACGGCTCCAAGTTCTAGGTCATGGGTGGTGTAGTTCTTCTCATGAGTCTTGAGTTGTCTCGAAGCATAAGCTATAACCTTTCCTCTTTGCATTAGAACACAGCCTAGTCCTTGCCCTGACGCGTCGCAATAAACCACGAAGTCATCACAACCTTCAGGAAGAGTGAGGATTGGTGCATCACAGAGTTTTTGTTTAAGGGTTTGGAAGGCTTCTTCTTGTTTAGGTCCCCATATGAAAGGTTTTCCCTTATGAGTTAAAGCCGTGAGTGGTACAGCAATGCGAGAGAAGTTTGAAATAAAACAGCGATAATAACCAGCCAGACCAAGGAATGATCTTACTTCAGTTGGTGTACGTGGCGCTTGCCATTCTTGTACTGCTTTGATCTTTGAGGGATCGACATGTATTCCCTTGTCATTGACTACATGTCCAAGGAATTGTACCTCTTTTAACCAGAATTCGCATTTGGAGAATTTGACGTAAAGCTTTTCATTCTCTAGGAGTGTAAGGATGAGTCGAAGATGCCGTTCATGATCAGACTTAGACTTTGAATAAATGAGGATGTCGTCGATGAAGACTATAACAAAACGATCGAGATAGGGTTTGCAGACTCTGTTCATTAAATCCATGAAGACAGCTGGAGCGTTTGTTAAACCAAATGGCATGACCATGAATTCATAATGACCCTAACGAGTTCGGAAAGCGGTCTTTGGGACGTCTTCTTCATGTACTCTAAGTTGTTGATAACCAGAACGAAGGTCGATTTTGAAAAACAGCTGGCGCCTTGAAGTTGGTCAAGAAGATCATCAATGCGAGGTAATGGATAGCGATTCTTGATCGTTAACTTGTTGAGTTCTCTGTAGTCGATGCACATGCGAAACGTTCCATCTTTCTTCTTCACAAAAAGGACAGGTGTACCCCAAGGCGAGGAGCTAGGACGTATGAATCCTTTGTCAGTCAATTCTTGCAACTGACTGGCTAGCTCTTGCATTTCGGATGGGGCTAACCTATAAGGAGACTTTGCAACTGGTGTAGCACCAGGTATAAGATCAATGCGGAATTCGACTTCTCTCAAGGGAGGAAGTCCTGAAATGTCGTCAGGAAAAACTTGCGGAAAATCTTTTACTACTGGAATGTCTTCAAGCTTCTTCTCCATAGTTCCCTTTTTGACGACATGGGTTAAAAATGCGACGTAATTCTTGCGAAGATATTTTCGAGATTGAAGACAGGACATTAATCTGAGCCCTTTCGACGAGGTTTCTCCAAAGATTCGTAGAGTCTGACCGTTTGAAAGAGGAATGCGTATAAACTTTTCGCGGCATACACTTCAGCCTGACGTTGGCTGAGCCAGTCCATACCAATTATAATGTCAAAGATTCCCAACTTCATGGGAATGAGGTCAACTAGAAAATTATGATCGTTTAAAGTGAGAGTACAATTGCGTTTAATGGAGTTTAATGAGACCGGTTTTCCGTCAGCAACTTCTACTGTTATGGATTCCATGAGCTTATCACGAATTTGGTTTAGGATGGGTTCAAACTCTAAAGACACAAAACTTTTATCCGTGCTAGTATCAAATAACATGGATGCATAACTACCGTTGATAAGAAACGTACCGTTAACCACATTGCTGTCAGCTCTAGCCTGATTAGCGTTGATGTTGAAAGCTCTTCCTCTTGCAGGTGGAGGAGCTTGGTTAGCTTGATTCACCGGATTGGCTTGGGCTTGAGCATGAATAATGTTCACTAAACGTGGACAAGTGTTTCTAAAGTGGCTTGGGTCTCCACAATTGTAGCAAGCCCGCATAGGTTGCACCATGGGATAGTTGGGTTGGTTGTATGATTGGGCTAAATGTTGGGTAGGTGGTAGTAGTACGGGTTGTTGGGCTTGACCCATTATTTGTTGGTGGGTTTGGGTTGAAGGCTGGTGGCGGTTCATTCGCTGAGGTATGCGACAGGTTTGAACAGTATGACCTGCGCGACCGCAGCCGGTGCAATGTTGGCAGGGATGATCAGGAAAATGGTGATATTGGCAACGGTTGCATTTTGGTAATGGGCCAGAGTATGGCCTTTTGTATGGTGCAGGTGAGGGGGCAACTTGGGTAATGGGTGCAGCAGGGATAGGGTAATTGGTTTGTGTGACAGCGAAGTTTCTGGTGTTACGTTTCCTCTTGTTAGCAAACTTAGAGGAGGAGGTGGAATGGTTTGAAGTTTGGCCCTCAACGGGGGCTTTCTTTTTCTCCTCTTTAAACTTACCGTTGCGAATTCGATTCTCGGTCAGTTCAGTAGCTAGTTCCATAGCAGCTTCAAGTGTTGCTGGTGAAGTGCTGAGAACTGAATCTTGAATTTTCGAGGGAAGACCTCGAATATAATGTTCGATTAAGCGGTAAACCGGGGTGAACAAGTTAGGGACCATTTGGTTCAACTCTAAGAACCTCTTGTTGTAGGAAGTATGATCTCCCTCCTTTTGCTTCAAAGAATGAAATTCGTCCTTTAACTTTTAATCTCACTTCTAGGACAGAATCGCCTCGTCATGATTTCCCTTAACTCCTCCCAAGTTAAGGCCATAGCATCTTCGATTCCCCTCTTACCCTTTTCAGTATTCCACCAGGTAAGAGCTACCCCAAATAGTCTCCCGGTTGCGTATCGTACCTTGCGATCCTCGGGACAATCGCAGTTGAGGAAGGTGTTTTCCATTTCCTCAAACCAGTGGAGGAGAGCAGTGACACCTTCGGTCCCTTCAAATTTAGGAGGATCGCAAGACTTGAAATATTTATATGAGCACTTGCTGGTAGGAGGGTTGCCGATGTTCTAGTCATCTTGCTGGGGAGGATTAGTGGGATTTGTGGCGAGAGCTTGTTGTACTTGAACCACAATGTCAGGAAGCACCACGGCCATTTGTTTCGCGATTTGTGTGGCCAAGCGTTCGTGAGACCTTCCTGATCTTTTACCCCCTCGTTGTTGTCTAGCCGACATCTACAGGAACATACATAAGAAGATTGTGAGTTTATGGAGTCTTTTTAGGTGTCATGTGTCTTAAAGAAAATGAAAATAACATAAATATCAATAATGCAACTACATCCATAGGATGTCTTGGGTTTGGTCATGTTGGGTCTCAAATGTCCCCCATACCTTCACCTGTATAGTCATGTGGGCCCCCATGACTATTGGCTTGGTAGGATTCACATTAGTATTGGCGATTTAACACTCGCATGACCCGAATGAAAACCACAAAATATGTTTACGAGATGTATGGTCGGAATGTGTCCAGGTGTAGACACAATGACAACTCAAAGTGGGGTTAGCTCACACGACGTTTGGTATAGCATGCTTTGGCCTAATAGGTACTTCGTACTCTCATCGTTAGTCCCCAGGTAGGCAAACTAGTCCTTTATTTTGGATTTATACGAATGCCAAGCCTAGACAGGACGTTCCGACTACCGGTACTTGTACCCTTCCAGTTACTACATGCCCATCATGAGAACTCACTTTGATGAGATTTGAAAATACAAAAATCATTGTAAAAACAATCATGAAAATGATGTGATGTGTGCTTTCATGGATATGATATGTTATGAGAATATGATTCATGATAGGCATTATATGATAATATATACTTATGAACATGCTTGCATAACATTGAATGTAACATTTAACATAAAACATATAAACATCATGAAATTTGGCATGTAACACACAAAAATCTTAAAAATTTCTAATCAACTATAGTATAGGCTCTAAGGGTCTAATAACCTATCCTATATCCCTATAGTCATGGCTCTAATACCAATCTGTCACACCCTCACCCGCAGCGGAATAAGAGTCGGGGCATAATTGGGTTATCACCAAAGCTCATGATATTTACTAATATGTTTCATATTTATTAAAGTCAAAATTACATTCTCAATAATCCAAACATGTCCATACAAATACAAAGAAAAATAACCAACTAAACAATCCAAGCTCTAAACCAGTTTATTCTTCTAAGCCAATCCTATGTGTTTCTTGCTGCAGCTTGTTCACCTGTATCATGTGTAAAAATGGGGGTTTTTGGGTCAACATAAGTTGGCGAGTGAACCTTGTTAGTTAAACATTTATTATTGATTTCTTGTCATTTTTATCAAGGAAAATTTGTGCAATAGTCATATGCGAGCAAATGTAAATAATCCAACAATAACAATAACATTCCACAAACAATAACATACTATAACATACAATAACATATGAACTTGCATGAAAATATAACATGAATGAAACTGTATATGTTGGCAACGTCACGTTCACGCTCATAATGTAATGGGGAACGGACGGCCTATGATGAATGTCTGTGCGATCAAGGCTCAATCAAACGGATCCGATCGTATGTTGGCACGCCAGGTTCACGCTCAGAATGTAATGGGGAACTGCTCAACGCTCATAATGTAATGGGGAGCGGCGGCCTATGAAATTGCATGTACTGAAAATAATAAATTAAATCTAAACAATAACCACACAACAGTTGATACAAGCTGAATACACATTTGTTCATGATATGATGTATGCACAATGATTTAAATATAATAAATGGTAAGACACATGATACACCCCAAAAACGTGATTAAAACGGAGAATT
The DNA here is from genome assembly GCA_947069175.1 of Scalesia atractyloides. NCBI lineage: Eukaryota > Viridiplantae > Streptophyta > Magnoliopsida > Asterales > Asteraceae > Scalesia > Scalesia atractyloides. Next base: position 19,570,306 of record CAMTDV010000021.1, on the reverse strand, counting down.
TGTAGAGATTCACTCACATTGGATGCGTTTGGTTGGAGATGATGAGATGCGCACGAGTTTGAAGGATTGAACAATGAGGATTAACTAACCTAAATAATAACGGAAGGTATAGTTAATGAGTGGATTTTATTAATAATTTTAATAGGATTTTTAGATATATTTTTGTGAGTTTAAGGCTATTTCCCATCTTTAAAAACATTATTTTTAAGTATTTTTAATTGATTTTTGAATTAAATTAAATAAATAAAAATATAAAAAAAAATGTTGACTTTTGCGTTGACCGTTGACCATTGACTGCTTGACTGTTTGACCGGTTCTATTGTGTGAATGTATGCGCCGGGCAGGACTCGAACCCGAGACCTCCCGTACGCGTGCACGCAGCTCTACCAACTGAGCTACGTGTCTAACCCGAAATAATTCTGTTTTTAATTATATTTATATACTAATTCGGTTTATTCAAAATTCTTTTATTTTCAAAAAGTGTTTTAAATCATCGAACCGGAGCGTGCAACAGGTCTCGAACCCGGGACCTGTGGGTTAGTGTTGCACACAGTCCACCGCTGGACTGTGTGTCTAACCTGGTTAATATACCGATTTTTATTATACTTAACATCTAACGTAAGTTAATCCGGTTCAGTTAGAAAAATAAAACATCTTTATTACAGAGAGGGTGTGTGTATCAAGGATCGAACTCGGGACGTATGCGTATTGTTTGCACACAGTCCACCGCTGGACTGTGTGTCTAACCCGTTTATAATACCGATTTTAATTAATCTTATAATCTTAACATACTTCATCTTCTTAGCTAAATTTACAGACAATGATTTACTCAACTGTTTCTTGCTTTAAAACGATTAACAAATGTACAAAAGACTAAATGAAATGGCAGAGACGATTTTGGAAGTAAACATACCGAAGAACGATTTATCTCAGAATTCCGGCAAGTCGTCGGCTCTGTTTTTTATGAACTTCGACTGAGCGAACAAATTAACAGTTTTGATTAGCTAAGTGTGGAATTGAAGTACTAAACAAGAGTTACCAGGAGGTTTAGAAGGCTATACCGTTTCACAGCGAGAATTGAGAATTTTCAGCAGTTTTCCGGCGACAGTGAATTATCCGATATCGACGTCTGAAATTGGTTCCGATTGAAGGGTTTGAGTTAGCAACAGCTTAACAATTGATAGACAATGAAAGAATTGAGTGACTCACTGATTTGATAGAAAACACGGTTTTCCGGCGAAAGTCCGGCGAGTTCAAATAGCTGCTCCGACGAACTGAAAGTCGTGCGAAAATGAAATTGAAGGTTTGCAGAATGTGTTTGAGTCGCGAGAGGGGTCTATGATTGGAGTAATTCAGGAATTGAAAGTTTTCGGTTATTAAAACCGATCCACTCTTGAATTCAAGTCCATTCAAAGCTAAATTGATTGGAGGTGTCGGTGTAGCGGTTATAATCGGTAAACCGCGAACAATCAAACGTTTTTTGGACGTTTGGTGACCGATTTCGGTTACAGTTGGCGTAACCAGATTGATTTACGATTGACCATAAAATTTAATTGTTTCCTAGAATTTACAGAAAACAACAAGTGGCGGAGTGGTTATATGTGTGTGTGATAAGTCTTTGAGCTTAAACCCGGCTGACCCGGGTTCGAGTCCCGGCAGCCTATTTTTCTTTTTATTTATTTTATTTTTACTTTTTATCAATTATAACTTTTATATTCTAGTTTGTTTATTAATTATGCATCATTAAAAATTAAAATTGACATAAATACGCAACGAAACATTTATAACTTGATATTCGATTACAAACGAAGCGGGTGTGGACAACCCTTTTTTGACAAATGTTACAGCCACCACGCAAGTAACTGGTCATCAGGCATGGATGATATCGCAGTGGTATAGATGTCCTGAACCAAATCGTCAAACACATAAAATCCGGTGGCGACCGCAAACTCACGCAAAGACATATCCTGTCGCTGCCCGAATAAACAGAAGGATACCTCTGAAGGGGTGGGGGTGCGTGTGGATCGTCCATATCCGAGTTAGACTGATCAGCCGGTCGTGGACGAAAAACGAAAGTGGAGAGAAACTCCACCATCAAAGGCCTATGAGACGGTGCGGCCGCGAGTGAAAACATACGGTCCCACGGGGTATTATTCCCGACTAACTGCCGAACCCTATCCTCCTCCCCACACTCCCTCAACGCATCCCAAGACAGCGCCCTTTGCTGCCCCACCTTCTGCTACCGGATTACCCTAAAACGCCTGCCTTCCCTGGTGTGCGCTTGGTACGCCAAATAAGGATACCTCGCACAATTACCACCGGCCATCTCATCAAATCCCACTGCCGGAGCCGCGTCTTCCTCGTCTTACAACATATCTGCAATTGTTAAAACACAATACATGTAAATAATTAGTAAACTTAAAACACATTCTATAAACCAAGATGAATTTCATAAGTATTCCATAGCTTTCTTTGTTGTACAGTGGGTTTAACTACAGTCCTCTGGTCGAGCTCGTATCATCAGTGAATTTCGACCAAATTTTGTAGAAAATAAACACTCAATTAAACCAAAATAGACATCCAAATCGTAACAACCTGTTGGAGCTTATGGAGGACAAGAAACAATCTGTTGTTTTTTTCTGCCAAATCAGTCTATGGTCCAGTTCTAATAGAGGAGATCAAAGGAACGACATTTCTGTGGGTAAAGAACAGATCAAGTCTGGGTTCAATACTACTATTCTAAGTACTCTAAAAATTCAAAATCAAAGCAACGAAATCAACATTCAGTCATACATCAATTCTTGGCTTAATGAACGAGATCGATATCGTCGTTCAAAAAAAAAGACATCCAAATCTTAATTGCAGTCCTACTTATCCAAATAGACATTCAGTCCTACTGTTCTAAATACTCTAAAAATTCTAAGCAAAGCAACAAAATCAACGATGGGGGAGTGGTCCAACGATTGGGGAGTGGTGGAGGCGCTGCTCGTTGTCATTACTATGTTTGCCGACGATGAAGGGATTATCGGTGACGGTGGTGGAGACTGTGTGGTGGAAGAGTGTACCTTGTAAAGATTGGTGGAGACTGATTGATTTTAACCAGGGGTGAGCACCACCACCACCACCACTAACCCCGTCAATACTCATAGCCGAGCACCACCACCACGAAACCCTAACCCCGTCGGACCAAAACAAAAACAAAGAAGAATAAATAGGAAAGATAACTTGTTACTAACCTCGTGAATTAATCTCGAGCGTATAGCTTGATACGAGGAAGAGATCCGATACGGAGATGGTTAGTGTGTGTTTTCTTGGTGTTTGGTGTGTGTATTTGAAAATGTTTTGATCTATTTTCCCCCTTTATGTGAAAAGTTGTTTCAATACACCTCTCATTGACCTATACGACACATATTCCCTGCTCACCATATGATGTTTATAGCTTAATGAGAGTCATATAGGAACTGGTATACGGCCCTCATTGACCCATACGATTCTTATTGAACCTTTTTTTACATAAACAATTTGTTGTAGTTTAGGGTTTTTATATTATAAAACAATATAATTAATAAATTTTATTAAAAAAATTGTTAAATACATTATATTTGAAATATAATATGATGTAAATAACATTGTTTCTTTAAACGTAATACTACGATTAAATAATTTTAAGTGTTTGCAACGAAACCTACAATAAATTAATAAAGTCTCTACGTAGACTTCTGTTACCATCCAGTAACGCCCGACCCTCTGCAATACGTGACATGTACATTGTCTCACATTCCATAGATATGAAATAGGTAAGCAATGCCCTTCTCCCAAAGGATTACGCAGCCACCACCGTCAAAACACCGACTTCCGATATCCTGTTCAGAAAGATCAATTAAAGTGTTAGTATCGACATTCGAAAATGTATCACCATAGCCTACCACCCACAACCAACAACCCACTACCACCACAGCCACCACCCATAACCCACGACCACCACAGCCACCACCGACCACCACCTTCCCACAGTCAACCACCACAACCACTACCTTAGCTAACTTAATAAAGTCTCTACGTAGACTAAGTGACATGTACATTGTCTCCCATTCCATAGATTCCGTACTTCGGTATATACTCCATATCCCATTTGGTACTGGAATCGGGTAATCTTCTGTTAATTGCATCGAAATATACTCCATAAGCCCATTCATTGATTTTTATATAAAATGTATATGTATCAAGTTTTTATAATTTAATTATAAAAAAAATTCTTCTATTTTTTATAGAACAAGGTTATAAAATATATTGTACCATTACAAAAACAATTTGTTGTAGATTAGGTTTTTTATATTATAAAATATATTGTACCATTTTTTACAAAAACAAATTGTTGTAGATTAGGGTTTTTTTATTATAAAATATATCGTACCGTTTTTTACAAAAAAAACAATTTGTTGTATATTATGGTTTTTATATTATAAAATAATTCACAGATATTTTATAAAATATATGTATTTATCAAGTTTTATTTGTTCTTTATTTATTAAGTATTATTGTATAAAATAAGGCTATAAAATATAACAAAAAAGGTTATAAAATATATGAAGTTTTAATTTAGTAATTATTATCATCAATTTCTTAATTGTTTTGTTTTAATATGTCTATAATTGTGTTTCACTTCTCATTTCCATAACGCAACAAGAAACGTAATTCAAAATGAAATTGAACGTCGGTTTATATTATAACCCAAAACATGGCACTTTCATACAAAATGTAATAAAAAATTTTCTAAACCTAAACCCTAAACTCAGGTGTCAAAACATGGTTTATATTATAACGCCTAAACCCTAGGATCAGGTTCGTGGGGCCAGCACAAGGTGGTTGGGGTCAGTAGAAGGTGGTTGTGGTCACTCGGTGTGGGAGTCGACTACATTATCCCTTGCCACCCTGGTGCTTCCCTTGGCATGAATCTGAAATAGGTAAACAGTGCACTTCTCCCTAAGGATTACGTGGCTACCACCGTCAAAACACCAACTTTCGATATCCTGTTAAGAACGATTGATTAAAATGTTAGAATCGACATTCCAAAGTGTATTTTATAAAGATAATAATAAACAAATCCAACAACTACCACACCCACCACCCACCACGGCACCACCATATCCCACCACCACCCTCAACCACTTCCACAACGACCACCCGCCACCATAGCCTACCACTACGACCACCACAGCCTACCACCCACAACCCACAACCACCACCTACAACCCACAACCACCACCCACAACCCACCCACCACAACAACCACCACCCCACCGTCCCCATCCTACGAACATCCAAGGCCTCAAACAATAACCACCGACCTAACTCCACCATAAATGTATCTTCATCTTGTGGTCCAACTTTATTGTGCATATCTAGAAGTAAATGTGGCTTTTAGCTAAATAGGGTAAGAAAACACATCTATACGCCACTCATAGCGCAATGAGGGGCGTATATATCATGACTTTCTGACCAATTTTCAGAAAGGTGTAAGTGTATACACTTCTCATAACTCAATACGTCGAGTATATGACAAAAAAGTGTCAGCCCACCATCAGACGCGTATAAGGCTCTCATTGGCCCATACGATTCGTATTGTACCTTTTTTTTAAAAAATAACATTTAATAAATACGGGTTTTATGTTATAAAACAATGTAATTAATATTTTTTATAAAATAATTGTCACATACACTATATTTGAAATATAATATAATGTAAATAATATTGTTTGCTTAAACGTATTACTACAATTAAACAATTTTAAGTGTTACAATGAAACCTACTCTACGTTCATATATTCTCTTCGTTGACCTCTATTACTACCTAGTAACGCCCTACCCTGTGCAATACGTGACATGTACATTGTCTCCCATTCCATAGCTTCCGTACTTCGGTATATACTCCATAGCCCATTCGGTACTGGCATTGGGCAATCATCTGTTAACTTAACCATGATGAAGTGGCCACCTTCCACATAAGCAATCGATAAAACAGAATGGTCTGGGTAGACCTCCGGACCATCGAACATGGGAAGTAAGTTTGACAAACACCGTTGCTTAAATGCTGAACAATCATACCAAATTTCTGAGCCACCAACAATCCCGTGTACGGCATAACATCCAACATGCAGTTGGTGCAGGTTGCACGTTCAACCAATTTATTGATCGATATACCACATTGTAGCACCCCTTATCAAAAGAGTTGAGAATACGCCACCACTGTTCCTTGTTTATGAATATCTCGTCGAGTAGCTGCTGGCGGACCCACATCCACTGATTCTGCTCCAACCCCAAACCCATAGCTATGGATCGAAATCCACAGTTACCGTCCGGTTGGGCATCTTCCATATGTGTTATGTATCTCCGGTACATAGTTGGAAGCCAATCCGTAATACGATCGATCATGTGTTTGTACCTATAATTGGAAAAAACACATGGTGGGAAATCTAAATAAGGGAAATAAATGTATGTATGTTGTTTGTATGTATTTTTGTATGTATGTTTGTATGTATGTATCTATGCATGTATGTATGTATACATATATGTATGTATATACGTACCTATCCCCCCACCAACAGCGGAAAATGTTCATTTGGCTAAAGAATTATATTTTTAGCTTTATTTTCTTCGAACGACTACGTTGCACAAACGAGTGTCCACTCTCTTTTGAGTGACATCGTTCCTTTGTGATTGGGTTTGGGTATCTTTACGCCTCGCAACCTCCTCCCTTTGTTGTTTTGCTTTCGTAGATGGGCGCCACCGAGTATCTTGTTGTACCTCAGGCGGTTCATGGTCAGTCATACTTGGATCCACAACCGCTTTTATCTTCGACAACATACTTTTTAACACTATCGGTGGTTGCGCCTGTAGTTGTGGTGTGACCCTATCCATTTCCGCCCGAAGATCACAACCGTCTTGCTCATCTTTTTCTGACGAAAAATCAAGCTTTGTCCAGAATCTGTCTATCGAGGAAAGAGGAATCTTTGAGCCACGTAATTTGGTCCCGCCTCGTCTATGAACACCTGGTTCTAATCAGGCAGTATGGGGCGCACACTCCCTCATCACGATGAAGCACGGACACAACCTCTTCCTCACCTCGATCAACATCGGTAACCCAAACACTTTCGGAGACGTATGACTGGTTTGTATCTTCGCAAAAAAAAGGAACTAAAGTCCCAAGACGACATCGTGATTTGATCTGGCTGTTTTACTTGTGAATTTTCAACAACATTTTGTGAAAATTACAAGTTTTGAGAAAATGCACCCGTCTCCAAGGATAAACAAACTTTTTAACTTCGATATGGAGCGTATAGGGCAATGAGGGGCATATGGGAGTATTTTTCCAGACCTTTTCAGACTAAACTCACTGCCGTGTCAGTCTGCTACCTTAAATTCCTCAAACATTGTATCAATGAGGGCCGTATAGCTCAATGAGGAGTGTATAGGGTTAAATCCTCCAACTACCTCCTGCTTATATGGGTCTTATAGAGCAAAGAGAGTCATATTGATTCACCTTTTTTCACTTTTCCTGACACCATTTAATGCACTTCCCCCGTATATGACCCTTATTGCCCAATATGCTGCTGCTGGGTTGTGTGATTTAATTTGGGGATGTACCAATACCCTACACCCTTTATTTATCTTTTTATGGTTATTTTTTCATTATATTTAAGAAAGATGACTTTTTGTTGGCAATATGATTTGATATATTGTTCACATTATGACGTGAATGTTCCTGTCTACTTACCATGTAAAGTACTGGTTTTAATGGTCCAGCGATAACGCACGGACTTTAATACTAAATAATAGTTATGTTTATCTTTTAATTTTTAGGGTTGTAACAACGCCGTATTATTTATTTTTATATTTTGATAATCTGAATGATATATACATGTATCTAGCTGTTATTATTTTAGCAGCAATTATTAAATTTCAATATGCACATGTTTTATATATCGCTCATGGTTATAGCCTTGTGACATCTTAAGGGTAAGATAGAGTTTTGGGACTAATATGGGGTTTTTCCATGGGTTTTATCCTGAATTGGTACATAGGCATTATGCTTAGTGGAGTTGGATATGATCATGTGGTTCCGCTGATAGTACGATAATACTCCGGTGATCCGTCAGTGATCTAAATTTAAAAAAACATGTTCAATTTATATTAATTAGATCACAAATTCTTACTTTGCTTGTCAATATCATATATATATGTATCCTAATGTCCAAAAATGCACTTACTAACTATATGGTCTAACAGTCGACTGATGCTACCTGTATATAAATGCAAATCCCATTTTTTTTCCTCATCTTTCGAGCACTTCAACTCTCACCGCTATCTTCTCTTAAAGAAAAATGCTTACACAAGCGAGTGACACTCTTTCCCACCTCGAATCCATTCGAATCCATCTTCTTGATGATCATTTAAACATTTTTCCTAATAATTACCAAAACAATGTTGATTTTTCAATCTTTGATATCAATGATTGGAGTTTTCTCCAGGACATGTAAAATATCTCCAATAGCTCTTGTTCAAGCCTCATATCTCCAAATTCACTAAATCTTGATGATTTCGATACAAATGATTTTTTAGTTGATAACAGTGACGAAAACCTTGAGGTTCAAAACATTAATTTAGATATGTTCACAGATATTCCAACAGTTTCCAAAGAACTACAACCACAGGTATCTCCTGCCACCTTTCGGATCTCGCAGTCATCGACAAAAGAAAGGAGAAAGCGGCCAACAAACAGCTAAAACTGGATTTCTCGACCGGGCATGTCATCGCTATTGGCGATGAAGCGCCATTAACTGTGAATGATAGCTTTCATGGTAATGAGGACGGGTTTCAAGCTAAACAAGTACCCTTATTGCCTAACAGAAGGTATAGGGGTGTAAGGCGACGACCATGGGGGAAGTTCCTGCGGAGATGAGGAATCCGGAGAAGAAAGGTAAGAGATTGTGGCTAGGGACCTATGACACACCCGAAGAAGCCACCATGGCGTATGATCGAGCAGCTTTTAAGCATCGTGGTTCTCATGCTTTGCTTAATTTTCCGCATATGATCGGGTTGCACAAAGAAAATCCCAAAAGTCCTACAGGAAAAAAAGCAACATATAGGGAAATCTTAGTCCCCATGTTCCACTTCTTCTTCATTGGAGTGTTTAGAACTGTTGATAGGATAATAAGCAAAACTTCTACTAAGTAGAGTTTATGAGGTAATTAGGTGGACAAGTACAATTAATAAAGTTGAATGTGATGCATTTGGGACTTGCTTTATACCATACATGATCCCTAGAAAAAGACAATTCTAACAATCTTTCTAGTTACTTTGTGATGGTCTTTATTTTGCATCCAAATCGTTGTAAGCAACCTTTGGCATTAAGTTGTACTAGACCATATGAATATATGTAATATGATCTCGAATTACCTCATAATTAAACAAACTGTTGTGTTGAAAAAATATAAAAAATTCTAGTATTAGTTTTCTTGAGAAGGCTCCTCTAACAACCTGTAAATAGAGGGTGCGCTAACATTTAGATAAAATCCAAATAAAAGAAATATTATTATCATAAAGACTATACTAATAACCGGATCATTAAATTCGTTGAAAGCAATTTACATATTACTATAGGATTTAACGAAATAAAAAATTGTAACCGAAATTATAATTATATTATAATATATATTAAATAACATCATATTAGCTAGTATGTTTTGTTTTTTTTTTTTTTGGTCACCAAATTTTTTCTTTTTTACACTTTAGTCACATGAAACTTAGACACTTATATTTTGTTTTTATGAACCAAATAGGAAACTAATAATTATGAATCTTTAATACTTTATCCTATGCTTTTATTAAATATGTTAAACAAATTGTGTGTTATATTTTCTATATTTTTTAGTTTTACAATAATTATAGTTTTATCGGATTCATTTTGTTAAACTTTATTAGTGCTTGTAACAAATTTGGATATGTTACAGTTTTAATCGACTTTAATTTACGATGTAACATTTTGGTGATAATTTCGAATATACTCTCACACTTGTTTTATCTGAATTTCCTCACAAGTGTTTGTTATCTAATGGTTTTAATCGAGTTTAACTTACGACGCCACAACGCGCGAGATATTTTACTAGTATGTAACATTCTAGACTTAATAGCTTGAGGATTTAACGAAATAAAAAATTGTAACCAAAATATGTAACATTCTAGACATAATTAGGATTAATAATAAAGGGTCCTAAGAATCACACATGGTAAAAGCTTATTCTCACATGGTGTATACGGGTCGTATAAGGTTATACGGCCCGTATAGAGTAAATTGAACTGACAAAGAAGCCTTTGTCAGTTCATTTTATTTTATACGGCTCGTATAAACTTATACTGCCCGTTTATATATTTTTCCACCGCATATACACCCCAATGGAAATTACCGTAGTATCACATAAAGGAATGCTGAAAATCATTGCCCACGGTGAATCACGAGCTCAATAAACCCTAATTTAATATATACCTATAATATTAGTGTAATTTATTTTTCCGAATTTACATTGAATTTTTTATTGTTTTGAATGACTAAAAGAGAACACATGCATTTTTATATTTCATAGCATATTGAAGATGGCGATATATTATATATTTAAATGGGACATTTACAAAAGTAGGTTTCGGCCGGTACATCATATTTAAGTTTTTAAAATTTTGTAGGCCATACACAACCCATAACACATTATTAGGGCGTCCATCAACTTTGATCGTGTGACTCATTTAAGTGAAGACTTGGAATGTCGTGTGTCATGTCCAAATAATTCAAATTAATTTCAAATATATTAATTCCAATGGATACTTAACCCAAATATATTTCACATAACCCAAGTTAAAACTTGGAATGGCATATGTGGTATAGCTTCAGTATGGAAAGAATTACGGTGTCATAAGTTTTCTCTTATTTGAATGTCTCTAGCTTCTTGCTGAGAGTGTGTTTTTATATATGATATATAGTTTTCCTGCTTTTCAAAAACATTTTTTTAAAAAGAAATTTTTAATACCTCATTACCCAAGTGTGGTTGGCTTATTTATTTTTAACTTTTTTTAATGGCTTTCCTACTCTTGAACTACACCAATAAATATTAATTATATCCCTTGCCAAGATATGAACCAGCGGCCGAGGAGAGGTAGAGGCTGGCAGTGGCGGATTTAAAAACTTTTTTCACTGGGTTCCATTTGGTAGATTCTCACTATTTTTTTTTCAAATCATATGAGGTTCTCATTAACTTTTTCCAAACCGAATGGGTTTACGGAAATCCACAAAAGTGGCCTAAATTTGCACTTGATTTGAACGCTAGTCTTTGAGTCAAGAGCCTCTACCACCCGGCCAAAGCTAGAATGTCGGTTGTCTCTATTTAACCAAGAAATTTGTGCCTTGAAGCTTCTTACTGCCTTCTTCGAGTTGCCTATGCATATGGGTCAATATGATTGAAAGAAGTATAATTGACAAAACTATTGTTATTACTTGCAAAACTAAATTTGAACTTACTCTTACTTTGTAATTGATATTTGTTATTACTTGCAAAACTATTTTGATTATTGGAGTTCTTTAACTTCAGTATATTATGACTGAGAAGTTTTTTAATTTGCTTGGAATGTCATATTAGTTTTTTTTTTTTTGGTTTGAGATCACAAGCTTTGGTATGAATTTGTATATTGGTGGAAGGGTGAAAGGCTTAAAGTGAATCTTGAGAACACAATAGATGATGAGGCTTTTCTAGCAAGAATACTATCAAAAGTTGTTGCAGAGATCTTAGTGTACTTAAGGATTGCCATTGAAAAAAAATATTTAACTAAGGTCATACCTAGACCCATCGAATGAAAATGTTAATAGACTGAGATTTAATATGACAATCAGATGGAAAATAATTTAATTTCATTTAGTAGAACGAAACTGCTTAAGAATCTCTTAGATAATAAGCAATAGTAATGCTTCAGTTAGATGCTTTTGTAGTTGTAACCAGCTCAAATAGATGCTTACCTATTCATCTTTTTGTGCTTTCTTTTCATTTATGAATTATGAAAGTTCAGAGCGTCGTTTTGTTTTGTGTCTAGTTCAGAATAATGTTTTGTTTTTAGATTTTTTTAAACCAAAACGAAAATAACCATTAGATATAAGGTTCTGGCACAAACCCGTCTTGACTCGAATTCGTTAGGTAAAACTCACAAATTAATTTAGGCATAAAGGTAGAGAAATGTGTTTTTTTAGAGACGAAGATAGATAATAGGATGGGAATGTTCTAAAGCATCATACGGAAAAAGTGACTTTAGTGATAAAGCCCGACCCGACCCGACCCGACCCAACCCGGACGAAAATTCTAACGTCAAGTTAATAAAAATTAGAGCACCTAAAAATGAACCCATTCAAAAAAAATTCTGAATTCGTCACTAATAACTGTCGCTGTATCCAAATCACTAAAATCCAAATAGTTAGAAGTCAGCAAATTTGAATATTGGGCACACTTTCTTATTTTTAACGGTAAGGAAGTTGCTTTGCAAGCATGGAATGTGTCCATGTTTATTGTTAGAAATCAGTCAACAGAAGAAAGTTGGCGCTTTTGCTTTCTTTTGTCTTACTTACGCCCTCTCACTTTCTACGACGCCGCCATCTTTTTAGAAACTGAATGTTTATTTTTCATTTTTTTGACTTTTTTTTATGTTTACATACTTAAAAAATTCAACTGCCACTTGTTACAATATAAAATCTTCATCGATGTTTTATAAATTACACCATATTCTCTAGTTATCAGCTACAGGTTCATGAATATCGGTTTCTTTAACGGTATTTACAAACATCCACAAATAAACACTAATTTTCTCTCCATTCTTCAATGTCACATTCTTTTTAAAATATTGTTTTACTAGGTTAGTTGCCCGTATGATACACGGGCTGATACAATATCTTATGTTAATAGATGTTTTTAGTAAAATTACATGACATATTGATTAAGAGAATACAAACTTGCAATTAAAAGTAATACTTACAAATAGAACAAATGTAATAACAATTCATAACTCTCTAAATACTTCTTTGTATACAACATTTGTTGTTTTGTTCGTGACACTACCATCTTCATCTAATATAAGTACATTAACTCGGTCTCTGCTTTTAACTCTTGATAATGCCACATACAATTGTCCATGCGTGAAAATCGGATCTTTTAGAAACAATCCAACTCTGGATAATGATTGTCCTTGACTTTTATTAATAGTGATTGCAAAGCATACTGATAACGGAAATTGTCTTCTCTGGAAATTGAAAGGAATCCTTCTGTCCAAGGTATCAAACTAATTCTTGGAATGAAAGTCCGAGTTCCAATATTAGCTCCAGATATGATTTTAGCTTCTATAACCCGCTTGTGAAGTGACATTATTTGTAGTTTGGTCCCATTACACAAACCACTTCTTTGGTCAATATTTCTTAACAGCATTACTGGAACAGCGACCTTCAAAACTAACCTATGGTTTGGCAATCCGGAGATTTTAGGACCGTTGAGAACATCAGGAGAGTATAAACTTTCTTGTAGTGGTTCGTGAATATGTTCGGTCTGCGAAATACTATCTAAACTTAGGTATCCTCTTTCTTCGCTAGGAAACAACTAAGGAAACGATCATTGATTTCTTGAACAAATTCATTTTTAGGCGCCAAAATTGCTCGTTCACGAAAGTAGTCTTCATTTTTATAATCTTCAAGAACCGAGGGATATACAAAGTCAATTAAACTTTTGATATGATCACTTAAGTCCTTGATTAGAAGATCATCTGGTATCTCTATACATGCATCACCATCATCATATCACTAACTTTTCCCTCATCCAAATCCAAAAGCCAATTAGCAATTTTTTTGTTTCTTTCGTATCATATTTCTGGCTTCCTACGGTTAGCCTCTTGTTCTTTGTTAATTTAAGCCGCTTGCATTTTCTCCATAGGTAAGAGGAGCTTAGAGAAGCATTGACAATTTCTTGTCTACTACCGTTGGGGATAACAGGAAGGATTTGTCTGAAATCACCACCAAAAACAATAACTTTACCTTCGAATGGCATTTCTTCATTGATTGACGTATCCGAACTAAAAATGTCTTTTATGGTTCTATCCAAAGCTTCAAATGCATGTTTACGAACCACTGGCGCCTCATCCCATATAATCAACTTTGTTTCCTTTAATAAATGAGCAACATCATCACCTGGTTTTATATGGCAAAAAGAATCCTATTTAAGATTGATTGGAATTAGAAATCTAGAGTGAGCCGACCTACCTTCGGTCAATAACAATGATGCTATTCTGCTTGATGCTACATCTAAAACTGTCTCACTTTTTGATCTGATAGCTGATGATAATGTCTTCCAAAGAAATGTCTTACCAGTTCCCAGTAACCATAAACAAAATAACACCACCTGTGTTTCCATCAACGGCTGTAATGATTTCATTAAAAATCATTCGTTGTTCATTTGTTAACGAATTTAACAAACTATCGAACTTGGTTTCTAGAATTGTTGCGTCATAACACAGCTCCTCACTAATCAGAAGATTGTTTGCAGAAGACAAAGCCTCGTGATCAGGATAAGGCATAGTCGTAAATATTCATAGGGAGGAACTATTACGGAGCAAGAATTTCTCAATTTCGTATAAAGTCAAATTTTTAATTCATTCATCAGGAACTGATACCCCTACAAAAACATATAAGGAAGCCAAGATAATTATTGTATCCAATTTTTTGAATTAAAATATACGATAATAAAAAAAATTAAGCAATTTAAAAAATAGTTACTTAAATGAATTGCTAATAATCTAAACTGAATAGGAACATATAATACCTTTAAATATCTTTGTTTTTCTGTAAACAATGTCATCGGATAAGTATTTCCATGTGTTTTCCCACACAAATTCCGGTCTAGACAAAGTATTTGATAGTAACATTGTAGCAAATAAAGGGCAGACATAAAAACCGGAACCGTCAAAACTTGCTTCTTTAATCGCCTTGATATATTCCGTGTCATCATCTAGCAGTCCAAGTTCATAACATGCATCTCTAAAAGTAGGAAACACCTGTCCTTTTACGGTTCTAATGTCTTCAAATGATTTCGGTCCCCTAACTTTGTTTAGATGAATTTTTAAAAAATACGCTTCACCGAGACCAGGAGAAACTGAATGAATTCTACCAATTGAAACTCTTTTTTTATGTGTTTGCCAACATCTTTTGTTAAGTTTCCAGACAAACTTTGAAGGGAATTCAACATAAGTAAGCTGGTGTGCTCCTGGTACATCATTTTGGTTACATTGCATCCAAGATAAAAACATGGAAGAACCAACGTTGGTTTATTGAGGATATTATCAATATCATCGTCTGCACCATATATAACTATTTGCTGACCAGGAAGATGGAAAGGAAGCCTTATAACAGAAGGATACCTATAATGTATGTCATATGCAAATATCCTCCAAGATGCTTGGCATGCTGAAATATATCCACAATCAAAATATTCTTTGATTTCATCTATTGGCTTCTCTTCATCTTGTAGTCTGTTACTGTGTACAACAGCAATAGTAGCTTTGTCAGCACCTTTGTTAATATATTTAAACAAATATTTTATAGACAAAGCCTGGCTGCACCATTCAACATTAATATGTGCCTGTTATCTTTTCAAAAGTTTTTTATTGTAAGGAACCACGCTCCGATTGTCTAACTTAACACCTGACTTTTCAACAAAACTTCCAGAGTCTCTTCTACTATACAGAGGGAAACCATTTGCATCAAGAGTCGTGTAATCAAAGAATTTCTTGGGAGAGTTCTTTGAACACTTTTTGTCAATCATGCATGGACAGTTCATATTATAACTGCCACCAGGGCGTGAATCATGAACTCGCGTACACGTGAATAAAACTCATAATCTTCAACTTTGTTTGGAATTTCAGCGGATATAAATGGATCAATTTGCTCAGCCATATGAAGCTTGTCATTAACGTTCATGAATAGACAGATATGAGGATGAGGCAACCCACGCTTTTGAAATTCTACTGTGTAAACAACTACATAAAATAAAAAATAATTAATTAGTAACAATTACTTTTACATAAAATAGGCATTGAATAACTGGTACTATAATAAAAAGATGAACATACCTACGTCAACCTCACCAAATAATGAATTATCCTTTAAGTCTTTGATTATTGCATCAAGCTTGATTTTAAATAGTCTACATAATATATCAGGCCTGTCTACAGGATTAACTGCGGTGTCTTTGAGAAATATACTAACTTCAGGCCACTTTGGATTACATATTATAGTTATGAAAAAGTCTGGGTATCCATAACATTTACAAAGAGACATCGCGTTGGTCTAAGTAGTTTGCGTCATGTACCGAGAATCACCAGTAAAAGAAGAAGGTAATATTACACGTTGTCCAGTTTTAGACATACTTGGATCTTCAACATCTTGTAAGTTAGAAAGATTTTCGTATGTGTCAGATCTAAGAACGTGTTGTTGAGAATGTATGAAGTTGATTCTCTCACTTTCAATCATGGTATATATATGCATCAACCAAGAACTGTTGAAAAAGCCTCCTCGAGTCTAAAATCAATGAGAAACAATTTTCACGATCTTAAATTCTATATGCAAAGAATTCTCTCATTGTGCAGGTTGGTCTCTTACTTTTTTCTACCGAAATAACATCTCTATGAAGAATGCCAACCCTGTAACCGTCATCACCATACGGAAAAAGAAGAGGATATTGAAGAGGAAGGTACGAAGCATGTAGTTCGCTGAAGGGGTATGGTCCCAAAACCTTGCGCCAAGCGAAAGACCATACCCACAATTATTCACAAGACAGACCTTGCGCAGACTATTTCACAAGAAATAAACTTCTTTTTTTTCATGCGCCGGACATCTGAGAAGAGAAGTAGTCATTTAATTACCTTGCGCGGACTCACGCAAGGAAATAGTTAAGCTTGAATACATCTTGTATCAGATGACTTCCGCACGCAGGAAAGATGAACAGAACAAAAGGAATCTTTTCTGTTACAACAGAATGGACACGTGGCAGCAAATCAAGATATCATAGCTGTGAAATGTTCTAGAAGCCATAAAGGCTTGATCGTGCAGGGGCACGAGCGGTTACAACAAAATTTACACGTGGGATGATCTGGTGCATTCCTTGCAGTCACGATGATGGCACACTTCATAACAAAAAGTGAAGAAGCATCATCTGCCACGTGGCGATTCCCCAGCCGTTGATCAAAGCCATGATCCGTGTGCTTGGATGGCAAACTAACTAACTAACGGCGTTAGGCAAGATTCTGTTAAGTTTTCCTCTCTCACATTTTGGCGCCTAAATCCGGTTATAAATAAGTAACTTCGAGTACAAGCAAAGGCATTCACTCTCACTTACTCTCTCTCTCTTACTTCACTGTAACTATTCCGATCAACCTGTACTTATTCTCACGCCGGAGGGTGGTCACAGAGAGAACCCACATTCTCCCCGTGGCGAGTCTAACAGTGGTTTGTTTTGCAGCGTTCATCGGAAGTTCCTTTCATTACAGCGAACAATCGGAGGATTAACCTTTTATGCAGAAACCCTCACAACAGATCTGATCTGATTCCGATCAATTAGATATGGTGTTTCTTCATTCGCTTATACGTATTAGCCATCCTGTTTTAGTTTCTACAATAATATCTCTTTTTTTCAAAATCCTTATCAATGTCACCAGCAATGAGTGCAGCAACTTCGGAAGCGGTTGGTAGATTGAATGTCCTACCGTCTTTATCTCTTTTCTGAATGAGTCGTAGTTTAAATTGAACGTGAGTATTTTCATTAAAACAATCTCTAACCATCCTGTACGATTTGACATAAGCATTGTCTAAATCTAACATGGACTTGAGATGGGTTATAATTTCACGATCAAGAGCG
The DNA here is from genome assembly GCA_947069175.1 of Scalesia atractyloides. Classification (NCBI taxonomy): domain Eukaryota; kingdom Viridiplantae; phylum Streptophyta; class Magnoliopsida; order Asterales; family Asteraceae; genus Scalesia; species Scalesia atractyloides. The sequence continues at coordinate 19,552,325 of CAMTDV010000021.1, read as the reverse complement.
TCAGAAGTTGATGAAGACGAATTGTTTGATTCACTGATATATGTATGTATTTATTAAGAAATTATTTCAAAGAAACATGAAAAAAAGTAAACAAAAATAACTTATAGCTTTAAGGACATACCTAAACAAATTTTGTCTATTTGCAACTTCATTTTCTGTATCACAAATGTATAGTTGTGAGAATTCAGGTTCGTCTCCATCTTCAGGTAGAAGACTTCCCATGCTATGATAATTTTGACCACTTAGTCTGTACACATACGGAGCGTTACCTCGATTTATCTTCTTATCAACCTTGCTACCCATAAAAGTAAAAGATAACATTGAGTTGAAACGAAGTATATTCTTCAATAAGTATTTGCTTTTAGAATCATCAGACAAAAATAGACTTTTATAATTAGCTCGTGCATCCTTGTAATGGGGGAGCTGAACTTTTCCATAAGCACAACATTGCAAATATGTTTTTTTTCCATGCATTTCTTGACTCCGAGAAGCTTCGTATTCCCATAATTTTGCATTACACATTTGACATGTAACAGTTTGATCACCATGATCTAAGTAATCTGTTGAATTAGTTGCCACTTTTTTTACGGTTATTGATCAAAATATAATTTAAAAATACAAGTATTTAAAGTAGTAATGCTATACCTTTAGAGATGCCTGTTGAGGGGTCTTCAATAATTTCTTGAATAGGAAATTGCCCATCTAATGTTAAGTCAAACATAGGTATAGGATATTTTATCCATGCATCAGTGACCGACTTACGTTTTCGTGATGGTAATCGTCGCAAAGACAAATCTTCTGTTAATGTCGACTCACCGGTGGATGCGATTCGATTTCAAGAAATAGAATTTTGTCTATTATTGGATGATGGAGTTTCACTACTAGAAAACATGGTTTTTGTGACCATATTTTCGATCACAAAAAGGTCACAATTGCCATGTTGCTACCATTTTTCAACCAAAAATGCGGTGGCAAAAACACTCGTGTCAATTGCCCCGTTGTCACCAATTAGCAACCACTTACATTTTTTTCTATGAAAATTTTGCCACCATATAAACGATCAAAATTGTAAGAATTATTTGCGACCGTGGTTTGTTTGCTTCCCAGTTGTGACCGATTTTTTCCACCGTTTTTGTCCCATTTAGCCATTGGTATTGCCACCATTTAGCCACCTCTTGCATTGAAAACTTGCTACCATTTAGCTACTATTACAAATTTGTTACCATTTAGCCACTTGCATTGAATGTATTTACCACCACACCTGTGTTTCCGAATCTCTCATTTTTTTTACTTTTTTTTCATTAAAATTACATATAAAAAATACAAAACTATATAAAACACTCCAATAAAATTACAAAATCCCAAAGTCATATAACACATATGTGTTTTAATTTTTACTATTTCAAAATCAATAAAACATTCCACTAAAAATACCAACTAAAACATCAAATAACCAAAATTATCCTCACATAATAAACATTCAAACATTTAAAAACCAGTTGTGTTTAACCAATCTTCGAATTGTATTTGTTAACTTCAGTTTGTGATATTCTGTTGAGCATAACGTCTTTATTCACCTTATGTTTTCTCCTTTTCAGCTAACAACCCGGCAATAATTCCATTTAACATTTCTTTTTCTTCATCCTTTTCCTTAACGGGCTCATTGATAAAAAAGTTCAACTTTCAGTCTACAAAACAACCAATGAAATCAAGAAGTTAGAACTAGAGAAAACTAATAACGAGTGAAGTTGGTTGAGGAAACTTAGATCAAATTTATCCAACGGGCTGCTTCCTTTGATGAGCTGACAGTTCATACAAGTTAATAAAAATGTTAATATTGACATGGTAAATATAAAATAGGAAAATCAACAACTTTTACCGCTTTTCTTTTGTAGTCACATATGTTTGAGATCCAAATGTATGTTTGTCCCAAGGTGCCCTACTTCTATAATTGAATTAAAAACAACAAATTAAAAAATGCTTAACAATATGATAAACAATAACCACGGGGTTGGTGGTCCAATGGCAAGGCAAAACCTTTTAAACAATTAAGTATTAGATCTTGGGTTCAAGTTTGGTTTTTTTACACTTTGTTATCTGTATAGGCAGTAAACCAAATCATTCGCTACGGTTCAAAATTATTGAAACCGGTAACCGGAAGTTGAGTAAAAAACGACGATGACCGGTTTAGACGGTTTTACTGTTTAAACCAAACCGGGAACACCCCTACTGATCGATAGAGACTCAAATAATGAAAAGTCTTGACTAATAGAGGAGAGGCAACTCAACTATTTTGGGGGCCCAATGCGAAATCAAGATTTAGGCCTAATTTCCATATTTCGGTGTTGACAAAAGTTGCATTTTGCAGTGACTCTTGAGTCTAATATATAATACTAACATAATCCAAGAAGTGGTTATCTAATTCTACCTAATGATACTCATATGATCACAATAAAAACGCACTTTCAAACTCTTGTCTAAAAAAACCAAGCATTTTAGCAAACCTCTTTCATTTCAGGGGCATAAAAGATCCATAGCTACTCATAAGTCATATCCTGCATGAAATAATAAACCATACTAAAACATGGTTCCCAAAATGCAATGTAGGTGTTTTCTTGTTCAACGTTATTGAGCATCTCTTTCACTTTACTCAAGCTAATATGTAGTAATGTATTTAAATCTAGAGACTCCAATAGAAAGTACAAAAGATCCATGGGCCAATGATGATGACAAGACATATTATTCAAATGCAAGCTTATTTCTTTCAAACTCTTTACAACGGGTAACACAAAAAGCATGAAGAAAGCATTGCTCACCTTTTTGAAGTCTGATAATCAGTGAAAGGGAAGACAAGTAGTAATCCCATTATTTGCAACCCTTGACCAAAGATCGAACACTTGATGTGCGCCACTAGACAATTTTAAACCAAATCCAGCGATAACTATGTAGGATCGAGTTCCTCCGATAGCAACGGTACCTAAGTTGTATCTGTTAGATTGTCTCCATGTAAGTACGGGAACCTAGATTGTATCTAATGTCCATAATTGGCGGAAACAATATGACATGATTACCAAATAGACAAGATTTACTATTTAAACGTTGTTTTATTGATCAATAATGTTCAATACATCAGTTCCTGATCCGGCAGAGCTTCACCGTCTATGTGCCAAAATCCCAAAAGTTACAAATGAAGGGATCAAGTCCTCTATTTATAGAGGCACAAGTTCGCTGGGTATTGATCAAGTTCGGGTGAACTTGACTTGATCAAGTTCGGCCGAACTTGATCTCACAATGCAGTTTCAAGCGAACTTGTACTCTAATTACATAAATACCCTTCAATATCCAATCTAATCACACCAAAACTATACAGACTCGATCCAAGACTAAGACATAGACATTATGCACTAACAGACTCCCCCTTGGATATAGTCTTCGTCTTGATCAGCCTTTGAAGCTCTATTTCTGCCTAACACGCCCAAAGAAGTTTTGAATTGGCTTTTTGCGACGTTCTTGCTCTGGAATAGGCGTCTAATCTGTAGGTGGCACTTTAGTAATAAACTGAAACCTTCTGAGCCTTGCCTCCCTACCCATCTCATGAATTCGTTCAATCCTCGCTTCTTCCTTCAAAAACTCTATGCGTTCAAGTTCTCTCCAAGTCGATTCCCACATCTATCAGAGTTCACCTCATGTGCATAGCATACATTAACAACCCTCTGATATTGCATCGCTTGCTCCTTTTTACGTTCTTCGAAAACAATCTTGCTGTAGAACAAACACTTGATATCTTCTTTTGAGCAGTTCACTAGCCACATCGGGTCTAGTATCCTTATTGTTCTCCATAGCCCTCTCAATCCTTAAACCCCAAACATTTTAACCCTTTCTTTCATAATATCCAGATGATATTCAAATCGTAACACAATCACAGCTTCACAAGTAGTCGGATCAATCTGCCACCATTTGAATAAAGGATAAAAATTATGTTCGATCGGCATCAGGGGCATATTTCTCATTGCTCTCGGGCGTTTCATGATCAACGTGATGTCTTTCTCCCAGTCTTCTTATTGGTTTTGATGCGATGCTTTGGGATAAACGGCTTCCAGTATCTAAAACCTTTTGTAGCTTCAAACTTGATCATTTTCCATAGTAACTGATCAATGAACTTCATATGGTACATTACATTCCTTGTTTGAACTAGCTCCTCAACATCCCAGTATGGAAGTGTCTTGAAATATACTAGATATCTGAAGTATTGAACTCCAAATTCTCTTTTGATGGCGTAAACATTCAGCTCTTTGAACCACCCCCAACTCAATATATCACCCAATGACACATCTTTGTCTCTGGTAAAGAATGCTAGTGGACATCGAAACTTACGTTCTCACGACATTTCTTTAAACCAAGACTTTTTCGCTTGAGCTATCTCCTCCTTTGTCATCGGTTTAGGAATTTTACCTTCGCGTAAAGATTCTTCTGTCTTTTCTTTCAACATATCCTCATTTAGCTGCTCGTACATCTCCTCAAAAGTTGGAAAATTGTCTGTGTTAGGACCGACATACTTCTCAGCTTCATATTTTTCGTCGTCAGAGGACCAATCTTCCACTATAACTTTGTTGTATTTGTCTGCCTCATATCTACGTATGTACTAATACTCATTAGGCTCAAACGTATTAACATTCAATACTTGCTCTTCGAAATCAAAGTCGAATGATTCTGCATCAACATCGATCAACTTTGCCAAGTCTTCTTTAGAATAGTTGTGCACGAATTCACCTTCCTCGATGTTGTGTTCAAGCATTAGAATCAGAGGCTTTTAGGGACCGCAGCAACAGGAATAGCAGTTGTAATAGCATCAGACATATCAACATCATCTTTTGCCCCTCTGTCTGCTCCCCCTGAGTTTGATCATCCATCTGATTAGACTCATCATTCAGCAACGATGTGAAGTAAACTCTTCATTAACTTTCGCATCAACTATTTTCAGACCGACTCCTCCCTGATCATCATCATCATCATTTCCACCATCATTGTCAGAGTCGTCTTTCGTATTGTCTGCCTGATCATCATCATCATCGTCCTTATCTTCAGCTTCATCATCGTCTTTTGTTTCTGTTTCTGTAGCAATTTCAGACTCTGAAGCTTTAGCAGACTCTAACTCTTTCACTGGTTCAGTGATCTCGGGCATGCTTTCAACTACATTTTTACCCTTGCCATGTTCAGCCAATTCTTTTTCAGCTTTCTCTTTGGCTTCCTGCGAATCCATTCGTGCATATTCAGCAGCAAAGTCAATTCCCAAACTACTCGTCAGAACTTTCTGCAGTCTGTTGAATCTACGATCATTCATCTCACACTCAGATCGCAATTCTGCTATCTCTTTGAGTAATCTTTCATTCGCATCCTGTAAGCTTTCAATTAGGGCCTTTAAGTACCCTCGATCACCTTCTAGAAATTTGACTTTGTCAGACAATATTTCTTTCTCCACCTCACTTTGTTTCACTAGCTTCTCTAACTCTGCTTTCTCATATTCATTCTTTGCAACTCTATCTTCCAGAATTTTCACACGCTTCTCAAGTACATCGACATCTGATTCTGGAAAGAAATCATTCAGATCCTGAAGATCTATCGGCACATTAGGAATATCACCAAATATCTTCTATTTCGGAGTAGTCTTTGGCGTCGATTTTGGCGTACCCTTTGGTGTAGACTTTTTCGGAGTTGAGCTTTCAAAATGAGAAGTCGTTGGAGGATCCGAAGATTAAATGACTGGAATCTCAAACAATACAGTCTCGAGAGGTTCTTGTGTAACTCCTGGACGTTCTGCTTCAGCTGTGATAATAACAAGAGGTTCTTGTGTAGGAGGTTCTTGTGTGACTCCTTTCTCCTATGCACCAGAAGGTTCTTGTGTAGCTTCTGTGCTCTTTGGTTTTCCAACATAACGACGACTTTTTGCTTTCTGACCCTTTTTGCCCTTTGTTTTCGGAGATCCTGTTGTCTTTGTCATTGAAGTTACTGCAGACTTCACACGCTTTGCTCTTTTCTTTGGTCTCTCTTCGTCAGACTCTTTTTCTTGCTCAGGCTCGTAGTCAGCATCACCTTCTTTGAGTTTATCTGTAACTGATTCAGCAATTGCTATGTTTGTTGCAATCTCCAAAGAATCATCACTATCATCATCATTCTCTGATGTTGCAGAAATCACATCGTCTTCCTGCGTTGTCTTTACAGTTTCCTGACTTTCTTTAACCACAACATTTTCAGTACTAGGGCCAGCTTCTGATTGAACATTGACAGACTCATCTTCGTCCGTTAACATCGTTTCAACTTTCTTTGGCTTTCGCGAGCCTTTCTTTTTCTCTTGCACGAAAACTTTCTTGAGAAACCAATCACTTCGCTTCTCTTTAAATGTAGACATCCATTCAAGCTCAGATTACGTTCCTTCTCATCACCACTATCATCCTTCCTCCACTTATATTCAGGTGGTGCAATATAATTCTCGGACGCTATAGCACCATATAACGGTTTAGCAACAAGAGTTGATGATTGCTTCTGAAAAGTAATGAGCTTCTTCACTGTTGTATCATCAAGATGACTTAGATAAAAAATATCGTTCTGGTCTTTAGCAATCTTTTTGAATTGATCTTCTATCAACATCTGAACAAACCTCGGGTACATAACAAGCCTTTTCGACCCCATATTGTTCTTCATATGCGTAAATACCAGCTTTGAATAGTTGAATCTTTTGTTGAGAATAAGTGATGTTGCCATGCAGGCCATATAGTCCTGTACGTCATCCAATCCGGCCTTTCGGTGGCTGAAAGTATGTATAATCGCGTGCATTAAGAACTTGTACGAATTAGGGACCGATCCTTTCTTTAGTGTAGATTCGTTCACATGGCCCTTGTACCCCATACGGCAAAAGCAACCTCGTACCATACGTTCGTCTAGCATCATAGGATCGTTAGCTGCATCATTGAATTCCAGAACCTTTCAAATGTCAGCTTCAGTAATAGTGATTTATTTATATTCATTATCTTCACGAACAATTGACTTTATCGATGTATCATCCTCGTTCATTGCTGCGGACGTCCAAAACCTGTTAACATGTGACCTGTAGACCACTGTTCTCTCTGTGATTGCCTTGTGTATGCGTGCCGTAAATCCAAGAATATCATCGAATGCTGCGAGAGATGGACATATCTTTTATCCAGCGTGATTATTGAATGAGAGCTCAATATTCTGTAAACACGTAAATCGAGACGAAATTAGAAGACAACTTTTTCAATTTTGCAATTTTTCATCAAGTTCGAGCGAACTTGATATACAATTTGACATTTCATTAACTAAGTTCAGGCGGACTTTATTAACCAAATAAACATTATAACTTATAAGTCCGGGCGAACTTGTATTTCAATTTTAAACATTTTTCTTACAAGTTCGGGCGAACTTGTTTAAGATTAATCAAACCTTTTATACAAGTCCGGGCGAACTTGTATTGATCAACATTTTCTGATTTTTAGAAGAAGTTCGGGCGGATTGTGATTTTCATTTAAACACTCTGGAGGACAAGTTCGACCGAACTTAGACAAGTCCGGGCGAACTTGTCCTCATCCCAAAACTTCTGCAACATGATGATTCAGACATTTCTGATCAAATTGATGTCAAGAACATGGTCGTTTATGTTATTATAGACATGTTTTACGGATTAATTTTATTGTTAAAGACCCAGAACATATCCAATAGATAGATTCAGATCCAGTTCATTCAAATCTTATCAGTTCATGGTTCAATATCCAATCACCTACCATAACCATGTTTAGTGATGCGCAAATCACCACTAGACACTCTTAATTTGGGCAGCACTTCGTCGTATGTTTGCCAATTTCGAAATCGCTCAACAATCGCTCTCAAGTTCGCTTTCAGATGATATCAGACAATGAATTTCGGCCGGACTTGTTTACTATTTATGGTATACCAAGTTCGGGCGAACTTGCATATCCAACCAACTAAGATCAGATAAGTCCGGGCGAACTTGATAATTGCTAAACTCTTTCAAACCCTGTACAAGTTCGGTCGGACTTGCTTGCAAGTCCGGCGGACTTGATTGATTTCAAACTTTAATTTTTCAAAATTTTCAATTTAGACCCTGAACTTTTCAGATTTTACCAGTTTTAACAATCCACTCAGTTGACCAAGTCCAAGCTAATGATCTTGGTTAACCGATTTGTCTGCCAAGTCCAAATTAATGACCCCGGTTTGACCCATTATAAACAAACTGTTGAATTTTTCAAAATCAAGTTTCAAATTAATGAACTTTTTCATCGTTTTGGCTATCATATTAGCTCCCAGCCCTTTGTCAAATAATTTCCCACCAGTTTAGCACCTTACCAGACTTCAAAGATCCGTTCTCCAACATTGGTTTGCTTAAAACAATGTAGAAACAAAATCTTTTTGTATTCTTGTAAGTTTATACTAAAACACACTAAAAATATTTTTGGTTTTAATCTGTAAAGCAGATAAACTGGGTACAGAACAATGTATCCTATGTACAAACATATTTACAGACATGTTTTTGTGAATTCGAGTCTCAAGATCATATCAGTTATATGAGACATATCACCAATACCGTTGACCTTTTAGATGACTTTAAGTTTTAAACTCGTTTACCTAGATTGTCGATATGTTTGTCCACTTAAACTTCGTTACGTTTCTCAATTGTTCCAATATATGTTACCCACCTCTTGAATATACTCCCATATCCAGATTCCCTAAATTTCATCTTACAGTTGAGTATAGCGTAATTGATATCTGTATCTGGGTTATGCGAGACCTTGAGAGCTCAGATTAGTACCACTGTACCGACAGAGAGATAAAGCCTCGACTTAAAGGTGTGTTCCATTTAAGGAATCTTTTCAGCACTGCAAATGACTAGATCTTTCGATTCTTTTCAAGCTTGCATGCAGTTTATTAGGAGTTTATAGCAAAAGTATTATAGAAGTTCTAGGCTATTGCTTCCGCAAAATGAGAAGAACTTGTATAATACCCCAGATATCAACTATCTATAAAGACCTCGTATCTCAGAATCAGGAAACCCTTCAATCGAAATTTCGGAGTACTAAGTCCATATATCCAAGATGTGTTAATCCACAAGTTTAAGCAGTTGTGAAATTTAGTTTATATCTCAGAAACAATTTACTGAATGTGTAAAGCCTATCAACACATCCACCAAAGACTTGTTTATCACTTTTAAACTTTTCATTTCTTTAGCATACTGTGATAGTCCATTAATGTACTATCATTTCCTTTTTGTGACACCGAATTCTTTGTCTTTTTCAATGTTTTTGTACTTTTTTGAAATTTTTCATATGTTTTTGTATTTTCTCAAATATTTCCCCCCCCCCCCCCTAAAATCAAAAACATATTTTTGGATTTTAGTTTTTAAGAAAGACTAATCTAAAAGATATGACAAACCAATGTGGATCATGTGAACTCGTCATCCGATCCGTATTCAACCTCTGCTTCCGCACCTGTAAGCAAATTTTTAATACCGTTAAGCCTAATAGATATTTAAATCTTGTTAAAGGAAATGCTTTGGTATAAAAATTAGCCTTTTGTTCATCGGTGTGGATTTTTTCTATTCGCACCAACTTTTTTCGTAGCAGTCACGAATGAAATGATAACGAATTTCAATGTGTTTAGTACGTGAGTGATGAACAGGATTTTTAGTGATGTCGATAGCTGCCTTGTTATCTACATATAAAGGCGTATCAAGAAATTACAGACCATAATCCCTGATCTGTTATTGAATCCAGAGGATTTGAGAACAACAGCTGGAAGCAGAAATGTATTCTGCCTCACAGGTAGAGAGAGAGACCGTGGTCTGTTTCTTGCATTGCCACGATACCAAACGAGTTCCGAAGAACTGGCAACCAGCCGTTGTAGATTTAGAATTCAACTTGTCCACCCTGAAGTCTAAATCCGCGTATCCCGTCAGATCAAAATTATCGTTCTTTGGATACCACAAGCCGGTGCTTGGACATCCCTTCAAGTATCGGAATATTCGCTTGACTATCTGCATGTGTGACACTCGAGGACTGGACTGGTATCTCGCGCAAAGGCAGGTAAGATACATGATATCTGGGCGAGATGCCGTCAGATACATCAGAGATCCTATCATTGACCGATAGAGTGTATCATCAACTTTGGTTCCTGTTTCGTCAATGCAAATCCCATGGTTCAGCGCCAACGAGTCGAAAGCGGCTTCGAGCTATCCATTTCAAACTTCTTGAGAATATCGTGAACATACTTTGTCTGATGAATGAATATACCGTCTGGTAACTGATCGACCTGTAATCCGAGAAAGAATTTCATTTCACCCATAGAGGACATCTCGAATTTCTTCTTCATGATCTTTTCAAACTCTTTGCAAAGACTATCATCCATTGAACCAAAGATGATATCATCCACATAGATTTTTGCAATGATCAGATGACTTCCGACTTCTCTGGTAAACAATGTATGTCCATTGTGCCTCTAGTAAAGCCGTTTCCAACGAGATGTTGAGATAACGTCTCGTACCAAGCTCTCGGGGCTTGGTGTAATCTGTATAAGGCTTTTTCTAGGAGATATGCTTTGTTCTTGTTCAGCAGATCGACGAACCCCGGTGGTTGGCCGACATACACTTGTTCGTGTAGCTTACCATAGAGAAATGCGGATTTCACATCAAACTGGTACACCTTAAAACCTTTCCAAGCTGCGAAAGCGAGGAAAATGCAGATTGACTCTAATCGTGCAACCGGTGCATATACTTATGTGTAGTCAATACCCTCTTGCTGGTGGAAACCTTTAACAACCAACCGAGCTTTGTTTCTGACAACCACACCCCGATCATCCCTTTTGCACTTGAAGACCCACTTCGTATCTATCGCTTTCTACTTCGGTGGTAAGTCTACAAGCCTCCAAACTCCCAATTTCTCAAACTGTAACAGTTCCTCTTGCATTGCTATCACCCAGTTCTCGTCACCCAGAGCTTCATTCACAGTTTTTAGCTCTATTTGAGAAATGAAACATAAAGTAGTAGTAGTAGTAGTAGTAGTAGTAGTCTTAGAAGTAGTGAGCAACACTCGGCTGTAGAAACAACTTAATGCTTTGTTGATTTGGCTTCTTGTACGCACACCAGTTTGTAATTCGCCAATGATTCGTTGAAGGATCGTAAGAATATGATCGTGGCATTTCTTCACTTGGAACATCAACTGAGCTTTGCTGATTACAAACAATCAATTCAACATTAGGAGCACTAGATGAAGCTTCGTTCTGATTGCTCGGGCTTGAAGATTGATTCAACATGTTGGATATCTGCTCAACTTCTTCATCCGATGAGGATTCTCCGTCAGCATCAAATGTTGGCGCTTCATCAGTTCAGAATTCTGATTTTGAGGCATATTTAGCGTTTTCTAGTTCAGAAGAATCATTCGATGGAGTTATAGCAGGTGTTGCTTCTGCTTCAGAAACGTTTTCAACTTGAACACCGCTATTACTCGGACCTGCTCCAGAAGACGAAGTATCCAACGTGGGTTGATTAACCACAATTGGTCTAATGATCTGTTCTTGGTTCGTCGACTGTTGAAGATAATATAGCGCTGCAAGCTCTTATTCAGACGGTTCTTCCGACAAGTCGAATGACTTCCACAGTCTTGATAGTTGAACAACCACGCGCCGCCTTTCCTCTGAATCGGAGTTGTGTACTTAAAGCAATCCACGTGTTGTGCTTCAATAATCTTTCTCAACGAGGGAACATACACTCTTCTAAGCGGACTAGCATACCTGACAAAGAAACCCTCAAGCGATTTGACACCGAACTTACCATCTTGATCAATTACAATACATGGCGCACCAAATGGCTCTAGATATTTCAAATTTGGTTTCCTTCGGTTGATCATTTCAAAACATGTCTTTTTAGTTGGTTTGACAGTTAAGACCCTGTTTAGTGTGTAGCAAGCCGCTGCAACCGCCTCAATCCAAAAGCTAATAGGAAGTTTTGAGTCTGCAATCATGGTTCTTGCTGTCTTGATCAACGTTCTATTCTTCCTCTCAGCTACGCCATTTTGTTTTGGAGTATACGGTGCATGAATTCGTGCAGAATCCCTTTGGCGTTGCAAAACTCTTTCATCTTATTGTTCTTGAATTTCGTGCCGTTATCGCTTCGAATCCGTCTGACGGGCAGATGATATAGATTTTCGAGTTTCTTGAAAAGAATCACGAAATTATCGAATGTTTCATCCTTTGATTCTTGAAAGAAAACCCACGAATATCGAGAGTAGTCATCCGTCACTACCAAACAATATAGATCTCCAGAAATACTTCGTACATTTACCGGTCCAAAAAGATCCATATGCAAACGTTCAAGCGGCATCTTAATTGAATTCAGAATCTTCTTTGGATGAGATTTCTTCTTCTACTTCCCTTTCTTGCATTCTAGACAGTGATCTGTCATGTGGAAGCTTTGAAGATTCACCCCCTCGACTAAATCGTTATGCACCAGAAAATTCATTTTTCTCAGATGAATGTGCCCCATTTTCCTATGCCATAAGATTGCATCTTTCTCCGTAGCTTTAGTTACAACACATTGTGCCGATTTTGATGATGTTGTAGCGTTGCCCATATCTAACACATAAAGATCATTTTCTCGCGACGCATGCATGAGAATCCAATTATCCAGAATTTTGAAACCCGGCATTAATATCATGCACTCTTTATCGTTGAAGTGAACTGTGAACTGTTTATCACAAATCTGCGAGATGCTCAGAAGATTGTTCCCTAGCTCAGCAATGTAGTTCACACGATGAAACAATACGACTCCATTTGAGAGTTTTCCTTCGGCGACAATCCTTCCACCTTGATTACCGACAAAACCAACATATCTGCCGTTAATAACTTTGATATCGAACAAAAGAGCTTTCATCCCTGTCATGTGTCTTGACGCTCCACTATCCAAAATCCACTTTGAAAGAACGGATCTCTGGAGCCCCTGCACATATTAAAATTTAGTTAAAAAGCGCGACCCAAGCCTTCTTGGTCTTGGGTTTGGGATAAAAAGCTTGGAAATCATCCTCATAATCTCCATCTGAGCCTCCACTGTTAGTTACATTTTCAAAGTTCACTTTCTTTTTACCTATTGATTATTTGATACCAATTGTAGATTTGACACTTTTAGTTTTGATCTCAGATTTTGATTCTTTGCTATTACCAGTCCTAACAAGCTCAGATCTGGCAACTTCAGATGTTGATAACTTTTCTTAGCAATCCAGGATTGTGATTTTATATTTGCCTTTTTAATGTAAAACTTTTATTCATTTGCCTTGGAAGTTTCACCTTTTTTGAAAATTGAGTTTTCAAACTTTAGGTTTAACTTTTGATTCATTTCTTTTCAAAATCGTGACAGGTTTTACAAACTCTGGTTGCTTAGGTTTACAACATCTGAACTTGTTTTCCTTCGAGGATAGACCGGCTTAGATTTCGGACACTTGCGTGTGATGTGACCAACTTCATTGCACTTAAAGCAAGTCCGATCATCATGAGAATGTCCACTAGTGGGTTTTACACCACTTGCGGCTTTGGCCTTATCTCGAAGTTCCTTTGCCTTTTTAAACTCATTGTTTGATTGCCTTCCAATCAAACTTTCCTCTTGAACTGTGCTTGTCCCATAAAGAATGTCATGTTTTTATCTTTGTATTCCAGAAATGGTGACATTTTCTTATTCGATTCTTCTTCCACATCCAAACCCAACCCAGCTCTCCTATGTTCAGGAAAATCACCCCGTTCCTTCGATAGTTGTTTCTTTTAGGTTTGGAGTAAAATTTCTGTTGATTAATTTCCAACTCTTCTGATGAAACTTCCACGAGTTTGAAGAATTTGTCAAGTTTGTTCTTCCTTCACTTTCCGAATCGGGAAGCTATCATCGGAGTATAGTCTATCAGATTCCATAACTTTGTACATGTCAAAGTTAGGATCATCACTTAAACTATCTTCCGATGATGTATCGTCATCTTCAGATTGTGAATCAGAATTATTCGAACTCGAGTTGGCGCTTTCATAGCTGCCATCATCAGATTCACTTAAGACATTATCAACAACTTGCTTAACTACAGCTTTGCCATCATCACTCGTGTAGGTTATATCAATGTTCTCAGGCAAGTCATTTTTCTTTTCGGTTAAAAGTTCAATGTTAAGCGCCTTTTCCATCCCCTCAACCTTTTTGCGACAATATTTTTCGCATAGGGGTGGTGGAACATTGATATATTCTCCATGTTTCTTACCTTTGGCTTTCTGAACATTTTCTTCCGATTGAATTGTCGGAAGAATGTGATCGATGACATAGGCATTCGTGGTATAGCTGTTTAGAAGTTGTTGAACCCTTTCGGTTTCGATTTTCATGTCTTGTAGCTCTTGTTTTACTTCAGCAATGTTATTGATGTAAACGTTAATAGCTTTTTGTTTTTCCATTAAAGTAGCTTTTAACATTCTGATAGCATCATCTTATTCAATGTTATTTCTATCAAGCCTACCATAATCATCTTTCATTTTGTCACATGCCTCCTTCATTGTGTGATAATCGTATTTGAGATTATTATTATGCACATTGAGTTCGCTTATGATCTCAGACTTTTCAGCACATTGAACACACGGTTCAGCACATTTCGTACATGGTTTCTCAACCTCGACGACTTGTACTTTAACCACTTCCTTTACTTCAACCTTTACCTCTGGACCTACCTTCGTTAGATTTGCCATCATAGCCTTGTTGGCGATCTCTGTGAGGTTTTCTTCATATCTTTGGCCTGTTAATGACCTCTTCAATCACTGGTTTCTCTTCAGCAACATGCTCCATAGTAGTTATATCACCAAAACAACCTGCAAAACTAGTAGACAAGTTAGGTGAAAGGATACTCTGCACCTTTGTGTGGTGATAGATTTCCTCAACTTCAGCTTGCTGCATGTATTCTTCTAGTATGCACTTTCCATGGCTGCATCCTGATCAGATGTGTCTTCCACGATCTCGGCCATAAGAGCAACACCAGTCTTTTTGGCAATATATGAATTCCAATCAAAACCGTCATCTTCATTTGAAGCGACCATTGCCTTTTCTATGTTGTTGGTTGGTTTCTCTTGGATTTCGACTTGAGTCTTCTTTGGGAATGGCTTGTATTGAAGTGACTTCTTGTAGTATTCGTTGCCACCTCCAAATGGACTTTGGTTTCCTGTTGCCTCTGGGTTCTTGCATTCTCTTTTGAAGTGCCCTTTCTTTCGGCATCTAAAGCAGGTAACCTTCGTTTTGTCGAACCCCAACTTGTTTGTTGAACTTCCGATATCCCTGCCGGTTAGCGCAACAAACTTAGTAACCCTCCGAATGATCGATGCTAAAGACCATTTGATGTCCATCAGTTCAAGTTCTTCTTCATCTACTTGATCATAGTCTTTGGCGGTCATTTCCAGATTACCAATTTTCCCGGCCACCAAGCTTTCATATGATTCTAACACTGTGGCGAGAAGTGCCATGTGTTGTTTGGAAACTTGTTCAGAAACGACATTGTTAAGATTAACAGCAATGTTGCATTTGTACACATTTGGATCAGAATTTGATTGATTATTCTGATTTGCTTGATTCTGATATGTAGAATTTGATCCAGTGCTTGAAAACGAAGAACTATGCGGACTCTGATCATATTTTGGATATGTTGAGCTTGACTCTGTGGCGAACGATTCAAGGAATTCAAATTCGCGCTAAAATCATTTTGGATTTTCGGGCCAGTGATATTATCTTGAGCTCCTGACTTGTAGTACAGCCTTACATCTTGAGTCACATTAGCGTTCTTTGATTTTCGCTATCTTCAACAGCTCCATCTCATGCCCTTCCAGTTTATCAATGAATGTGGACAGTTTGAAGAACTCCCTGTTCGGACTTTCTTTGAGCACCATAAGATAAGCAGTCCACTCTCCATCAGGTAAAGCATCAACTAGCTTATCAATGTATTCTTCTTCTGTTTTCTCAAGCCCGTGTCTCCTCATAATCACTTTCAGATGACAAAACATTTCGATCATCTGTTTCATCGTTTCCCCTTTAATCATCGTAAATATATCGAATTCTTTCATGATCAGCGCTTTCTTGCTTTTGACCATTTCTGCACTTCCCTGGTATTTGTTCTTCAAGGATTTCCATGGCTCTTGTGCAATTTTGAATTCTGGTAGAAGCACCAAAATATCTTCTTTCACAAGCTTATCATTTTCTTCTCGGCGACGTAAGCATCTTTCTGAATCGTAGAGAACTTGCTGATGTCGATAATGTTATCATTCTCATCCCTGGTCCATGTATAACCAGTCTCTATCGCCACCCAGCTGTAGAAATATGTAGCTTGGACCCAATTCATGAACTTCTCCTTCCAACCCTCATATTCGTCCATACACATGAGTTTTCGAGGTTTAACAGATGTGCCCATTTCGTTGTTAATGTTTACTTGGTTCACCATCTGAGCGTTTGACGTTGTTGCAGTCATAAATGCAATGTGAAGATCTTCCATTTTGAAAAACTGACGAATTTTGTTGAAAAATACACGTTCACAAACTTTGAAAAATTATCAATACACTGACAAGTTCGGGCGAACTTGCAGCTGGTGAGAAATCAGATTGATTTTACACAAGTTCGGGCGAACTTGTGGTTAAACTTTTGAAAATTTTCTCCCTGATTAAGTTCGGGCGAACTTATGGATGATTTTCAAGAAATTCACTAAGTTCGGACGAACTTATGCTAAAATTTCAACAAATTTTATACAAGTTCGGGCGAACTTGATAAAATTGAAGAGTTTTAGATGAGTCGAGCGGACTTGTGGTTAAAATTTTGAAAACCTATCAAGTTCAGGCGAACTTGATTAAAATTCAATAAATTTTAATTAAGTCCTGGCGAACTTGATCTCAAGTTCGGCTAGAATGAGTTTGTAAATCATGGTTTTTGAACTTTTTGATTCCAATTCGTTTGAATTTGATGTCCAAACTCTCAGGGGTTTACCACAAGTGTATTTTACATGACATACTCAAAAATCAGCAACTTTTATCTGTGAATTCATTGTTTTCTTTGAAAAATGAAGAAAAAATGGTAGAAAGAGGTAGAATAAGAGTAAATCTTGCTATGATATCACCAATCTAGTTACCGTCGCTCTGATAACACTTGTTAGATCGTCTCCACGTAAGCAAGGGAACCTAGATCTAATGTCCATAATTGGTGGAAACAATATGACATGATTACCAAATAGACAAGATTTACTATTTAAACGTTGTTTTATTGATCAATAATGTTCAATACATTCAGTTCCTGATCCGGCAGAGCTTCACCGTCTATGTGCCAAAATCCCAGAAGTTACAAATGAAGGGATTAAGTCCTCTATTTATAGAGGCACAAGTTCGTTGGGTACTGATAAAGTTCGGGCGAACTTGACTTGATCAAGTTCAGCACTCTAATCACATAAATACCCTTCAATATCTAATCTAATCACACCAAAACTATACAGACTCGATCCAAGACTAAGACATAGACATTATGCACTAACAGTATCTAGTCCATATTTGCATAATTAATATGAAATAGTGACAAATACACAAGATTAGCAGTTTAAATGTCAATTCATTAACTGTTCAAATGTACATTCAAGTTCCAAATAGACAAGAGCTTCGCCGTCGACTTTGCAAAAACTATTACAATGAAAGAACCAAGTCGACTATATATAGAGGTTCAAGTTCGCACCAAAAACACATGGGTCAACTTCGCACGAAGTGTTACTTCGTGCGAACTTGCCCTTGTCATAACAAGTTCGTGCGAACTTGACCTTAACACATAAAGTTAACTTCTAAATCTAACAACTTTCAACCCTATACAAACAGACTTGATCTAAGACTTAGACATTAGACATCGTACACCAATAGACTCCCCCTTGGATAGTGTCGTAGTCTTGATCAGTCTTCAAAATCTTCAATCTTCAAAAATTTGACTTTAACGACCAAAGAAGTTCTTGTACGGCTTCCTTCTTCGTTCTTGTTTTGGTATCAGCGTTTGATCTGTAGGATGCGCCCATTTCATGAATTGAAATCGTCGAAGGCTCGCCTCTCTTCCCCTTTCATGAATTCGTTCCAAACTCTTTTCTTCTTTTAAAAACTCTTCTCTTTCAAGTTCTCGCCATCTTGATTCCCACATATTGTTTGGCTTGAACTTCTTCACGCTTCTCCTAGCATATTTTGTTGAAGAACAAACATTTCACATCCTCCTTAGAACAATTTACTAGCCACATCGGGTCTAGTATCCTTATAGTTCTCCACAAACCCCAAATCCTTCGTCATTCAATACATTCATGATCTGTTTCTTTAGAGATATCCCAATTTTCATTAGCTCGTAAAACTATCACAGCTTCGCATGTATCAGGATCCGTCTGCCACCATAAAAAGTATGGATGAAAGTCTTGTTCAATTGGTTTCAGTGGCATGTTCTTCATAGCCCTTGGCCTCTTCATTATCAACGTCACATCCTTTTATTTTGTCTCTTTATCAATCTTTACTCTTCGCTTTGGAATGAACGGTTTCCAAAGTTCAAAACCACGTGATGCTTCAAACTTTATAACTCTCCATAACCGTTGTTCATTAAACTTCATCTGAAAGCTTATGTTCCTCGTCTGTACCAATTCTTCAACATCCCAGAAAGGTAACGTCTTTGTGTCATTTAGATGTCTGAAGTATTGTACATCAAATTCTCTTTTTATCGCATAAACATCAAGCTCCCTGATCCAACCCCAACTAAGAATATCTCCAAGTGATTTGTCTTTATCACGAGTAAAGAATGCAAGTGGACATTTAAACTTCCTTTCTTTTGGCATCTCTTTGAACCATGATTTCTTTGCTTCAGGAATTTCTTCTTTCGATAAACGTTTCGGAATGTTGCCATTTTTAACCACTTCATCAATCTTTTGCTTTAGTAGATCCACATCTATCTGATTCATAATCTCTTCTATTGTTGGAAAACTGTCAGTATTAACACCAGAATATTTCTCAACCTCATTATCAGAAGCATCTTCAAAAATAACACGATCATAGTCGCCAGCTTCTGGTACTCGCTTATAGACATAGTCTTTAGGTGCTAATGTACACCAACTCTTCTTCAAAATCGAACCCAAAAGAATCAACATCAACCTCAAACATCTTTGCTAATTCTTCTTCTGTGTAATTATGCACAATTTCTCCTTCTTCAATATTTTGGTCAAGCATTATCATTAGGGGCTGTTGATCAGGAACAACTGTAAATGGTAAAGCTGTGAAGATTCCTGATTCTTCTGACTCTTTTGGACCTGTCTGCTCCCTCTTACTTTGTGCATCTTCAACGTTAACTTCATCATTCAGCACATAATCATAATCAAATTCGTCGTGCATCTTTGCAGATTCAACTGTAATACCAACTCCACCCTGACCATCATCATCATCATTACCATGATCTGAATCATTATCTTTATCGTCAGCATGGTCATCATCTTTCATCTCCTCATCTTCATCATTTTCAACTTCAGTTTTAGCTCTTTCAGCTTGAGAACGTCTTAGATCAGCAATACATTGAAGAATATGATTATTAGTAACATCAATCACTTCACCAACAATAACCAACCCTCTTTCAAGATTTTCTTCAATAACAAGTTCATCAACAGTATTTGAGCTTTTAGTTACAACTGTTTCTTTCTCAATTCCTCTGCCCTTTCCCTATGTAGCTATCTCTTTTTCTGCTCGCTCTTTTTCATCTTGTACTTCCAAACGATTGTATTCACCGATGAAATCTATACCAAGATTGTTTGCTAG
The DNA here is from genome assembly GCA_947069175.1 of Scalesia atractyloides. NCBI lineage: Eukaryota > Viridiplantae > Streptophyta > Magnoliopsida > Asterales > Asteraceae > Scalesia > Scalesia atractyloides. The sequence goes on along the minus strand of CAMTDV010000021.1, from coordinate 19,532,456 downwards.
AACACGTTGTAGCATACTAAATCTTTTGTTTTTTATTGCCTTTTCTGCTTCGAGCTCTGCAACCAACTTCCTCAGCCTATCATTATCTGAACCAAAACTTTCAACAACTGCATTCATGTAATCGCGATCATTCTCCAGAAATTTAACCCTGTTCTCCATCATTTCTTTCTCAGTCTCATTCTACTTGATTTGAATTTCAAGAGCTTTAGTCCTTCTTTCCAACTCTTGAACCTTTGATTCATTAAACATGTCAAGTAATTCATCAGAATAAATTTCTGTATCAACACCGCCAGTAGTGAAAAGAATGTATCCAAAAGCATTCTAGAAATAACTTTCTTGTCGTTGACCAGAAGTTTGACTTTGAGGAGTATTATGCTTTGAAGTAGCCTTTGGTGTGGCTTGCTTTGGTGTTGTTTGTTGTTGTGGAGAGATTGGTTGAGAAGCAGAAGTAGGCTCTTGTGGAGTTTGCTGAGGTACTTGTACAGATATTGTTGGAGGTTCTTGAACTTTAGAAGCTTGTGGTGGTTGATCTTGGACTTGTGATACCTGTGGAGGTGTGACTTTCTTTCTTTGACTGACATATCTCCTTTTAGGTAACACTCTCCCTTTAGTACTTGGAGATCCAGTCGTTTTCTTTCCAACCTCGGCCTTTGATTTCACAAGCTTGGATTTCTTTTTCGGCCTGTCTTCCTCATACTCTTCATCCGCAGATGGTTCATATAACCCTTCACCCATTTCTTTAATCTCTCCTATTCCACTTCGTTTTCGAATTTCTTTTGTCGTTGTTCCAGAGAATCCACAGAATCTTCTTTGTCAAAAGTAGCAGAGATAACATCATCACGATCTCCTTCAGTAATGTCAACATCTTGACTCTCTAGATTTACTGCTGCACTTGAGCCAGCAATATTTTCAACATTTTCAGATTCATTCTCAGGTTCATCAATCAACATTGTTTCAACTTTCCTCGTAGCTTTCTTCTCATGTTCATCTTTAATGTACTAATAGCTTCGTTTAGCTACAAACCCTTTCAACTGTTCTGCTTCAGTACTTTCATCACCGCTACCTTCTTTTCTCTCATTTATTATCAGGTGGCGAAACATAATCAGCTTTGACAATCGCACCAAACATAGGTTTAGCAACAGGAGCAGAATCTTGTCGTTGATATGTTTTGAGCTTCTTCAAAGTGTCTTCGTCCATGTGATGCAAGTAAAGTACATCGTTCGGATAGTTCTTAATGTCTTTAGTTTTCATCAATAAGCATCTGGACGAATTGTGGATATAACAGAATCTTATCTTTACCCATGTTCTTTGACATATGCTCAAATACAACATGAGAGTAGTTGGATTTCTTGTTCAAAACCAACGCTGTCGCCATGCACATCATATAATCCTGCATATCATTTAACCCTGTTCTTCGATGACTGAATGCGTGAATCATAGCATGTAAGAAGAATTTATATGGCAGACCTAATCCTCCCTTCTTGAATGATGAAGCGTTAACATGACCTCGATAGCCCATTCGATAAAGCATCCCTTAACCATTCGTTCATTAAAGCCCGTGGGATCAGCTGCATCGTTGTTGAATTCCAAAACCCATCGAATGTCAGCTCCTGTCACTGTGATTGCTTTATCTTCATCACCAACACGAACAACAGATGAAATCACTTTATCCGTCTCATTGTATTCAGCAGAATTCCAGAAAAACATCACATGAGATCTGTACACTATGTGTTCATCGGTAATCGCCTTAGTAATAGGTAAACGCCCTATAAACTCTAAGATTTCTGAAAATGATGCAAGACTTGGATATAACGTCTTATCCAGTGAAAGACAAGTATTATGGAACTTCGAGAACGGAAGCTGCACAATTTGTTGCACGTCAAAACAATAACAAACACTTAGAAAATTTCAACATATTTCACACAAATATGCATAACTTCGCAAGAACTTGTATCCCAAAAAAAAAATTTGACCAAATTGAATATAACTTCGCACGAACTGTGACACACATTTAAATCTTTCAAACAGATACCAACTTCGCACGAACTGAGATGAAATCATAACATTTATAAACTTCAACTTCATGCGAAGTGGTGAACAGATGTTTTGAAAAAGTTCATGACAAGTTCGCACGAACTTGTCATCTTCCTTATTAAACTTCAAACAACCTGCAACTCCATTATCATGTTCAATACTCAAATTGATGGTTTATTAAGGTATTTATGATGCCGATTATCATTATTATTCATCCAATTTCACTATACAAACCCTAGATCTAACAGATTTGACGATTTAAAGTCCGATTTTAACTGATAATCATTAAATTCAATGTTTTGATCAAGAAATCTACCTCAGCCATTGAAATAGGTGTGCCAATCACCTAAATCAAGTGTAAATTTGGACAGAGTAACGTTACTTTCTTTGCAAAAACAAGTTCGCTCAAAAGATCTCTCTCTCACAAACAGTACAGGTAATGAGATAACTTCGCACGAAGTGATCTTATATACTATCACATGTTGACTTCGCACGAACTTGACTCAAATGATCTTAATGAACTTCGTGCGAACTTGAGTTTTCAACAATCAAAAACTGAAGCATAACTTCGACCGAAGTTGAGCAATATATTTTTCACTTTTTCAAAGTTTACACTTTAAACCCTGAAAATTTAACACTTTACCAGTTTTGAAATCCACTCAGTTGACCAAGTCCAAGTTAATGACCTTGGTTAACCGATTTGTCTACCGAGTCCAAGTTAATGACCCCGGTTCGACCCGTTATGAACAAACTGATGTTTTTGTCATTGTAAAGCTTCAAATTAATGATATTTTGATCGTTTTGAACCATTCTAGATTTTAAAGATTATCTCCCAACCCGTTGTCATCAGAATTCCTTGTTTTTAGCACCTTTCCAGACTTCGAAGATCCGTTTTCCATCATTGGCTGTTGAAAACAAAACAGAAACAAAATCTTTTTAAATTTTAGAAAGTTTATGCTAAAACACACTGAAAATCTTTTTGGGTTTAATTCTGTAAATGAAATGAATCTATGTACAAAAATATCTACAGACATATTTTTGTGAATTCGTGTCTAAGGATCATATCAGTTGTTCGAGACATATCATCAGTACCATTGACCTTTTGATGACTTTAAGTTTTAAAACAAATTTACCTAGATTGTCGATATGTTTGTCCATTTAAACTTCAACATATTTTTCAATTGTTCCAAGATATGTTATTTAGAATTAAGGAACTTGACTTAACCATGGTTCCCATCTCAGAATATACTCCCGTATCAAGATTCCCTAGATTTCATCTTACAGGTGAGTATAGCGTAATTGATATCTATATCTGGGTTGTACGAGGCCTTGAGAGCTCAGGTTAATACCACCGTATCGACAAAGAGATGAAAGCTCGACTTTAAGGTGTTGTTCCAATTATGGAATCTTTTGTCTGGAATTGATTATATCTTTCGGTACTTTCAATTTTGCTGCAGTTTTTAGGGTTTTAGCAAAAGCATTATAGAAGTTCTAGGCCATTGCTTATGCAAAATAAGAAGAACTTGTATAATACCCAAGATATCAATCATCTATAAAGACCTCGTATCTCAAAATCAGGCAATCTCTCAAACGAAATTTCGGAGTACTAAGTCCATATATCCAAGAGATGTTAATCCACAAGCTAAGCAGTTGTAAAATTTAGTTTATATCCCGGAAACAATCTACTGCACGTGTAAAGTCTATCGACACATCCACCGTAAGACTTGTTTAACTCTTTTAAACTTTACAATTCTTTAGCATACTGTGATAGTCCACTGATGTACTATCATTTCCTTTTTGACACAAAATTCTTTTTGTCTTTTTCATGTTTTTGTACATTTTGCTTTTTATATGTTTTTGTATTTTCTCGTTTCATGTCTCCCCCTAAAATCAAAAACATATTTTTGTATTTTTGTATTTTAGATCTAAAAAAATATAATCCTAAAGATAACAAATCATTGAGGATCACGAGAACTCGTAGTTCGATCTATATTCAACCTCTGCTTCCGCACCTGTCAAAAGATTTTTTATACCGTTAAGCCTCATTAAATATTTAAACAGTGTTAGACTAATAGGTTTGGTATAAAAATCAGCTTTTTGTTCATCGATGTGGATTTTCTCAATTCGTACCGATCTTTTTTTGTAGCAATCACGAATAAAGTGGTAACGAATCTCAATATGTTTAGTTCGAGAGTAACATGATTTTTTGTTATGTCGATTGCTGCCTTGTTATCTACATACAGCGGTGTGTCAAGAAATTGCAATCCATAGTCTCTCATTTGTTGTTGGATCCACAAAAGTTGTGAACAATAGCTGGAAGCTGAGATATACTCAGCCTCACAGGTCGAGAGAGCGACTGTGGTTTGTTTCTTGCACTGCCATGTTACCAAACGTGTTCCGAAAAATTGGCAACCAGCTGTAGTAGATTTAGCATCCAGTTTATCTACGCCAAAATCAGAATCAGCATATCCCGTCAGATCGAAGTTGTCATTCTTCGGGTACCATATGCCGGTGCTTGGACAACCCTTCAAGTATCTGAAAATTCGCTGCACGATCTATATATGAGATATTCTGGGACTAGACTGATATCTTGCGGAGAGGCAGGTAGGATACATGATATCCGGGCGCGATGCCGTCAGATACAACAACGATCCTATCATCGACCTGTAAAGAGTCTTGTCAACTTTAGTTCCAAGCTCATCGACGCAGATTCCATGGTTGAGTGCCAGTTGTGTTGATAACGGCTTCGTGCTATCCATCTCAAACTTTTTCAGAATATCATGAACGTATTTGGTTTGGTGGATAAAGATACCATCGGGCAATTAATCAACCTGCAATCCCAGAAAGAATTTCATCTCGCCCATCGAGCTCATTTCGAACTTCTTCATCATGATAGATTATTCTTTGCAAAGATCGTCGTTTGTTGAACCAAATATGATGTCATCCATGTAAATTTGTACGATCAGCAGATGATTTCAAACTTCTCTCGTGAATAGTGTTCTGTTGTGCCTCTGATAAAACCATTGCCGACTAGGTGCTGAGATAACGTCTCATAACAGGCTCTCGGGGCCTGATGCAACCCATACAAAGCTTTATCCAAGAGAAATGCTTTTTTTCTTGTTCAGTGGATCGACAAACCCTGGTGGTTGTTCGACATACACTTGTTCCCTTAGTTTGCCACATAGAGAAAAGCGGATTTAACATCTAGCTGGTACACCTTAAAACCTTTCCAAGACGCGAACGCCAGGAAAATGCGGATAGACTCTAATATCGCAACTGGTGCATACACTTCCGTTTAATAAATACCTTCTTGTTGATGGAATCCTTTGACAACAAGTCGAGCTTTGTTTTGTACAATTACTCCTCGATCGTCACGCTTGCACTTGAAGACCCATTTAGTATCAATTGCCTTTTGATTCGCCGGGAGGTCAACAAGTTTCCATACACCCAATTTCTCAAATTGTAGTAACTCCTCTTGCATTGCGGGTACCCAATTTCATCACCCAGTGCCTTAGTAACTGACTTTGGCTCAATTTGTGATATAAAACAGCGGTAGGAGCAAAATTCTTGAATCAGAGCCACTTTCATGTAGAAACAACTTAGTGCTTTATTGACCTGACTTCTTGTTCTGACTCCATCTTGTAATTCTCCAATTATAGTATCAGATGGAATACTAGAATATGCTTCATTTCTTGTACTCAGGCCAGCAGATTGATTTAACATACTAGTTATCTGCTCAGATTCCTCATCAGAACTGGATTCCCCATCTTGATCAAAAGTCGGAGCCTCATTAGAATCAGAATCATGCGCTTGTGAAAGACTGGGTTCTTCTGGAACATTCACTGGTTCTGTAATAGGTGTTACTTGATCAGCTGGAACATTACTTTGACCTTCACCAGAAGAAGATGTACCAACAGATGGTTGAGTAACCACTATCGGTCTTGAGACTTGTTCTTGGTCAGCAGACTGATGCAAGTTATATAGAATATCAATTTCTTCATCAGACGGCTCTTCTGGAAGATCGAAAGATTTCCATAACCTGTCATAGTTGAACATCCAAGCATCACTTGCCTTTTGTGTTGGCATTGTATATCTTCGGTAGTCGACATGCTAAACGAGAACCACTTGCTTCATACTAGGAAGATAGACTCGTCTGAGTGGACTCGCATATCCAACAAAGAAACCCTCTAATGATCGTGCACCAAATTTCCCATAGAATCAATAATTGTGCAGGGAGATCCAAAAGGTTCCAGATACTCCAAATTAGGTTTCCTTTGGTTTAGAATTTCAAACATGTCTTCTTGGTAGGTTTAACAGTTAGAACCCTGTTCAATGTATAACATGCTGATGCAACAACTTCACTCTAGAAACTGACAGGAAGTTTAGAATCAGCAAGCATAGTTCTTGCTGTTTCAATGAGCGTTTGGTTTTTCCTCTCAGCTACTCCGTTTTGTTGTGGAGTATAAGGAACACTGAATTCATGTAAAATTCCTTTCTCATTGCAAAAACTCTGTTATGCGGCTATTCTTGAATTTTGTACCATTATCACTTCGAATTCTTCTGATTGGTGAGTGATACAGATTCTCAAGCTTTCTGAAAAGTATCATAAGATTCTGAAATGTCTCGTCTTTTCTTTCCTGAAAGAACACCCATGAAAACCTTGAGTAGTCGTCTGTTACAACAAGATAATATAGATCTCCAAATATACTCTTGACATTCACCGGACCAAAGAGATCTATATGTAGTCGTTCTAGAGGAAGCTTTATGGAGTTTAGAAGCTTTTTCGGATGAGACTTTTTGATCTACTTTACTTTCTTGCAGCTTAAACAATTGTCGTTCATGTGAAAGCTCTTCAAATTATCTCCTTCCACCAAATTGTTGTGAACCAGGAAATTCATCTTTCGTAAATGAATGTGACCCATCTTTCTGTGCCATAAAATCAATTCTTTTTCTATGGCCTTCGTGACAAAACATTGTGCCACACAGCGAGCTTGAGGTTAGGTGAGATCAAATAAATGCTTGTTAAAACGAGTTGAACTGAAGCTCAAGCACTTTTAAGTTAGACACAGCAAGCTTGAGTTTAGGTGAGATGAAATAAATGCTTGTTGACAAAACACAACGTTATCACGCGTAATTACGTAACAAAGAGAAAACCCAATAATTGTAAAGTTGAAACCATCCGAAAAATCAATCTCCAATGAGAATTAGATTCACAAAAGTCTTAATTTCTTTGATAACCGTTAATATATGAAAGCTTTTGATGTCGTCGTTGCAATACCCATATCAAGCACATACAAATCATTTTCTCGCGGGGCACGCATAAGAATCCATTCTTCTAGAATCTTGAAACCGATTTTAATATCATGCACTCCTTGTCGTTGAAAAGAGTAGTAAATCCTTGTCACAAATCTGAGAGATACTCAGAAGATTGTTCTCCAATTCAGCAATGTAGTTGACCTTATCAAAAGATACCACGCCATTCGATAATTTTCCTTCTCCAATGATTCTTCCACCTTGATTTCCAGCAAATCTAACGTAGCCTCCATTGATAGCTTTAATGTTGTATAATAAGGCTCGCATCCTGTCATGTGTCGAGAAGCTCCGCTGTCCATAATCCACTTTGATAAGATAGACCTTGGAAGCCCCTGTACATGTTAAAGCAATTACTTAAAAAGGGAAACCCAAGCCTTGTTGGTCTTGGGTGGGTTTGGGATATCAAAAGTTGGAATTTTTACTTCTTTCTTTGGAACCCACTCATCAGTCTTTGTTTGGTTATAGTCTTTGGTTTTGACTGAACCAGTTGGTTTGATAGTTTCAGATGATGATAACTTCTTTTTCAGAACCCAGGATTGAGATTTCATTCTTGCCTTTTTTCACATAGAATTTTAAATCTTTTTGTTCATTTGATTTCGAAGATTCACCTTTTTCAAAATTAGAAAATTTTCAATTTTAGGTTTCTCTTCAGATTTGGATTCAATTTTTCTTTTCAAAATCTGTATTTGAACAATCTCTGGTTTCTTTGATTTTTCATCATCTGAATTTGTTTTTCTTCGATGATCAGACTTTGATTTCGGACATTTCCTTGCAATGTGACCTATTTCATTGGATTTGAAACATGTCTGTGTATCAACAGATTTCTCACTAGTAGATTTTACTCCACTTGTGGATTCAGTCTGTTCACGAAGCTCTTTTTTCCTTTTTAAACTCATCGTTTGATTGCTTTCCAATCGAATCCTTTTCACGAACAGTGTCAGTCCCAAACACGAACTTCATGTTTTTCTTTTTGTATTCGTGTTGTGGCGATTTTTTCTTCTCATTCTTTTTAGTTTCAAAACCCAATCCCCCTCTCCTGTTTTCAGGAAAATCACCACCATTTCTTCGATAGTTGTTATAAACTTTCTTGGATTTTGAATAGAATTTCTTCTCATTTTTATCAAGATCATCCGACATAACTTCTACAAGTTTGAATAGTTTGTCGATAGAATCTTCTTTCACATTCTGAATCGGGAAACTTTCATCAAAGAATAGTCTATCAGAATCCTTAACCTTGTATAGTACAACGTTTGGTTCATCACTTAGGCTATTCTCCGAAAGAGTGCTTTCTTCATTCTCAGATTGTGAACTTTCTGAACTATTCAAACTCGAATAAGCGCTTTCAAAGCTGCCATTATCAGAATGACTTTCCAACACCTTCTCGATCACGTTATTAACGAGTACTTCATTGTCATCATTAGATTTTGTGTAGATTACATCAATGTTCTCACGCAGCTCATTTATCATTTCAGATTTGAGTTTTAAATTGAGCGCCTTCTCCATTCCTTCTACTTTCTCTCGACAATAGCTTTCGCATAATGGAGGTGGAACATTTCTGTAGTCTACACATTTCTTACCTTTTGTCTTTTTATCATCTTCTTCTGATGCATTGTTGGAAGAATATGATCGATGACATAAGCATTCGTTGTATAACTGAGCAACAATTGATTAACTCTTTCAGTTTCAATTTTCATTTCTTGTAATTCATGTCTGAGCTCAGCAATGTTATTAATGTAAACGTTAATAGTACCTTGTTTATCCAATAATGTTGCTTTTAACATTCTGATCATATCAGCTTGTTCCAAATTTGCTTGCTCACAAATGCTATATGTGCCTTTCATTTTATCATAAGCTTCTTTCATTGTTCGATAATCAAACTTAAAATGATCATTATGCGTTTTCAGTTCACTTATGATTAACGATTTCTCAGCACATTGCTCACATGATTTAGTGCATGTAATGCAAGGTTTTTCAACCTCCACAATTTGCACTTTGATTACTTCCTTTTCAATTACCTTTACTTCTACCTCGGAACCTACCTCTTTTAAATTTCCATCAATGCTTTGTCTGCAATCTTGGTAAGGTTCTCGACATTCATCTCTTGGGTAACGTCAATAATCTCTTTGACTTTAGCTTTTTCGGCTACTGGTTGTTCCTGCACTTTAGAATCAAAGCATTCTGCAAAATTAGTCTACAAGTTAGTTGGAAGGATATTCTTCATTGACTCATGATAAATCAGTTCTTCTTCTGATCTTTGCAAATATTCTTCCAAGATTGCTTCTTCTAAAGCCGCTTCATCAACCATTTGTTCTGGCTCTTGTATGATCTCTGCCAACAACGCTACGTTTGCATTTCCTGAAATGTATTTATTCCAGTCAAAACCCTCATCTTCACAACTACTAAGGCTTTGTCTGTTGTGTTTGAAGAACCATCCTTGATTTGCCCCCTTCTTGTTTGAGGAGATGGTTTGAAATGCATTGTCTTTTTGTAATAGTCGTTGTTTCCGAATAGACTTTGGTTACCACTAGCTTCTCTATTTGTGCATTCTCGTTTGAAGTGCCCCTTATCTCTACATTTGAAGCACGTCACCTTTGACTTATCGAATCCCAGCTTGTTTCAAGAATCTCCTATATTTCTACCGGTTAGCGCTACAAACCTTGTAACTCTTCGAATTATTGATGCCAGACACCATTTAATGTCAATCAGCTCCATTTCTTCGTCATCAATCTGATCATAATCCTCTGCAGTCATTTCCAGATTTCCAATTATACCCGCAATCAGAATTACATAGGATTCGAGAACTGTAGCAAGTGATGCCATATGTTGTTTGGCAGTCTGCTTAGAGAATACGTTCTTCAAATTTACCACAATGTTGCATTGTACAACATTTGGTTCGGAACTTGGTTGATTTGATTGATTGGCTTGATTTTGGAACAGAGAATTTGAGCTTGAATAGGATGTGTTTGAAGTATTTGGACTAGGAAATGATTGAGCATTATGTTGATTTTGGAAAGAATTTCCAGAAGCATTTGTATTTGCACTGAACGCGGTTTGTATCTTGGGACTTTGGATATCAGGAACTCCATTTTTGTAATACAATCTGACATCTTGTGCAATTTGAGTACGTTTTGATCTTGCAATCTTCTGTAATTCCATTTCGTGTCCTTCTAGTTTCTCTATGAACTTAGCCAAACTGTAATTACTGTAGTTACTTTCGTTCTTGAGTACCATAAGATAAGTAGACCACTCCCCCTCTGGTAGTGCGTCAGCTAACTTATCGACCCATTCTTCATTTGTTTTTTGAATATCGTGCCTCTTCAGTTGAACATACAGATGGCAATATCGTTCAATCAATTGCTTTATAGTTTCTCCTTTCATCATTGTGAATATCTCGAACTCCTTCTTGAGTAAAGCCATCTTGCTTTTCCTCATTTCAGTGCTTCCATAATATTTTGCTCGTAACGCATTCCACAAAGTCTGTGAATGATTATCATGCTGAAGCAGTACCAAAATATCCTCTTGGATTGATTGCAACAAAAAGCTCATCATTTTCTTCTCATACACGTACTTATCCTTTTCTTCAGGAGAAAATTTTGCCGTAGGAATCTCTACTCCAAGTTCATTCACTGGCCAGTTGTACTTTGTTCCTATTGATAAGTAGCAAAAGAAATGATTCTCCTGAACCCAATTCTCAAACTTTTCTTTCCAACTTTCATACTCGTCCAGATTTAGTAACTTTGGCGGTTTAACAGCAGTACCCATCTCGTTTTCTAGATTTATTTGATTAACCGTTACTGCTTGAGCCGGTGTAGTTGCAAAAGCATTGTGGAATTCATAATCCATTTTGATAAACTGAGAATTTTACCTGAAGCACGCTCGAAAACTTGAAAATTTGATTAGTTCACACAACTTCGTACGAACTTGGAATGGCCAACTTCGTGCGAAGTGTAACAAACACCTTTGTTAAATTCTTGAGTAACTTCGTGCAATGTGAACAAACTCAGTGTTAACACCTTAAAGTCAACTTCGTGCGAAGTTAATGAAAAAAAAATCAACAATTTAAGACGACTTCGTGCGAAGTTGTAAACAATCAATTTTAATAGTTTGAAAAACAACTTCGTGCGAAGTTGAACTAACTCACTTCGGACATGATGGTTCCAAAATCTTGATTTTTTGCAATTTTCGACATGAATTCGTTTGTTTTTAGATCTGAAAGTCTCAGGGGTTTATCCTTATGTGATTTAACATGACATATTCAGAATTTAGCTCATTTTAACCGTGATATCATTAAAAGGTGAAAAATGAAAAGAAATGAGTAGAAGTAGAAGAAATCTTGTGTAGATGATCAACAAATCAGGCAACCATGGCTCTGATACCACTTGTAGGATCGAGTTCCTCCGATAGCAATGGTACCTAAGTTGTATCTAGTCCATATTTGCGGAATTAATATGATTAGTGACAAATACACAAGATTAGCGGTTTAAATGTCAATTCATTAACTGTTCAAATGTACATTCAAGTTCCAAATTGACAATAGCTCCGTCGTCGACTTTGCAAAAACTATTACAATGAAAGAACCAAGTCGACTATATATAGAGGTTCAAGTTCGCACCAAAAACACATGGGTAAACTTTGCACGAAGTGTTACTTCGTGCGAACTTGCCCTTATCATAACAAGTTCGTGCGAACTTGACCTTAACACATAAAGTTAACTTCTAAATCTAACAACTTTCAAGCCTATACAAACAGACTTGATCTAAGACTTAGACATTGGACATCATGCACCAACAAACTATAATTCACATATCCCAAATGGATATTTGATCATAAATCGGATTAAACAAAAAAAGAGAAACAATCTCAACAGACTTCTCAATCAATCCACACATTCAACAAAAAGACAACTTTTTATTTCTTGTTCACACAAATACATCCATTCGATGCATGTATGAATCTATGTTATTTTATTAATAAAACAATAAAATTGCAGAGTTACGAGTGTGTGTCAAAATAAAGTAAAAAAACGCTATCCGATGCGAAATTCATTACCATTTCTCAATTCATACCAATCGCTGACTCTGGATTCCATTAACTATCCAGCGGGCCCAGTGATAGAGACTCGAATTATAAATTATAACACCAATAAGTTGGATCAATGAACATATATACCTGGAATGTCTTGGTGATCGAATTTCTTTTCGATCTAAAATCGTAGGTTATTGATGTAGTCGCCAAGGATTATCGACATCAATTCTTCGGTGGAGGTAGTCGCCGGCCGAAAGGTTATCAACAAGTATAATTGGGCCTGATTTTTTTTTCTATAAAACCCTAAAAAGTGGACTAGTTGTTAATTAGAAATTAACGGATATGATTAATTAGGCCCGCTTAATAAAAAAGTTATCCCGCCAAAGTTTTCACATGTTGCCACCGCTAAAATGGTGGCTATTTTTATCTTTAATGTTTTTTCCAATGATTTTGGTACGATTTGTCACAAAAATTAAAAGGTTACAAAATCTCCCACCAATTAGCTACCATATCATACTAAATACGCTTAATTTGTGTTTTGGTGGGTAAACGGTAGCTAAATTAGCTACCTTTTTTTCAGTGGTAAATTTTGGTAGCAATTGCCCAATTTTATAGTAGTGTTTTAAGGTTAACTGATGAATTCAAATGGATTTGATGATGGTGAAATCGTATTAGGCCTTTACTATCCAAGTTTAGCTTTCTTAATTTACGCATATGAGCAGGTTCAGTATTTGAAGTGGTGACAACTGCCACTGTAAAACAATTATAAATAAATGAAAGTAATATAAAAATGCATTTTGAAAGACAATATTTTAAGATCTCCACATGATACTTTCCATTTGTAATGGTAGAGAGCGGTGTTCTTGGCATTGTGGCTGATAAAAAAAAAAGTTATGTATTAAAACTTTAATTTAGTTATTTTAAAATTTGAAACACAAAATATGTTTCTAAAGATGTTATAAAAAACATACCATTTGAAACGCAAGATACCGGAGATATTTGCACGTCACCTACAAAAGGGAAAAAAAACTTATATTAATTACCAATGAGTTAAGTATTTTAAAATTTAAAATCATAATAGGTATTTCAAGAGCTTACATATTGCATTGTTGGTCGAACGGATGGTATTTGAAGGAATCCGATATCGTTGATTATTGGGTGATTGAGTTGCATGTTGAGTTGATGAGTTCGTCAGATCTTTCAAAGGCGCTGATTTGGTATTATTTCTTTTATTATCCAAATATAACTTTCTTAATTTACGTCTATAAGTCGCCTCCATTTTAATAGTGTTGGTATTCAAATCTAGAAAGAATTATAATTATAAGCAGTTATGTATTTCAAAATATAAGTAAGCTATAAAAGTATATTATAGATAAAGTTTATTTGCATAAGGAAGTTGATAAAAGTTACATACTGTTTGAAATGTCAGCTAACGGAGAGTTTCCCTCATTACCTACAAAGGATAAGAACAATCACGTTTGCCAGATTATGACTTTTATGTGAAACATGAAAATAAATAGTATATTTGTTAAAAAGCTTACCATTTGATTTTCTGTTATCCAAATATTGTTTCCTTAATATACGCCTATGAGCCGCCTCTGTAGACTTGGTGTTTAGAATTGATGCTAAAAATCAATACAAATGTAAGTAATACTAAAATATAAAATATTTAAAAACGATTTTACAAAGAGGAGTTAATAAGATACATACCATTTGAAACGTCATATAACGGATATCTCTGAATGTCGTCTACAAAAGATTAAAAGAAATGAGAGTATCGAGACTAATTGTTTTGGACTTTGAAGCACAGAGATACATTAATGATAAGAGCTTACTCTTTGCATTATATATGATGGCAGAAACATTCGGGGTAGATGAGCGTTGACCTTTTGATATTTTAGACATACTTTTACTTATTTTGTGCCTCAATTAATTCAGAGCTTTTTCCTTTCATCAACAATAGAATTCGCAGTTAATGAAAGACATGAAAGTGGATGGATAATAATAATAATAATGATGATGATAATGAAGTGATTGACAAATAATAATACTTTCGTTGTGCATACAACAAACATGAACATGGAAACTATTACTCCCAAATAGAAATGTATCCATTCAATAAGGATTATGCATTTATTAGATTATTACAAATGGTGGGTTGTTTTTCTTTTAATACGAGTTATTCATAATTATTCGTCTATAGTCTAGTCGGTTTTATACGGCCAGCTAGCGGTATAAACCGTAAGCCACTATTGGTTATGGTTTGAAATCTTTATAGTTAACATCCATTTATGTCATTATAAAGACCGAAACATAAAGCATACCTTGTTTAACGATTTTGAAATAGTATTTGTAATCAATCACTAAGTTGCACGGAAGGATAAGAGTCAAAATTAGATCAACGGATCTTGATGTCGCGATTCAAAAAGAATAATTATAGAAAAAGGCCTGCAAATGGATGAACCGATTCCACAAATGGCAATAATGTGTTGATATATACTTGGATCGATTAAACATGGAGTGTTGATGCACTATTGTGTTCGTCACTTGTCGAATAGACTAGATTGAGCATGTGTTGAGTATTGTATAGGTTAGAATGGAACACACGACCGAAATACGAAGATTACAGTGTAAAAGGGAGCAAGTTCGCCCGAACTTGACCTGTGGAGGTCAAGTTCGCTCGAACTTGACATGTGGCATACAAGTTTGCCCGAACTTGACATGTGGTAAGACAAGTTCGGCCGAACTTGTCGTATGGTAGACAAGTTCGCCCGAACTTGTCCTCATATGCACATGTCAAGCGAACTTGTTATGTTTCCCTATAAATAGGTGATGTGTGTTCATTTGTCATTTGAGTTTTTGCCATTCCTACGAGGAGGTGCTGCCGGATTCTCTCTAGGAACTCCGGCAGCTGGACTTATAAAGATATATACTCTTTCGGTATGAATGAAGACTTCCGTTGCATTCTGTTTCTACTCAATTCTTAATAACATTCTACCGAATCGGTTTACGTTTACGCATTAACTTCCGTCTAGAACCGCCTGATCACGGACCTTCAATTGGTATCAGAGCTACGGTTATCACATACGCTCATGAATTTGGACATTTATGGACCTTAGGAGGGGTTTTGGACGTAAAACTTGAAATAAACATACAATCCACGGATGAAAAGTAAAATTGAACGGATAGGATTGTTAGAAAACCATTTTCGACCAGAACTATGGTGGAATCATCTCGAAATTCGAAGAAATAAGGATTCTGGATCGAAAAATGTGAAAATGGGCTGATTTTTAGAGATCAAGTTCTCCCGAACTTGACCTGTATTAGTCAAGTTTGACCGAACGAACTTGATCAAGTTCGCCCAAACTTTAATCAAGTTCGCCCGAACTTGTGAGTTGGGAGACCAAGTTCGCCTGAACTTGGTAATGGGTGACCAAGTTCGCCGAACTTGGTCCAATGCCTAAAAATAATAATAATAATAATAATTTTGTTGATCGTATTGATGGGATGAGTGTCCAGGAAAAATTTGGCGATCGAAATTTTTTCGGGTTTTCGAAGACCGAATCGGGATGTTCAGAGACACCGTCTAGAGCTTCAGAGTACAGATTTGGTGATACGGTCACAAAATTTTGAAGATAACGGGGAGAGTCATTGATACCAGTGCAGAATGTTGATCATTTAGGTGTCGTGACTAGTAATGTGCCTAAACGTTAAATCCGCATTTGTTAAATACTGAAAGTTCCGGATTTCAGGGGAATTTCAGTGAAAATTTCAGTATGGTCAGAATTTGCAAAAATGAGTGCGAATAAAAAATTTTCAATATTTGAAGATTCCGGCATTTTTGAAATTCGTGACTATTGCAACAGTATCCGGGTGGTTACACGATTGCAGATTATTGGGAAATGCAGAGGATCGAGATTCATCGGGTGATCACAGGAAGTTCCGATTTTTCAGTTCATGATACAGAGTGATGCTTAAGGGTTAGAGTCCTGATCTCCGGTGAAGGAACAGTTAGCTGGATTAGCAGTCGTTAGTACGAGTGAGGAACTAAGGACGTTCAAAACGTTCGGTGATGATCTTAGGAATTAATGACTAGCTCCGCAGACGGATGGTTTCAAAATTACCAAGGAAATCTGATGATAACCTTTGGTGGCCATTTTTTTAGTCTTCAAGCAGATTAATCATTCTTCTCTTTGGACTAACCGCCGTTGGATGATGATGTTTTGTGATTAAGGGCGCTGGTCTACCGGAGATAGCTATATATCTGGCATTGTGATTGAAGAGGAAGAATGTGAGTATGGTCACGGACGTATATTTCTCAGATTCGATGTTTTTACCAGATTATCTGTTTATGATGAAGATTTGCTGATTGAGCAGATTACCAATTTGCTAATCAAATCTTTCTGAAGGGTGCTTAACTGCGATTACGGAAATCAGGATTTCAGATTTTCGAGGGTATTCGTTGATTTGAAGTTTTCCGATGCGGTGATTCGAAGTTGCTATCAATCGCCGGTTGAGTTTTTGATACTTTAGGAGTGTGCGGAATAAACTCTCGATGCTCAACGCTTATTCAAAAACTGAACTCGGATGCGGTTATCATCGAAATGGAGAAGCAGTTGCATTGATTAGCTTCGACTTGATGATTATTCAAGAAAATTTGATTGATCGAGCAAATCAGAGGAAATCGGAAACCGTGCAACCAAAGATCTGAACTGAATATTTCAGCGGAACTGAAAGTTGTTAATGCAAACCCGGATCATCAATTAAGGGGGAATTTGTTGACGCGTCTCGACGACATCGACAAACACCTTGATTGAAATTGCAGAATATTCAAACACGGCTCAAAGTTTTGAAGTTCAAGATCAAGCTTCGACAGTAACGATGCATTATTGTGTTCGTCACTTGTCGAATAGGCTAGATTGAGCGTGTGTTGAATATTGTATAGGTTATAATCGAACACACGACCGAAATACGGAGATTACAGTGTAAAAGGGAACAAGTTAGCCCGAACTTGACCTGTGGAGGTCAAGTTCGCTCGAACTTGACATATGGCATACAAGTTCGCCCGAACTTGACCTGTGGAAGGTCAAGTTCGCTCGAACTTGACATGTGGTAAGACAAGTTCGGCCGAACTTGTCGTATGGTGGACAAGTTCGCCCGAACTTGTCCTCCTATGCACATGTCAAGCGAACTTGTTATGTTTCCCTATAAATTGGTGGTGTGTATTCATTTGTCATTTGAGTTTTTGCCATCCCTACGGGGAGGTGCTGTCAGATTCTTTCCAGGAACTCCGGCAGCTGGACTTATAAAGATGTATACTCTTTCGGTATGAATGAAGACTTCCGCTGCATTCTGTTTCTACTCCATTCTTAATAACATTCTACCGAATCGGTTTACGTTTACGCATTAACTTCCGTCTAGAACCGCCTGATCACGGACCTTCATGGAGAAAACATATGATTAAATCGATTAAAAGAATTATAATATTACCTTGTCAATCGTTCATATAAATGATACGAAGTGAAGAGGGAAGGCCTGCATATGAGGTGAAGAGGGGGGGTATTTGTTTTCAACCTTTTTAAAAATTTTGAATCAATGTGATGATGAGATACTTCCATAATTAAAACCAAAAGTTAAATTATTTTATATTTACATAAAACAACCCTTATTTTATGTAATGTTGTCATAAATGGAACAAAATTTTAAATGATTATATAGATAAGGAAAATTAAACTTTTGCTTTACAATACAGTAAAAAACGAATTTTATGGTAATACTAAAATAAGCCACTCATTAAACATATAAAATAGTTTATAATTTAGTAATGGTTAAATTTAAATAGGTGTGAAATTAAGTTATATCTTTATATGAGTAGGTTTTTTATGTAGACTAAAAAAATTAATTTAATTTTATACTTGGGTAGTGTATAAATTTATTAATCATGGTAAAAAGCAATTAACAAAATCAAAATAATGACTCCCAATAAATGATTTACGACCAATCATAGTAGGTTCCTAACAAATACGTGAGTGATAGGAAAAGCATTCAAAAATAATTTATAAGTTTATACATTTATATTGTATAGAGTTTAACATAAGAGATAGAATTTCCAAAAAACAATTTTTTAAAATGACATCAACTCAAAAGAACAGTTAACCGATCAAAATTAACAAAGTACATCTCTAACCCAATAAATGAAGCCTGAAGTAACATTCTATTGTGTCATGCTTACACGCAAGGATATACTAATGTAATTAAACATGAACACGACAAATTAAAACTCGAAAGGATTTTTAGTCAAGCGTAATAAGCCATGTCTCATGCCACAAACGAAATGGTTATAAACCAAGAAAAAAGAGAAGATTTGTCTCAAACCTAATCAAAATTAAAATACTGAATTAAAATGGAAATCAAATTCATCCTTTCGAGTTGAAATACCACTTGAGCTACTTCTCGACTTTGGGTATCAAAAGCTGTTCTTTCTCATTGCCAATATCTTCTTTTTCAACACCACCACGAAATTTTGATAACACACGCTATCATCGTCATAAACATCAGCTAAATTACGTACGTTTCAGACTGGTAGTTGGAGATACCTCATTACAAGCATCTGTTTCCACCGTGCGACTCTTGTCGGCATTAGAGGTCGGCGTCACATCATCACCGACGCAAGAGCTGGAATTCTGTAAAAGAAAGTACCATTAGCAATATATAATTTTAGATAAACATGGGTTTATATGTTTGTATTTATATATAAAATACTACAAACCTTTTTGACTTCGTCTTCAACACTGAAACAATTTCATTAACCTAATTTGTTATTCTATTTCTTAAGCATAAAAGATAGGATACAAATGCGGTCGATTTTTTTAGAAAAGTTCATACCTGTCCGATATCAAACTTCTTTGCAAGCGCTACAAGAATTTCTGCGTCAGTTATTTTAGTGACGGAATACAGATCACCCTTGTTTTTCAAGTTATATTGTCTAACTGAGATCCTGGGTGCGAACTTTTTATCCTTTAAAGCGTTTAATTCATTCGGAAACAATTCAGACTTTCCCTGTAAAAAAAATTGTAGATCCTAATTCAATCGACATCCATTATGTTATTGATCGTTAATTAATAAAATAAGCATTCATCCAGGACGCTTTCCAGCAAATCATAGCAAGTTTTTTTTTATAATTATGTACACCTCCCGCTCAAACATAGTAAGACATTGTTCCAGTAACATCAAAAAATCTTTGACCGGAACTTTGTACCTAAAACATTTTGTACGAAAATTAGAATATTGCGAAATTTACGTAAAATGAATAAAAGGCTCAGAGTAGTATGTTAATACCTGGGTACTGCAGTTATCTCTTCATCCTTACATTGCTTGCTTTGACACTGATAGACCTTCTTGTCTTCAACATCACCAGCTTCATTTAAAATTACTTTTGGAAAAACCTTACAACCGCATTTCCTGCATCCATTGTAATACCACTCCGAATCATCCTTAGCACCAACTATTGTACCACGAAGACTCGAAGAGGTCTGTTATGAAGGATTATCTTTCAAATACTCATCCTCCAAACAACCTGTTATAAAGAAACCAATTCCACGAAGACTCGAAAAGGTCTCGCAAAGTGGTTTTGTAGACCAACTGATAAATATAAAACGTTTTTTAATAACGGCCTATGTGAAAAGAATAATATGAAATATGATAACAATAGTGTAATTTCGAATACCTTTTCTTAAAACTTGCGATATCATCGATGTCCTCATCAATGAAAAGCCTAGCAACATCATAGCAATTGGAAACACTGCGTTGTATACTCTAGATAGTGTGGCCTCACTATCACAATACATGGGAATATACGGCATTGGAACATCCCACAAACGGATGTCCGTAAGTAGATATCTAATCCACTCTGCTTCCTTACCAGCCGCAGCTAGTGCTATGAACTCAGCTTCCATAGTTGAGTGGGCAATACACGTCTATTTCTTGCTCGCCCAAGAAATTGCTCCTCCTGGTAGAGTGTAAACCCACCCACTGGTGTGATCAATCCAGCTCGCATCAGATAACCTTCGAGTATTCTGGAATTAGACGTGTATGTCAGTTCTAAGTTACTGGTCCTTTTCAGGTATCCAAGTACTCTACCCACTGCTTTCCAGTGTTCTGTCCGGATTGACAGTATACTGACTCAGTTTGCTTACAACAAAAGCAATATCATGACGAGTGCAATGTGTTGCATACATCATACTTCCAATAGCACTCGCATACTCCAATTGAGCCACTGCTCTCCCTGAGTTCACATTAAGTTTCACACTTGGATCAAATGGGGTATTAAACTCTTTAATGTTCAAGTGTTGAAACTTAGTCAGAATTTTCTCTATGTAATGAGATTGACTTAGAGAAATCTGACTTTCAGTTCTTTTCACCTTGATCCCAAGAATGGTATCAACTTCTCCTAGATCTTTCATCTTAAAGTTCGAGGACAGATATTTCTTAGTTTCAGAAATACCTTCAAGGTGAGTGCTAATGATCAACATATCATCAACATAGAGACAAATCACGACTGTATAACCGGCTTCGCATTTAGTATAGATACACCTATCAGCACTATTGTGTCAAAACCCGAAAGCAGTCACAGTGGTGTCAAACCTCTCATGCCACTATTTAGGAGCTTGCTTCAAACCATAAAGAGATTTAATAAGTCTACACACTTTGTTCTCTTGTCCAGGCATCACAAACCCTTCTGGTTGCTCCAAATAAATCTCCTCATTTAGATACCCATTTAGAAACGCAGTCTTTACATCCATTTGATGGATGTACAGCCCTTTCAAAGCAGACACCGCTATTAGAGTCTAATAGAGCTAATTCTAGCCACAGGTGCATAGGTATCAAAATAGTTGATCCCTTCTCTCTGCCTATACCCTTTAGCAACTAATCCCACTTTATAAGCAGAGATGGATCCATCTGGATGATACTTCCTTTTGAAAATCCATTTGGATCCAATAGGTTTCTTTCCCTTGGGTAGATCAGCTAACTCCCAAGTTCCATTTCCCATAATGGAATCCATTTCATCATTGACTGCTTCCTTCGTCTTTTGATGACATCGCTTCACTGAAAGTTTTAGGATCATCATCCAAATTAACAGCGAAAATGACCTCTCTCGTCACTTTCTTTTGAGTTCCCTCAACCAGGTAAGAAAAGAAATCATCTCCATAACTTTTCTCTTTTCTAACTCTAGTACTTTTCCTCGGTTCTTCAACCATTGGTGAAGGTTTGACTCTTTTCACAGAAGTACTAGAAGATGTGGTGTAATTTGAGTTTTCATCATCTCTAGAAAACTTGTTCTCAAAGAATTCCACATCTCTGGATTCTACACCTGTACCTGATTCATCATCCAACAATCGGTAAGACTTACTTTGCGGAGCATATCCAATGAATACACTCTTGTAAGCTCGTTCTCCCAGTTTGAGTGTCTTTGGATCAGGTACGCGATAATAGGCAAGACACCCCCAAACCCTCAAATACTCTAGGTTTGGTTTTCTTCCTTTCCACAACTCATATGGACTCGTAGGTATCACACGACTAGTGATCCTATTGTGAACATAACAAGCAGTTAACACAGCTTCCCCCACATATTACGAGATAGACCCGATTGATTTAACATACAGTTAGCCATCTCTACCAAGGTTCGGTTCTTTCTCTCAGCCAAACCATTTTGTTGGGGAGTATATGGTGCAGTTCTCTCATGTATGATGCCTTCTTCTTCGCAGAATGCATCAATCTTCGGTTAAAGTATTCTCCGCCTCTGTCCGAGCGAAGAATTTTAATTCGTTTCTCCTTTTGTTTTTCAACCTCAGCCTTATATATTTTAAATGCCTCAAAAGCTTTGTCTTTTGAATGCAATAAATAAACATACAAGTATCGGCTGAATTCATCGCAGAAAGTGATAAAGTATCTCTTACCCCCACGAGTAAGGACTCCATTCTGTTCACAAATATCTGAATGAATTAGTTCTAGTAGTGATGTATTATGTTTATGGACACTTGGAAAAGGTTTCTTTGTGAATTTTGATTTCACACAAGTTTCGCATTTTTCAAAGTCTTTATCTTTTAATTTCAATAAACCTTTAGTTTGCATTTTCTCAATGTTTTTAATATTTGTATGAGCTAAACGTTTATGCCCTAAAGAAATTGAACAAGCGATATAATCAGAAGACATAATTTCATTCAAGTCAAAACCAATTGCATTACATTGATAAAAACTATCACTACAACTATCACCACTATCACTATCACTTTCATTCCCAAACCCATCAATCACTGAAACGTCACCTTCATCCGAGTCTTCTTCTTCATCAATTCCATCTTCAGCTAGGTCAAGGCGATACATTCCACCCGTGTTCTTTGCTTGACCCACATAGATGTCATTTAGAGAAAACTTCAAACGGAGATTCTTGAGAACCAGCTTGTACCCATTTCGATCAAACTTATCAGCAGAAACATGACCCTTGGTGATACCAGGAACATGCAACACGTCCTGAAGGGTAACCGTTTGACCATCTTTAAAGTTTAGTCGCACTGTGCCTTTACCACGAACTTCCACTCGATGTCCATCAGCACATACCACCACTCTAGATCTTGTAGTTTGAGGTTGATTCTTTTAGATAACTTGCCATTAGCCAAGGTCTCTACCACCATCTTGTTCATGTAAGCAATCATACCAATGATATCCAGGGAAAAGGACATACTTTTGGTAATTATAACTCTTAATTACATAATTCTAATTGCATAGGGTAAGATATATTAATTTCGAAGTATGTAAATATAAGATTTAGAAACAAACCAATTGTATGATTTAAATCGATTGTCTTATCCGAAACAGCCTAAAATGTAGCAAAGGAAAATCCATATTCTGACCCAGCATAGTTTGCACCTTGTGACAGTAGTGTTTTGATTCAAGGAGATCTTATGTGCATTGATCACATACTTATATTTGGCCTTGTTCTCAACAACGGTTGGATTATCAATGAAAATGCATTGATTTTCATGAAGGAGATGTGAGAAATTTCCATAATTTCTGTAGAAAACATTACATTGAATCTTATTGCCCTACAAATAAGAAAGTTAATATAGTTAATTATAATAGTTTAAATGTAAAAGAGATATAGATGTTAAAGAGATCTAGACATAAAATATGTGAGAAATAAACTCTAAAATACCGCCTCATCCATGATGATCATCTCTTTGGAATAGAATCCATTGGTGCTATTGAGCAGTCGTCTGGTCCACAACTACGGACCTTTAAGGTCACGTTGTCCATCAAGACATTCAAGTTGTTCAACAAAGTAACATTTTCCTGCTCCATTTGCTGTAGAAGAGTATTATAAATTTGCGTTTAATGGAAATAGAAAGTTGAGACTGTGAAAAAGTAGAAGTTTAAAAAACATCAACATACGTTTGTATGATTTTCTGCAATGACTTTGATGGTGAGATGCAAAGTGAAATTGAATTGGCTATTTATAAAGAAACTTTAGAAAAAGATGATATAGAAACAACAACATCCAACTTTATGTGCGGATTCAAAATTCAAAATAAGAATATGATAAACTTGATCTCATGTTATGTGGGGATTCCAATATACATGGTCAATCAGCTACAGTTTCTAAAAATTTAAAAACCAAGATTGTATCCTAAATTATAAGGTTTTCAAATTTGAAAATTGATTTTATTTTTGTGTTGCATGTATATTTGGTGGAATTAAATTAAGCGTACTAAAAATATATCTAGACATGAAATTATAGGTTTGGTGCCTTTGATAATAAGAAATATTAACACATAATTGAATGGCCCAGTGGGGTACTTTTGATGAGCTTAAAAGCGATCAAAAAGTTTTCTCCATATAAGTGAAAAAGTATAAACAGACATTAAATATGTATCTTGACCTAAAGCAATATTCATATTAAAAATAGATATGATGATATCAGAAACATACATAACGAATCAAAGGATTAGAAAGACAATCAACATCAAGATAGCTCCATAAAACAATGAAACATGGGAAAATATTTTTTTAGCTTTAATATACTATAATCATTTTAACCAACTGTTCATTATAACCGATAAAAGATGGTAAAGTCTTTCACTTACAAGCGTTGAGAAGATCGAAGAGAAAACCCTAATTTCTTCCCTGCTCTACCATGTATCAAAGAGAAACCCCATTTCTTCATCTGCAAAATAACATAGTTCGTAACCGTAAGAAAGCAGAATCGTAATCGCAATATAGCAGAATCATAGTTCGTAATCGAAATCGTAATCGTAATTATCATAACATAACAATAGAAGATTAAGATGCATATGGCTTACCCCATTCATCGGCGTCTATTATTGCAGCGACGATCCGTGTGAAAATTGAAAGATTAAACCACCGATTTCCATTCATCGGCGTCGATTATTGCAGCGACGATCCGCGTGAAAATTGGAAGATTAAACCACCGAATTCCATTCATCGCCTTCGATTATTGCAGCGACGATCCGCGAGAAAATTGAAAGATTAAACCACCGTTTTCAAATAAAAGCCGATTGAAGAAGAAACGTTGCAGGGTTACGGTATTGATGTCGGCTGAAGGTGGATAGAAAGGAGTGGGAGGTTTACCTAATTTGTAATTGTAGGGTTAAATTCAAATTTTAAAAACGTAAGATTAAAAACAATGATTGACACGTGGATAAAAGTCTGATGTGGCATCATTAGAATACATCTAAACTTATGAGAAAATTAAAATGGGGTTGAGAGCAAGACAAGTGTACAATCATTTTTATTTATAAATATAAAGATTTCCACACCATCATCTTTTTTTACATTTATTTTTATCACCAAAGTATTGGTTTTGTAGATAAGTTTTTTCTTAAATTTTAATTTTAAAACTAAGTGATGCATAACTTTAAAAATTAATATTAATAGATAGAGTAAGCATTTCTTGCATTAAATATGTTAAACATTACATAAATTATGTCTATGCTTAGCTCTAATTTGTTGACATACTTTCCCATTAATTGCTAATTTTGCGGGGTCGATGTATTTTTATCCATGATATTTATTGTTATGTTTTGGTTAAAAAAGACGTGTTTTACTTGGATTTTGAACTTCCCCATTAGATTAGGCCTTTGTTGGTCTTTCATAATTCGCCACACATACTTAGGTGTGGATGTTCCTTTAATCAAGGTGTGCTCTTCTTGAGCAAGTGCCATTAGTTGGCCATTGGAACAAGAAAAACCTTGTATGTGTATACGCCATATAATTTAGTCACCGGTTGTTGCATAATTTAGTTACCGGCATTTTTTTCATGTAAATGAGTGATGGACACGCTCTATGAAATTTTTCGCTTCTAGTTGTTACCAATATCATAATCGACAAATATATAACCCAACCCCTAGCTTGTACCTCCTCGGCGACTTTGGTCTACTTTTGAATCATGACCTTAGTCGATGAAGATGCAAAGGCATCTTTTTTTTTTTGCAACATTTTTGAGCTTCGGGACAAGGATATTATGGATATTAATGTGGATTGAGTGTTTGGGAGAAATCAGTATTTTGAAACTGCTGAAAACCGGTATTTTAAAACTGATGTAAATCGACATTTCATACCGTGGAAAACCGAGATTTCGAAAGGGTGGAACCTGAGATTTTTGAAGGGATGGAAACCCAAAGTTTGGTACCAACGTTTGATTAGAGGTTAGATACGGATTTGGGTTCATGTTTTCTTCAGGAAACAAGTCATCATTTAGAAATTGCGTACACAAGGTATTGCTATCAAATGGTTATGGAATTTTAGAGATTTAAAGAGAAATGTAACACTCCGAAAATTTGGGTTATCAATAGGTTAGCAAAGAAATGACGTCTTTCGTGAAGTTGGGGCTCTAAAGCTAGTAACGGAAAACTTGGGGGGGGGGGGGCAAAGGGTTTAAGGGCCATGTCACACCTCGACAACGGCGAAAACACAAGATGTAACGTTCACGGTTTTCACAGCCATTAATTATATTTAGCAACCTCTAATGACATTTAAATAAAATACCAAAAAGACATTTGGTACTTTTTTCCTTAAATAGTTTTACAAACCATCATTCAAATCGATCAAAATTTCAAAAGACAAGTTTCATCATAAGACATTGTATCGCAAACATGAAGTGTTTAAAATATAGCCTACATGACATAGATGATAACTCCCAAATGCATCCTAAATGCGTGCGACTCCGTCATTCCTCATTTTACTAAGAAAACATGCTTTAAATGTCCAAATTTCAATGGTAAGTTAACAAGTTTAAATGACTCCATAAAATATGAGTTTCATGGACAACTAGAGTTTCAAAGTCTATGTATTGCCATGAAGGTCAATGGCGTTTCGTGTGTTTAGTTACCATGAGCTCTACAAATGTTCTATCACTAAACATTTAAATAACCAAGGACAATATCACTTGATCATGGTTAGAGCGACTAACCACGGGTGGGGGTACCCAAATAGATCTATTTAAACTTCCCACGTCTTTCCAAAGTTAATCACATACATGCAAGGGACTTAAGTGCGATAATTCGTGTAACTCAAACGAAATGAATTTCAACTAGTTTCTATTCAAGAGTTTTTAACATGGTTTCTCCCTCAACTGTTTTTAAAACAAAACAAGTAAAATGGGGTCGTGAAACTCACCTAATCGGCAAAATGTACAAGCAGAAACTATAGCAAAATCCGTACATGATGACTCGACCTAAACGTGCCCTAAGTTCCATAAGACACTATTAATGGTCTGTTCAAAGTCTATGACATGCATGTATAACATGTATCCGATTCACCCAACACATCTCAATGTGTTATTATATTTCAAAATTGTTCGACTCAAGTGTTTGACTCGAAGATAGTTGGTGATGTTTTCCCGACTTCCCAAATATATTTATTTAGAATCTTAAATAAATATACATATAATATGACTATAGTTATATAACACGTATTATTCGTCCATTGTCGTTTTTCGTCTCGTCAAATAAATATATTTTATATTTTTTTTAGTCAAATCATTCCTTAAATACGACACGTTTTGTAGTTAAATATTGTATATTATTTGTATATAAACTAACAACAAATGACCACCATAATTGTTGTACATTTAGGTTTTTATGCACATATGTACATACATACTGCATATATGTAACCCATATGTTCTAAATCCACACTCCTACATTCTTCCGAGTGTTTGAATCCATAATTATCTCACTCTCAGTCTTCTCTAACACCCTTGGACTAATTCTTCTCTTAACATCATGTAAAACACATTTGTTTATATGCTTATCTATCTTACTTGATTAAAAGTTTTAAACTATTTTGTTCAATATCAGTTAAAGTATTTATCTGAAATATAAACATGCATTGATTTTATCAGTAATGTAGTAATTTAATAAAAAATAATAATACTAGTAGTGTTTTTTATTCTCAGCCGCCAGCGTATATATGAATATCCTACTTCGTAATACTGATAAAATATAATGCATTGCGATTCGTGACCATCTGAAAATGATTACAAGTTTACAACTATATTATATATTCAAGTTGATATACTTGACAGTAAAGTAATGTTGACAAATATATTAAATACAATTAAAGTAACTAAACTTATATTGTGAATTAAGACCAAACCCAATGCTACATACAAATTTTTAAAGAATTTTTGTCACATTATCATATAATAGATTTTATTTTCTCTTTTTTTTTCTTCATTAATTACTTATTCACTCATATTTTTTTTCACTTTTCTTAAATGTTAACATTTAGCCACAAACATTTTACTCACTCTCCTACCTCTCTCTCTCTTCCAAATCATCATTCACATCATCTCTTAGAGCATTAACATCCTAGGAATCAAATTATATGTGTGGGGTTTTTAAAATATAAAAAGTATAAAAAGTGGTTGTGAGTGGAGTGGAAAGAAAATCTTACTGTTTATCTGTATATTTGGGGGACACTGTTCATTCCCTATACTTTTTTAATATATATTGAAAGTGATTGTGAGTGAAGAAGAGAGAAAATGTAATGATAAGTGTATAAAAATATTATTTAGTTGAAATTAGAGACAAAAAGTATTTTTTTAATGAAAATATATTAATATAAGAATTCTTTTTTAGTAGGATATATGTATATTTTTTATGGATTGGATGTGAATGCTCTTACTCATCAAATTCAATGTAAATATATTATGTTTTGGTGATGGTTGAACGTATTTGACTTCAAAGCAGAGGCCTTTCACCAATCACCTATTTACCTATCATTTTCTTTTGAACGGCAGCAAAATTCATTAAAAAAAATACAAACAAGACCAGCAATACAGAAAAGAAAGAAACAAAAGTCATCAGGCCCTACAAGAAAACTACAGAACTTAGGCTATGGGGTAAAGTGTTCGTCCTCGCCCCGTCCAGGATCGGCACCACCCCCTCTCCATTTCCTACCCTTTGTTGTCGTGGTTGCTTGGTCCAGATCGTCAGAGGTGAGACGTTTGAGACGGGCCTCCCCCTCTCACACACATATATACATACAACATATACATATATATTTTAGGCTATCTTTCATTTCCTTACCTCTATCCTCTTTGCCCTCTCCTCACGCCCAATCTACATGGCGGGTCATCCTCCAAGGATGGATCATCACCATACCGCATAGCCTAAAAACTAGTAAGGGATTAATAGACCTATTTACCTATCATAAAACGTTTTGACTATCTTGCCGTCTAATCTTGATTTCGACTGAGATTATTATATATAAAGAGAATGAGGAGAGTAAACATTTTCTAAGATTTCGATTTCTTGTTTTGACTTGATATCCACTTTTACTCGTGTTTCAAACCAAAAATCTTTAAATTCATCTTTATTTTAACTTGACGATTTCGATTTCTTATCTTGACTTGAATCCCTTTTATATTCATTGCACTTCTAAACAAAATTATATGAAAAACACCCTTTTTACCTTAATTTCAAAGAAAACTGTATTAGATTTATATAAGACCGTGGGGTACGGCGGGGGTTTAGGGCATGGATTGACATGTGAGCTAGGTGGGCTCCACTGGCAAAACCCAAAAAATTGGGGGTATGGTGGGGCTTGTGTTTGGAGCGTGACTTGGCTAAATTCCTTTTATTATTATTTTTTTTAAATTGATGGATAAACCATAGGGTAAGGTGCACCCAATGTCCACCCGCCAGCTCAGATGGGTAACCCCACCCAACATCCGAGCTGAAACCCCCACCCAAAGCGCCACACCCAAACCCAAGCCCACCCGATGTGGTCACATGGGCGTTTCCCCCCAACCCACGCCCCATACCTCATAGTCTAAATACCAGAAAACTGTTTTCTAAAAATGACTTCACTTTTGTAAAATTGTATTAATTTTTTAATATCCTATATTTATTATATATTATAAAATTTATATTAATTTGTTTTTCTTCCTGGCTGCTAGTTATTTATTTATTTATTTATTTATTTTTTTTGCGACAAGGGTAATGTGTTGCTCGCTATGCTTTGGATGTGTCTTGTTGCCATTGGGGCTTTTAACTTCTTAGGCAAAAATTGCCCCATTTCATCCATAAACAGAAAAGGTTGATATATATCACTCTTCTTTATTATATTCAGATATGATTACATGAAACAAAAGATAATTATTATTTAATTACATGCCCAAAGGCGTCGTCAGAAAATAATAGCGTTCAAAGATCTTATATGCCAAATGTTTCGTGTAAACCTTTGATTTGGTTTAAAAGAAATATGAGATAAAGGGGGTTGCTAAATGCATTTTTTTTGTTAATTTTAACCAGTTATACTCTCTTCTAAAGTTTTTAAATAAATACAATCAAACCTTTTATTTTGTATTTTTTGTAGTTGCTGTAGGTTCATGTTTCGGATCGAAACCGTGATTAGTGTGTGATTAAGCTCAAGACGTGAGGATTAGAGACGGATAAACAAAACTCTCTTTTATAAATTCGGTAGCATAACGTTACAAACTAACCCGATTACTAGCTAGCCAAACTATACCGAAAGAGCATACATCCGGGGAGAGACCAAGTGGTGATCTCTCCCCCAAGTCTAAAACCTTCAAATGTTGCAAATGGCTAAGGGTTGGTATTTATATCCACACCCCCTTCACTTGCAAACACACACGGTCAAACAAATAACCTTTTCGTTTGACCACTTCAAACAAGCGGGTCTATACACGTTCGTTTGACCGTTTCACTAACTATTACATAATCAGCGTAGAACACTATCTAACTTATTCGCACAGCAGCGGACACAAAATCTGCACCAACAAATTCCCCCTTGTCCGTTGATGTCGAATGCTGAAAATGCAACTGCAATCAATCTTCAATCAAGTATCTGTTGAAGACAGTGTCATCGAGCAGATTCCCCCTTGACCGATGATCCAGGCACGCAGATCCTTCACTTGAGTCTTCACATTCAACCAAGATCTTTGAAGCTTATTATATCACCTTTCCCCCTCAAGGTACGCATATCCAATCCATGTTGTGTTGTGCAATGTCCTCGCAAGGCAACACTGACTGATCTTCCACTGATCTTCCAACACTACAACTAACATTTGATACGGTTTCAAATCTGTAATAACTGCTTCAAGTCTTGACCTTGTCATAAAGAAAAACTCAAATCCATTTCAAGGTATACCGCGTTAGTAAAGTCTTCTAGTGAACTATCTTCTGTAAATCATATGTGTAGAATCGACCAAGTAATGCACTTTGATCATCAACATCAACACTCAGGAAGTCAGCTAGACCGAGTATATCATTTGCAAGCTCAACCAGCACGCTTAGTTGAACTACATCCAGATCTCATTGTCTCGCCTTTGTGAAGTCGGCCACGTAATGCACTACGGATCTTTAGCATCAGTACTCAGGAAGTCAGCTTGACCAAGTACATCGTTTGCAAACTCAAAAGAATTGAATTACACCCAGATCCCTGTAAAATCCCAAAGAGAACATCAAACCCAAAACCGAATCCTCCAAATTCCCCCTCAACTGTAACTTCATCCGCGTTAAGTTTCAGCAATCTCCCTCCGCAAGGTGTCATTGCTTTGACCCCCTCGATCCAAAAACCTAACCGGCATATGATAAAGTCGGAATCTACATTTTCTAGCCTTGAACTATCAGCTCTCATAAAGATTCCTCAGGTCTTCAGTAAACAGCGTTTTGAAACTACTGTCGACTTTAAAAACATGTATGTTTCCATGCAAAACT
Source organism: Scalesia atractyloides (assembly GCA_947069175.1). NCBI lineage: Eukaryota > Viridiplantae > Streptophyta > Magnoliopsida > Asterales > Asteraceae > Scalesia > Scalesia atractyloides. The sequence continues at coordinate 19,500,822 of CAMTDV010000021.1, read as the reverse complement.
CTTCACGCTGGCTGGAGAAATAATTAAAATCCTCAAATATATGTTTGTGCAAAACATTCCACGCAGACCCTTTGATATCACCAGAAAATCACAAACTCTACCACCTGTGATTGCGTTTAGAAATTTACCGAAGAAATTCACAAACAGGAACAATTTTTATCCCCCCATTTCTTTGGTAAAATCTCTAAACCTTAACAAATTCCCTCCTCTGAGCAGAACTGTCGTCAACTTCACTTAAAAAATTCGCTTCACAAAACAGAATTTGTTAACTTTTCTCGGTTTCTCGAAAAATCATGAAAGCTGCTTTCTTCTTTGCATATTCTAGTTGATAAAGAAAGTCCCCTAGCCCCGTAGGATCTGACTAGTATCCCCCCAAAGTTCTGCTAACACCTAATCTGTAAACTTCCATCATAGGCATAACTCTTCGACCTTGTGGACTCGTTAGGACCGTTCTTGGCACTCCAGTTTCTTGCAATCGTTACCAAATGCGAGAATATGACAACTAACAAAACACTTCCGAACATTCAAGAACACCGATAACAATTAAATTTCATGTGCGGAAATAAATATACGTTTTTGGCCCATAATAGTCAAGTCACCAAATCTGATGTTTAAATCGGTAACTGTGACTACCCCACATTTTTTTTAAATACCATTTGTTTTCATCATCTCGAACTTATCCAGCGCGCTCCTGAAGGCGTACGAATTTGACGTTAAAGCTTGGTTCAGTTAAACTTCACGAACATCCGGCCCACTTTACAAATCACTTAAAATAAAACGCTAGCCCAATCATGTAGCAATAATGCAAGATCCATTAAGTTGATCATGTAAATCAAAATATGAGACCCATATTATGCATTTTGTTTTAAGTTATGCATGGCCAATATCAATTAATATTTATCTACAAATAGACCTAGTAGATAAATTATGGCCAAAATAATTGTTACCAAAACGAGTGGGCCCAATGTAGTGTGATATTAATGTCTAACTTCCACAAGCATCATCATACGTCATCCATGGCATATCCTCAATTCAAGTGTTATCTGATAATTCATGATGTAAATTGAAAAAGTTGACGATGGCCCACTAAAGTTGCAAACTAAACTTCAATTCAAGATTAAACTACGAAGAACATTCTTCGTTGCCTTGTTTGTTCGCTGATGTTGGTCTATACGACGAATAACATCCACGAAGAATCAAGATTAAACAATAAGCTATTATTTGAGTCAACAATATACAAAGTCATTTGTCTTTTGTGGTGATTAAAAAAAAGAAAAATTTCTCAAATTTATATTCAGTCTTCGTGGGGACCTAAATCATTACATTCTTCGTGAGGCATTGGATAAAAAAATTGATTAAAAGAAGTGTGGGTAGTCATGGTTACCGATGCAAATGACAAAATTGGTGACTCGACTATTATAGGCCAAAAACGCTATATTTATTTCCGCAAGTGAAATTTAATTGTTATCGGTGTTCTTAAATGTTCGGAAGTGTTTTCTTAGTTGTCATAGTCTCGCATTTGGTAACGGTTGAAGGAACCTGGAGTGCCAAGGACGGTCTGTAGGTTCATGTTTCGGATCGAAACCGTGATTAGTGTGTGATTAAGCTCAAGACGGGAGGATTAGAGACCGATAAACAAAACTCTCTTGTATAAATTCGGTAGCATAACGTTACAAACTGACCCGATTACTAGCTAGCTAAACTATACCGAAAGAGCATACATCCGGGGAGAGACCAAGTGGTGATCTCTCCCCCAAGTCTAAAACCTTCAAATATTGCAAATGACTAAGGGTTGGTATTTATATCCACACCCCTTCACTTGCAAACACACACGGTCAAACAAATAACCTTTTCGTTTGACCACTTCAAACAAGCGGGTCTATACACGTTCGTTTGACCGTTTTACTAACTATTACATAATCAGCGTAGAACACTATCTAACTTATTCGCACAGCAGCGGACACAAAATCTGCACCAACAGTTGCATCTACTTAAAAATTTTTAAACAAATCAAAAAGTATAATTAAATTAGATTATTAAAATTTATCCAAAATTTATAGATTAATTTATAGATTAAATTTGTATCAATTTTTGTTGTGTGAAGAATCAGTGGCAGATGTAAGGTATATGGAGAGTGGCACAGACCCACCATCCACCCCAAATTAGTAGGGTTGGTTTTTTTTTAACGGCAAGTAACGACGTGTCAACCACGGTGATAACCTACGCTGTGGTCAAGGTCGACTACTCGACCGTCGCCAACCTCTTGGCTCTCCCAAGATGCGAGGAAACCCGACCTCCACCTGCCTGAAGCCACGCCAGTGGAATAATCGGTAAAACCTCGCCCCCATCCAAGTCGAACCGGCGCCACGCGTATTCTCTCTTTACCAGGATATCAGGCTGACTTTGCTTATTTTCCACGCCCACACCCATGCGTTATACCACAACACAATCTAAGTGACCAGACGCTATGGGCTTAGGCATATACACTAACTCACCTCAATAATCTATAAATAAGAGGACAAATGTACAATTATTAATTCTAAGCTCTTTCTTAACTTGAGATGGATCAAGGGGTAAATCACTATTAGAATCCAATTCTGTACATCTTAGCACTTCATCACAGCTCTAGAAAACGAAAGATAAATCCGCATCAACATTTTATGAGCAAGAACCACATAAAAGTATATAATCCAAGCTTAATGTCAGTGCCTATAAAAAAGAGGTACCCTTATGAAGTTTTGCCCCATGGTTATTTAAAGTGTAGTGTGCCTTTAATGATGTATCAACCCAACTTTTACATCATAAAATCAACAGCCCAATGCAGCAGCCATTCCATTCTTGAATTGTGATTTGCCCATTAATCTATGCCACAACTCACAAGCAGACGCCTAGACAAATGGTTTTTGTTTTAATCAAAGGATCGAACCTGTGATTGATTAAGGGTTGCACTCATCTCCTTGAGTCTTTGAATTTTAATCCTGTGATTTTATATTTGTGATTGCCACTTTGTTTTCTAGGCTTCTTAATACTTTTTAACCCTTTTATAGTCTTATATACTCATAGAGAGTTACGGTTATTTGTTTTGGTAGTCTTCTATACTCGTAAGTCAAATCTACGCAAGCGTATTAGTGATGATTTCTTGAATGCTTGTGTAATTTGTGTTGTACAAGTAGATGAGAATGTTACTAATGAAGATGTAACAGAGCCTTTCCAAAAGATGAAAACATGTAGAAGACTATTGTAACTGAGGTATGTAGGTATGTCGTTAATATATATACTTAATTAATGAACTATATGTTATTTTATCATCGTTTTTTGTGACCCATTTCTAATCGGTCCGTATTGTGCTCCTCGTACAAGAAAAAATCCATATCCGCCACTTTATAGAACTATTTTTAAAACGTCTGTAACAACCGAAAAATTCTTACCTAAGATATAATTATAACATGTGTTAAATTATAGCATCAAACAAATAAGTAATATGTTTTTAAAAGTATTGTAAATAAACTCGTTAATGCCTATATATTATTACTTTGTTCAACATAACATATGTAAATTAGATATGTAAATTAGATGGAGCTGTAAGATTAAATATTTATTTATATTTATTTATTATATAGCCATCATTATCACTTATATAATATAGATCAAAATATATTAAAATCTATAATAAATTGGTTGGTAATTGTTGATTGGTCATATTACCCTAATTAACTAATTGGGTTTTTCCTTGGGTGTATATAAAGAGATTATTAAAGAGGGATTAGGGTAAGACATTCATAATATCACTCATAAAATCGCCCCTCCTTTCTCTCCATTACTACGAGTTCTTCAGCCTAAAGAACTCGGTATTACCATCAAGAAGATACATCCTAAAGGGGAACCATTTCATCCTGACGAACATGTCGTCTAGTCCATTCTCTGATGTGGTTACTGGCTTATCAGGTACACAATCATTATTTGTTTCCCATTACATATTTATTGAATTGATCTACATGTGGTATCACAACATATGTTGATTACATCAATTCAATCAAGGAATTTAATGATTTGAATTAAAGGGAATTGAAAGATTGTTTTTTTTTTCTATTTTTGCGATTTTAAGATCTGCAAATTGACAATGAAAAAATAAATCATTCAAAATTATTTTACCCACTTACGGCCGCTAACATATTGGCACAAATTAGCTTGTTACCTTTATAATATTTTCTGAATTGCACATTGATGATGAATATTTAATTAGAGTTAATCAATTCATTCATTCAATTCAGTCAATTGAAGGTTTTTTGTAAGATTTATGTTTTCTTTTGTATGTAAATCGATTAATTGATTAATTAATGGATTTAATTGATTTGCATTCAGTCTTAAATTAATCATTGATATGAATGTTTGTTATGATATTACTTAATTTTGTGAGATCAGGATTTGATTATGTTTCTTAAAATTGTGTATCTTTATCTCCAAGTTTAGAATAAAATATAATTTTAATTATAATCGAACAATTAACTTGAAAAAAAAACACACATAAGAATTTTCGAAATTATAATCAAATCCTTTGAAATTAGCTGAAACAGCCTTATCGAATCAAAGGATATTTTTCTCTGTTTTGATCTAATTTTATCTTTTAAAATTTTTCGAAATCTGTTATCATTAAAATTGGATATAGTTCTCGAATTAATGAGATAAATTAGATCATCACTAAAGCAGGAAACCATATCTCGAAATCCCTAAAAATTCGTTTTTTCAGTTTTATCTTCATTAACAGCTGCTGATGAGAAGGTTTCAAGACTAAAAGTTTTCGACTAAGTTTCGATTAAGATTTTGACTCGAAATCTCACTAAAATACGAGGGCAGCTGAGATTTCGACTCGCAATCAAGTGGTTGCGACTCAAAACCTCATAATGAAGTCGAAATCTCATTAAAGCATTAATCTTCATTACTCGAGATCTCATAACTGGTTGCCACTCGAACCTTATAACTGAGTCGAGATCTAATAACTGAGTCGAGATCTCATAACTGAGTCGAGATCTCATAACCGAGTCGAGATCTCACTCGAGATCTAAAGATAACTCGAAATCTCACTCGAAACCTCACTACTTTATTAAGCTATTAATGAAAATTACTATTAAATAAATGGTTTTGTAAATACTTACTTAATCAGAAGCAGATAACTTTTACAAAACCAATATAGCTTAACTTGAATGAGCTTTTGATGTATCACTTCTGGCCAAAGCTGATTTGATACATCTATTTATTGTTCAAGTATTACAAAAGCTATGTTAATTGTGCATTACAAACGTGAATGTCTTATTTCTGGCCAAATCTGATATAACTCCTTCATATCTAGCATTATTAACAAGTGCATAACTAAGGTGATTGTCTCATTTCTGGCCAAAGCTGATTTGTCACAATTACTTTGCACACATACTTAGGTGATTACACTTCTGGCCAAAGCTGATTTGTCTTCATTTAAGTAGAATTTTTAACTAAGTCTATTATTTTGATGTTAGTAATAGACATGTCACAACTTCTTCAAATAATTATCCTCACATTAATGATCCTTTATAATCCTATGATCAATTTTGTCTGTCTTACTTTAATACCCCATAATACCACTCACTATAATTTTCTTTTATATAGTAGTATCTCATCCACTCTAATTTCTTAACCCAATAAGTTTTGCTTTACTTAAAGTTTCCAAAAGATTAGCTCTTAAATTAAATCTTTGATTATCTCTTAAGACACGATAATCCTATTGCTCTATTCTGATAAAAGTTCCACAAAAGAAAAGTAGAGCATGATGAATAGGATAAATCGAACACGGTGTCTCTTATGATAATCAAGAACTCATTTAACATAAAAGCTATCACTAAGTTATTCTGGATTAAGTTTTCCTAAGACTAATCTAATTTTATGGAATAACCAGAAGAACTCCTAAGATGCGTGCCTTATTTCAAATTCTAAACTATAAGGTTAAGTGACATCCGTGAATAAATCAGAATGTATAATACCATAACCCATAAAATAAAGGGCTTAAGCATGGAAATAAGTACATTTTTTTCCGGTGCATTACTATTAACTTTTCCATTAGTACAATTTGATGCCTTAAAATCAACTAGTAACACTCTGAAGTACCAAAGGAAAATGAGTGAGTTGATCAGCAACATACGTACAGGAAAAGAAATGCCTAAAGCTGGAAAATAAGATGTAATTCACCTTATTACCACTAAAACCTTAAAAGATGATATTTCTAAGGTCCATAGTCAAAATACAATTTCTAACTCCAACTCTAAGGTTCTTCAAGATAGAAACTCACTGCGTAATTATGCCATTAGACCAGGCATAAGCAACGAGACTATCCATGATTCAAAAGAACAATTGGATGAATTAATTAGGTAGTCACCTACCAACGACATTTAAGTGTACTAATGTAAATATTCCACTTAACACATGATAAGTTGACTCTAGTTCTATACGTTTCCTTACTAGAATTCAACAAATAACTAACATGAGAGTTAGTGACAAAAAAATGTTAAGGCTATAAGAACCATGAAAAATTGTCTTCTAATTATGCTTTGTGATACATTACATATTCTGAAAATTTATCAGAAAATAGTATCCATACTAAAGCTATATTATGACAGTGGTGAGCTTTACATAGCCAACATAAAGTCACATTTACCTTAAACTCTCATATTATTTGTTCTCAATCTCTGGATAGAAACATAAATAAGATGAAACTAGATGATACCTTACATTTTCACAACTTTTGTTATCATGCAAATTAGAATTTGACAAAAGGAAAATGAGACCTATGAATTTCATCTATTATAACTGAAAATTGTAAGAAATCATGACATGGTTAATGAGGATGATTTTTTCATCTAATCTCATTTTAACTAATTTTAAATCATGATGTTAAAAGTGCTAAAATATTGGGTTAAGGAATAAGTTGGGTCCACCATAAGTCATTTATTGACATTCGTGGAACTTATTCAAAATAAAATATTCAGACATGATTCATTTATCAACTAAAGACTATCCACTTGTATCTAAATTTTTCCTCTATGGTCCACGGTCTTAAAAGAAATCCATATATATATATATATATATATATATATATATACACTAGTAGATACCCGCGCGATGCCGCGGCGGCATCAGTTTACAATCCGGTACTCGTTTTCAGTTAGTTTATTAATCCTTTAGTGGGTTTCCCCGTGCTTTGCGGCAAACGTACCGATTTTTAACAAAATTTAAATAGAAACATAAATGCAACGATACCTCCAACTAATGGATTCCCCAGTTCTATGCGGCGGGAATTAGGCAAACATCCGTTTAATACATTATGGTATTGATACTCAGTATTACAGCCAAAAGAGAAAACTCATAGAAGAAAGTCTTTATTTGCCCATAATAACATTACAATGTATTTTATATCAATAAAAAAAATAAAAATAACTACCGGTACCATTACCATTATAGTTCCATTGGAATTTGTTTGGTTCGTAACTTTATTGGCATTTATATAGCCTATGCCACCAAACAAGTACTTTACTTTGAATATAGCTTCTTTTTCAACAAAAATTATAACCGAATGCCGAGTAAAAGAAATTAACAAAATTTTGATTAGCCTTTCTAAAAAAACCTAACATATTAGAGAAAATCAAATTAAGTAAAAATTAAATATGTTAAAAGCACATATTATTAACATGATTAGAGGTGATATTAAAAAAACGTGTATATATTTTTTAATAAATATATAATTACTAATCCTTTTGGTCATATTATCATATTGATTTAAATCATTCATTTACACCTTTTTATTTGATCACAGAATGTAAAAAACTGAGTGTCACTTATTTTATTTCGAACCCCATAAAATGCAATCGAAAAACGTAGAACTGGACCCCAACAATTAGAAACCCAATGAACAACTTTTAGGATAAACAATGGGCCTATAGTCACCCATTTAAACCAATCTCCTAGGATGTTAATATAAACCCAATGGACCTCCAACAAACAAACCTAATAAAAACTACTTCCACAAATAGTAAAGAAGATACGGGCCCTCCTCTTCAACCAAAATATACACCCCTCCCCTTCGGTACTGGTGGCACCTGAATATCATCATTTTTTAAGACAAAAGGTACACCCCTTGACCAAATAAAATTAAACAGAACATCCCAAACAGAAGCAACTTCTGACCCGGGATCAACACCAACCGAAAAAACATAAATGAAACACAACCACCACCACCAAACACTTCCACTATGAAAGAAAAATGGACACATAATTAGTTATGTTTGGAGGGTTTTGTGATTATAGATACACACATGTAGAGTGTTTATATTTAACTGTAGCTGTTTATAAAATTATCAAGTTTACTAAAAATATATGCTAAATGTAAAGTGTGAAAAAAACTATAAATTAATATTGCAGACAAAAAATTACATTATTTTTCGGACATTTTTAATCCATTAGGTCTTAAAAACAAAAAAAGCACAATTCTAAATATATAACGATTTTACCGAAATAAGTAATCTTCACATTGTTGAATTACCGATTCTCGATAATGAAGCAGCAGCAAAGAAGGCGGGAGCTGCATGTGGCCCGCAGACCAGGCACGCCCAACGTGAAGTTGAACTTATACGCTTCTCTATTGCTGTCCTATGATCATTGCAACATAAATACACATGATTTTGAGTTAGAGACCATTATACATTTATAAATTTAAGTAGACCATTAATGTAGATCTAAAATTTAAGTATCTTTAAAACAATAAAGAGTTTTACATAGTTAAACTATTTAGTAACTTTCAATTCAATGACCATAAAAACATCATTAAAAACAAAATAAATTGGAAATTAATGTAAAACATACTTAAAAGCATAAATAAGTCCATTTCAACTCCCAGCTCTATAATACTTGGTGATCTATGCTTATTTTCAACTCCCCGAAGCATTTTCACAAAGAAACTGCCCAAGGAATGTTACTAATGGAACATCTAGTAATAAAATAAATAAGAGGGTCCATTCCGAATCCGCTTTGTCTACGAACAAGGAAGCTATAAGTAATGCAACTATGAATCTCATGGAGCTTTTACTCATTGCATCTTACAAACCTCATCATCATCTTCATCCTCTAAATCCTACTCATTTTTTCACATATACCATATCCTCTTCAGCTTGCCTGATCCATGATGCTTCTTGCCTTTGCCTTTATAGTGCACGCGCAGATGTGCAACGCTCATGCAATACACATCACAAAGGCTTCAATGAAATCTGCGACTGATAGTAGCTCCATCCACCTGCTGAACAAATTTTTGGCAGTAAAAAACTAACATAATAACCAATATACCAACATAACTATTTTTTCCCAACATTCAATTTGACATAAAAGTAACTTTGATTTACTATGGTTGTATCGGTCAAAAGTGACACCAAATAGAATCTAAGCACCAATACAGAAGTCCATAAATTGCCATGTGAGAACTGAAATAAAAACATACCTCAGCCAATTCAGTTGAGAAAAGTCATTACAATCATGGTGGCTCTGAATCTTCCTCTTCCTCTTGCCCATTTACCACGTCCCCCGCCCCATGAAATTGAGAAAGGTATCCCTATATATCTCAGGACCATCAAATTTTCAAGGGGAAAAACTTTCAAAAATTAAGAAAAGATAAGATGAACCAGTTTCAAAAATCGTAAATCTAAACACCCCTACTGTAACTGTGGTCCAGACTTAGTTTTGCTTTCTCCAAATAACCTAGTTATTATAAGTAAACGGGCCGAGTCAAGATGATGAAAGGCATATACATTTAGTCGCCCTTCCTAGCAAAGGGTTGGAGTAGTTCACAATGGCGACTATCTCCAGCGAAAAAATAAAAATACTTTTTAAGTCCACATTTTTAAGAGTGTAAGCGCGTGGGTATTGAGGGGGTTGTTGAGAAACAGAATCTTACTCACAATGATCAGGGAACAGTTTGAGGTTCTGTACGATGTCTCTTATACACAGTTTTTTTTAACAAAACCAAAGAATCTGAAATAAAAACCTGCATAAGAGGCGACAGGTAAGCAAGTTTTTTTATGAACCGTCACGTAAGCATCAATCAGAAAGCAACAGTGCATCCAGGATATTAAATGACTGATATCCCACCGATATCTCACCGAGATAACATATATCTTAGATATCGGTATCTGGATATTAAAAAATGCTTCCATGACTTAAGTTAGTGCAGAGACAACAAAACTTAAACCCTAACAAACAGATAAAGCATGTATAATACACCCTAATAATCAAATCAGTTTGAGAAGTATGAAACCAACCTGGAAATTCGATTTGGCGAGAGGACGACCTTGAAAATAAGAAGCTTTATTCGAAGAGAAAAAACCATGAAGGTAGAAAAGCAAAGATGCATCCGAATAAAATTACAATCACAATTTCAACATCGATTCATGATCCGCATATAGATTGAGTTGTTGTCTGTCTCTCCAACATCACCGCTGTAGAGAGAGAGGATGGGTGGTGAAAGGTGTCAGTTTTGTGATGGCCAATTCAAGCATAAAACAACCATGAATGTAAAGCCAAGCATATTCATAACATAAAAGAGTGATTTAATAGAGAACTTGCAGAGTTAAAACCAATAGATTTTTTTATTTTCTGAAATATTTAGTTAATCTGTAACACCCTTACTTGTATTCAATAGTTTTCGTGTGATTTCGACCATAAATGTGTAATTACGTTTACACAAACATTTGAAAATACGGGTTCATTAAAAGATTTCCATATTGAAACAACACAACATAATAGAAATGAGTTCGTCGTTTAAATATGACTACGAAACTTTGTGCGGAAGCTTGTATCTTGATCGTGTTCGGTTCTTCGTTGAGCTTAATCGTCATCCGGTGCTTCAATTCATTACCTATATTTCATAAGTTATGAAATATGTTAGTTATAATAATTTTATAACATAACCGAATAGACCCGAAGGCCTAAACATCTGGGCTGTGACAATTCATCTTGGTTATGTCTAACTGATAAACCAGATGACCAGTTAACTCGTTTGGGTTATGCCTCAACTGATAACCCAGATGACCACTTAACTCGTATGGGTTATGACTCAACTGATAACCCAGATGACTAGGTAATTCATTTGGGTTATGCCTCAACTGATAACCCAGATGACCAGTTAACTCGTATGGGTTATGCCTCAACTGATAACCCAGATGACCAGGTAACTCATTTGGGTTATGCCTCAACTGATAACCCAGATGACCACTTAACTCGTCTGGGTTGTGCCTAAAAAAATAACTGATAACCTAGACATAGATTTAACAAGTCTGTATTACAGAACTTGACCATTTTGCCCCCTTTTAGTAAAAGCCGCGTCACTTCTCCGATATTTATCCGCTTAGCTGGGAACTAGTTTCTAGTTGACCGTAATACATTTGTATACATTATTAACCCAAAATCCTCAACCTGGATTCATAACTTTCATGAATTACGCAACCAATACCCGGTTTATACACATATTCATTTTGACCCGTTAAGGGACTTAAGCACTTAAGCTTAAATCTCACTCCTTCTTTTCTTACTTTCTATTTCCACTCTAAGACTTTTATTATCTCCCACCACGAATATAATTGTAGTGGATTTGTTATAGTAAATCATATATTTCTAAATTCTACCCTTCGGTTAGACAATTTACGAAAAAGACCCGTTATGAGGCATTAATGGCTTATGCCATTTGGTTTTACACTACCGAAAGGGTGTACTTACTTATAAAACTCATTCTAAACTACCCTCAAGAGTCGTTTGCTTGATTTATCATTTGAGGGCGTTTGGGTCAATTTTTTAGTCCTTTTTACGACAAAGGACTTTTATAAGCGTAATTTGACCAACCAGCTCTTTTAACTATAATCTATTTAAAATCATTATGTTTCTAAGAACATAATGTTTACAATTTAATTTATTAGATTTACCTTACTCTAGGTAATCCAATGTTCACTCAAGACTCGTTTAACGCTCATCGGACCTTAAGCCCTCTTTGAGATTACAAATACCTGGCTTGGGTCATAGCATTGACCTATTTTAATACCTTGCTCTATTGGTTGCTAATTAATAGCAATGCAAGTCATACGCTATCTTCCTGTGAGCACAAAACTCAACAAGCGATCATTAGTCACAATTGTCAAATGGTGATAACATCACCATTTGACCCGTTTGGCTTAAATGACTATTTTATCATATGAGGTGGTATTTATTTACCATCTCACCATTTAGTCTATTTTGGTTTACACCGTTTGCTCATAATACTTAAAGTCGTATCTTAATCCGTTTGACCCATTATGGCTTTCGCCATAGGGTGTCTTTTTCAGAATTCAATATTTATTCGTCAATTTGTGACCGAATTCCATTTCACTTATTCTTAGTCAATTACATAAATAGATGTACTATTTTAAAGGTGTAAGCTTCACTTACATTGAAATCCGATCATGTTTTCCACGCGTTTTAGATTTGTTTGACCCGCTTCTTTCCAAGCTTCCACCTAGCTTGTCCAGCGTCAAACTACCTTTTTATCATTCGTAAGATGGTTAGATTAGTCATCATTTATTAAGACTATCCCACCTTACGGAATTTATACCAAAATTACCATCCGATCCTACTATAGGTCAGTTTGACTTTCAAAAGTCAACTGCCTATTAACATATGCAAATGCACAATTAAGTTCAACAACTCATTTAGTCAATTCGTCAAATACCCGGTCGGCATTATTCTTAGACTACCATTTTAACTACTTTTCTCAACCAAGTTCATGAAATCGTAAATCATTAAATTAACATAGTCTTAATCATCATTATACAAGAACTTAGGATTGTTTCATCACCATGAAACCACCCGTTGCATCATATGTATGAAATTTACTCAATTATCAAACTTAGCCAAAAGCTTTAAACATTTATATACACATGATGATTTCAAGCATCTATAACATGAGTTTAACTTCAATTTCATTATAAAACATCATACTTTAGAAGTTATAAGCAATAAATGAGTTGAGCAGCTTAATTAATTAGAATATATAATAATAAAATAATCTAAACATGAATTGTAAATTCATGTATATACGTGGAAGTTGAGAATGCAATGTATGTGTATACGTGTAAGTTCAAGGAATCTTCAAAACTTGAGCTCCAAGTTCAAAATTTTAATATAAGTAGCAACAACTATCTTTTTTTCGTTCTCTGCCTCTCGCTCTCTTTCTCTCGTCCCCCCCTCTGTTTCTTTTACTATATTTTCTTTTAGTAATTCACCTCATAATACACCAAAGTCCTACCGAAAGTCTACCCCTTTTTAAGTGTTTTAACCTCTGATCACTAATTTGTTACCTTGTCTAATTAATTTAGGACTCATCAATGCATGTTAAGGCTTTATCTGACTACGTCGTTGGGGTTCTGTCTCAGGTGATATGTTACATGGGTTATTATACCTAACACGGATGCATTATATATTTTATTAAGAGCTCAGGAGCTGTCCAAGATTATACCAAGAGGCCTGTAGTTTTAGACCCTAAAATTACCAGACGAGTACATTCTCTTTTTGAAAATCTTTTTGTGAGTCAAAATGTGTTACCAAAATCTTAAATGTTTTAATTATGCTTAACAGTAATTGAGTTTATGTATTCTACAATTACTGCAGGTATGTTGGGGTTTTGTATGCATTACTAGTCCACAGTCACGGGAATGTAACAGGAACCGTTACTGTTGGGTGTCAAGGCCCAAAGTAATATAACCCACAAGTCAGGATTGACAGTATTGATTGAGTAATTGTGTAGATATAAACATTGTAAATGCGGACCCTTCTCAATCCTGTGAAGTATAAATAAAACTTGTTTTGATTAAACTTGGATATACTCGCCAGCATTTCTTGCTGATAAAATGTTTTTAAACGCGTTTCAGGTAACTTAATGTGAAGCTAATAGAAGCCAGCGGGAGAGCACTAAAGGCTTAGAAAAGTGGCTATAAAAGTTACCTAAATAAAAAGGAATTTATGTTTTTATAAAATAGGGTTTATCCCTACAGATGTATTGTGTTTAAAACTTGGGTTTCATCCTATTTGTTTAATATAAAAGTTGGTGTTTTAAAACTCTGATAATTTATTTCCTAACTACGATCCTGATATTTTAATTCCGTTGCCAAATTAATAAATACCGGTACCACTTGACTGGTTCACAACTCCTGCTTCCAGGGTGGGGTCAGGGGTTGTGACAGAAGGTGGTATCAGAGCCACTGGTTTAAGCCATTTAGTTGTTCCTTTAATACCTAAAACTTAAACATTATGTTAAGAAATTAATAATTTATGTGCTACTCTGTCTAGATAAATTTTAATATTTGTACTATGATTTTTATATTTTAAAGTCAAAGTATAAGTGATCATATAATTAAATACAATATGTATCTAATAGAGACTTATAAAAAAAGTACATTATTGTTCTAAAGCACACTAAAAATTTATGAAGAACACATGCTTTAACTCTGTGGAATTATGAGCAAACATTTTCATTTGTGTAATATTTAAATCCACCGGACCTTAAAAGTTCATTCAATCCAATTTACTCTTGCCCAAAATTTCCAGTCTCATCAGTCATCACACACGTCCTCACCCCATTTTTATTTTTCTTTGTACACATTAAAGGATATGATTGTCACGTCTCGATCCGTAGCGGAATAAGAGTCGGGGCATAATTGGGTTATCACCAAAGCTCATAATGTTTACTAAAATGTTTCATATTTATTAAATTCAAATTACAACTTAAATGTTCGAATCAAATTCATACAATTACAAGGAAATGAAACTAAGTAAAACAAACCAAAGCTTAAACTGATTTATTCTTCTAGGTCTTCCTATGTGTTTCTTACCTCGACTGGATCACCTGTATCATGTGTAAAATGGGGGAAATTTTGGGTCAACAAAAGTTGGCGAGTGAACCTTGTTAAAAACATTGTTATTGATTTCTTGTTGTATTTAATATTGAAAAGTTGTGCAATTATCACATGTGAGCAAACATATATAAATAAACAATCACCAACCACCTTGAATGAGTATATGACATGAATGATAATGTATTGTGAGATCAAGGCTCAATCAAACGGAGCTGATCGTATGACATGAATGATGATGTATGTGAGATCAAGGCTCAATCAAACGGAGCCGATCGAATGAGGCACCTGATACTCAACCCGTCTCCCACGGAGAGCTGATGGGCCTAATGAAATGCATGTACTGAAAATGATAACTTTAATCTAAACATAATCCACGCAACAATTGATACATATTGGATACACATTTGATCACGGATGTGATGGATGCACAAGTGTTTAAATATAATAAGGAATTAAAGACACATGATACACCCAAAAAATGTGATTAAAACGGGGAATTGGTAGAGATTCACTCACATTGGGTGCGTTCTTTTGATGATGTTGGATGCGCACGAGTTTTGGGATTTGATCGACGAGGAAAACTAACCTAAAATAATAACGAAATGGTTCGTTAAATAAATGGATTTTATTTGAGACTAATACTTTTAATTAACAAACTTAATAGGATTTTTAGATTTACTTTTGTGAGTTTAAAGCCATTTCCTAACTTTAAAAAATATTATTTTTAAGTATTTTTAATTGATTTTTAAATTAAATAAATAAATAAAAAGAAAATAAAAATTTTGACTTTTTGATCGTTGACCTGTCGGACTGTGGAAATGTTGTGCGCTGAGTGAGGTTCGAACCCGGGACCTCTCGTACGCGTGCACGCAGCTCTACCAACTGAGCTACGTGTCTAACCCGAAATATTCTATGTTTTAATTATATATATATACTGATTAGCTTGTTATTTTATTTGGTTTATATTAAAAAGGATTTATATGTCGAACCGATTGCAGGGACCCGGAGTCGAACTCGGGTCCTTCGGTTCGTAAGCGCACAGCCCAACCAGTTGGGCTGTGTGTCTAATCTGTTTAACTTATGGTTTATATTACTCTTATAAACATACTGTGACTTGTTCTGATTCAGTTTTAAAAATGTTGGTTTTAATTCTGAAAATCGGTGCGTTGTAAGGTTCGAACTCGTGACGTGCGCTGTGTGATTGCACACAGTCCACCGCTAGACTGTGTGTCTAACCTGGTTAAATATTCTGTTTTAATTAAACTTATACAGAATGTTCGACTTCATCTTCTTCATTCATAAAGACACAGACAAAGATGTCCGACTGTTCTTGTTTAAATCGTTCGTCTAACATATAATTGATTGAAATGTAATGGATAAAGAGAGTTACGGAATCGAATGTACCGAACAGGATGTTTTTCTCAGATTTCCGGCAAGGGTCGTCGGCTCTGATTTGTGAATTCCGTCTGAGTGGATTAATTAACAGTTTTGATCAACGAATTGTGAAATTAAGTTATTAAGCAAGGGTTATCAGGGGTTTAGATGATTGTACCGATTCACAGCGTGACTTCGGAATTTCCAGTGATTTTCCGGCGAGTGCAGGAATTTCCGGCAACGTCGTCTGAGACCGATTCTGGTTGAAGGAATGAAGTTAATAAGTCTAACAATGGTTTGAAAACGAAAGAGTCGAGAAAATTACCGATTTGGTGTAAGTCTCGGTTTTCCGGTGAAAGTCCGGGGAATGCAGAATATCTCCGGCGAGTGCTATGACTTCGAGAAATTGTGCGATTTTGAGCGAAAAGATTACCAGAGACTTGGGTGAGTATTTATAAGGAAGAAACAGAATGAATCGAGTCCGAATTTGATCTTGATTCGTGGTCAATGTTTCTCAGGCGGTTACGACTTAAATTGGGGGATTAGACATCGGTTATAACCGATGCCGAAGTTAATTCACGCGTTCAGTCAAAGGAAACGGTCGAAATTTAGCGAAATCGTCGGTATATCCGGCGACTGCGGATTGGGCGCGCTGATTACTGGATTTGATTTCGAGTTTTATTATAAGTATTAATTGTTTCAGTATATTAACAAAAGACTCATGTGGCGGAGTGGTGTTGTGGTTGTTTGTTGAACGGGCTGACCCGGGTTCGAAACCCGGCAGCTTCTTTTATTTTTTTCTTCACTTATTTTTACTTTTTAATAATTATAGTTTTTAAATTCTAATATGTTTATTAATTATGTATTGTTTAAAATTAAAATGAACAATATTTACGCAACGAAAATTATAACTGACTATTCGATTAATAAACGAAGCGGGTTTTGGAAACCCTTTTTTCGACGGATGTTACAGTATCCTCTACTTTTAGAAATTTCGTCCCGAAATTTAAGTAGTAGTGGTAACAGGAAAAAGATGCGGGTACTTCTCGCGCATTGAGTTTTCACGTTCTCAAGTAAACTCAGGTCCTCGTTTCGACTCCCAGCGTACCCTGACAATTGGAATACGACTTCGTCTTAAACGCTTCTCTCCAAAGTCCATAATTTCTACTGGTCTTTCAATGAAATGCATAGATTCATCGACTTGAATGTCTTCTAGAGGTATATGGAGGTTTTCATCGGCGAGTCACTTCTTCAAGTTTGATACGTGGAATGTGGGATGAATTCTGTTGAGCTCTTCTGGTAGGTCAAGCTTGTATGCTACAGGTCCTACTCTTTCGAGTATCTTGAAAGGTCCTACATAGCGTGGTGCTAGCTTGCCCTTCTGGCCAAAACGAACCACTCCCTTCCACGGTGATACTTTTAAAAGTACTTGATCACCAATGTTAAACTCCAAGGGCTTTCGTCGTTTGTCTGCATAACTCTTTTGACGACTTTGTGCCGCTAGAAGATTGTTTCGAATTTGATGGATCTTGTCCGTTGTTTCTTGAATTAATTCTGGGCCGGTGATTTGTGCTTCTCCAATTTCGTGCCGACATACTGGAGATCGGCACTTACGACCATATAAAGCTTCAAAAGGAGCCATGCCGATACTTGAATGATAGCTATTGTTGTACGAAAATTCAACTAATGGTAGATGAGCCATGCCGATACTTGAATGATAGCTATTGGATGGTGCGTTCAGATTGTCCATCAGTTTGTGGATAAAAAGCGGTACTGAGGTCTAATCGTGTACCCAAGGCGGTTTGTACAGCTTGCCATGTTCGTGAAGTGAAACGACCATCACGGTCTGAAATGATGTTTAAAGGTACACCATGACGGCTTACGATCTCGCTGATGTAGATACGAGCTAACTTCTCGTTCTTGAAGTCCTCGCGAATCGAAATGAAGTGAGCTGATTTTGTAAGACGATCAATGATTACCCATATGGTGTCATGCCCACTGGAGGTGCGAGGTAACCCGGTAATGAAATCCATGGTTATGTTTTCCCACTTCCACACAGGTATTTCGGGTTGGACTAGAAGTCCTGAAGGTCTTTGATGTTCAGCTTTTACTTTGGAACAGGTAAGGCATTTGGAAACAAAAACAGCAATATCCTTTTTCATGCCAGGCCACCAATAGGTGTATCGAAGGTCTTGATACATCTTGTCGGCTCATGGGTGTACAGAGTACCGTGTTTTGTGCGCCTCATTCATAAGGAAATCACGAAGGTTATTGTGATCGGGAATCCATATGCGATTTAGATAGTACAGAATACCGGGGGATTTGGTTTCGATTTTAAGTTCCGCTCCACAAGACAGCTCATCGCGTACGTCGTTTTCTGTTACAGAAACATGTTGAGCTTCTCGGATTCGATCTTTGATGTCGGTTATGATTTGCGAACATAGAAGATGAATGGAGTTCGCATAACCCTTTCGACTAAGCGCATCGGCCATCACGTTTGCCTTGCCAGGATGATACCGAATTTCACAGTCGTAGTCGTTAAGTAGTTCGACCCATCTTTGTTGCCTCATATTCAACTCCTTTTGATTGAAGATATGTTGGAGACTCTTGTGGTCAGTGTATATTTCACACTTGGTACCGTAGAGGTAATGTCTCCATATCTTGAGAACGAACACAACGGCTCCAAGTTCCAGGTCGTGGGTAGTGTAGTTCTTCTCATGAACTTTGAGTTGTCAAGAAGCAAAGGCTATAACTTTCCCTCTTTGCCTTAATACACAGCCTAGTCCTTTCCCTGACGTGTCGCAATATACTACAAAGTCATCGCAACCTTCAGGAAGTGTGAGGATAGGTGCGTCACAAAGTTTTTGCTTTAGAGTTTGGAAGGCTTCTTCTTGTTTAGGTCCCCATATGAAGGGTTTTCCTTTATGAGTCAAAGCCGTGAGTGGTACAGCAATACGAGAGAAATTTGCAATGAAGCGGCGATAGTAACCAGCCAAATCAAGAAATGATCTTACTTCGGTAGGGGTACGTGGCGCTTGCCATTCCTGTACTGCCTTGATTTTTTAGGGATCAACATGAATTCCCTTGTCATTGACGACGTGTCCAAGGAATAGTACTTCCCTTAACCAGAATTCACATTTCGAGAACTTAGCGTACAACTTTTCTGTCCTTAAGAGTGTAAGGATGAGTCGAAGGTGTCGTTCATGATCAGACTTAGACTTTGGGTAGATGAGGATGTCGTCGATGAAGACTATGACAAAGCGGTCGAGGTAGGGTTTGCATACCCTATTCATTAAATCCATGAATACTGCTGGGGCATTGGTTAAACCAAATGGCATGACCATGAATTCGTAATGACCATAACGAGTTTGGAAGGCGGTCTTTGGGACGTCTTCTTCATGTACTCTGAGTTGATGATATCCAGAACGAAGGTCGATTTTTGAAAAACTGGTGGCGCCTTGAAGTTGGTCTAGAAGGTCATCGATGCGAGGTAATGGGTAGCGGTTCTTGACCGTTAACTTGTTGAGTTCTCTGTAGTCGATACACATGCGAAACGTTCCATCTTTCTTCTTCACAAAAAGAACAGGTGCACCCCAAGGCGATGAGCTAGGACGTATGAATCCTTTGTCAGTCAGCTCTTGCAGTTGACTGGCCAGCTCTTACATTTCGGATGGGGCTAACCTATAAGGAGATTTTGCGACTGGTGTAGCGCCAGGTATAAGATCAATGCGGAATTCGACTTCCCTCATGGGAGGAAGTCCTGAGATGTCGTCGGGAAAGACGTGTGGGAATTCTTTCACTACAGGTATATCTTCGAGTTTCTTCTCCTTGTTTCCCTTCTTGACGACGTGAGTTAGGAATGCGACATAATTCTTGCAGAGATATTTTCGGGCTTGAAGGCAGGACATCAATTTGAGTCCTTTCGAAGGGGTTTCACCAAAGATTCGTAGGGTTTGACCATCTGCAAGAGGAATGCGAATGAACTTTTCGCGGCATACTACTTCAGCATGATGTTGGCTGAGCCAGTCCATACCAATTATAATATCGAAACTTCCCAACTTCATAGGGATGAGGTCAACTGGAAAATCGTGATCGTTTAGAGTGAGGGTACAATCTCGTATAATAGAGTTTAATGAGACCGGTTTTCCGTCAGCAACTTCCACCGTTAGAGATTCCATGAGATTATCACGAGTTTGGTTGAGGATGGGTTCAAATTCTAAGGACACAAAACTCTTATCCGCGCCAGTATCAAATAACATGGATACATAACTACCATTGATGAGAAACGTACCGTTAACCACGTTGTTGTCAGCCCTAGCTTGGTTGGCGTTGTTGTTGAAAGCTCTTCCTCTAGCAGGTGGAGGAGCTTGGTTAGCTTGGTTCACCGGATTTGCTTGAGCTTGGGCATGAATGATGTTTACCAAGCGTGGACAAGTCTTTCTAAAGTGGTTTGGGTTTCCACAGTTGTAACAAGCTCGCATGGGTTGCATCATGGGGTAGTTGGGTTGGTAGTAGGATTGGGCCGTATGTTGTGTAGATGGTAGAAGTAAGGATTGTTGGGCTTGACCCACTATCTGATGGTGCGTTTGGGTTGAGGGTTGATTGCGGTTCATTCGCTGAAGTGTGCGCAGGTTTGGATGTGTGACCCGCACGGCCACAGCTGGTGCAATGTTGGCAGGGATGTTCGGGAAGGTGATGGTATTGGCAACGATTGCATTTTGGGTATGGGCCGGTGTATGGCTTTTTAAACGTGCAGCTGAGGGGGCAATTTGGGTAATGGGTGCAGCAGTGATAGGAGGGTTTGTTTGTGTGACAGCAAAGTTTCTGTTGTTTCGCTTCCTCTTACCAGCAAACTTCGAAGAGGAGACAGAATGGTTTGGAGTTTGGGCCTCAATGGGGGCTTTCTTTTTCTCCTCCTTGAATTTACCGTTTCGGATGCGATTCTCGGTAAGTTCGGTAGCTAGTTCCATTGCGACTTCAAGTGTTGCAGGCGAAGTGCTTAGAACCGAGTCTTGAATTTTCGAGGGGAGGCCTCGAATGTAGTGTTCAACCAAGCGGTACACGGGGGTGAACAAATTTGGGATCATCTGATTCAGCTCGAGAAATCTTTTGTTGTAGGAAGTATGATCTCCTTCCTTTTGTTTTAACGAGTGGAATTCATCTTCCAACTTCTTGATTTCGCTTCTTGGACAGAAGCGTCTTGTCATTATTTCCCTTAGCTCTTCCCATGTTAAAGCCATGGCATCTTCGACTCCTCTCTTACCCTTTTCTGTATTCCACCAGGTAAGGGCTACCCCAAACAGTCTCCCGGTTGCATAACGTACCTTGCGATCCTCGGGACAATCGCAATTGAGGAAGGTGTTTTCCATTTCCTCAAACCAGTGGAGGAGAGCAGTGACACCTTCGGTCCCTTGATATTTCGGGGGATCGCAAGACTTGAAGTGTTTGTAAGAGCACTTTTTGGAGGGAGGGTTGTCGACGTTCTGGTCTTCTTAATTGGGAGGGTTGATGGGATTCGCGGTGAGAGCTTGTTGGACTTGAATTACGATGTCAGGAAGCACCGCGGCCATTTGTTTTGCAATTTGGGTGGCCAAGCGTTCGTTTGACCTTCCTGACTTTCTACCTCCACGTAGCTGCCTAGCCGACATCTACAGGAACATACATAGGAAGATTGTGAGTTTAAGGAGTCTTTTTAGGTGTCATGTGTCGTTAAGAAAAAAAAAATAACATAATCATCAATAATGCAACTACATCCATAGGATGTCTTGGGTTTGCTCATGTTTGGGCCTCCAATGTCCCCTGTATAGTCATGTGGGCCCCCATGACTATTGGCTTAGTAGGATTCACATTGGTGTTGGCGGTTTAACACTCGCATCACCCGAATGAAAACCATGAAATATGATTGCGAGATGTATGGTAGGAGGGTGTCCAGGTACAGACACAATGACAACTCAAAGTGGGGTTAGCTCACATGACGTTTGGTATAGCATGCTTTGGTCTAATAGGTCCTTCGTACTCTCATCGTTAGTCCCCAGGTAGGCAAACTGGTCCTTTATTTTGGATTTATACGAATGCCAAGCCTAGACAGGACGTTCCGACTACCGGTACTCGTACCCTTCCAGTTACTACATGCCCGTCATGGGAACTCATTTTGATGTGATTTGAAAATACAAAAATCGTTGCAAAAATCATAGGAATTGTGTGGTGTGTGCTCTCATGGATATGGTATGTTATGAGGATATGATTCGTGATGAGCATTGTATAATAATATGTACTTATGAACATGCTTGCATAACATTGAATGTAACAATAAACATAAAGCATATAAACATCATGAATTTTGTATGTAACACATAAAAAAAATTTAAAATTCTAATAAACTATAGTATAGGCTCTAAGGGTCTAATAACCTATCCTATATCCCTATAGTCATGGCTCTGATACCAATCTGTCACACCTCGACCCGCAGCGGAATAAGAGTCGGGGCATAATTGGGTTATCACCAAAGCTCATGATGTTTACTAAAATGTTTCATATTTATTAAATTCAAATTACAACTTAAATGTTCGAATCAAATTCATACAATTACAAGAAAATGAAACTAAGTAAAACAATCCGAAGCTTAAACTGATTTATTCTTCTAGGCCTTCCTATGTGTTTCTTGCCTCGACTGGATCACCTGTATCATGTGTAAAATGGGGGAAATTTTGGGTCAACAAAAGTTGTCGAGTGAACCTTGTTAAAAACATTATTATTGATTTCTTGTTGTATTTAATATTGAAAAGTTGTGCAATGATCACATGTGAGCAAACATATATAAATAAACAATCACCAACCACCTTGAATGAGTATATGACATGAATGATAATGTATTGTGAGATCAAGGCTCAATCAAACGGAGCCGGTCGTATGACATGAATGATGATGTATGTGAGATCAAGGCTCAATCAAACGGAGCCGATCGAATGAGGCACCTGATACTCAACCCGTCTCCCACGGGAGCTGATGGGCCTAATGAAATGCATGTACTGAAAATGATAACTTTAATCTAAACATAATCCACGCAACAATTGATACATATTGGATACACATTTGATCACGGATGTGATGGATGCACAAGTGTTTAAATATAATAAGGAATTAAAGACACATGATACACCCCAAAAATGTGATTAAAACGGGGAATTGGTAGAGATTCACTCACATTGGGTGCGTTCTTTTGATGATGTTGGATGCGCACGAGTTTTGGGATTTGATCGACGAGGAAAACTAACCTAAAATAATAACGAAATGGTTCGGTAAATAAATGGATTTTATTTGAGACTAATACTTTTAATCAACAAACTTAATAGGATTTTTAGATTTATTTTTGTGAGTTTAAGGCCATTTCCTAACTTTAAAAAATATTATTTTTAAGTATTTTTAATTGATTTTTAAATTAAATAAATAAATAAAAAGAAAATAAAAATTTTGACTTTTTGACCGTTGACCGGACCGTTGACCGGTCGGACTGTGGAAATGTTGTGCGCTGAGTGAGGTTCGAA
Source organism: Scalesia atractyloides (assembly GCA_947069175.1). Classification (NCBI taxonomy): domain Eukaryota; kingdom Viridiplantae; phylum Streptophyta; class Magnoliopsida; order Asterales; family Asteraceae; genus Scalesia; species Scalesia atractyloides. Next base: position 19,476,959 of record CAMTDV010000021.1, on the reverse strand, counting down.
CCCGGGACCTCTCGTACGCTTGAACGCAGCTCTACCAACTGAGCTACGTGTCTAACCCGAAATATTCTATGTTTTAATTATATATATATACTGATTAGCTTGTTATTTTATTTGGTTTATATTAAAAAGGATTTATATGTCGAACCGGTTGCAGGGACCCGGAGTCGAACTCGGGTCCTTCGGTTCGTAAGCGCACAGCCCAACCAGTTGGGCTGTGTGTCTAATCTGTTTAACTTATGGTTTATATTACTCTTATAAACATACTGTGACTTGTTCTGATTCAGTTTTAAAAAGGTTGGTTTTAATTCTGAAAATCGGTGCGTTGTAAGGTTCGAACTCGTGTGACGTGCGCTGTGTGATTGCACACAGTCCACCGCTGGACTGTGTGTCTAACCTGGTTAAATATTCTGTTTTAATTAAACTTATACAGAATGTTCGACTTCATCTTCTTCATTCATAAAGACACAGACAAAGATGTCCGACTGTTCTTGTTTAAATCGTTCGTCTAACATATAATTGATTGAAATGTAATGGATAAAGAGAGTTAGGGAATCGAATGTACCGAACATGATGTTTTTCTCAGATTTCCGGCAAGGGTCGTCGGCTCTGATTTGTGAATTCCGTCTGAGTGGATCAATTAACAGTTTTAATCAACGAATTGTGAAATTAAGTTATTAAGCAAGGGTTATCAGGGGATTTAGATGATTGTACCGATTCACAGCGTGACTTCGGAATTTCCAGTGATTTTCCGGCGAGTGCAGGAATTTCCGGCAACGTCGTCTGAGACCGATTCTGGTTGAAGGAATGAAGTTAATATATGTCTAACAGTGGTTTGAAAACGAAAGAGTCGAGAAAATTACCGATTTGGTGTAAGTCTCGGTTTTCCGGTGAAAGTCCGGCGAATGCAGAATATCTCCGGCGAGTGCTAAGACTTCGAAAAATTGTGCGATTTTGAGCGAACAGATTACCAGAGACTTGGGTAAGTATTTATAAGGAAGAAACAGAATGAATCGAGTCCGAATTTGATATTGATTCGTGGTCAATGTTTCTCCGGCGGTTACGACTTGAATTGGGGGATTAGACATCGGTTATAACCGATGCCGAAGTTAATTCACGCGTTCAGTCAAAGGAAACGGTCGAAATTTAGCGAAATCGTCGGCATTTCCGGCGACTGCGGATTGGGCGCGCTAATTACTGGATTTGATTTCGAGTTTTATTATAAGTATTAATTGTTTCAGTATATTAACAAAAGACTCATGTGGCGGAGTGGTGTTGTGGTTGTTTGTTGAACGGGCTGACCCGGGTTCGAAACCCGGCAGCTTCTTTTATTTTTTCTTCACTTAATTTTACTTTTTAATAATTATAGTTTTTAAATTCTAATATGTTTATTAATTATGTATTGTTTAAAATTAAAATGAACAATATTTACGCAACGAAAATTATAACTGACTATTCGATTAATAAACGAAGCGGGTTTTGGAAACCCGTTTTTCGACGGATGTTACAATGATTGGTTTGTATGTCACCCACAAGGCACAAGTTGATTTAGCTTTTATAGTAGCCAATGACTTGATCAATTATATGTATAATAATAACATGTAATTTTTATAACATAATTTTCACAAGATCAGTTACAAATAAAATAATAATAATAATAATATTGATAATAAATGAATAAATTACTTAAACATAGCTTTGTAATAGACATGGTTCGTTAATCATTATGTGACATAAATATACAAATTTATGTTAGTGAACATAAATTTATTTAAAAACATATTTTAGTTTATATAACTAATTGATAATTTAAATTAATATACTAGTAAATAAGAGTTAATTATTACTAGTATATTACATATATTTATAATAGTATAATATTCGAAGATACTATTAAATTATTTTATATAGATTAAAAACTATATAAACGAATATAGTTAACGTTGTAACAATTTGTATAAAAAGGACCAATTGAAAAAGAGTTTTCAATATATTTGAGTATAACCAAGTTGAAACTTTCCTATACTCCTTCAAGTTGTTAACTTAACATTTTATATTTAGTAAATTAAAAATTGGTTTTTATATTAATATATATATATCAATTGCTAACATATGTTTACGTCAGAGAAGTTTATGCTTTTTCTACTTTGGCCATATAATTTATTGCTTTCTCATTTTTGGACGCATTATTAAGAGTAGTGGTGGAACAAAAAATGATTACTTCTACCTAGGAAAAAAAGGTATATAAACAACGTTTTATTTGAAGCTTTTTGAAGTAGTTGAGTAATTCAATTATATTATTCAAATAAAGATTATGTTAGAGTAATGCAAATATGTTAGAAAAAAAAGAGAAAAAGAAATAAAACCATTACAACCCAAAAGGCCAAAGGCCAAAACTTAGAAAAAAAAATAATATATACATATAAAAAGAAAATAAACCATGCATGGGATTTGAACCCTCTCTTCAACCTGAAAAGCCTTTACGCTAAATTGAAAAACTAGCCTTTCATTACAGAACGGAGCAATATTTTATATATTTTTTCACTCGGTAGATTTCCAGCAAGAAAATTTGAACCAACTACATTTTAACACTTGGTCATGAATGTTTTTTTTTCTTATTATCATCGAACTTGTGTTTTACGTTTATATAAATTAATGTTAAGATATATTAATGTCAATATAAATATAAGATGATATAATTTAGGTATAGGTATGATGCCTCTAGATATCATAATATAAGATATTATTTGGTACAAATAATATGTTTCATGTTTTATGAAAATATTTTTTGAAACAAATTAATATTTTATAGTCAAAATTATAGACAAACAGTTACTTTTCTTGCAAACAATTGTGTGAACTATATTGTGTTCAAAATTTTTCTTCGACATATCAGTATAAAAAAGAAATGTTTTATTCTAAATGAAGTGTTTTCTTCTTATACAAGTGTTGAACCGGTACCTGACGATCCAAATTGATGGAATACCCGCTGCATAGAACAGTGAATTCCCACTAGTTAAATTTAAAATATTAAAAGAACTATATATACTATTATAGTAACTATTCATTGGTTTTCATTATTAATATAGGATAATATATATAATTATTTTAAATGGATTACAATTCTATTTTATTTGAAATATATATACATTGTAATACATTTAATATGTTTATACGTGTAGATAAAAAAATTACGTAGGATACGTATAAAATTTTGTACATTTACACCTATAACATAATTTAAAGGAAATGTATGTTCAAAATACATATTATATATAAATATTCATGTTTTTATTCTCTATCATCTAGAAAATTATACTTAATAAAAGTAATAATTTTTATTTTATGATGTATATAAAAGAAAAGATGGGCCTGATAGTTTGTACAGTCAGTATATATACAAGAGATTAGATAAGTAAAAATTTAAGAAGTAAAAGATATTCTAAAACATCTTTACTTACTTGACTTAAAACGGTAATGTAGTATTTATTTATTTATTTTACCTAACACGTTAAATTTTCCTAAACATTCTAGTTATTATTTCATTTTCAAAAGCTAGAGTTACAATAAATTCCCCAATAAAAAAAATACTTGACTCAAATGTATGTTTAATATATTTGTCCTTTAAATAGCTTTATTTAAGAATCAAATTACAATTTTATATTGTAATACCTTTAAACAAGTTTCTACTGTTATTGTTTGAGATATATATGTATGTTCTAATACATGTATATTACTTAATTATCTAATATAGTTAGAATCAATTTTAGAAACGTTAAACTTTTTATTACCTATTGTAATACTTCTTTGAATTAATAATAGAGTATATATTAAAAGTTAAGTTTTAATATTTTAAACCAATATGGTTCAACCCACTAGTTAAAAATGAAATTGTTCACATGAATCTAGAAAGTTTATATTTTGATAAATTTATTTCTTTTATTCCGATATTATATTCAATAAATTTGAAAGAAAATTTATTCCAATATACTATTTCTATTTTATTATTATAAAAGGGTAAATAAAGTTATGGGAATAAACTTGATAATTGGTACCATTGGTTATATAGTGGGATTTTTATAAATTAAAGATATTACAAAATAATGTAGTATCATATATATATATACCACGTAAGTTATGATATTAGCAAGAGATTTGACACTTTATGTTTCTACATAATAAATGTACACATATATGCGTATACATAATAGAATTCTTGAGGATATGCACAATATAATAATCAAATATCTTCTATAGATAAAAAAATAAATAAATATCACTAGTGATTCATATGAAAATGTTAAATCATTATCATGAAACGTGTTATGTTTTAAATATCATCTGTCTGAATAAAACGTTCCTTACGAAGGAATCTAATGTTGTATAAGCATAAATAGAGTTAGCATACTCGTCACAACGAACCTAGCCATAGTGTTTATTAGAAGTTCATTTTCCAAACAAAAGAAAGTCACAACCATAACAATATCTATGCTTAAACAAAAGAGTTAGGATATTGATATTTACTAATAACACCCAGGATAGTATTTAGACTTGAACCTAAGAAAAATGCCTTAGGATAAAGCTTCAAAATAAGCTAATTGCTTGCATAGATAAAGTGTGATGGATGTTGGTATGCCGTGAGGATGATAACTAGAACAGTGCAAGTATGATAAATAAGCAATAACACCTGGCCACTGTTATTTCTTGTTTATTAGTACTACTCGGCTCTAGAATATGATCTATCATGAGAATACTAATTTATATGTTTCTTGATACAAGCCCTAATATAAGATGCACTTTTAAAATTATGATTTAAGAAAATTCTATTTTATGGGAAATACCATGATAATTACCTCTCCGGTAAAACTGGGCATGGTGCGGTAGACTCTCCAGCTTGTCCGGGTGAGATGGGGTGGCCTCTCCGGCAAGACTGGGTATGGTGTGGATGAATAGTATGTTGATAGAACATTATCACTAGTTAATAGTTGAAATATATATTAATCACTATTGAAGTATCCAACCAAAACTTGTTCACAAAAGCAAACATAACATATTTCATATTATATTAAAACTAGGTCCAAGAGCATCCTAAGCGTGGTAAATTTTGGAAATATAACATCAAACTTTGTAACTTGAAACATGTGTAAAACTCAAGTTTCAACAACGAATAGTTGGTGAGCAACATAGGTGTAACATAGATTCTAGTTAACATAGTTTAACCATTAACATGTCATGGCATTATCAAAAGCTAACTTGTTAAAAAAAGCATGGACAACACAAAGAGACTCGTGTCATCAAATATAATATGGGGCACCAATCACTCAACAAACAATGAAAAAAAGAATGCACTAACCACTCAAAATTTGATAGCTCGCCATCCCTAATTTAGTATGGGGATGAATAGTATGTTGTTTCAATCGCCCGTGTCATCTAATATGGCGGGTTCGTAAACCTATAACATTATAATCTATTGCAGTTGTCAACATTGGAAATTATAAGTAGTTAAGCAAACATGTTTAGGACAAGTAGCATAATGAACAACACACAAGACATAGCTATGAAATGTAATAGTTAAAAAATAGTAGATCAAAATAATTGATAGTATATATGGATGATGTAGCTGTCATGGGCTAATCAAAAGAATTTTTTTTAAGACTTAAATACCTATACTAGTACGAGTAAGTATGGTCGTCTTCATAGGGAATATGTGGTTAGTGTTTAGCCAAATTATCTAATTAATTAACTAAGAAAAAAAAGTTGTCAGATTAAGAAGAAGTAAACCCACCCAGAATCCCGATTGCGAATTTAACACAAAAACCCGTTTACTATCACATAGACATGGCCTTGGAAATAATGACTTTGATAATTAGTTAGGGATTGTTTTTAAATAAACTATAACAACCTAACAATCCGTTAAATTTTACCAACTAGCCACCAATTTACCAACCCGCTAACGATGCAAGGAAATCGCCAATACGCTTGACAAAAGACAAATAGTTCAAATATAATAAACGTTTACCAAGAAATCAACACAAGTATTCAAGAGTACCAGTTACAAGAATCAGAGAAACGGAGTTTCATGTGAAATTAGAAATCAACCATCCGAGGAAAGACACAAGATAAAAGATAAAGATAACACCATCCAAGTTTAAGATTCTTGGTTTACACAAAAGTCAATTTAATCATTAATTGGACACCACATAGACATGGTGCTCAAAGTCGGTTAATTTAAGTGGTAATAAAAAATTGGTCTTTGTCATCATATATTTTACAGTTCAATTACCCTATTTACTAGTGTGAGTCAACTTACTCTATGTCACCCAACGAGCTACAAGGGTCTTGTCATCAACCGAGCAAGTTGTAAAGCAAGAACTCAAAACACATGAAAATAGTTCAAAGAAACCAACACGTCAAATTGTTTATAAAACATTGTCAATGTCAAAAACAAATCCAACCATGAATAAAACTAAGAAAGTGTTCAACCCTACGTACCGTTCACTTAGAGAAAGCCACCTAGTCGCTCATGCCTTGACCCGTGCACAACCGCCAAAGGCGGCCGCCTTCCGTGCGTCCCCTCTCTTCTTGCGTCCCACTCTTCAGCCGTCCCCCAAAGTTCCTATTTAATTCCCTCAACTTTATTCCTCACAACCGACTCAAGTTCTCTCTTTGTGGGCTTGCACACCATTAAATTCCACCATATAATATATCGGCCCATCATGTACTCTTGTTGCAACCTAAACAAATAATGTCTAATCGACTATCAAAGTGTTGTAGCCCAATAGCCACGACTTAAATAGTTAAATTGTTAGCCCATTGGTCCAGCTCAGTTGCACCACAAAAGTCCATCGGCTCCGAACAAATATTGCACTACAACATAACAAGAATATGATTTTGTGAGTACTTCATGCAAATTACTTCAATAGCATTAAAAATTAAATGGTCATTCTTTCATTTTAAACATCAACGCCCAACATGTATATGTTAGCTTTAATCTCTTTTTCACCATTCATATTCTTTTTATCTCGTATTGTATCGTTTAACCATATTTTTCTTTATCGCCTATTGAATACAAATGCTAGTAAAAATAGTGTATTTAATATTAATACCAATGCATTTTACTAAATAATTAATATCAAGTAAAGTGTACCTAAAATGCACCATCAATGGACACATGTGTCACACCAAAACCGATGGCGAAAACATCGAGGTGAGATGTACACTAGTACAGATTTGATCAAAAGATGCGGTTAAATTGGCTATGAGATGCGGTTTTAGACCCGCATCTTATGGCAAGGCATCTTTTGACTACATGCCAAGAGATGCGGTTTCAAAAGATGCGGTTCTAGAACCGCATCTTTTGATACATTAACAAAAAAACTACTTTTCCATAATATGCTCTGAAGATGCGGTTCTAGAACCGCATCTTTTGATATATTAACAAAGAAACTATTCCTAATGTACTCAAGAAATGGGGTTCTAGAACCGCATCTATTGGCGTTTAGAGTAAAATTATATATATAATTTTCGAGAAAATTTATTAAATATTTAGAATAAATTCCCATGATTAACAAATTATTTTTCAAAAGTTGAAATAAAATATATAAAAAACAAAACTAATTAGAACGAATATAATACAACCGAAAAATACAACCATCAATGGACACATGTGTCACACCAAAAACCGATGGCGAAAACATCGAGGTGAGATGTAATAGATTGCTCAAAAACTTCATAACACTAAATTACGGCAATAATTAAAAATTCAAAATTTCCATTTCATTTCATCAATTCAATGATACATTGTTTCGAAAGGAAATACAACATCTAGAAAGTGAACATAGCTAAACATCGAAATACATAAGTAAAATTTGGTTGAGTTTCTAATTCCACCCTAAGTAGTTTTCATGTGGCATCATCATACATTTCCTACAACATGTATTAATTATCCGTCAACGCAAATAATGTCGGTGAGCATACTAGGTTTGTCTACATAGCATATAAAATATTAGTTCTCAAATCCACATGTTAAAGTATACTAATCATGTTACATACTAGTATGTATAACTAAACATCTATCCAAAGTTTCCACTAGCGTAATCTTATCACCGAAATGAATAAGATCGAGAGCGTAATCTTGTCATCGAAGTAATCAAGATCGTATTGAATAACTTAACATGTTAAGGGAAACTCGCAAGGTTAATGATATACGAGTAAGCATGGAATCACAATAAGCATATTAATTAAGCATGTATACATATTGAGTGTATGTGAATTTAGTATGTTTACATGTTACAACCCAAGTAGTGATTAAAACAGAAAATGAGTCAAGTATATTCACGGTTTACGAAGATAAGTTCCACAACGCGAGTGAGTGGTTTGAGAGGGTGCAATCATGACCAAGTTACCGTAAAAAGGATAAACGAAGGTGTATGAGTATGATGAGTTGCAGGTTGGAAAGTAAACGAGAATTATACGCATATGAAAGTGACTTTATTTTTGTTGCTTTACCATACACTTATTGAGTCTAACCTAGTTAGATATTGGAGACGACGAGTATTACTTCATTTTTGGTGTGGCATAAGAATACCTTTAATTACCCTACATATTGCAACCATATTTCTGAGCCTTTTTTAGTTATCTCTTCTTTTGGTTCTTGCTTTATGTTTACTTTACCTGACACAATTTATGATTATTTGATGCACATATTTTGTTGCATGATGTCTTCTTCACGCATTGGCCCTACTGTTTTACAACAACTTGAGAGGCTTTGGAAGATGTTATCGAATCAGATCGATTGTTGTCCGAGAAGCTTAATCACGAGGGTTGCTAGCATACGCAAGAAACTGGCGGAGCTATAAGTCTAAATTGACGCGCTTTATGCGTGCCTAGAAGGCCAAAAGGATGTTACAATCCAGCTTTAAGATTACTTTGTAGCGCGTATGTAAAAGTTATTGTTAACTTTGCATGTTATTAATCAATGCTTTTGTTGTTAAACTTAATATTATAGTTTGTATGTTTTTAGGTTGTATTTTCCAATCATATTAATAAATAACAATTTTATAGCTATATATTACTTTGTATGTTCTTACTTGATAAAAATCAATCATACGAATACATCATAAATTTCAAGAGACACGAATCAGATGTGGAATCCTTATAAAGCAAGGTTAAATAACATCAACAAGAGGCAAGGGCGATGGTTAGATGAAACTTAATGTAGGCTTCTAGTTCACTCCATAATTTGTTTTTAGGTATTGTGTTTATTGGGATAAAACTATATTATACGCAAGTTAAGTACTTTCTTTTGTCTTGTGCTCTATCTTTGTAAATAGAGAATACATGACATATTCGGATGTCGCATCGTATCACAGGCATGTCCGAATACTAGTTTACGTCAAAATATATACAACACCAATAATTTATTCACCCATACACTAAAAATCATTGATATCATAGTTAGGAAAACAAACAAAAGAGACTATAGTTTGAATTTGGAGATGGAGAGATTCCTTGGAATCTCACGCAACCTTCATCCTCCCCAATATCTTATTTATAGGGTGATAGATGTCACGTGTCTACTAAAAGAGCATTCATATCATGTTCTTCTTCTCTATCTATATAATTTTGGCTAAAAAACTTATTTTTTCTATAAAATTTGTTTGTGTTTAAAAAGCTCACACATCTCATTCTTCATATTTGTCTTAATCTTACTCATAAATGTTTATTTTATTAATTTCTTCTATTCTTACAAACTTACATTAATTATATAGAGATAAATGGTAACATTTTTATATACTTGGTTATTGTTCATTCTCTAAAACTTATCTCCTAAATAGAGAATGGGATGTGGATGTGTTATAGCCACACTATTTTTTTCTCTATATTGCAGAGAAAGCTAGGTTTAGAGAATGAGATGTGAATGCTCTAAGTGTAGTGTAGTGTATACGAGGAAGCTATGTAAGGTACACATGATGAAACACGTGTTATACCTAGAATTAGTACAAAACCATTCAAATAGTGTTTTTGTTAAAGGAAGTTGATAAACATAAACAAAAAGATACCCCAAACCAAGCAAGTGCTTGTCAATTCAAAATCAAACTGACAGGCAATGAGTATTTTTTTTTGAATGGCAAAAACTTCTATATATGCAAATATAGAAACTGGGCCAGGAACACGAGAGATTACAAAATAATGTCACGAATATTAAAATCAAGCCATTTAACCCAGTTAACATTAGAAAGTTTAGATCTAGTAGTAATCCAAAGGAACGAGTTTTCCTTGATTGTTGCCGCCGTTCTTGTGAAGTGAACATTTATGCTATTGAAGATCTTTTCATTTCTTGCTTTCAAATCTCCCACATAGTGACCATAGAAATTGCACGAACAATCTTCTTCAAGTTCGACGACCCGTTGTGCCCCGAGATGAACCCGAGAATTTGTTTCACGGAAAATTCGCTGGAAGGGAATGGCGGTTTTAGCCACTCGAAAATGGACCACCATATCGATTTAGCAACGAAGCAATCCCATATAATGTGTATCTTTTAGAATTTTTTTTCTTCTAATGTTAGATGACCATGGACTATAAGTTCAACCCTTGTCCAGGATTTGGATGCAAATACATACCCAAAAACACTTAAACATTAGTATCTAGAATGGGGTAAATAACAATCATTGTTTTATTCTTAAATAATCAATATCGCTGCTTGTAAGATGCACATGATTTTGACCAAAAAGACTTAGATTATCATAACCAGTCATAATCACTTTGCTACACTAAAACTGATCGCTATAGCATCACTGTTATTTAAGAAGATATTATAACAAACATTTAATACTATGCTAGCCCTTGAAGTTCAACTCTTTTAAAAATCAAAAACAAAAAACGGAAGCATACTATCATTGACAAATGGGGTAGTTAAACAGACATATTTGTCAAAGTAAAAAAAACAAACATATTTGATCGGTGTACGCCAAAAGTAAAAAACAAAACCCAAATGTTCACTTTTTCAATAAAAACTTCTATCATCTTATCAATCACATATGTATTCATTAGAAGTCCAAATAAACAACGATTCATTTAGCAACTCGATCCCAATAAGAAAACTATAATCAAAGATTGCAACAATTATATTTTTGGAATAGTAATATCCTAACTGTCTCAACTCTCCACTTTGATCTACCACTATGTTTATTAAGTTAACAACTCCAAATATTTGTCTTGTATGTAACTCACACATGAAATTTGCCAACCATTCAACCCAACGTTAAATGTCCTTCGAAAAATCAACATCATTTTTAGCTATCCCATCAAAAAAAACCATTTGACTATTATTTTCTGCAGCCACATGTGTTTTGAAATTGTATCAGAAAAGCACTATTGACGTTGTCACTTCATACATTAACTAATATTTAAGATGGATTACATATATATTATTAATTTATAACGTAATACATAAAGGTTTCAGCTATAGCATACACTTGATTTAGTAAACATAAAGTAACAAAATAAAATCAAAATAAAGTACAGGCATTTCATCCAACACCTTGTAAGGATGCCCACAACAATCAAACATATGCAAGATTAAATGCATGAAGTATATAGAGATTTTCAATTGTTGGATATGTGATACCTTAAACTTTGATTCATCGAATCAACCTGAGGCCATTACCTTCTTGAACCCCCCCTAAACCGATTCTGTCAGAATGGGGTAAACTATGAATCACAACAAGTCTTTTTCATTAAAAAGGAGGAAACGTGTTAGGTTACTTGTGGCTGCGAAACAGAGCTAAACTGCAGGCAGCTTACATGGGGAGATTGTTCACATGAATCTAGAAAGTTTATATTTTGATAAATTTATTTCTTTTATTCCGATATTATATTCAATAAATTTGAAAGAAAATTTATTCCAATATACTATTTCTATTTTATTATTATAAAAGGGTAAATAAAGTTATGGGAATAAACTTGATAATTGGTACCATTGGTTATATAGTGGGATTTTTATAAATTAAAGATATTACAAAATAATGTAGTATCATATATATATATATATACCACGTAAGTTATGATATTAGCAAGAGATTTGATACTTTATGTTTCTACATAATAAATGTACACATATATGCGTATACATAATAGAATTCTTGAGGATATGCACAATATAATAATCAAATATCTTCTATAGATAAAAAAATAAATAAATATCACTAGTGATTCATATGAAAATGTTAAATCATAGAAACGTTAACGTGTTATGTTTTAAATATCATCTGTCTGAATAAAACGTTCCTTACGAAGGAATCTAATGTTGTATAAGCATAAATAGAGTTAGCATACTCGTCACAACGAACCTAGCCATATTGTTTATCAGAAGTTCATTTTCCAAACAAAAGAAAGTCACAACCATAACAATATCTATGCTTAAACAAAAGAGTTAGGATATTGATATTTACTAATAACACCCAGGATAGTATTTAGACTTGAACCTAAGAAAAATGCCTTAGGATAAAGCTTCGAAATAAGCTAATTACTTGCATAGATAAAGTGTGATGGATGTTGGTATGCCGTGAGGATGATTACTAGAACAGTGCAAGTATGATAAATAAGCAATAACACCTGGCCACTGTTATTTCTTGTTTATTAGTACTACCCGGCTCTAGAATATGATCTATCATGAGAATACTAATTTATATGTTTCTTGATACAAGCCCTAATATAAGATGCACTTTTAAAATTATGATTTAAGAAAACTCTATTTTACGGGAAATACCATGATAATTACCTCTCCGGTAAAACTGGGCATGGTGCGGTAGACTCTCCAGCTTGTCCGGGTGAGATGGGGTGGCCTCTTCGGCAAGACTGGGTATGGTGTGGAAGACTCTCCAGCTTGTCCGGGTGAGATGGGGTTACATCTCCGGCAAGACCGGGTAAGATGGGGTATAAGTTATGTTATGAAATTCCCTAAATAGTACCGTGACCTGATATCTGACCTGTTTTTGGAAATAGGAGTTTGTTCAATACATTGACCTTATGAATGGTATGTATATTACAATATGTGAAATACATGATTATATAGATTTGTATATCTATATGGAAATCCAAAGACCATAATGATTGACACTTAAGGATAAATCACGAACAGGTGTGTCAATGTTAATTTTAGATTTACTTGTCAGAAATCTCTTGTATACATCTATAATTCTGAAATCAAACACTATTTCGTTTAATCATCCGTCTCGTAACTTGTGTGACAAGATGAACGATGGGAACCCTATGAGTTGGGACGCCATCTAAAGTATAAGAATTTCCCTTGCATTAGGAAACCTGTAACTAAAGGTTGTGCTAAGACACAAAACATCTAAAAACTTTGCTAATAAGAGTATTTTACTTTATTAAAAAGATAAGAATCTCAAATCATAGTTCTAGTCAAAGTAAAGTAGAATTCAAAGGAAGGACCAGAATATACTTAGGAACTAGGATTAGTGATGGGCTAAAAATGTTCCTCTATATATCAGTAAAACTCGAGAACGAGATTTAAAACAAGGTGGTGAGGATGTAACATCTTCAAAATTTTTATTTATAAAATTTAAAATAAAGTATATAGAAACTTATATTATTAAACGGGTAGATCACGGGTAACTTCACTGTTAAAAATATGAGCCATTTAGACTAATATAGGAACCGTCTAAAATTTATAATAATAAAAATACATTATAATTAAACTTACTTCGTTTTTAATAAATCTTAGGCCAGAATGTTGATATAAATATTCTCATTCTAATGGCATGTTTAAAATTTCCAGACGAGTACATTCTCTTTTTGTAAATCTTTTTGTGAGTCAAAATGTGTTACCAAAACCTCAAATGTTTTAATTATGCTTAACAGTAATTGAGTACATGTATTCTACAATTACTGCCGGTATGTTGGGGTTTTGTATATATTACTAGTCCACAGTCACGGGAATGTGACATGAACCGTTACTGTTGGGTGTCAGGCCCAAAGTAATATGACCCACAAGTTAGGATTGACAGTACTGATTGTGTAATTGTGTAAATATAAACATTGTAAATGCGGACGCTCCTCAATCCTGTGAAGTATAAATAAAACTTGGTTTGATTAAACTTGGATATACTCGCCAGTATTTCCTGCTGATAAAATGTTTTTAAACGTGTTTTAGGTAACTTAATGTGAAGCTAATAGAAGCCAGCGGGAGAGCACTAAAGGCTTAGAAAAGTGGCTATAAAAGTTACCTAAATAAAAAGGAGTTTGTGTTTTTATAAAATAGGGTTTATCCCTACAGATGTATTGTGCTTAAAACTTGGGTTTCATCCCATATGTTTAATATAAAAGTTGGTGTTTTAAAACTCTGGTAATTTATTTCCTACTGCGATTCTGATGTTTTAATTCCGCTGCCAAATTAATAAACACCGGTACCACTTGATTGGTTTACAACTCCCGCTCTCAGGGTGGGGTCGGGGGTTGTGACAATATGATACATAATGTTTTACAATTAAAGATGATTCTTTGTTTGGTGTCCAAATGTAACTTTTTGGATCGTACCTTTATACGAACGTTAAATAATCGATGATTGGACACCCAATTCCAAAAGTCTGCCACTTAGATTATTTTTTATTATATCCTTTAGCGTAGATAGTCTCGCCTAGCGGCAACGCAGTACCCCTAGCAAGGTATGACGTATTACATTCGTCAACTATTCCTTTGTGATTAAGTAACTCTTTACTTAATCAAATATATAGTTATGGTAACCTTATCAATCTACCTTTTTGTATAGAACATCTATTGAATATGAGACATAGATTTAATTTCAATCTCATACATGGTTTAACTATTCTTGTACTTGTCTACGATTCAAAATGCTTGACAAACTACCTTGTACGTCCATACATTCATACCAGTTTGACTCTATGAGGGTGTTAGAATGTTCAACTTCTCAAAGTATTAAGAAGCACATAATCCCTTTGACATCATGTAACTGCTACTTAGATTCACTTTTATTCCTAATCAAACATCCATTTTACTACCCTTTCACGATGTAGTGTTAGATAAGATCAAATAACAAACTTACATTATTGTTAGTTCTAGTATGATTCTTTTGACATTAATAAGTATGGGATGGAAGCTTCTTTTGACATTGATCCATGAAGACAGATTTGAAGCAAGTTACATCCCATATCATTCTCCAATGCATATTTACGAATTATAATCCTCAACACCTTGAGCTTCCATCCCATGAACAATCAAGCATTGACAATAGTCATAATCCAAATTGATTCCGATGGGCATTTAGTGTACCATACTTATGGATGCTTAACCGTACACATATTCGAACATAGGAATATTTTTATATGGCATTTAACCGTTAAATTAAATCCATATAAATACATGATGTAGTTTTACCCTTCGAAAAACATAAAATACCAAACTATAGATTAAAACTCTTTAGCAACACTGGCCATAAATTCTCTACATGCATATTTTATCTCTACAAGGATACAATCAATGGCTTTGCTAAACTAATTTATAAAATTTTGTCTTGTAAAGATGTTATCCAAAATATCTCTATATTTAGGAGTATTGGCTCCAAGCCAATCAAAATCTCTGGTGTCACACAACGTCGATCAGTTGAATACCATACTCTTGGTGTCTTTGTATTGATGTCACAAATGAACTCTTCGCTTTATTATTTCAAATGAACCCTTCATTTCCATTAGGTCCATTACTTATATTGAATAATACATTCAATAATGTCTATGTCCTACACATATCTCTTATGTTTTGACTTCGGTTGATGAATCAATTTTTACAATAAATCTGTAACACCCTGACCAACAACGGAAACATCGAGGCGTCATGCAAATAGATTGTTGATAGAACATTATCACTAGTTAATAGTTGAAATATATATTAATCACTATTGAAGTATCCAACCAAAAACTTGTTCACAAAAGCAAACATAACATATTTCATATTATATTAAAACTAGGTCCAAGAGCATCCTAAGCGTTTTAAATTTTGGAAATATAACATCAAACTTTGTAACTTGAAACATGTGTAAAACTCAAGTTTCAACAACGAATAGTTGGTGAGCAACATAGGTGTAACATAGATTCTAGTTAACATAGTTTAACCATTAACATGTCATGGCATTATCAAAAGCTAACTTGTTAAAAAAAGCATGGACAACACAAAGAGACTCGTGTCATCAAATATAATATGGGGCACCAATCACTCAACAAACAATGAAAAAAAGAGTGCACTAACCACTCAACAATTGATAGTTCGCCATCCCTAATTTAGTATGGGGATGAATAGTATGTTGTTTCAATCGCCCGTGTCATCTAATATGGTGGGTTCGTAAACCTATAACATTATAATCTATTGCAGTTGTCAACATTGGAAATTAGAAGTAGTTAAGCAAACATGTTTAGGACAAGTAGCATAATGAATAACACACAAGACATAGCTATGAAATGTAATAGTTAAAAAATAGTAGATCAAAACAATTGATAGTATATATGGATGATGTAGCTGTCATGGGCTAATCAAAAGTATTTATTTTAAGACTTAAATACCTATACTAGTACGAGTAAGTAAGGTCGTCTTCATAGGGAATATGGGGTTAGTGTTTAGCCAAATTATCTAATTAATTAACTAAGAAAAAAAGTTGTCAGATTAAGAAGAAGTAAACCCACCCAGAATCCCGATTGCAAATTTAACACAAAAACCCGTTTACTATCACATAGACATGGCCTTGGAAATAATGACTTTGATAATTAGTTAGGGATTGTTTTTAAATAAACTATAACAACCTAACAATCCGTTAAATTTACCAACTAGCCACCAATTTACCAACCCGCTAACGATGCAAGGAAATCGCCAATACGCTTGACAAAAGACAAATAGTTCAAATATAATAAACGTTTACCAAGAAATCAACACCAGTAGTCAAGAGTACCAGTTACAAGAATCAGAGAAACGGAGTTTAATGTGAAATTAGAAATCAACCATCTGAGGAAAGACACAAGATAAAAGATAAAGATAACACCATCCAAGTTTAAGATTCTTGGTTTACACAAAAGTCAATTTAATCATTAATTGGACACCACATAGACTGTCACACCCCGACCCGCAGCGGAAAAAGTGATCGGGGCATGATTGGGTTATCATCAAAGCTCATGACATTTATTATAACGTTTCATATTCATTATTACAATTTAAAGGGAAACATACAATCATAATTACATCATGTCCTAAACATCATTCTAAACTTCATTGTTTTCTTCTAAGGCATTTCCTATGTTTTCCTTGCTTCATCCTGTTCACCTGTATCATGTGTAAAAATGGTTTTTGGATCAACAAAAAGTTGGCGAGTGAATCCTATGAAAAACATTTGAACAAGTTTATTTAATTGATTATAAAATAAAGTGCACAACCACATATGAGTAAATATAGATGTAAACTTTATTCACAAAACACTTAATCATTAGATAATGCACACACATACAATAATGGATTGTTTTGAGGCACGCGTTGCTCAACTCGTCTCCCACGAGGAACTGATGGGCCTAATGAATGATTTACATATAACTTGACAATATGAAATACATAACTACAAACACTATATACAATCTAAGTTTAGATCACAATATGGTATGGCACAAGTTTAAATAAACAAGTTAATTTTTAGTGACACATGACATACCCCAAAACGTGTAATTAAAAAGGGGAGTTGTAAGATTCACTCACATTGGGTGCGTTCGGTTGATGATGTTGAATACGCACGAAGTTGGATTTAACCACGAGTGAAACTAACCTAGATAATAACATAATGGTTTGGTAAATAAGCGGATTTTATTAATCAATTTTTGTAGGATTATTGGATATATTTTTGTGAGTTTAAGGCTATTTTCTAACCTTAAAAATGTTATTTTTAAGTATTTTTAATTGATTTTTAAATAAAATAAATAAATAAAAATAATAAAAAATGTTGACTTTTTGCGACCGTTGACTTGTTGACCGGTCAGACTGTGTAATTGTGTGCGCCGGGTGAGGCTCGAACCCGAGACCTCCCGTTCGCGTGCACGCAGTTCTACCAACTGAGCTACGTGTCTAACTTGAAATATTTCTGTTTTTAATTATACTTATATACTAATTGAATTAATCCGAAAGTTATTTGTTTTAAAAACGATTTTAATGCATCGAACCGGTGTTCTCCACAGGTCTCGAACCCGGGACCTGTGGTTTGGGTTAACACACAGTCCACCGCTGGACTGTGTGTCTAACTTGTTATATAATCTGATTTTTATTATACTTATATACAAACTACATTATTTCATTTCTGCCTTATATAAAAAGTTTGATAATTGTCCGGACCGGTGCGGTAGTCTGGACTCGAACTCGTGACGTGTGGTTAAACGTTCACACAGTCCACCACTGGACTGTGTGTCTATCTTGGTTATTATACCGGTTTTTATTAAACTTAACATCTATTGCAGTGAATCCGGTTCGGTAAAAAAAAAGGAACATTTTTATTAAGGCGAGTGTGCGTGGGACAAGTATCGAACTCGGGACGTAAGCGTGTTTTATTTGCACATAGTCCACCGCTGGACTGTGTGTCTAACCCGAGATATATCTTGATTTTAATTAAACATATACAATACTGAAACTTCGTCTTCTTCGTTAGACTTAACCAGAAACGGAGTCTGACTGGTTCGACGACTATATCATGTTCTTTAGTGTGTTGTGAGTAATTACGTGTGAGATAAATAAAAAGAATGAGAGATTAAGTGTTAGATATACGAACAGTGGCTCCTCTGTTTCACGGCGAATACTCGATGACAGCAGATGATTCCGGCGACGTGTGTCTTGCGGCAGGGGTCTTCAACGAGCTTGAGATGAATGTGGGTGGCTTCGGTATGAGCTCTGGGGGTTCAGTAAGGCACAGAGGTGAAAGGTTCGGTTTTCCGGCGAGTTGTAGAAGTTTTCCGGCGAGTGGAATCACGTCGGGAAAAAGTGTGATTGTGAGCGAAAAAGCTAACAGAGGTTAGAGGGGGTATTTATAGGGCAGGACATCGACGAATTTAGTCCGTTTTCCGTCTTGATTCGTCGGTCAATAAGTTTTCCGGCGGTTATGACTTGCGTCGCGGGTTCAGACGTCGGTTATAACCGATGTAGTAGTTAAGGCTTCGGTTAAAACTGAAGACACCGTCCAATCTTGGCGAGATCGTCGGGATTTCCGACGACTGCGATTAGGCGCGTCGGTTTTGAATTCGAGACTTATGATATGTATTAATTGTTTCCAATTATGAACAAGAAACACAAGTGGCGGATGTTTTGATGGATGAGTGTTAAGTCATTGTTTGACCATGTTGACCCGGCTGACCCGGGTTCAAAACCCGGCAGCCTTGTTTTATTTTTAAACCACAATTTTTAACACTTTTTCAAATATAAATTATATATTCCAATATACTTATTAGTTTTTGGGCATTAAATACGCAACGAAATTTTTAACTGATTGTTCGGTTAATAAACGGAGCGGGTTTGGTAAATCCGTTTTTTGACGAATGTTACATAGACATGGTGCTCAAAGTCAGTTAATTTAAGTGGTAATAAAAAATAGGTCTTTGTCATCATATATTTTACAGTTCAATTACCCTATTTACTAGTGTGAGTCAACTTACTCTATGTCACCCAACGAGCTACAAGGGTCTTGTCATCAACCGAGCAAGTTGTAAAGCAAGAACTCAAAACACATGAAAATAGTTCAAAGAAACCAACACGTCAAATTGTTTATAAAACATTGTCAATGTCAAAAACAAATCCAACCATGAATAAAACTAAGAAAGTGTTCAACCCTACGTACCGTTCACTTAGAGAAAGCCACCTAGTCGCTCATACCTTGACCCGTGCACAACCGCCAAAGGCGGCCGCCTTCCGTGCGTCCCCTCTCTTCTTGCGTCCCACTCTTCAGCCGTCCCCCAAAGTTCCTATTTAATTCCCTCAACTTTATTCCTCACAACCGACTCAAGTTCTCTCTTTGTGGGCTTGCACACCATTAAATTCCACCATATAATATATCGGCCCATCATGTACTCTTGTTGCAACCTAAACAAATAATGTCTAATCGACTATCAAAGTGTTGTAGCCCAATAGCCACGACTTAAATAGTTAAATTGTTAGCCCATTGGTCCAGCTCAGTTGCACCACAAAAGTCCATCGGCTCCGAACAAATATTGCACTACAACATAACAAGAATATGATTTTGTGAGTACTTCATGCAAATTACTTCAATAGCATTAAAAATTAAATGGTCATTCTTTCATTTTAAACATCAACGCCCAACATGTATATGTTAGCTTTAATCTCTTTTCACCATTCATATTCTTTTTATCTCGTATTGTATCGTTTAACCATATTTTTCTTTATCGCCTATTGAATACAAATGCTAGTAAAAATAGTGTATTTAATATTAATACCAATGCATTTTACTAAATAATTAATATCAAGTAAAGTGTACCTAAAATGCACCATCAATGGACACATGTGTCACACCAAAACCGATGGCGAAAACATCGAGTGAGATGTACACTAGTACAGATTTGATCAAAAGATGCGGTTAAATTGGCTATGAGATGAGGTTTTAGACCCGCATCTTATGGCAAGGCATCTTTTGACTACATGCCAAGAGATGCGGTTCTAGAACCGCATCTTTTGATACATTCACAAAAAAACTACTTTTCCATAATATGCTCTGAAGATGCGGTTATAGAACCGCATCTTTTGATATATTAACAAAGAAACTATTCCTAATGTACTCAAGAAATGGGGTTCTAGAACCGCATCTATTGGCGTTTAGAGTAAAATTATATATATAATTTTCGAGAAAATTTATTAAATATTTAGAATAAATTCCCATGATTAACAAATTATTGTCCAAAAGTTGAAATAAAATATATAAAAACAAAACTAATTAGAACGAATATAATACAACCGAAAAATACAACCATCAATGGACACATGTGTCACACCAAAACCGATGGCGAAAACATCGAGGTGAGATGTAATAGATTGCTCAAAAACGTCATAACACTAAATTACGGCAATAATTAAAAATTCAAAATTTCCATTTCATTTCATCAATTCAATGATACATTGTTTCGAAAGGAAATACAACATCTAGAAAGTGAAAATAGCTAAACATCGAAATACATAAGTAAAATTTGGTTGAGTTTCTAATTCCACCCTAAGTAGTTTTCATATGGCATCATCATACATTTCCTACAACATGTATTAATTATCCGTCAACGCAAATAATATCGGTGAGCATACTAGGTTTGTCTACATAGCATATAAAATATTAGTTCTCAAATCGACATGTTAAAGTATACTAATCATGTTACATACTAGTATGTATAACTAAACATCTATCCAAAGTTTCCACTAGCGTAATCTTATCACCGAAATGAATAAGATCGAGAGCGTAATCTTGTCATCAAAGTAATCAAGATCGTATTGAATAACTTAACATGTTAAGGGAAACTCGCAAGGTTAATGATATACGAGTAAGCATGGAATCACAATAAGCATATTAATTAAGCATGTATACATATTGAGTGTATGTGAATTTAGTATGTTTACATGTTACAACCCAAGTAGTGATTAAAACAGAAAATGAGTCAAGTATATTCACGGTTTACAAAGATAAGTTCCACAACGCGAGTGAGTGGTTTGAGAGGGTGCAATCATGACCAAGTTACCGTAAAAAGGATAAACGAAGGTGTATGAGTATGATGAGTTGCAGGTTGGAAAGTAAACGAGAATTATACGCATATGAAAGTGACTTTATTTTTGTTGCTTTACCATACACTTATTGAGTCTAACCTAGTTAGATATTGGAGACGACGAGTATCACTTCATTTTTGGTGTGGCATAAGAATACCTTTAATTACCCTACATATTGCAACCATATTTCTGAGCCTTTTTTAGTTATCTCTTCTTTTGGTTCTTGCTTTATGTTTACTTTACCTGACACAATTTATGATTATTTGATGCGCATATTTTGTTGCATGATGTCTTCTTCACGCATTGGCCCTACTGTTTTGCAACAACTTGAGAGGCTTTGGAAGATGTTATCGAATCAGGTCGATTGTTGTCCGAGAAGCTTAATCACGAGGGTTGCTAGCATACGCAAGAAACTGGCGGAGCTATAAGTCTAAATTGACGCGCTTTATGCGTGCTAAGAAGGCCAAAAGGATGTTACAATCCAGCTTTAAGATTACTTTGTAGCGCGTATGTAAAAGTTATTGTAAACTTTGCATGTTATTAATCAATGCTTTTGTTGTTAAACTTAATATTATAGTTTGCATGTTTTTAGGTTGTATTTTCCAATCATATTAATAAATAACAATTTTATAGCTATATATTACTTTGTATGTTCCTACTTGATAAAAATCAATCATACGAATACATCATAAATTTCAAGAGACACGAATCAGATGTGGAATCCTTATAAAGCAAGGTTAAATAACATCAACAAGAGGCAAGGGCGATGGTTAAATGAAACTTAATGTAGGCTTCTAGTTCACTCCATAATTTGTTTTTTAGGTATTGTGTTTATTGGGATAAAACTATATTATACGCAAGTTAAGTACTTTCTTTTGTCTTGTGCTCTATCTTTGTAAATAGAGAATACATGACATATTCGGATGTCGCATCGTATCACGGGCATGTCCGAATACTAGTTTACGTCAAAATATATGCAACGCCAATAATTCATTCACCCATACACTAAAAATCATTGATATCATAGTTAGGAAAAAAAACAAAAGAGACTATAGTTTGAATTTGGAGATGGAGAGATTCCTTGGAATCTCACGCAACCTTCATCCTCCCCAATATCTTATTTATAGGGTGATAGATGTCACGTGTCTACTAAAAGAGCATTCATATCATGTTCTTCTTCTCTATCTATATAATTTTGGCTAAAAAACTTATTTTTTCTATAAAATTTGTTTGTGTTTAAAAAGCTCACACATCTCATTCTTCATATTTGTCTTAACCTTACTCATAAATGTTTATTTTATTAATTTCTTCTATTTCGTACAAACTTACATTAATTATATAGAGATAAATGGTAACATTTTTATATACTTGGTTATTGTTCATTCTCTAAAACTTATCTCCTAAATAGAGAGTGGGATGTGGATGGTGTTATATACTTGGAATTTCATCCAACACCTTGTAAGGATGCCCACAACAATCAAACATATGCAAGATTAAATGCATGAAGTATATAGAGATTTTCAATTGTTGGATATGTGATACCTTAAACTTTGATTCATCGAATCAACCTGAGGCCATTACCTTCTTGAACCCCCCCTAAACCGATTCTGTCAGAATGGGGTAAACTATGAATCACAACAAGTCTTTTTCATTAAAAAGGAGGAAACGTGTTAGGTTACTTGTGGCTGCGAAACAGAGCTAAACTGCAGGCAGCTTACATGGGGAGATTGTTCACATGAATCTAGAAAGTTTATATTTTGATAAATTTATTTCTTTTATTCCGATATTATATTCAATAAATTTGAAAGAAAATTTATTCCAATATACTATTTCTATTTTATTATTATAAAAGGGTAAATAAAGTTATGGGAATAAACTTGATAATTGGTACCATTGGTTATATAGTGGGATTTTTATAAATTAAAGATATTACAAAATAATGTAGTATCATATATATATATACCACGTAAGTTATGATATTAGCAAGAGATTTGATACTTTATGTTTCTACATAATAAATGTACACATATATGCGTATACATAATAGAATTCTTGAGGATATGCACAATATAATAATCAAATATCTTCTATAGATAAAAAAATAAATAAATATCACTAGTGATTCATATGAAAATGTTAAATCATAGAAACGTTAACGTGTTATGTTTTAAATATCATCTGTCTGAATAAAACGTTCCTTACGAAGGAATCTAATGTTGTATAAGCATAAATAGAGTTAGCATACTCGTCACAACGAACCTAGCCATATTGTTTATCAGAAGTTCATTTTCCAAACAAAAGAAAGTCACAACCATAACAATATCTATGCTTAAACAAAAGAGTTAGGATATTGATATTTACTAATAACACCCAGGATAGTATTTAGACTTGAACCTAAGAAAAATGCCTTAGGATAAAGCTTCGAAATAAGCTAATTACTTGCATAGATAAAGTGTGATGGATGTTGGTATGCCGTGAGGATGATTACTAGAACAGTGCAAGTATGATAAATAAGCAATAACACCTGGCCACTGTTATTTCTTGTTTATTAGTACTACCCGGCTCTAGAATATGATCTATCATGAGAATACTAATTTATATGTTTCTTGATACAAGCCCTAATATAAGATGCACTTTTAAAATTATGATTTAAGAAAACTCTATTTTACGGGAAATACCATGATAATTACCTCTCCGGTAAAACTGGGCATGGTGCGGTAGACTCTCCAGCTTGTCCGGGTGAGATGGGGTGGCCTCTTCGGCAAGACTGGGTATGGTGTGGAAGACTCTCCAGCTTGTCCGGGTGAGATGGGGTTACATCTCCGGCAAGACCGGGTAAGATGGGGTATAAGTTATGTTATGAAATTCCCTAAATAGTACCATGACCTGATATCTGACCTGTTTTTGGAAATAGGAGTTTGTTCAATACATTGACCTTATGAATGGTATGTATATTACAATCTGTGAAATACATGATTATATAGATTTGTATATCTATATGGAA
This sequence comes from Scalesia atractyloides, assembly GCA_947069175.1. NCBI lineage: Eukaryota > Viridiplantae > Streptophyta > Magnoliopsida > Asterales > Asteraceae > Scalesia > Scalesia atractyloides. The sequence continues at coordinate 19,452,157 of CAMTDV010000021.1, read as the reverse complement.
ATCCAAAGACCATAATGATTGACACTTAAGGATAAATCACGAACAGGTGTGTCAATGTTAATTTTAGATTTATTTGTCAGAAATCTCTCGTATACATCTATAATTCTGAAATCAAACACTATTTCGTCTAATCATCCGTCTCGTAACTTGTGTGACAAGATGAACGATGGGAACCCTATGAGTTGGGACGCCATCTAAAGTATAAGAATTGCCCTTGCATTAGGAAACCTGTAACTAAAGGTTGTGCTAAGACACAAAACATCTAAAAACTTTGCTAATAAGAGTATTTTACCTTTATTAAAAAGATAAGAATCTCAAAGCATAGTTCTAGTCAAAGTAAAGTAGAATTCAAAGGAAGGACCAGAATATACTTAGGAACTAGGATTAGTGATGGGCTAAAAATGTTCCTCTATATATAAGTAAATCTCGAGAACGAGATTTAAAACAAGGTGGGGAGGATGTAACATCTTCAAAATTTTTATTTATAAAATTTAAAATAAAGTATATAGAAACTTATATTATTAAACGGGTAGATCACGGGTAACTTCACTGTTAAAAATATGAGCCATTTAGACTAATATAGGAACCGTCTAAAATTTATAATAATAAAAATACATTATAATTAAACTTACTTCGTTTTTAATAAAACTTAGGTCAAAATGTAGATAAAAATATTCTCATTCTAATGGCATGTTTAAAATTTCCAGGCGATTACATTCTCTTTTTGTAAATCTTTTTGTGAGTCAAAATGTGTTACCAAAACCTCAAATGTTTTAATTATGCTTAACAGTAATTGAGTACATGTATTCTACAATTACTGTCGGTATGTTGGGGTTTTGTATATATTACTAGTCCACAGTCACGGGAATGTGACAGGAACCGTTACTGTTGGGTGTCAGGCCCAAAGTAATATGACCCACAAGTTAGGATTGACAGTACTGATTGTGTAATTGTGTAAATATAAACATTGTAAATGCGGACGCTCCTCAATCCTGTGAAGTATAAATAAAACTTGGTTTGATTAAACTTGGATATACTCGCCAGTATTTCCTGCTGATAAAATGTTTTTAAACGTGTTTTAGGTAACTTAATGTGAAGCTAATAGAAGCCAGCGGGAGAGCACTAAAGGCTTAGAAAAGTGGCTATAAAAGTTACCTAAATAAAAAGGAGTTTGTGTTTTTATAAAATAGGGTTTATCCCTACAGATGTATTGTGCTTAAAACTTGGGTTTCATCCCATATGTTTAATATAAAAGTTGGTGTTTTAAAACTCTGATAATTTATTTCCTACTGCGATTCTGATGTTTTAATTCCGCTGCCAAATTAATAAACACCGGTACCACTTGATTGGTTTACAACTCCCGCTCTCAGGGTGGGGTCGGGGGTTGTGACAATATAATACATAATGTTTTACAATTAAAGATGATTCTTTGTTTGGTGTCCAAATGTAACTTTTTGGATCGTACCTTTATATGAACGTTAAATAATCGATGATTGGACACCCAATTCCAAAAGTCTGCCACTTAGATTATTTTTTATTATATCCTTTAGCGTAGATAGTCTCGCCTAGCGGCAACGCAGTAGCCCTAGCAAGGTATGACGTATTACATTCGTCAACTATTCCTTTGTGATTAAGTAACTCTTTACTTAATCAAATATATAGTTATGGTAACCTTATCAATCTACCTTTTTGTATAGAACATCTATTGAATATGAGACATAGATTTAATTTCAATCTCATACATGGTTTAACTATTCTTGTACTTGTCTACGATTCAAAATGCTTGACAAACTACCTTGTACGTCCATACATTCATACCAGTTTGACTCTACGAGGGTGTTAGAATGTTCAACTTCTCAAAGTATTAAGAAGCACATAATCCCTTTGACATCATGTAACTGCTACTTAGATTCACTTTTACGATGTAGTGTTAGATAAGATCCATTTTACTACCCTTTCACGATGTAGTGTTAGATAAGATCAAATAACAAACTTACATTATTGTTAGTTCTAGTATGATTCTTTTGACATTAATAAGTATGGGATGGAAGCTTCTTTTGACATTGATCCATGAAGATAGATTTGAAGCAAGTTACATCCCATATCATTCTCCAATGCATATTTACGAATTATGATCCTCAACACCTTGAGCTTCCATCCCATGAACAATCAAGCATTGACAATAGTCATAATCCAAATTGATTCCGATGGACATTTAGTGTACCATACTTATGGATGCTTAAACGTACACATATTCGAACATAGGAATATTTTTATATGGCATTTAACCGTTAAATTAAATCCATATAAATACATGATGTAGTTTTACCCTTCGAAAAACATAAAATACCAAACTATAGATTAAAACTCTTTAGCAACACTGGCCATAAATTATCTACATGCATATTTTATCTCTTCAAGGATACAATCAATGGCTTTGCTAAACTAATTTATAAAATTTTGTCTTGTCAAGATGTTATCCAAAATATCTCTATATTTAGGAGTATTGGCTCCAAGCCAATCAAAATCTCTGGTGTCACACAACGTCGATCAGTTGAATACCATACTCTTGGTGTCTTTGTATTGATGTCACAAATGAACTCTTCGCTTTATTATTTCAAATGAACCCTTCATTTCCATTAGGTCCATTACTTATATTGAATAATACATTCAATAATGTCTATGTCCTAAACATATCTCTTATGTTTTGACTTCGGTTGATGAATCAATTTTTACAATAAATCTGTAACACCCTGACCAACAACGGAAACATCGAGGCGTCATGCAAATAGATTGTTGATAGAACATTATCACTAGTTAATAGTTGAAATATATATTAATCACTATTGAAGTATCCAACCAAAAACTTGTTCACAAAAGCAAACATAACATATTTCATATTATATTAAAACTAGGTCCAAGAGCATCCTAAGCGTGGTAAATTTTGGAAATATAACATCAAACTTTGTAACTTGAAACATGTGTAAAACTCAAGTTTCAACAACGAATAGTTGGTGAGCAACATAGGTGTAACATAGATTCTAGTTAACATAGTTTAACCATTAACATGTCATGGCATTATCAAAAGCTAACTTGTTAAAAAAAGCATGGACAACACAAAGAGACTCGTGTCATCAAATATAATATGGGGCACCAATCACTCAACAAACAATGAAAAAAAGAGTGCACTAACCACTCAACAATTGATAGTTCGCCATCCCTAATTTAGTATGGGGATGAATAGTATGTTGTTTCAATCGCCCGTGTCATCTAATATGGTGGGTTCGTAAACCTATAACATTATAATCTATTGCAGTTGTCAACATTGGAAATTAGAAGTAGTTAAGCAAACATGTTTAGGACAAGTAGCATAATGAATAACACACAAGACATAGCTATGAAATGTAATAGTTAAAAAATAGTAGATCAAAATAATTGATAGTATATATGGATGATGTAGCTGTCATGGGCTAATCAAAAGTATTTATTTTAAGACTTAAATACCTATACTAGTACGAGTAAGTAAGGTCGTCTTCATAGGGAATATATGGTTAGTGTTTAGCCAAATTATCTAATTAATTAACTAAGAAAAAAAAGTTGTCAGATTAAGAAGAAGTAAACCCACCCAGAATCCCGATTGCAAATTTAACACAAAAACCCGTTTACTATCACATAGACATGGCCTTGGAAATAATGACTTTGATAATTAGTTAGGGATTGTTTTTAAATAAACTATAACAACCTAACAATCCGTTAAATTTTACCAACTAGCCACCAATTTACCAACCCGCTAACGATGCAAGGAAATCACCAATACGCTTGACAAAAGATAAATAGTTCAAATATAATAAACGTTTACCAAGAAATCAACACAAGTAGTCAAGAGTACCAGTTACAAGAATCAGAGAAACGGAGTTTAATGTGAAATTAGAAATCAACCATCCGAGGAAAGACACAAGATAAAAGATAAAGATAACACCATCCAAGTTTAAGATTCTTGGTTTACACAAAAGTCAATTTAATCATTAATTGGACACCACATAGACATGGTGCTCAAAGTCGGTTAATTTAAGTGGTAATAAAAAATAGGTCTTTGTCATCATATATTTTACAGTTCAATTACTCTATTTACTAGTGTGAGTCAACTTACTCTATGTCACCCAACGAGCTACAAGGGTCTTGTCATCAACCGAGCAAGTTGTAAAGCAAGAACTCAAAACACATGAAAATAGTTCAAAGAAACCAACACGTCAAATTGTTTATAAAACATTGTCAATGTCAAAAACAAATCCAACCATGAATAAAACTAAGAAAGTGTTCAACCCTACGTACCGTTCACTTAGAGAAAGCCACCTAGTCGCTCATGCCTTGACCCGTGCACAACCGCCAAAGGCGGCCGCCTTCCGTGCGTCCCCTCTCTTCTTGCGTCCCACTCTTCAGCCGTCCCCCAAAGTTCCTATTTAATTCCCTCAACTTTATTCCTCACAACCGACTCAAGTTCTCTCTTTGTGGGCTTGCACACCATTAAATTCCACCATATAATATATCGGCCCATCTGTACTCTTGTTGCAACCTAAACAAATAATGTCTAATCGACTATCAAAGTGTTGTAGCCCAATAGCCACGACTTAAATAGTTAAATTGTTAGCCCATTGGTCCAGCTCAGTTGCACCACAAAAGTCCATCGGCTCCGAACAAATATTGCACTACAACATAACAAGAATATGATTTTGTGAGTACTTCATGCAAATTACTTCAATAGCATTAAAAATTAAATGGTCATTCTTTCATTTTAAACATCAACGCCCAACATGTATATGTTAGCTTTAATCTCTTTTTCACCATTCATATTCTTTTTATCTCGTATTGTATCGTTTAACCATATTTTTCTTTATCGCCTATTGAATACAAATGCTAGTAAAAATAGTGTATTTAATATTAATACCAATGCATTTTACTAAATAATTAATATCAAGTAAAATGTACCTAAAATGCACTATCAATGGACACATGTGTCACACCAAAACCGATGGCGAAAACATCGAGGTGAGATGTACACTAGTACAGATTTGATCAAAAGATGCGGTTAAATTGGCTATGAGATGCGGTTTTAGACCCGCATCTTATGGCAAGGCATCTTTTGACCACATGCCAAGAGATGCGGACCGCATCTTTTGATACATTAACAAAAAAACTACTTTTCCATAATATGCTCTGAAGATGCGGTTCTAGAACCGCATCTTTTGATATATTAACAAAGAAACTATTCCTAATGTACTCAAGAAATGAGGTTCTAGAACCGCATCTATTGGCGTTTAGAGTAAAATTATATATATAATTTTCGAGAAAATTTATTAAATATTTAGAATAAATTCCCATGATTAACAAATTATTTTTCCAAAAGTTGAAATAAAATATATAAAAACAAAACTAATTAGAACGAATATAATACAACCGAAAAATACAACCATCAATGGACACATGTGTCACACCAAAACCGATGGCGAAAACATCAAGGTGAGATGTAATAGATTGCTCAAAAACTTCATAACACTAAATTACGGCAATAATTAAAAATTCAAAAATTTCATTTCATTTCATCAATTCAATGATACATTGTTTCGAAAGGAAATACAACATCTAGAAAGTGAACATTGCTAAACATCGAAATACATAAGTAAAATTTGGTTGAGTTTCTAATTCCACCCTAAGTAGTTTTCATGTGGCATCATCATACATTTCCTACAACATGTATTAATTATCCGTCAACGCAAATAATATCGGTGAGCATACTAGGTTTGTCTACATAGCATATAAAATATTAGTTCTCAAATCGACATGTTAAAGTATACTAATCATGTTATATACTAGTATGTATAACTAAACATCTATCCAAAGTTTCCACGAGCGTAATCTTATCACCGAAATGAATAAGATCGAGAGCGTAATCTTGTCATCGAAGTAATCAAGATCGTATTGAATAACTTAACATGTTAAGGGAAACTCGCAAGGTTAATGATATACGAGTAAGCATGGAATCACAATAAGCATATTAATTAAGCATGTATACATATTGAGTGTATGTGAATTTAGTATGTTTACATGTTACAACCCAAGTAGTGATTAAAACAGAAAATGAGTCAAGTATATTCACGGTTTACGAAGATAAGTTCCACAACGCGAGTGAGTGGTTTGAGAGGGTGCAATCATGACCAAGTTACCGTAAAAAGGATAAACGAAGGTGTATGAGTATGATGAGTTGCAGGTTGGAAAGTAAACGAGAATTATACGCATATGAAAGTGACTTTATTTTTGTTGCTTTACCATTCACTTATTGAGTCTAACCTAGTTAGATATTGGAGACGACGAGTATCACTTCATTTTTGGTGTGGCATAAGAATACCTTTAATTACCCTACATATTGCAACCATATTTCTGAGCCTTTTTTAGTTATCTCTTCTTTTGGTTCTTGCTTTATGTTTACTTTACCTGACACAATTTATGATTATTTGATGCGCATATTTTGTTGCATGATGTCTTCTTCACGCATTGGCCCTACTGTTTTACAACAACTTGAGAGGCTTTGGAAGATGTTATCGAATCAGATCGGTTGTTGTCCGAGAAGCTTAATCACGAGGGTTGCTAGCATACGCAAGAAACTGGCGGAGCTATAAGTCTAAATTGACGAGCTTTATGCGTGCTAAGAAGGCTAAAAGAATGTTACAATCCAGCTTTAAGATTACTTTGTAGCGCGTATGTAAAAGTTATTGTAAACTTTGCATGTTATTAATCAATGCTTTTGTTGTTAAACTTAATATTATAGTTTGTATGTTTTTAGGTTGTATTTTCCAATCATATTAATAAATAACAATTTTATAGCTATATATTACTTTGTATGTTCCTACTTGATAAAAATCAATCATACGAATACATCATAAATTTCAAGAGACACGAATCAGATGTGGAATCCTTATAAAGTAAAGTTAAATAACATCAACAAGAGGCAAGGGCGATGGTTAAATGAAACTTAATGTAGGCTTCTAGTTCACTCCATAATTATTTTTTTAGGTATTGTGTTTATTGGGATAAAACTATATTATACGCAAGTTAAGTACTTTCTTTTGTCTTGTGCTCTATCTTTGTAAATAGAGAATACATGACATATTCGGATGTCACATCGTATCACGGGCATGTCCGAATACTAGTTTACGTCAAAATATATACAACACCAATAATTTATTCACCCATACACTAAAAATCATTGATATCATAGTTAGGAAAAAAAACAAAAGAGACTATAGTTTGAATTTGGAGATGGAGAGATTCCTTGGAATCTCACGCAACCTTCATCCTCCCCAATATCTTATTTATAGGGTGATAGATGTCACGTGTCTACTAAAAGAGCATTCATATCATGTTCTTCTTCTCTATCTATATAATTTTGGCTAAAAAACTTATTTTTTCTATAAAATTTGTTTGTGTTTAAAAAGCTCACACATTCATTCTTCATATTTGTCTTAATCTTACTCAAAAATGTTTATTTTATTAATTTCTTCTATTTCTTACAAACTTACATTAATTATATAGAGATAAATGGTAACATTTTTATATACTTGGTTATTGTTTATTCTCTAAAACTTATCTCCTAAATAGAGAATGGGATGTGGATGTGTTATAGCCACACTATTTTTTTCTCTATATTGCAGAGAAAGCTAGGTTTAGAGAATGAGATGTGAATGCTCTAAGTGTAGTGTAGTGTATACGAGGAAGCTATGTAAGGTACACATGATGAAACACGTGTTATACCTAGAATTAGTACAAAACCATTCAAATAGTGTTTTTGTTAAAGGAAGTTGATAAACATAAACAAAAAGATACCCCAAACCAAGCAAGTGCTTGTCAATTCAAAATCAAACTGACAGGCAATGAATATTTTTTTTTTGAATGGCAAAAACTTCTATATATGCAAATATAGAAACTGGCCAGGAACACGAGAGATTACAAAATAATGTCACGAATATTAAAATCAAGCCATTTAACCCAGTTAACATTAGAAAGTTTAGATCTAGTAGTAATCCAAAGGAACGAGTTTTCCTTGATTGTTGCCGCCGTTCTTGTGAAGTGAACATTTATGCTATTGAAGATCTTTTCATTTCTTGCTTTCAAATCTCCCACATAGTGACCATAGAAATTGCACGAACAATCTTCTTCAAGTTCGACGACCCGTTGTGCACCGAGATGAACCCGAGAATTTGTTTCACGGAAAATTCGCTGGAAGGGAATGGCGGTTTTAGCCACTCGAAAATGGACCACCATATCGATTTAGCAACGAAGCAATCCCATATAATGTGTATCTTTTAGAATTTTTTTTTCTAATGGTAGATGACCATGGACTATAAGTTCAACCCTTGCCCAGGATTTGGATGCAAATACATACCCAAAAAACACTTAAACATTAGTATCTAGAATGGGGTAAATAACAATCATTGTTTTATTCTTAAATAATCAATGTCGCTGCTTGTAAGATGCACATGATTTTGACCAAAAAGAATTAGATTATCATAACCAGTCATAATCACTTTGCTACACTATAGCATCACTGTTATTTAAGAAGATATTATAACAAACATTTAATACTATGCTAGCCCTTGAAGTTCAACTCTTTTAAAAATCAAAAACAAAAAAACGGAAGCATACTATCATTGACAAATGGGTAGTTAAACAGACATATTTGTCAAAGTAAAAAAAAACAAACATATTTGATCGGTGTACGCCAAAAGTAAAAAACAAAACCCAAATGTTCACTTTTTCAATAAAAACTTCTATCATCTTATCAATCACATATGTATTCATTAGAAGTCCAAATAAACAACGATTCATTTAGCAACTCGATCCCAATAAGAAAACTATAATCAAAGATTGCAACAATTATATTTTTGGAATAGTAATATCCTAACTGTCTCAACTCTCCACTTTGATCTACCACTATGTTTATTAAGTTAACAACTCCAAATATTTGTCTTGTATGTAACTCACACATGAAATTTGCCAACCATTCAACCCAACGTTAAATGTCCTTCGAAAAATCAACATCATTTTTAGCTATCCCATCAAAAAAAACCATTTGACTATTATTTTCTGCAGCCACATGTGTTTTGAAATTGTATCAGAAAAGCACTATTGACGTTGTCACTTCATACATTAACTAATATCTAAGATTGATTACATATATATTATTAATTTATAACGTAATACATAAAGGTTTCAGCTATAGCATACACTTGATTTAGTAAACATAAAGTAACAAAATAAAATCAAAATAAAGTACAGGCATTTCATCCAACACCTTGTAAGGATGCCCACAACAATCAAACATATGCAAGATTAAATTCATGAAGTATATAGAGATTTTCAATTGTTGGATATGTGATACCTTAAACTTTGATTCATCGAATCAACCTGAGGCCATTACCTTCTTGAACCCCCCCTAAACCGATTCTGTCAGAATGGGGTAAACTATGAATCACAACAAGTCTTTTTCATTAAAAAGAAGGAAACGTGTTAGGTTACTTGTGGCTGCGAAACAGAGCTAAACTGCAGGCAGCTTACATGGGGAGATTGTTCACATGAATCTAGAAAGTTTATATTTTGATAAATATATTTCTTTTATTCCGATATTATATTCAATAAATTTGAAAGAAAATTTATTCCAATATACTATTTCTATTTTATTATTATAAAAGGGTAAATAAAGTTATGGGAATAAACTTGATAATTGGTACCATTGGTTATATAGTGGGATTTTTATAAATTAAAGATATTACAAAATAATGTAGTATCATATATATATATACCACGTAAGTTATGATATTAGCAAGAGATTTGATACTTTATGTTTCTACATAATAAATGTACACATATATGCGTATACGTAATAGAATTCTTGAGGATATGCACAATATAATAATCAAATATCTTCTATAGATAAAAAAATAAATAAATATCACTAGTGATTCATATGAAAATGTTAAATCATTATCATGAAACGTGTTATGTTTTAAATATCATCTGTCTGAATAAAACGTTCCTTACGAAGGAATCTAATGTTGTATAAGCATAAATAGAGTAGGCATACTCGTCACAACGAACCTAGCCATAGTGTTTATCAGAAGTTCATTTTCCAAACAAAAGAAATTCACAACCATAACAATATCTATGCTTAAATAAAAGAGTTAGGATATTGATATTTACTAATAACACCCAGGATAGTATTTAGACTTGAACCTAAGAAAAATGCCTTAGGATAAAGCTTCGAAATAAGCTAATTACTTGCATAGATAAAGTGTGATGGATGTTGGTATGCCGTGAGGATGATAACTAGAACAGTGCAAGTATGATAAATAAGCAATAACACCTGGCCACTGTTATTTCTTGTTTATTAGTACTACTCGGCTGTAGAATATGATCTATCATTAGAATACTAATTTATATGTTTCTTGATACAAGCCCTAATATAAGATGCACTTTTAAAATTATGATTTAAGAAAATTCTATTTTATGGGAAATACCATGATAATGTAACATTTGTCGAAAACGGGTTTTATCAAACCCGCTCCGTTTGTAATCGAATATTCAGTTATAAATGTTTATTGCCTATTTATGCTTATTTTAATTTTTAATGATACATAATTGATAAACAAACTAAACCATAAAAGTTATATTTGATAAAAAGTGAAAACAAAATAAATAAAAATAAAATGTTGCTGCCGGGGCTCAAACCCGGGTCAGCCGGAAAGTGAAATCCAAAGACTTAACACACACACACATCACCACTCCGCCACTTGTTGTTTTCTGTTATCACTAGGAAACAAATGAAACTCATATTCAAACAGAAAACAACCTGAATGCCAAACCATAACCTAAATCGGTCACCAATCGTCCAAAGACGATTGATTACTCGCGAATTACTGAACAAAACCGGCGCACCGACGATCCTAATCAATTCGGATTTGAATGAACTTCAATTTTGATCATGATCGGTTTTTATAACCGAAAACAATCAATGTCTGAATTACTTCAATCAAGACCCCTCTCGCGACTCAGAAACATCATACAAATTTTGCATTTCACTTTCGTCATACATTCAGTCCATCAGAAAGCTTAAATCAACTCGCCGGAAAAATTCTGCAAGTCGCCGGAAAACCGTATTCTTCATCAAAACAGTAAGTCTTTCAATACCTTCGTGGTCTATCGATTGTTAAGCTATTTCTAACTCAACCCTTCACTTGAAATCGAATTCAGACGCTACTATCGGGTAATACCAGTTCGCCGGAAAAGTTCTGGAAATCTCTATTTTCATCTGTGAGTCGGTAAGGACCTTCAAACACACTGTTAACGTTTGTTTAGCACTTCAATTTCATGATTAGCTAATCAAAACGATTAATTGATTTGCTCAGTTGAAGTTCTTAAAAACAGAGACCGACGCTTTGCCGGAACTCTGTAATAAATCGTTCACCGGTATCTTTACCTCTAATTATCGTTTCTGCCATTTCATATTAGTTTGTACAATGATTATCTATCGAACTAAACAAGATATAACGGTGTAATCTTCTGCCTGTAAAATCTAACGAAGAAGATGAACTGCGATAACATTATAAGAAAAATTAAAACTGGTATTTTGAACGGGTTAGACACACAGTCCAGCGGTGGACTGTGTGCAAATAAAACACGCATACGTCCCGAGTTCGATTCTTGATACACGCACCCTCTATGTAATAAAATGCCTTTTTGTTTAAAACTGAACCGGGTTAATCCTCGTTAGTTGTTAAGTATAATAAAAATTGGTATATTAACCAAGTTAGACACACAGTCCACCGGTGGACTGTGTGTGATGTTAAAGCACAAGTCCAGGGTTCGAAACCTGTTACTGGCACCAGTTTGATGAATTAAAATGTTTTTTAAATTAAAAGAATTTTGGTTAAATTGAATTAGTATATAAATATAATTAAAAACAAGATTATTTCGGGTTAGACACGTAGCTCAGTTGGTAGAGCTGCGTGCACGCGTACAGGAGGTCTCGGGTTCGAGTCTCACCCAGCGCATACATGCACACTGACCGAACCGGTCAACAGGTCAACAAGTCAACGGTCAACGGGCAACGGTCAACGGTCAACGCAAAAATAAACAATTTTTTATATATATTTTTATTTATTTAATTTAATTTAAAAATCAATTAAAAATACTTAAAAATAATATTTTCAAAGATAGAAAATAGCCTTAAACTCACAAAAATATATCTAAAAATTCCATTAAATTCCTTAATAAAATCCACTCATTTACTATATTCTTCCGTTATTATTTAGGTTAGTAATTCTCGTTGTTCAATTCTCCCGACTCGTGCGCATCTCATCATCTCCAATCAAACGCACCCAATGTGAGTGAATCTTTACAGTTCCCCGTTTTAATCACGTTTTTGGGGTGTATCATGTGTCTTGCTATATATTATATTTAAATCATTGGGCATACATCATATCATGAACATGTGTATTCAGTTTGTTTCAACTGTTTGTGTGGTTATTGTTAGATTCAATTTATTATTTTCAGTACATGCAATTTCATAGGCCGCCGCTCCCCATTACATTATGAGCGTGAACCTGGCGTGCCAACAAATGATCGGCTCCGTTTGATTGAGCCTTGATCGCACAGACATTTATCATTTTCAGTACATGCAATACGATCGGCTCCGTTTGATTGAGCCTTGATCGCACAGTTTCATTCATGTTATTTATCGTATGATGTTGGTATGTTAATGTATGCTATCATATGTTATTGTATGTTATAGTTGTGATTGCTATTGCTACTGCTTGATTATTTACATTTGCTCATTTATGATTATGCACAATTTTTCATTGATAAACTAACAAGTAAATCAATAATAAATGTTTATCTAACAAGGTTCACTCGTCAACTTATGTTGACCCAAAAACCCCCATTTTTACACATGATACAGGTGAACCAGCTGCAGTCAGAAACACATAGGATTGGACTAGAAGAATAAAATGATTTAGAGCTTGGAACTATTTTATTTGGTTATTTTCTTTGTATTGTATGGACATGTTTGGATTATTTGGAATGTAACTTTGACTTTAATAAATATGAAACATATTAGTAAATATCATGAGCTTTGGTGATAACCCAATTATGCCCCGACTCTTATTCCGCTGCGGGTCGGGGTGTGACAGATTGGTATCAGAGCCATGACTATAGGGATATAGGATAGGTTATTAGACCCTTAGAGCCTATACTATAGTTGTTTAGAAATTTTTAAGATTTTTGTGTGTTACATGCCAAATTTCATGATGCTTATATGTTCTATGTTAAATGTGACATTCAATGTTTTGCAAGCATGTTCATAAGTATATATTACCATGCAATGTCTATCATGAATCATTTTATCATAACATATCATATCCATGAAAGCACACATCACATCATTTTCATGATTGCTTTTACAACGATTTTTGTATTTTCAAATCTCATCAAAGTGAGTTCTCATGACGGGCATGTAGTAACTGGAAGGGTACCAGTACCGGTAGTCGGAACGTCCTGTCTAGGCTGGCATTCGTATAAATCCAAAATAAAGGACCAGTTTGCCTACCTGGGGACTAACGATGAGAGTACGAAGTACCTATTAGGCCAAAGCATGCTATACCAAACGTCGTGTGAGCTAACCCCACTTTGAGTTGTCATTGTGTCTACACCTGGACACATTCCGACCATACATCTCGTAAACATATTTTGTGGTTTGCATTCGGGTGATGCAAGTGTTAAATCGCCAATACTAATGTGAATCCTACCGAGCCAATAGCCATGGGGGCCCACATGACTATATAGGTGAAGGTATGGGGGACATTTGAGGCCCAACATGAGCAAACCCAAGACATCCTATGGATGTAGTTGCATTATTGATATTTATGTTATTTTCATTTTTCTTAAAGACACATGGCACCTAAAAAGACTCCATAAACTCACAATCTTCTTATGTATGTTCCTGTAGATGTCGTCCAGACAACAACGAGGGGGTAAAAGATCAGGAAGGTCTCAGGAACGCTTGGCCACACAAATCGCGAAACAAATGGCCACGATACTGCCTGACATTGTGGTCCAAGTACAACAAGCCCTCGCTACAAATCCTACTAACCCTCCCAACAAGACGACCAGAACATCGGCAACCATCCTACCAGCAAGTGCTCATATAAACATTTCAAGTCTTGTGATCCTCCTAAATTTGAAGGGACCGAAGGTGTCACTGCTCTCCTCCACTGGTTTGAGGAGATGGAAAACACTTTTCTCAAGTGCGATTGTCCTGAGGATCGCAAGGTTCGATACGCCACCGGAAGACTATTTGGGGTAGCTCTTACCTGGTGGAATACTGAAAAAGGGAAGAGGGGAATTGATGATGCAATGGCCTTAACTTGGGAGGAATTAAGGGAAATCATGACTAGGCGTTTCTGTCATAGGAGTGAAATTAAAAAGTTGGAGGACGAATTTCATTCTTTAAAGCAGAAGGAGGGAGATCACACCACCTATAACAAGAGGTTCTTAGAGCTGAACCAAATGGTTCCAAATTTGTTCACCCCAACTTATCGTTTGATCGAGCATTATATTCGAGGACTTCCCTCGAAAATTCAAGATTCAGTTCTCAGCATTTCACCGGTGACACTTGAAGCTGCTATGGAGCTAGCGACTGAGCTGACCGAGAATCGAATTCGCAACGGGAAGTTTAAAGAAGAGAAAAAGAAAGCCCCTGTTGAGGGTCAAACTTCAAACCATTCCATCTCCTCCTCTAAGTTTGCTAACAAGAGGAAGCGCAACACCAGAAACTTCGCCGTTACACAAACCAACCTCCCTATTCCTGCTGCACCCATTACCCAAGTTGCCCTTCACCTGCACCATACAAAAGACCATACTCTGGCCCACTACCAAAATGCAACCGTTGCCAATATCACCATTCTCCTGATTATCCTTGCCAACATTGCACCGGCTGTGGTCGCGCAGGTCATACTGTTCAAACCTGCCGCATGCCTCAGCGAACGAACCGCCACCAGCCTTCAACCCAAACCCACCAACAAATAATGGGTCAAGCCCAACAACCCCTACTATTACCACCCACCCAACATTTAGCCCAAACATATTACCAACCCAATTATTCTATGGGTCAACCTATGCGGGCTTGCTACAATTGCGGAGACCCAAGCCATTTCAGAAACACTTGTCCAAGGTTGGTAAACATTATTCATGCTCAGGCCCAAGCCAACCTGGTGAATCAAGCGAACCAAGCTCCTCCACCTGCAAGAGGAAGAGCTTTCAATATCAACGCTAATCAGGCTAGGGCTGACGGCAATGTGGTTAACGGTACGTTCCTTATTAATGGTCGATATGCATCCATGTTGTTTGATACTGGCGCGATAAAAGTTTTGTGTCCTTAGAGTTTGAACCTATCCTAAACCAAAATCGTGATAAGCTCATGGAATCCATAACAGTAGAAGTTGCTGACGGGAAACCGGTCTCATTGAACTCTATTATACGTAATTGCACTCTTACTCTAAACGACCATAATTTTCTAGTTGACCTTATTCCTATGAAGTTGGGAAGTTTTGATATCATAATTGGTATGGACTGGCTCAGTCAACCTCAGGCAGAAGTTGTATGTCGCGAAAAATTTATACGTATTCCTCTTTCAAACGGTCAGACTCTTCGAATCTTTGGAGAAACCTCGTCGAAAGGGCTCAGCTTAATGTCTTGTCTTCAAGCTCAAAAATATCTTCGCAAGAATTATGTCGCGTTTTTAGCTCATATCATCAAAAAGGGAACCGTGGAGAAGAAACTTGAAGACATCCCTGTAGTAAAAGATTTCCCGCAAGTTTTTCCTGACGACATTTCAGGACTTCCTCCAGTTAGAGAAGTCGAATTCCGTATTGATCTTATACCTGGTACTACACCAGTTGCAAAGTCTCCTTATAGGTTAGCCCCCTCTGAAATGCAAGAGCTAGCCAGTCAATTACAAGAGTTGACTGACAAGGGATTCATACGTCCTAGCTCATCGCCTTGGGGTGCACCTGTCCTTTTTGTAAAGAAGAAAGATGGATCGTTTCGTATGTGCATCGACTACAGAGAGCTCAACAAATTAACAATCAAGAATCGCTATCCATTACCTCGCATTGATGATCTTCTTGACCAACTTCAAGGTGCCAGCTACTTTTCCAAAATCGACCTTCGATCTGGTTATCATCAACTTAGGGTGCATGAAGAAGACGTCCCAAAGACCGCATTTCGAACTCGTTATGGCCATTATGAATTCATGGTCATGCCATTTGGTTTAACCAACGCTCCAGCAGTCTTCATGGACCTAATGAATAGAGTCTGCAAACCTTATCTTGATCGATTTGTTATAGTCTTCATCGACGACATTCTTATTTATTCAGAATCTAAGTCTGATCATGAGCGTCATCTTCGGCTCATCCTTACACTTCTAGAGAATGAAAAGCTTTACGCCAAATTCTCCAAATGCGAATTCTGGTTAAAAGAGGTGCAATTCCTCGGACATGTAGTCAATGACAAGGTAATACATGTCGACCCCTCAAAGATCAAAGCGGTACAAGAATGGCAAGCTCCACGTACACCAACTGAAGTAAGATCTTTTCTTGGTTTGGCTGGTTATTATCGTCGTTTCATTTCAAACTTCTCTCGCATTGCTGTACCACTCACGGCTTTAACTCATAAGGGAAAACCTTTCATATGGGGACCCAAGCAAGAAGAAGCCTTCCAAACACTTAAACAAAAACTCTGTGATGCACCAATCCTCACTCTTCCTGAAGGTTGTGATGATTTCGTGGTCTATTGCGACGCGTCAGGGCAAGGATTAGGCTGCGTTCTAATGCAAAGAGGAAAAGTTATAGCTTATGCTTCGAGACAACTCAAGACGCATGAGAAGAACTACACCACCCATGACCTAGAACTTGGAGCCGTTGTGTTCGCTCTTAAGATATGGAGACATTATCTCTATGGTACTAAGTGTGAAATATACACTGACCACAAGAGTCTTCAACATATCTTCAATCAAAAGAAGTTAAACATGAGGCAACAAAGATGGGTCGAACTTCTAAATGACTACGACTGTGAAATTCGATACCACCCTGGCAAAGCAAATGTGGTGGCTGATGCACTTAGTCGAAAGGGTTATGCGAACTCCATTTGTCTTCTATGTTCGCAAATTATAACCGACATTAATGATCAAATTCGAGAAGCCCAACACGTTTCAGTAACGGAAGATGATGTACGAAAGGAGATGTCCTGTGGAGCTGAACTTAAAATTGAAACTAAATCTGACGGTATTCTGTACTACCTAGATCGTATCTGGATTCCTAACCACAACAATCTTCGTGAAATTCTTATGAATGAGGCTCACAAAACGCGATACTCTATACACCCAGGAGCCGATAAGATGTATCAAGACCTACGATATACCTATTGGTGGCCTGGAATGAAAAAGGATATTGCTGTTTTTGTTTCTAAGTGCCTTACATGTTCCAAGGTGAAAGCTGAACACCAAAGACCCTTAGGACTTCTGATCCAACCTGAAATACCTGTATGGAAGTGGGAAAATATAACCATGGACTTCATTACCGGGTTACCTCACACTTCTGGTGGGTATGACACTATATGGGTAATAATTGACCGACTTACAAAATCAGCTCACTTTATTTCTATCCGCGAAGATTTCAAGAACGAAAAGCTAGCTCGTATTTATATCAGCGAAATTGTAAGCCGACATGGAGTACCGTTAAGCATTATTTCTGATCGTGATGGTCGTTTCACTTCACGAACATGGCAAGCAGTACAAGCCGCTATGGGTACGCGATTAGATCTCAGTACCGCCTATCACCCTCAAACTGATGGTCAATCTGAACGCACCATTCAAACTCTTGAAGATATGCTTCGAGCATGTGTCATAGACTTCAAGGGAAATTGGGACGCTCATCTCCCATTAGTTGAATTTTCGTACAACAACAGCTATCATTCAAGCATCGGCATGGCACCTTTTAAAGCCTTATATGGTCGTAAGTGCCGATCTCCAGTATGTTGGCACGAAATTGGGGAAGCTCAAATCACTGGTCCAGAATTGATCCAAGAAACCACAGACAAGATCCATCAAATTCGAAACAATCTTCTAGCGGCTTAAAGTCGTCAAAAGAGTTATGCAGATAAACGACGGAAGCCTTTGGAGTTTAACATTGGTGATCATGTACTTTTAAAAGTATCACCGTGGAAGGGAGTAGTTCGTTTTGGTCAAAAAGGCAAGCTAGCACCACGCTACGTAGGACCCTTCAAGATACTCGAAAGAGTAGGACCTGTAGCATACAAGCTTGACCTACCAGAAGAACTCAACAGGATTCATCCCACATTCCACGTATCAAACTTGAAGAAGTGCCTCGCTGATGAGAACCTCCACATTCCGCTGGAAGATATTCAGATTGATGAATCTATGCATTTTATTGAAAGACCTGTAGAGATCATGGACTTCGGAGAGAAACGTCTACGACGGGGTCGCATTCCAATTGTTAGGGTACGCTGGGAGTCGAAACGGGGACCTGAGTTTACTTGGGAACGTGAAGACTCAATGCGTGAAAAATACCCGCATCTTTTTCCTACTACTTCTACTACTTAAATTTCGGGACGAAATTCCTAAAAGTAGGGGATACTGTAACATTTGTCGAAAACGGGTTTTACCAAACCCGCTCCGTTTGTAATCGAATATTCAGTTATAAATGTTTATTGCCTATTTATGCTTATTTTAATTTTTAATGATACATAATTAATAAACAAACTAAACCATAAAAGTTATATTTGATAAAAAGTGAAAACAAAATAAATAAAAATAAAATGTTGCTGCCGGGGCTCAAACCCGGGTCAGCCGGAAAGTGAAATCCAAAGACTTAACACACACACACATCACCACTCCGCCACTTGTTGTTTTCTGTTATCACTAGGAAACAAATGAAACTCATATTCAAACAGAAAACAACCTAAATGCCAAACCATAACCAAAATCGGTCACCAATCGTCCAAAGACGATTGATTACTCGCGAATTACTGAACAAAACCGGTGCACCGACGATCCTAATCAATTCGGATTTGAATGAACTTCAATTTTGATCATGATCGGTTTTTATAACCGAAAACAATCAATGTCTGAATTACTTCAATCAAGACCCCTCTCGCGACTCAGAAACATCATACAAATTTTGCATTTCACTTTCGTCATACATTCAGTCCATCAGAAAGCTTAAATCAACTCGCCGGAAAAATTCTGCAAGTCGCCGGAAAACCGTATTCTTCATCAAAACAGTAAGTCTTTCAATACCTTCGTGGTCTATCGATTGTTAAGCTATTTCTAACTCAACCCTTCACTTGAAATCGAATTCAGACGCTACTATCGGATAATACCAGTTCGCCGGAAAAGTTCTGGAAATCTCTATTTTCATCTGTGAGTCGGTAAGGACCTTCAAACACACTGTTAACGTTTGTTTAGCACTTCAATTTCATGATTAGCTAATCAAAACGATTAATTGATTTGCTCAGTTGAAGTTCTTAAAAACAGAGACCGACGCTTTGCCGGAACTCTGTAATAAATCGTTCACCGGTATCTTTACCTCTAATTATCGTTTCTGCCATTTCATATTAGTTTGTACAATGATTATCTATCGAACTAAACAAGATATAACGGTGTAATCTTCTGCCTGTAAAATCTAACGAAGAAGATGAACTGCGATAACATTATAAGAATAATTAAAACTGGTATTTTGAACGGGTTAGACACACAGTCCAGCGGTGGACTGTGTGCAAATAAAACACGCATACGTCCCGAGTTCGATTCTTGATACACGCACCCTCTATGTAATAAAATGCCTTTTTGTTTAAAACTGAACCGGGTTAATCCTCGTTAGTTGTTAAGTATAATAAAAATTGGTATATTAACCAAGTTAGACACACAGTCCAGCGGTGGACTGTGTGTGATGTTAAAGCACAAGTCCCGGGTTCGAAACCTGTTACTGGCACCAGTTTGATGAATTAAAATGTTTTTGAAATTAAAAGAATTTTGGTTAAATTGAATTAGTATATAAATATAACTAAAAACAAGATTATTTCGGGTTAGACACGTAGCTCAGTTGGTAGAGCTGCGTGCACGCGTACGGGAGGTCTCGGGTTCGAGTCTCACCCAGCGCATACATACACACTAACCGAACCGGTCAACAGGTCAACAAGTCAACGGTCAACGGTCAACACAAAAATAAACAATTTTTTTTATATTTTTTTATTATTTAATTTAATTTAAAAATCAATTAAAAATACTTAAAAATAATATTTTCAAAGATAGAAAATACCCTTAAACTCACAAAAATATATCTAAAAATTCCATTAAAATCCTTAATAAAATCCACTCATTTACTATATTCTTCCGTTATTATTTAGGTTAGTAATTCTCGTTGTTCAACTCTCCCGACTCGTGGGCATCTCATCATATCCAATCAAACGCACCCAATGTGAGTGAATCTTTACAATTCCCGGTTTTAATCACGTTTTTGGGGTGTATCATATGTCTTGCTATATATTATATTTAAATCATTGTGCATACATCATAACTTGAACATGTGTATTCAGCTTGTTTCAACTGTTTGTGTGGTTATTGTTAGATTCAATTTATTATTTTCAGTACATGCAATTTCATAGGCCGCCGCTCCCCATTACATTATGAGCATTAAGCATGTTCCCCATTACATTATGAGCGTGAACCTGGCGTGCCAACATACGATCGGCTCCGTTTGATTGAGCCTTGATCGCACAGACATTTATCATTTTCAGTACATGCAATACGATCGGCTCCGTTTGATTGAGCCTTGATGGCACAGTTTCATTCATGTTATTTATCGTATGATGTTGGTATGTTAATGTATGCTATCATATGTTATTGTATGTTATAGTTGTGATTGCTATTGCTACTCATGCTACTGCTTGATTATTTACATTTGCTCATTTATGATTATGCACAATTTTTCATTGATAAACTAACAAGTAAATCAATAATAAATGTTTATCTAACAAGGTTCACTCGCCAACTTATGTTGACCCAAAAACCCCCATTTTTACACATGATACAGGTGAACCAGCTGCAGTCAGAAACACATAGGATTGGACTAGAAGAATAAAATGATTTAGAGCTTGGAACTATTTTATTTGGTTATTTTCTTTGTATTGTATGGACATGTTTGGATTATTTGGAATGTAACTTTGACTTTAATAAATATGAAACATATTAGTAAATATCATGAGCTTTGGTGATAACCCAATTATGCCCCGACTCTTATTCCGCTGCGGGTCGGGGTGTGACAGATAATTACCTCTCCGGTAAAACTGGGCATGGTGCGGTAGACTCTCCAGCTTGTCCGGGTGAGATGGGGTGGCCTCTCCGGCAAGACTGGGTATGGTGTGGTAGACACTCTAGCTTGTCCGGGTGAGATGGGGTTACATCTCCGGCAAGACCGGGTAAGATGGGGTATAAGTTATGTTATGAAATTCCCTAAATAGTACCATGACCTGATATCTGACCTGTTTTTGGAAATAGGAGTTTGTTCAATACATTGACCTTATGAATGGTATGTATATTACAATATGTGAAATACATGATTATATATATTTGTATATCTATATGGAAATCCAAAGACCATAATGATTGACACTTAAGGATAAATCACGAACAGGTGTGTCAATGTTAATTTTAGATTTATTTGTTAGAAATCTCTCGTATACATCTAATTCTGAAATCAAACACTATTTCGTTTAATCATCCGTCTCGTAACTTGTGTGACAAGATGAACGATGGGAACCCTATGAGTTGGGACGCCATCTAAAGTATAAGAATTGCCCTTGCATTAGGAAACCTGTAACTAAAGGTTGTGCTAAGACACAAAACATCTAAAAACTTTGCTAATAAGAGTATTTTACCTTTATTAAAAAGATAAGAATCTCAAAGCATAGTTCTAGTCAAAGTAAAGTAGAATTCAAAGGAAGGACCAGAATATACTTAGGAACTAGGATTAGTGATGGGCTAAAAATGTTCCTCTATATATCAGTAAATCTCGAGAACGAGATTTAAAACAAGGTGGGGAGGATGTAACATCTTCAAAATTTTTATTTATAAAATTTAAAATAAAGTATATAGAAACGTATATTATTAAACGGGTAGATCACGGGTATCTTCACTGTTAAAAATATGAGCCATTTAGACTAATATAGGAACCGTCTAAAATTTATAATAATAAAAATACATTATAATTAAACTTACTTCGTTTTTAATAAAACTTAGGTCAAAATGTAGATAAAATTATTCTCATTCTAATGGCATGTTTAAAATTTCCAGGCGAGTACATTCTCTTTTTGTAAATCTTTTTGTGAGTCAAAATGTGTTACCAAAACCTCAAATGTTTTAATTATGCTTAACAATAATTGAGTACATGTATTCAACAATTACTGCCGGTATGTTGGGGTTTTGTATATATTACTAGTCCACAGTCACGGGAATGTGACAGGAACCGTTACTGTTGGGTGTCAGGCCCAAAGTAATATGACCCACAAGTTAGGATTGACAGTACTGATTGTGTAATTGTGTAAATATAAACATTGTAAATGCGGACGCTCCTCAATCCTGTGAAGTATAAATAAAACTTGGTTTGATTAAACTTGGATATACTCGCCAGTATTTCCTGCTGATAAAATGTTTTTAAACGTGTTTCAGGTAACTTAATGTGAAGCTAATAGAAGCCAGCGGGAGAGCACTAAAGGCTTAGAAAAGTGGCTATAAAAGTTACCTAAATAAAAAGGAGTTTGTGTTTTTATAAAATAGGATTTATCCCTACAGATGTATTGTGCTTAAAACTTGGGTTTCATCCCATATGTTTAATATAAAAGTTGGTGTTTTAAAACTCTGATAATTTATTTCCTACTGCGATTCTGATGTTTTAATTCCGCTGCCAAATTAATAAACACCGGTACCACTTGTTTGGTTTACAACTCCCGCTCTCAGGGTGGGGTCGGGGGTTGTGACAATATAATACATAATGTTTTACAATTAAAGATGATTCTTTGTTTGGTGTCCAAAATGTAACTTTTTGGATCGTACCTTTATATGAACGTTAAATAATCGATGATTGGACACCCAATTCCAAAAGTCTGCCACTTAGATTATTTTTTATTATATCCTTTAGCGTAGATAGTCTCACCTAGCGGCAACGCAGTACCCCTAGCAAGGTATGACGTATTACATTCGTCAACTATTCCTTTGTGATTAAGTAACTCTTTACTTAATCAAATATATAGTTATGGTAACCTTATCAATCTACCTTTTTGTATAGAACATCTATTGAATATGAGACACAGATTTAATTTCAATCTCATACATGGTTTAACTATTCTTGTATTTGTCTACGATTCAAAATGCTTGACAAACTACCTTGTACGTCCATACATTCATACCAGTTTGACTCTACGAGGGTGTTAGAATGTTCAACTTCTCAAAGTATTAAGAAGCACATAATCCCTTTGACATCATGTAACTGCTACTTAGATTCACTTTTATTCCTAATCAAACATCCATTTTACTACCCTTTCACGATGTAGTGTTAGATAAGATCAAATAACAAACTTACATTATTGTTAGTTCTAGTATGATTCTTTTGACATTAATAAGTATGGGATGGAAGCTTCTTCTGACATTGATCCATGAAGACAGATTTGAAGCAAGTTACATCCCATATCATTCTCCAATGCATATTTACGAATTATGATCCTCAACACCTTGAGCTTCCATCCCATGAACAATCAAGGATTGACAATAGTCATAATCCAAATTGATTCCGATGGACATTTAGTGTACCATACTTATGGATGCTTAAACGTACACATATTCGAACATAGGAATATTTTTATATGGCATTTAACTGTTAAATTAAATCCATATAAATACATGATGTAGTTTTACCCTTCGAAAAACATAAAATACCAAACTATAGATTAAAACTCTTTAGCAACACTGGCCATAAATTCTCTACATGCATATTTTATCTCTACAAGGATACAATCAATGGCTTTGCTAAACTAATTTATAAAATTTTGTCTTGTCAAGATGTTATCCAAAATATCTCTATATTTAGGAGTATTGGCTCCAAGCCAATCAAAATCTCTGGTGTCACACAACGTTGATCAGTTGAATACCATACTCTTGGTGTCTTTGTATTGATGTCACAAATGAACTCTTCGCTTTATTATTTCAAATGAACCCTTCATTTCCATTAGGTCCATTACTTATATTGAATAATACATTCAATAATGTCTATGTCCTACACATATCTCTTATGTTTTGACTTCGGTTGATGAATCAATTTTTACAATAAATCTGTAACACCCTGACCAACAACGGAAACATCGAGGCGTCATGCAAATAGATTGTTGATAGAACATTATCACTAGTTAATAGTTGAAATATATATTAATCACTATTGAAGTATCCAACCAAAAACTTGTTCACAAAAGCAAACATAACATATTTCATATTATATTAAAACTAGGTCCAAGAGCATCCTAAGCGTTTTAAATTTTGGAAATATAACATCAAACTTTGTAACTTGAAACATGTGTAAAACTCAAGTTTCAACAACGAATAGTTGGTGAGCAACATAGGTGTAACATAGATTCTAGTTAACATAGTTTAACCATTAACATGTCATGGCATTATCAAAAGCTAACTTGTTAAAAAAAGCATGGACAACACAAAGAGACTCGTGTCATCAAATATAATATGGGGCACCAATCACTCAACAAACAATGAAAAAAAGAGTGCACTAACCACTCAACAATTGATAGTTCGCCATCCCTAATTTAGTATGGGGATGAATAGTATGTTGTTTCAATCGCCCGTGTCATCTAATATGGTGGGTTCGTAAACCTATAACATTATAATCTATTGCAGTTGTCAACATTGGAAATTAGAAGTAGTTAAGCAAACATGTTTAGGACAAGTAGCATAATGAATAACACACAAGACATAGCTATGAAATGTAATAGTTAAAAAATAGTAGATCAAAATAATTGATAGTATATATGGATGATATAGCTGTCATGGGCTAATCAAAAGTATTTATTTTAAGACTTAAATACCTATACTAGTACGAGTAAGTAAGGTCGTCTTCATAGGGAATATGGGGTTAGTGTTTAGCCAAATTATCTAATTAATTAACTAAGAAAAAAAAGTTGTCAGATTAAGAAGAAGTAAACCCACCCAGAATCCCGATTGCAAATTTAACACAAAAACCCGTTTACTATCACATAGACATGGCCTTGGAAATAATGACTTTGATAATTAGTTAGGGATTGTTTTTAAATAAACTATAACAACCTAACAATCCGTTAAATTTTACCAACTAGCCACCAATTTACCAACCCGCTAACGATGCAAGGAAATCGCCAATACGCTTGACAAAAGACAAATAGTTCAAATATAATAAACGTTTACCAAGAAATCAACACAAGTAGTCAAGAGTACCAGTTACAAGAATCAGAGAAACGGAGTTTAATGTGAAATTAGAAATCAACCATCCGAGGAAAGACACAAGATAAAAGATAAAGATAACACCATCCAAGTTTAAGATTCTTGGTTTACACAAAAGTCAATTTAATCATTAATTGGACACCATATAGACATGGTGCTCAAAGTCGGTTAATTTAAGTGGTAATAAAAAATAGGTCTTTGTCATCATATATTTTACAGTTCAATTACTCTATTTACTAGTGTGAGTCAACTTACTCTATGTCACCCAACGAGCTACAAGGGTCTTGTCATCAACCGAGCAAGTTGTAAAGCAAGAACGCAAAACACATGAAAATAGTTCAAAGAAACCAACACGTCAAATTGTTTATAAAACATTGTCAATGTCAAAAACAAATCCAACCATGAATAAAACTAAGAAAGTGTTCAACCCTACGTACCGTTCACTTAGAGAAAGCCACCTAGTCGCTCATGCCTTGACCCGTGCACAACCGCCAAAGGCGGCCGCCTTCCGTGCGTCCCCTCTCTTCTTGCGTCCCACTCTTCAGCCGTCCCCCAAAGTTCCTATTTAATTCCCTCAACTTTATTCCTCACAACCGACTCAAGTTCTCTCTTTGTGGGCTTGCACACCATTAAATTCCACCATATAATATATCGGCCCATCATGTACTCTTGTTGCAACCTAAACAAATAATGTCTAATCGACTATCAAAGTGTTGTAGCCCAAGAAGCTTAATCACGAGGGTTGCTAGCATACGCAAGAAACTGGCGGAGCTATAAGTCTAAATTGACGCGCTTTATGCGTGCTAAGAAGGCCAAAAGGATGTTACAATCCAGCTTTAAGATTACTTTGTAGCACGTATGTTAAAGTTATTGTAAACTTTGCATGTTATTAATCAATGCTTTTGTTGTTAAATTTAATATTATAGTTTTTATGTTTTTAGGTTGTATTTTCCAATCATATTAATAAATAACAATTTTATAGCTATATATTACTTTGTATGTTCTTACTTGATAAAAATCAATCATACGAATACATCATAAATTTCAAGAGACACGAATCAGATGTGGAATCCTTATAAAGCAAGGTTAAATAACATCAACAAGAGGCAAGGGCGATGGTTAAATGAAACTTAATGTAGGCTTCTAGTTCACTCCATAATTTGTTTTTTAGGTATTGTGTTTATTGGGATAAAACTATATTATACGCAAGTTAAGTACTTTCTTTTGTCTTGTGCTCTATCTTTGTAAATAGAGAATACATGACATATTCGGATGTCGCATCGTATCACGGGCATGTCCGAATACTAGTTTACGTCAAAATATATGCAACAACAATAATTCATTCACCCATACACTAAAAATCATTGATATCATAGTTAGGAAAAAAAACAAAAGAGACTATAGTTTGAATTTGGAGATGGAGAGATTCCTTGGAATCTCACGCAACCTTCATTCTCCCCAATATCTTATTTATAGGGTGATAGATGTCACGTGTCTACTAAAAGAGCATTCATATCATGTTCTTCTTCTCTATCTATATAATTTTGGCTAAAAAACTTATTTTTTCTATAAAATTTGTTTGTGTTTAAAAAGCTCACACATCTCATTCTTCATATTTGTCTTAATCTTACTCATAAATGTTTATTTTATTAATTTCTTCTATTTCGTACAAACTTACATTAATTATATAGAGATAAATGGTAACATTTTTATATACTTGGTTATTGTTCATTCTCTAAAACTTATCTCCTAAATAGAGAATGGGATGTGGATGTGTTATAGCCACACTATTTTTTTTCCTATATTGCAGAGAAAGCTAGGTTTAGAGAATGAGATGTGAATGCTCTAAGTGTAGTGTAGTGTATACGAGGAAGCTATGTAAGGTACACATGATGAAACACGTGTTATACCTAGAATTAGTACAAAACCATTCAAACAGTGTTTTTGTTAAAGGAAGTTGATAAACATAAACAAAAAGATACCCCAAACCAAGCAAGTGCTTGTCAATTCAAAATCAAACTGACAGGCAATGAATATCTTTTTTTTTAATGGCAAAAACTTCTATATATGCAAATATAGAAACTGGGCCAGGAACACGAGAGATTACAAAATAATGTCACGAATATTAAAATCAAGCCATTTAACCCAGTTAACATTAGAAAGTTTAGATCTACTAGTAATCCAAAGGAACGAGTTTTCCTTGATTGTTGCCGCCGTTCTTGTGAAGTGAACATTTATGCTATTGAAGATCTTTTCATTTCTTGCTTTCAAATCTCCCACATAGTGACCATAGAAATTGAACGAACAATCTTCTTAAAGTTCGACGACCCGTTGTGCCCCGAGATGAACCCGAGAATTTGTTTCACGGAAAATTCGCTGGAAGGGAATGGCGGTTTTAGCCACTCGAAAATGGACCACCATATCGATTTAGCAACGAAGCAATCCCATATAATGTGTATCTTTTAGAATTTTTTTTCTTCTAATGTTAGATGACCATGGACTATAAGTTCAACCCTTGCCCAGGATTTGGATGCAAATACATACCCAAAAACACTTAAACATTAGTATCTAGAATGGGGTAAATAACAATCATTGTTTTATTCTTAAATAATCAATGTCGCTGCTTGTAAGATGCACATGATTTTGACCAAAAAGAATTAGATTATCATAACCAGTCATAATCACTTTGCTACACTAAAACTGATCGCTATAGCATCACTGTTATTTAAGAAGATATTATAACAAACATTTAATACTATGCTAGCCCTTGAAGTTCAACTCTTTTAAAAATCAAAAACAAAAAACGGAAGCATACTATCATTGACAAATGGGGTAGTTAAACAGACATATTTGTCAAAGTAAAAAAAAACAAACATATTTGATCGGTGTACGCCAAAAGTAAAAAACAAAACCCAAATGTTCACTTTTTCAATAAAAACTTCTATCATCTTATCAATCACATATGTATTCATTAGAAGTCCAAATAAACAACGATTCATTTAGCAACTCGATCCCAATAAGAAAACTATAATCAAAGATTGCAACAATTATATTTTTGGAATAGTAATATACTAACTGTCTCAACTCTCCACTTTGATCTACCACTATGTTTATTAAGTTAACAACTCCAAATATTTGTCTTGTATGTAACTCACACATGAAATTTGCCAACCATTCAACCCAACGTTAAATGTCCTTCGAAAAATCAACATCATTTTTAGCTATCCCATCAAAAAAACCATTTGACTATTATTTTCTGCAGCCACATGTGTTTTGAAATTGTATCAGAAAAGCACTAGTGACGTTGTCACTTCATACATTAACTAATATCTAAGATGGATTACATATATATTATTAATTTATAACGTAATACATAAAGGTTTCAGCTATAGCATACACTTGATTTAGTAAACATAAAGTAACAAACAAAATCAAAATAAAGTACAGGCATTTCATCCAACACCTTGTAAGGATGCCCACAACAATCAAACATATGCAAGATTAAATTCATGAAGTATATAGAGATTTTCAATTGTTGGATATGTGATACCTTAAACTTTGATTCATCGAATAAACCTGAGGCCATTACCTTCTTGAACCCCCCCTAAACCGATTCTGTCAGAATGGGGTAAACTATGAATCACAACAAGTCTTTTTCATTAAAAAGGAGGAAACGTGTTAGGCTACTTGTGGCTGCGAAACAGAGCTAAACTGCAGGCAGCTTACATGGGGAGATTGGTGTAGGTTTAGTTTATCTTGTATGGTGATTTAATGTTGTTGGTGTAACTGTTTTTTTCGGTTTGGTGGCTGTAAGTTTTGTGCTAACTTTCGATTAGCCTTGTATAGTTGTGTGTGTATATATATATATGAAGTTTTGTTGCCTGTTCAAAAAAAAAAAGAAAACAAAATAAAAAGCGTAGAATAAACTCTGGGTATAAATTTTTTTCATAATTAATGCTTTTAAATTTAGGGGTACATTTAGGTTTTAGGGGTTAGGGTTTCTATCACGGCCAACATGCACTGCGGACTCAGAAATTATTTGTTGGGGGTGCAAATGAGGTGTTCAGTCATATTTTCAAGAGGTGTAGTCCGGTTTTAGGCTAAAATATACACTATTTTTCTTTTTCAATGGGCGCGCCGCCCACCTTGGCTAAAGGGTGGGTTTGCCCCTGCCAACATGATATGAACCCAGTACAAAAGTAATTAGGTTTTACACTATTCTATGTTGTTTAAAAAATATGAGTTTAGGTTAACTTGTTTATGTGTATAATTATAACATAGTGTTTGAGACTTACTAGAATTAGAATAACCAATACATAATGCATTATTTCTACTGGCCCATTTAATCGGTTTACAACCTAGTGCTACTCATTGATCACAACTCATTTTCAATGTGATATCCGGATTAAAATTAATGTATTTGATATAGATGAATATATAATCGTGTTCGATTAATCAACTCAAACCAACCCGAAATCATATAACTACCACACATAAGTTCGATGAATCCATTGCAAACCTTATATATCCATGAGATCCAACCCATAGTCATAAAACAATCAAATCTAACATCTATATAAAAATTCCTAGACATCACCACCATTCCTTTTTACAATGGCCACACCATATCCAAATTGTCACAAATTAATTCGTTTGGATTTGGCTTGGATACATTTTGTGGTTACTTTTATCGTTGAATATTTAGGGTTGTAACAACCTCATTTTAATTATTTTTATCTTTTGATAATCTGAATAGTATACAAAAAATATAACTGTTATCACTAGACACTGTAATTATTAAAACTTCAATATGCACATGCAGTTGTAAATTGTAATACTTGTTGCCTTAAAAAATCTTATTTTGCTTGTCAATATCATACGATGTATATCTTAATGTCCTAAAAGTACACTTACTAACTATATGGTCCAACAATGGACTGATCTCGCCTTTATATAGTTGCGAATAGAAAATAGTTTTTCTCATCTTTCTTCAAGCACTTCCACTCTCACCTTATCTTCTCGTGTCCTAAACACAAAGAAAAATGCTTGCACAAGCGAGTGTCACTCTTTCCTCCTTGAATCCATTCGAAACGATCTTCTTGATGATAATTTAGAGCTTTTTCCTAATAATTACCAAAACCATGATAGATTTTCTATCTTTGATATCAATATCAATGATTGGAGTTTTCTCCAGTACTCTTACGAATCTTCCCTAAACATTGAAAATATCTCCAACTTTTGTATGGAATTCAATTCATTAAATTCAACCGACTTTTTTAGCTCTTCTTCAAGCCTCATTTCTCCAAATATAGTAGATGATCCACCTGAACATTTACTAAACCTTAACGATTTTGATGAATATGATTTTTTAGTTGATATGAGTGATGGAAACCATGAAGGTGAAAATTCATCTCATACTCAAAATAACACTCAGCAAATGTTTCAAAACACAAATTTAGATGAATTCATAGATATTCCAGCAATTTGCACAGAACCACAACCTCAGTTATCTCCTGCAACCTTCTCTAATCTCACAGCCATCGACAAAAGAACCGAGAAAGCTGAAAACAAACCGCTAAAACTGGATTTTTCGACCGGGCAAGTCATTCAAATTGGCGATGAAGCTCCCTAACAGTGAAGGATAGCTTTCCTCGTAATGGGGATAGGATTGAAGCTAAAAAAGTACCCTTATTGTCTAACAGAAGGTACAGAGGTGTAAGACAACGACGATGGGGGAAGTTCACCGCGGAGATGAGGAACCCGGAGAAGAAAGGTAAAAGATTGTGGCTAGGGACCTATGACACACCTGAAGAAGCCGCCATGGCGTATGATCGAGCAGCTTTTAAGCATCGTGGTTCTCATGCTTTGCTCAATTTCCCGCATATGATCGGGTTGCACCAAGAAAATTCCAAAAGTCCTACCGGAAAAAAGCGACATATAGGGAAATCTTAGTCCCCATGATCAACTTCTTCTTCATTGGAGTCTTTGTAACTGTTCGATAGGATAATAAGCAAAACTTCTAGTTTGGGGTTTATGCAATACTTAGGTGACAACTACAATAAAGTTGAATGTGATGCATTTAGGACTTGCACTATACCATATTTGCTTCATTTAGAATCAAATTATTGTAAGCAACCTGTTGGCATTAAGGGATATCAGACTATATAATATATGTAATATGATCTCGAATTACCTCATATACAAACTGTTGTTTTGAGAAAAAAAAATTCTTCCTAATAGTTTTCTCAAAAAGAAATATTTTTATCGTATAGACTTATAACCAAATCACTAAGTTCGGTTAAAGTAGCTTACATATTAACTAGAGGATTTAATGAAATATAAACAGTTAAAGTAGCTTACATATTAACTAGAGGATTTAATGAAATATAAAATCGTAACCAAAATAACTAAAATTCTAGACTTAGTTGAGATAATAATAAACCAACAATTTAAATAAAGAACTCACCCTCGAGTTCTAGGAGTAAAGAGTTTTACTTGATGAGTTATTTTGTTTCTATACCTTCATAAATTTCTCCATTGTCACCTTTGATATTTCAATACTTGCATATGGACATAAATGAGGTTATCATTTTCTTTGTATTTGTTCTTTTCTCCATGTGTTTCCTTGATCTTTTTTACTCTCCAACATAGTAATGTTTTTTGTCACCTCTAGCATTGTATTTGAAGCCTCTTTATGTCTGTTGTCAACATCTATACCTTCTTTGCGAGATTCATCCTTTTCAATATTAAGATTATATATAAAAACATATAAATACTTCACTTCATGTAAGAAGTCACAATAAGATATGCGCCTCTTCATGTTGACAAGATGTCGACAACAACGATTAGTGCTATCAGTATCTCCTTTGCTCATATTGGGATGTTGAATAAAACTATGATAACCACCCTCGTTATTTTCATGAATGTTTTTGCCGCCTACCACATAGTTCGTTAATGATCCTGTCAAGTATGTAGGCGTTAGTAACGAGATGGCCTCTAACCACACTAAAACCATCAACCCCACAAAAGAATGGGAGGTTCATTTACTTCAACACAATGATCAGTTAGGATACCAACAAGATTTTATATCATCTAATGCAGATGGGGATAGATTAAAAAATGCTAGATACAACACACGTTTAGAAAAAAAGAAAAAAAAAATCCAAATGAGACATATATATTTAGACGGGGATAGATAGAAAAATGCTAAATACAGTCCAACACACGTTTAGAAAAAAAAAAAAAAACCCAACGTGACACATGTATATTATTATATTATATCAAAAAATATTATTTTCGCATCACATATGAATGTTTATTTTTAAGTTCCCTTGTAACTGGATATAAAAATAACCTACATATTAAATTAATACTTGAATTAAATTAAAAAAAAACGTAAGCGAAACTAAGGGTCTGTTTGGTATGTCGTAATGGAATAGACGAGGACATGGAATGGACGAGGTAATCGAATGAATGAGGTAATAGAAAGGATTATTAAAATTCTATGTCTTGTTTGGTTATCATATGAGAATGAAATGAATCATTACTTTGTGTTTTTAGTAGGAAAGAATAAAATCGTGGTGAGTGACAGTAGTCGGTGGTGGTGGTGGGGATAGGTGGCAGTTGTAGCGATGGTCGGGGTGGTGGTGGGTGACGGCGGGGGCGGAGGTGTCGACGATGGGAGACAGCAGGGGCGGAGGTGGGTGGTGGCGGTGGTGAGGGGTGACATCTAGGGTGGAGGTGGGTGGTGGTGGTGGTGGCGGCAAAAGTGGGTGATGGTGGCGGCGGCAAGTCACGGAGGCGGCTATGTCGATAGTTGTGTCGCTTGTTGGCGGCGGAGGTGATGTCATGTGACGGCGGTGGGTAATGATAATGATAATGATAATGATAATGATAATGATAATGATAATAATAATAATAATACCAGGATGATAAAAAAATCAATAATAATAATAATAATAATAATAATAATAATAATAATAATAAATTTGTTTCTATTTCTTGAAAGAATGAAAAACACCACTTTCAAAAAAATAAAAATTGTTATATTTGGAAGGTTTACATTCCTTATTACTTATGGAATATATTTCGTTCGGTTATCACATGATAACCAAACATGTATCTTTTCATTCCATCGGAATGAGAAATTCAAGGAATGAGCATTTGGTACCGAGTACCGATACCGTACTATATGTTGTTGGTACCGGTATTGATATTTACATTTTTCGGGATCGGGAAATTCGGGATCGGTACCGGTATTTTTCCGGTAATGCCAAATTAGTAGCGATTAATATACAATATATACATCTAGTGTTGAAAACAATTTAATCAAATAGAAAATTAATTATTTTATTATTAATTACCGAGTTATGGCCAAACCAGTTTATTCCAACTTGAACAAACTGATTGAA
This sequence comes from Scalesia atractyloides, assembly GCA_947069175.1. NCBI lineage: Eukaryota > Viridiplantae > Streptophyta > Magnoliopsida > Asterales > Asteraceae > Scalesia > Scalesia atractyloides. The sequence continues at coordinate 19,418,086 of CAMTDV010000021.1, read as the reverse complement.
GAAAGGTAGAAGGAGACTGTCCCGTTATCGGACGAATTTAAATAACACGCAAAAACTAAAACCAACCTGGCGATTTAAGGTGTTTGAATGGGTAGCAGGATGCCTTTATTTATAGGTTGAGATCATAACTAAGAATGAGAAAAACGGGGAATGGGATAACCATTATCACAAACATATTTGAATTCCTGGGTATATCCCATACGAATTCGAATTTCCTAGAGATAACCCCCACTGGTTTTGAATTCATCTCTACCCCTCTATCCCAGTTTTATCGCATTCGATCTCGATCCACAGCACTGAACCGGACCCCAGCTAAAAATAAAAGCTCCTCAGCTTCTAGCGACGATGCGTACGTGCGAAGTGCAAAGTGCGCCTCAAACGCGCCCATTCGCGAGCTCACGGCTCGGCTCGGCGCGCGTGTGGGCTTGACCCACTTCTCAACTCATTTAACACTTTGGAGGCCCATAAGAGGTAATCCCTTATAAGGCACTCAACTTTCATCTCCCCCACCAATGTGGGATGGAGGAAACATACCAACTTGTATGTTCCTTATTAATATTTCCAACAATCCCCCACCAAGTTGGAATGTTTCCTCTCACTTAGACAGATGATGTCACCAGGTGTCACGAAGATTAAACCCAGTTTATGTTGATAAACAAGAAGAGACAGATTCGATGGTGTCCTATGGAATTAAACCATTAACCTGATAGCCCCCTTCGGTTTACCTGTCACACCCCGACCCGCAGCGGAAAAGGTGATCGGGGCATGATTGGGTTTTCATCAAAGCTCATGACATTTATTATAATGTTTCATATTTATTATTCCAATTTAAAGGAGATCATACAATCAAATCATACAAATACAACATGTTCTATACATCTATCTAAACTTCATTATTTTCTTCTAAGGCACTTTCCTATGTGTTCCTTGCTTCATCCTTTCCACCTGTATCATGTGTAAAAAAGGGTTTTTGGATCAACAAAAGTTGGCGAGTGAACCTTGTTAGAAAACATTTATTATTTATTTCTTATTGTATTTAATATGGAAAATTTGTGTAATATTCATATATGAACAAACGTAAATAAACATACAATAACAAACAAATAGCATACAATAACAAACAACAACAAACAATAACATACAATAATAAAACAACTTGCATGAATATATAACATGAATGAAACTGTATATGTTGGCAACGTCACGTTCACGCTCATAATGTAATGGGGAACGGACGGCCTATGATAAATGTCTGTGCGATCAAGGCTCAATCAAACGGAGCCGATCGTATGTTGGCAACGCCTGGTTCACGCTCATAATGTAATGGGGAACAGCTCAACGCTCATAATGTAATGGGGAGCGGCGGCCTATGATAATGTATGTGCGATCAAGGCTCAATCAAACGGAGCCGATCGTATGTTGGCAACGCCTGGTTCACGCTCATAATGTAATGGGGAACAGCTCAACGCTCATAATGTAATGGGGAGCGGCAGCCTATGAAAATGTATGTACTGAAAATGATAAATTTAATCTAAACAATAACCACACAAACAGTTGATACATGTTGAATACACATTTGTTCATGGATATGATGGATGCACAATAGTTTAAATATAATAAATAATAAGACACATGATACACCCAAAAAACGTGATTAAAACGGGGAATTTGTAGAGATTCACTCACCTTGGGTGAGTTCGGTGAATGATGTTGAACGCGCACGAGTTAGAGGATTGATCGACGAGGAATAACTAACCTAATTAATAATGAAAAAGTAAGGTAAATAAATGGATTTTATTAACAATTTTAATAGGATTTTTTTGGATATATTTTTGTGAGTTTAAGGCTATTTTCTAACTTTAAAAATGTTATTTTTAAGTATTTTTAATTGATTTTTAATTTAAATAAATAAATAAAATAATAAAAAAATGTTGACTTTTTGACTTGACCGTTGACCGTTGACCATTACTGTTGACCGTTGACCGGTTCGGTCGTTTGTATGTGTGCGCTGGGTGAGACTCGAACCCGTGACCTCCCGTACGCGTGCACGCAGCTCTACCAACTGAGCTACGTGTCTAACCCGAAATATTTCTGTTTTTAATTATATTTATACACTAATTAAGTTAATCCGAAAATCATTTATTTTAACAAGGATTTAATGGTATCGACTCGGTGCACTCCACAGGTCTCGAACCCGGGACCTGTGGTTTAGTTTGGCACACAGTCCACCGCTGGATTGTCTGTCTAACTTGGTAAATATTCCGGTTTTTATTATACTTAACATGATTCTGCGTGTGGATCCGGTTCGGTTTAAAAAAAAAAACATTATTATTACAGCGAGTGTGTGTGTGTCAAGGATCGAACTCGGGACGAATGCATATTTATTTGCACACAGTCCACCGCTGGACTGTGTGTCTAACCCGTTCATAATATTGATTTTAATTAATCTTATAATCTAAGCGACTTTGTCTTCTTCGTTCAAAACACAGACAATGGTTAAACCAACTGTTTCTTGTTTAATTCGATTGACAAACATTCAAATGATTAAAATGAAATGGCAGAGAAGATTTTGGAAGTAAACATACCGGAGAAATGATCTTTCTCAGAATTCCGGCGAAGTCGTCGGCTCTGTTTTTATGGACTTTGTCTGAGCGGACCAATTAACAATTTTGATTAGCTGGATGCGGAAATGAAGTACTGAACAAGAGTTATCAGAATGTTTAAAGGTTTATACCGTTTAACAGCGAGTTCTAGAAATTTTCAGAGATTTTCCGGCGAATGATGATTATCCGATATCGTCGTCTGGAACTGATTCTGATTGAAGGGTTTGAGTTAGCAAAAGCTTAACAACTGATAGACGATGAAAGAATTGAGAAACTTACTGATTTGATGGAAGACACGGTTTTCCGGCGAAAGTCCGTCGACTTCAAAAAGCATTTCAGACGAACTGAAAGTAGAGCGAAAGTGAAATTGGAGGTTCTGCGGATGAGTTTGAGTCGCGAGAGGGTGCTATTGTTGGAGTAATTCAGGAAGTGCAGATTTTCGGTTGTTAAAACCGATCACCACATGAATTCAAGTCCATTCAAGACTGAATTGATTAAAATTGTCGGTTTATCGGTTATGATCAGAAATCCGTGATCACTCAAACGTCTTGGACGTTTGGAAGCCGATAACGGTTTCAGTTAGCGTAACAGGTCGATTCTTGGTTGAACATACGATTTAATTGTTTCCTAAAACTTACAAAAACATCAAGTGGCGGAGTGGTGAAATGTGTGTGTGTTAAGTCTTTGTGGTTCCCGGCTGACCCGGGTTCGAAACCCGGTATCAACATTTAATTTTTATTTCACTATTTTTAATACATTTTCAAATATAAATTTTATATTCTAATATACTTATTAATTATGTATCATTTGAAATTAATTTGAGCATTAAATACGCAACGAAATTTTTAACTGGTTGTTCGGTTAATAAACGAAGCGGGTTTGGTTAACCCGGTTTTTGACGGATGTTACAGTATCCCCTACTTTTAGAAATTTCGTCCCGAAATTTAAGTAGTGGCATGTTTGACTCAAAAGGATGGTGTTTTAATTTGACAATTACATACTTAGAAGGGAGTAAGAGTTTAAATTTTTGTTTGAGGCGGTAACGTTCCTTGTAGGGGTTGAATACCCTGCTACAGGAATCGCTTTTTGTTGCCCTAAGGGTATGAATACGGAACATGGATACACAGAGTTGAGTGACTAAGTATGATTTTATGTATAAGAGTTTGATACGTTTGGAAAGATAAGGTTATATCCCAAAACAAACTTTTACTACTAAAACCTATATGGAACCTCTCATAACCGCCTGACAATGCCTCTGATCCTTTGGCAAGAATACTTATATATAGGAAGTACCAGCGGCGTATCCACCATATTCTTGTCAAATTTTCATTGGTTTTATCAGTAAGTTATGATTAGTTCTATGATGTGACTCTAGAACATAAACAAACACGACAACCAAAGCTTGAGTCTTAATTCTGATAGTATACATGCTTGAATAAAGACAGTACCTCTCTCGTTTGTTATGATGGAGAGGTTAGTCTATGTAGAAGTGAGACACAGCCCAACTTCTTTAAATGATGAGATTGAATTGATATGAATGCTAAATCAGTGAGTATAAAACAAACTTCAACCAAGACATTACTAAATCCTATATGGAACTTTTCATAACCGCCTGTCAATGCCTCTGATTCTTTGGCAAAAATACTTATATGTAGGAAGTACCAGCGGCGTATCCACCATATTCTTGTCAAATTTTCATTGGTTTTGTCAGTAAATTATGATTAGTTCTATGTGACTCTAAAACATAAGTAAACACAACAACCAAAGCTTGAGTCTCAATTCTGAAAGGATACATGACTGAATGATGACGGCACCTCTCTCGTTTGTTATGATGAAGGGGTTAGTCTATATAAAAGTGAGACACAACCCAACTTCTTTAAATGATGAGATCGAGGTACGTCGAGATGTCTGATGATATGAATGTTAAAACAATGAGTATAAAACAAAATTGAGATAGTAATTCGCATTAAGATTCTTGGAATCAATTTTCAATTTACAAATGAGATACGTGAAGATTGAGATAAACATAAATAAAACATAAACACTAAGCGATTGGAGTTGAATTCTTGATTTTTGGTGAAGAAACTAGTTGGGTGGTTCGTTTGGGCCGTCATTATCTTCATCAGGATTAGCGTTGATCTTGTAAACCCTTCCTCTTGCTGGTGGCCTAGTGGTTAGGTTTTCTTGATTTGCTTGGTTAACTGGGTTTGCTTGAGCTTGGGCGTTTATGATGTTAATCAATCGAGGGCACGTGTTTCTAAAGTGGGTAGGGTCGCCACAATTGAAACAAGCTCGAACATATGGGAGCATGGGGTATTGAGGTTGTTGATATGTTTGGATCATGTTTTGAGTAGGGGGTAAGGTTTGGTTTTGAGAGGTGCGGCAAACCTTGCTCGGATGACCATAGCGTCCACAATTCGCACATAGTCGACAAGGTAAGGTAAATGGATGGTGATAAGAACAGGTATTGCATTGAGGGTGAGGTCCAAAGTAAGGTTTCTCATTTGGGTAAGTTGAGTTGGGTGCTACTTGAGTGATTGGGATAGCTTGGAGGGGTATGGCTTGTGACGTTGGTTGATTGTGTTGGGTGACAGCGAAAAGTTGCCCATCTCGTTTTCTCTTAGAAATGGGTTGAGAAAGCGATTCGGTTTGGGTGGAGTTCGAGGTTTCAGTTGATGCTTTATCCTTCTTCTTCTCCTCCTTGAAGTCCTTATTTCTTATGCGGTTCTCGGTGAGTTCTGTAGCTAACTCCATAGCTGCTTCCAAAGTTGCAGGTGTGGTACTTATTACAGAGTCTTGAATTTTTGAAGGAGGACCTCGAATGTATGCTCGATCAAACGGTAAAGAGGAGTGAACAAGTTGGGGACCATTTGATTTAACTTGAGGAATCTCTTGTTGTATGTGGTGTGGTCGCCTTCCTTTTGTTTCAAAGAATAGAACTCATCCTCCAATTTCTTGATTTCGCTTCTTGGGTAAAATTGCCTTGTCATGATTTCCTTCAACTCTTCCCAAGTCAAAGTCATAGCATCTTCAACACCTCATTTGGCCTTCTCTGTATTCCACTATGTAAGTGCTATTCCAAGTAAACGACCAGTAGCATATCGCACTTTGCGATCATCGGGGCAATCGCAATTTAGAAAAGTGTTTTCCATTTCTTCAAACCAATGGAGGAGAGCGGTGACACCTTCAGTCCCTTCGTATTTTGGAGGGTCGCAGGATTTGAAATGCTTGAAGGTGCATTTAGTGGCTTTTGGGGGAGGATTGACAATGTTTTGATCTTCTTGATTGACGGGATTAGCGGTAAGAGCTTGTTGAACTTGAACTACAATGTTGGGTATTACGGCAGCCATTTGTTGAGCGATTTGGGCAGCCATACGCTCGTGAGCTTTTCCTGCTCTCATCTTCCTACGAGCAGAATTAGAAGACATCTACAAGGAATATATATCAAGAGTATGAGTTGGATGTTTTTGGGATCATGTGTCGTATTTAGGAATGAACATTCATAAAATAAACATAGCATAATAAATCTACTACATCCATATGATGTCTTGGGCTTTGCTCGTAATTGGACCTTGCATGCCGCCATACTTCACCTTCGTAATCACGTGGGCCCCCATGATTACCGGGTTTTTCATATGGTTCGCATGTGTTAGCCTGGTTACGTACACTAAAACCCGGAGAAAATCGAGAAATAAGTATGTAACGTATGATATTCGGAATGTATCCAGGTGTGGACACGGTGACACCTCAAAGTGGGGTTAGTTCGAACGACGTTTGATGTGGCATGCTTTGGCCTACTAGGTCCTTCGTACTCTCTTTGTTAGTCCCCAGGTAGGCAAACTGGTCCGTTATATTGGATTTATACGAATGCCAACCTAGACAGGACGTTCCGACTACCGGTACTTGTACCCTTACAGTTACTACATGTCCGTCGCAGAACTCACTTTGATGAGATTTGAAAAATGAAAAATGCGACAAAATCTTGAATAACGGAAGTATGAAGATAAATTGAATATGTGAAAATTGAAATATGTATGATGAATATGTATGTAAGTATGTATGTTTGACTGTAAGTATAATTCATTATGTATCACAAAATGTAATATTGGAAGTGTTTGCATGCATTTGTATATGTAATAAATATGAAAGAAATAAACATCATGAGTTTGCATGTAACCACATAAACAATTAAAATCTAATCAACTATAGTATAGGCTCTAAGGGTCTAATAACCTATCCTATATCCCTATAGTCAAAAGCTCTGATACCAATCTGTCACACCCCGACCCGCAGCGGAAAAGGTGATCGGGGCATGATTGGGTTTTCATCAAAGCTCATGACATTTATTATAATGTTTCATATTTATTATTCCAATTTAAAGGAGATCATACAATCAAATCATACAAATACAACATGTTATATACATCTATCTAAACTTCATTATTTTCTTCTAAGGCACTTTCCTATGTGTTCCTTGCTTCATCCTTTCCACCTGTATCATGTGTAAAAAAGGGTTTTTGGATCAATAAAAGTTGGCGAGTGAACCTTGTTAGAAAACATTTATTATTTATTTCTTATTGTATTTAATACGGAAAAATTGTGCAATATTCATATATGAACAAACGTAAATAAACAGACAATAACAAACAAATAGCATACAATAGCAAACAACAACAAACAATAACATACAATAATAAAACAACTTGCATGAATATATAACATGAATGAATCTGTATATGTTGGCAACGTCACGTTCACGCTCATAATGTAATGGGGAACGGACGGCCTATGATAAATGTCTGTGCGATCAAGGCTCAATCAAACGGAGCCGATCGTATGTTGGCAACGCCTGGTTCACGCTCATAATGTAATGGGGAACAGCTCAACGCTCATAATGTAATGGGGAACAGCTCAACGCTCATAATGTAATGGGGAGCGGCGGCCTATGATAATGTATGTGCGATCAAGGCTCAATCAAACGGAGCCGATCGTATGTTGGCAACGCCTGGTTCACGCTCATAATGTAATGGGGAACAGCTCAAGGCTCATAATGTAATGGGGAGCGGCGGCCTATGAAAATGTATGTACTGAAAATGATAAATTTAATCTAAACAATAACCACACGAACAGTTGATACATGTTGAATACACATTTGTTCATGGATATGATGGATGCACAATAGTTTAAATATAATAAATAATAAGACACATGATACACCCCAAAAACGTGATTAAAACGGGGAATTTGTATAGATTCACTCACCTTGGGTGCGTTCGGTGAATGATGTTGAATGCGCACGAGTTAGAGGATTGATCGACGAGGAATAACTAACCTAATTAATAACGAAAAAGTAAGGTAAATAAATGGATTTTATTAACAATTTTAATAGGATTTTTTGGATATATTTTTGTGAGTTTAAGGCTATTTTCTAACTTTAAAAATGTTATTTTTAAGTATTTTTAATTGATTTTTAATTTAAATAAATAAATAAAATAATAAAAAATGTTGACTTTTTGACTTGACCGTTGACCGTTGACCATTACTGTTGACCGTTGACCGGTTCGGTCGTTTGTATGTGTGCGCTGGGTGAGACTCGAACCCGTGACCTCTCGTACGCGTGCACGCAGCTCTCCCAACTGAGCTACGTGTCTAACCCGAAATATTTCTGTTTTTAATTATATTTATACACTATATAAGTTAATCCGAAAATCATTTATATTAAAAAGGATTTAATGGTATCGACTCGGTGCTCTCCACAGGTCTCGAACCCGGGACCTGTGGTTTAGTTTGGCACACAGTCCACCGCTGGACTGTGTGTCTAACTTGGTAATTATTCTGGTTTTTATTATACTTAACATGATTCTGCGTGTGGATCCGGTTCGGTTTAAAAAAAAAGAACATTATTATTACAGCGAGTGTGTGTGTGTGTCAAGGATCGAACTCGGGAACCCGTTCATAATATTGATTTTAATTAATCTTATAACCTAAGCGACTTCGTCTTCTTCATTCAAAACACAGACAATGGTTAAACCAACTGTTTCTTGTTTAATTCGATTGACAAACATTCAAATGATTAAAATGAAATGGCAGAGAAGATTTTGGAAGTAAACATACCGGAGAAATGATCTTTCTCAGAATTCCGGCGAAGTCGTCGGCTCTGTTTTTATGGACTTTGTCTGACTGGACCAATTAACAATTTTGATTAGCTGGATGCGGAAATGAAGTACTGAACAAGAGTAATCAGAATGTTTAAAGGTTTATACCGTTTAACTGCGAGTTCTAGAAATTTTCAGAGATTTTCCGGCGAATGATGATTATCCGATATCGTCGCCTGGAACTGATTCTGATTGAAGGGTTTGAGTTAGTAAAAGCTTAACAACTGATAGACGATGAAAGAATTGAGAAACTTACTGATTTGATGGAAGACACGGTTTTCCGGCGAAAGTCCGGCGAGTTCAAAAAGCTTTTCCGACGAACTGAAAGTAGAGCGAAAGTGAAATTGGAGGTTCTGCGGATGAGTTTGAGTCGCGAGAGGGTGCTATTGTTGGAGTAATTCAGGAAGTGCAGATTTTCGGTTATTAAAACCGATCACCACATGAATTCAAGTCCATTCAAGACTGAATTGATTAAAATTGTCGGTTTATCGGTTATGATCAGAAATTCGTGATAACTCAAACGTCTTGGACGTTTGGAAGCCGATAACGGTTTCAGTTAGCGTAACAGGTCGATTCTTGGTTGAACATACGATTTAATTGTTTCCTAAAACTTACAAAAATATCAAGTGGCGGAGTGGTGAAATGTGTGTGTGTTAAGTCTTTGTGGTTCCCGGCTGACCCGGGTTCGAAACCCGGTATCAACATTTAATTTTTATTTCACTATTTTTAATACATTTTCAAATATAAATTTTATATTATAATATACTTATTAATTATGTATCGTTTAAAATTAATTTGAGCATTAAATACGCCACAAAATTTTTAACTGGTTGTTCGGTTAATAAACGAAGCGGGTTTGGTTAACCCGGTTTTTGACGGATGTTACAGTGTCCCCTACTTTTAGAAATTTCGTCCCGAAATTTAAGTAGTGGCATGTTTGACTCAAAAGGATGGTGTTTTAATTTGACAATTACATACTTAGAAGGGAGTAAGAGTTTAAATTTTTGTTTGAGGCGGTAACGTTCCTTGTAGGGGTTGAATACCCTGCTACAGGAATCGCTTTTTGTTGCCCTAAGGGTATGAATACGGAACATGGATACACAGAGTTGATTGACTAAGTATGATTTTATGTATAAGAGTTTTGATACGTTTGGAAAGATAAGGTTATATCCCAAAACAAACTTTCACTACTAAAACCTACATGGAACCTCTCATAACCGCCTGACAATGCCTCTGATCCCTTTGCAAGAATACTTATATATAGGAAGTACCAGCGGCGTATCCACCATATTCTTGTCAAATTTTCATTGGTTTTATCAGTAAGTTATGATTAATTCTATGATGTGACTCTAGAACATAAACAAACACGACAACCAAAGCTTGAGTCTTAATTCTGAAAGTATACATGCTTGAATAAAGACAGTACCTCTCTCGTTTGTTATGATGGAGAGGTTAGTCTATGTAGAAGTGAGACACAGCCCAACTTCTTTAAATGATGAGATTGAAATGATATGAATGCTAAATCAGTGAGTATAAAACAAACTTCAACCAAGACATTACTAAATCCTATATAGAACTTTTCATAACCGCCTGACAATGCCTCTGATCCTTTGGCAAGAATACTTATATATAGGAAGTACCAGCGGCGTATCCACCATATTCTTGTCAAATTTTCATTGGTTTTGTCAGTAAATTATGATTAGTTCTATGTGACTCTAAAACATAAGTAAACAAAACAACCAAAGCTTGAGTCTTAATTCTGAAAGGATACATGACTGAATGATGACGGTACCTCTCTCGTTTGTTATGATGAAGGGGTTAGTCTATATAAAAGTGAGACACAACCCAACTTCTTTAAATGATGAGATCGAGGTACGTCGAGATGTCTGATGATATGAATGTTAAAACAATGAGTATAAAACAAAATTGAGATAGTAATTCGCATTAAGATTCTTGGATTCAATTTTCAATTTACAAATGAGATACGTGAAGATTGAGATAAACATAAATAAAACATAAACACTAAGCGATTGGAGTTGAATTCTTGATTTTTGGTGAAGAAACTAGTTGGGTGGTTCGTTTGGGCCGTCATTATCTTCATCAGGATTGGCGTTGATGTTGTAAACCCTTCCTCTTGCTGGTGGCCTAGTGGTTAGGTTTTCTTGATTTGCTTGGTTAACTAGGTTTGCTTGAGCTTGGGCGTTTATGATGTTAATCAATCGAGGGCACGTGTTTCTAAAGTGGGTAGGGTCGCCACAATTGAAACAAGCTCGAACATATGGGAGCATGGGGTATTGAGGTTGTTGATATGTTTGGATCATGTTTTGAGTAGGGGGTAAGGTTTGGTTTTGAGAGGTGCGGCAAACCTTGCTCGGATGACCATAGCGTCCACAATTCGCACATAGTCGACAAGGTAAGGTAAATGGATGGTGATAAGAACAGGTATTGCATTGAGGGTGAGGTCCAAAGTAAGGTTTCTCATTTGGGTAAGTTGAGTTGGGTGCTACTTGAGTGATTGGGATAGCTTGGAGGGGTATGGCTTGTGACGTTGGTTGATTGTGTTGGGTGACAGCGAAAAGTTGCCCATCTCGTTTTCTCTTAGAAATGGGTTGAGAAAGCGATTCGGTTTGGGTGGAGTTCGAGGTTTCAGTTGATGCTTTATCCTTCTTCTTCTCCTCCTTGAATTCCTTATTTCTTATGCGGTTCTCGGTGAGTTCTGTAGCTAACTCCATAGCTGCTTCCAAAGTTGCAGGTGTGGTACTTATTACAGAGTCTTGAATTTTTGAAGGAAGACCTCGAATGTAGTGCTCGATCAAACGGTAAAGAGGAGTGAACAAGTTGGGGACCATTTGATTTAACTCGAGGAATCTCTTGTTGTATGTGGTGTGGTCGCCTTCCTTTTGTTTCAAAGAATAGAACTCATCCTCCAATTTCTTGATTTCGCTTCTTGGGCAAAATCGTCTTGTCATGATTTCCTTCAACTCTTCCCAAGTCAAAGTCATAGCATCTTCAACACCTCGTTTGGCCTTCTCTGTATTCCACATGTAAGTGCTATTCCAAGTAAACGACCAGTAGCATATCGCACTTTGCGATCATCGGGGCAATCGCAATTTAGAAAAGTGTTTTCCATTTCTTCAAACCAATGGAGGAGAGCGGTGACACCTTCAGTCCCTTCGTATTTTGGAGGGTCGCAGGATTTGAAATGCTTGAAGGTGCATTTAGTGGCTTTTGGGGGAGGATTGACAATGTTTTGATCTTCTTGATTGACGGGATTAGCGGTAAGGGCTTGTTGAACTTGAACTACAATGTTGGGTATTACGGCAGCCATTTGTTGAGCGATTTGGGCAGCCATACGCTCGCGAGCTTTTCCTGCTCTCATCTTCCTACGAGCGGAATTAGAAGACATCTACAAGGAATATATATCAAGAGTATGAGTTGGATGTTTTTGGGATCATGTGTCGTATTTAGGAATGAACATTCATAAAATAAACATAGCATAATAAATCTACTACATCCATATGATGTCTTGGGCTTTGCTCGTAATTGGACCTTGCATGCCGCCATACTTCACCTTCAGAATCACGTGGGCCCCCATGATTACCGGGTTTTTCATATGGTTCGCATGTGTTAGCCTGGTTACGTACACTAAAACCCGGAGAAAATCGAGAAATAAGTATGTAACGTATGATATTCGGAATGTATCCAGGTGTGGACACGGTGACACCTCAAAGTGGGGTTAGTTCGAACGACGTTTGATGTGGCATGCTTTGGCCTACTAGGTCCTTCGTACTCTCTTCGTTAGTCCCCAGGTAGGCAAACTGGTCCGTTATATTGGATTTATACGAATGCCAACCTAGACAGGACGTTCCGACTACCGGTACTTGTACCCTTACAGTTACTACATGCCCGTCGTAGAACTCACTTTGATGAGATTTGAAAAATGAAAAATGCGACAAAATCTTGAATAACGGAAGTATGAAGATAAATTGAATATGTGAAAATTGAAATATGTATGATGAATATGTATGTAAGTATGTATGTTTGACTGTAAGTATAATTCATTATGTATCACAAATGTAATATTGGAAGTGTTTGCATGCATTTGTATATGTAATAAATATGAAAGAAATAAACATCATGAGTTTGCATGTAACCACATAAACAATTAAAATCTAATCAACTATAGTATAGGCTCTAAGGGTTTAATAACCTATCCTATATCCCTAGAGTCAAAAGCTCTGATACCAATCTGTCACACCCCGACCCGCAGCGGAAAAGGTGATCGGGGCATGATTGGGTTTTCATCAAAGCTCATGACATTTATTATAATGTTTCATATTTATTATTCCAATTTAAAGGAGATCATACAATCAAATCATACAAATACAACATGTTCTATACATCTATCTAAACTTCATTATTTTCTTCTAAGGCACTTTCCTATGTGTTCCTTGCTTCATCCTTTCCACCTATATCATGTGTAAAAAAGGGTTTTTGGATCAACAAAAGTTGGCGAGTGAACCTTGTTAGAAAACATTTATTATTTATTTCTTATTGTATTTAATAAGGAAAAATTGTGCAATATTCATATATGAACAAACGTAAATAAACATACAATAACAAACAAATAGCATACAATAACAAACAACAACAAACAATAACATACAATAATAAAACAACTTGCATGAATATATAACATGAATGAATCTGTATATGTTGGCAACGTCACGTTCACGCTCATAATGTAATGGGGAACGGACGGCCTATGATAAATGTCTGTGCGATCAAAGCTCAATCAAACGGAGCCGATCGTATGTTGGCAACGCCTGGTTCACGCTCATAATGTAATGGGGAACAGCTCAACGCTCATAATGTAATGGGGAGCGGCGGCCTATGATAATGTATGTGCGATCAAGGCTCAATCAAACGGAGCCGATCGTATGTTGGCAACGCCTGGTTCACGTTCATAATGTAATGGGGAACAGCTCAACGCTCATAATGTAATTGGGAGCGGCGGCCTATGAAAATGTATGTACTGAAAATGATAATTTTAATCTAAACAATAACCACACAAACAGTTGATACATGTTGAATACACATTTGTTCATGGATATGATGGATGCACAATAGTTTAAATATAATAAATAATAAGACACATGATACACCCAAAAAACGTGATTAAAACGGGGAATTTGTAGAGATTCACTCACCTTGGTTGCGTTCGGTGAATGATGTTGAATGCGCACGAGTTAGAGGATTGATCGACGAGGAATAACTAACCTAATTAATAACGAAAAAGTAAGGTAAATAAATGGATTTATTTTTTGGATATATTTTTGTGAGTTTAAGGCTATTTTCTAACTTTAAAAATGTTATTTTTAAGTATTTTTAATTGATTTTTAATTTAAATAAATAAATAAAATAATAAAAAATGTTGACTTTTTGACTTGACCGTTGACCATTACGGTTGACCGTTGACCGGTTCGGTCGTTTGTATGTGTGCGCTGGGTGAGACTCGAACCCGTGACCTCCCGTACGCGTGCACGCAGCTCTACCAACTGAGCTACGTGTCTAACCCGAAATATTTCTGTTTTTAATTATATTTATACACTAATTAAGTTAATCCGAAAATCATTTATTTTAAAAAGGATTTAATGGTATCGACTCGGTGCTCTCCACAGGTCTCGAACCCGGGACCTGTGGTTTAGTTTGGCACACAGTCCACCGCTGGACTGTGTGTCTAACTTGGTAAATATTCCGGTTTTTATTATACTTAACATGATTCTGCGTGTGGATCCGGTTCGGTTTAAAAAAAAAGAACATTATTATTACAGAGAGTGTGTGTGTGTCAAGAATCGAACTCGGGACGAATGCGTATTTATTTGCACACAGTCCCCGCTGGACTGTGTGTCTAACCCGTTCATAATATTGATTTTAATTAATCTTGTAACCTAAGCGACTTCGTCTTCTTCGTTCAAAACACAGACAATGGTTAAACCAACTGTTTCTTGTTTAATTCGATTGACAAACATTCAAATGATTAAAATGAAATGGCAGAGAAGATTTTGGAAGTAAACATACCGGAGAAATGATCTTTCTCAGAATTCCGGCGAAGTCGTCGGCTCTGTTTTTATGGACTTTGTCTGAGCGGACCAATTAACAATTTTGATTAGCTGGATGCGGAAATGAAGTACTGAACAAGAGTTATCAGAATGTTTACAGGTTTATACCGTTTAACAGCGAGTTCTAGAAATTTTCAGAGATTTTCCGGCGAATGATGATTATCCGATATCGTCGCCTGGAACTGATTCTGATTGAAGGGTTTGAGTTAGAAAAAGCTTAACAACTGATAGACGATGAAAGAATTGAGAAACTTACTGATTTGATGGAAGACACAGTTTTCCGGCGAAAGTCCGGCGAGTTCAAAAAGCTTTTCCGACGAACTGAAAGTAGAGGGAAAGTTAAATTGGAGGTTCTGCGGATGAGTTTGAGTCGCGAGAGGGTGCTATTGTTGGAGTAATTCAGGAAGTGCACATTTTCGGTTATTAAAACCGATCACCACATGAATTCAAGTCCATTCAAGACTGAATTGATTAAAATTGTCGGTTTATCGGTTATGAAACTGTGCGATCAAGGCTCAATCAAACGGAGCCGATCGTATTGCATGTACTGAAAATGATAAATGTCTGTGCGATCACGGCTCAATCAAACGGAGCCGATCGTATGTTGGCACGCCAGGTTCACGCTCATAATGTAATGGGGAACATGCTCAACGCTCATAATGTAATGGGGAGCGGCGGCCTATGAACTTGCATGTACTGAAAATAATAAATTAAATCTAACAATAACCACACAAACAGTTGAAACAAGCTGAATACACATTTGTTCATGATATGATGTATGCACAATGATTTAAATATAATAAATGGCAAGACACATGATACACCCCAAAAACGTGATTAAAACGGGGAATTTGTAAAGATTCACTCACATTGGGTGCGTTTGGTTGGAGATGATGAGATGCGCACGAGTTGGAAGGATTGAACAACGAGAATTAACTAACCTAAATAATAACGGAAAATATAGTAAATGAGTGGATTTTATTAATAATCTTAATAAGATTTTTAGATATATTTTTGTGAGTTTTAAGGCTATTTCCTAACTTTAAAAACATTATTTTTAAGTATTTTTAATTGATTTTTAAATTAAATTAAATAAATAAAAATAAAAAAATATGTTGACTTTTGCATTGACCGTTGACCGTTTGACTTGTTGACCGGTTTTATTGTGTAATTGTATGCGCCGGGTGAGGCTCGAACCCGAGACCTCCCGTTCGCGTGCACGCAGCTCTACCAACTGAGCTACGTGTCTAACCTGAAATAATTCTGTTTTTAATTATACTTATATACTAACTCAGTTTATTCAAAATTCTTTTATTTTCAAAAATATTTTAAATCATCGAACCGGTGTCACTAACAGGTCTCGAACCCGGGACCTGTGCTTTAACGTTACACACAGTCCACCGCTGGACTGTGTGTCTAACTTGGTTAATATATAGATTTTTATTATACTTAACATCTAATTGCGAAAAGGATCCGGTTCATTTAGAAAAAAAGAACATTTTAATTACGAGGTATACGTGTGTCAAGGATCGAACTCGCGGCGTGTGATTTGTATGTGCACACAGTCCACCGCTGGACTGTGTGTCTAACCCGTTTACAATATCCATTTTAATTAATCTTAATATCATCTACTACTTCGTCTTCTTCGTCTATAACATAGACAACGGTTATCTCGCTGTTATTTGTTTAATTCAGTTAACGAATAATATGAACAAGTTGAAAGGTGATGAACGAAGAAGGTTTGGGGAAAAAAAGTACCGGAACAGGTCGTCGTTCTCGAAACTCCGGCAAGGATCGTCGGCTCTGATTATGAGCTTCCTCTGTTCGGGTCAATTACCAAATTTGATTGATTAGTTATGAAAGTAGAGTACTAAACAAGGATTAACAAAAGTTTTGAATGTTCATACCGATTCACCGCGTGAGATTGAAAATTTCAGAAGTTTTCCGGCGATAGCTGAATATTCCGGCTATGTCGTCTAGGATTGATTCTGATTGTTGGTTTGAAGTTAGTAACAGTCAATCAACGGACTGAAACAGAAATAGTCGAAGTATTTACCGTATCAATGAAGGTCTCGGTTTTCCGGCGACTTGCAGAGATTTTCCGGCGAGTTAAAAAAACTTTTCTGATGAACTGAATGAATAGCGAAAGTGCAATTGAAGGTTTGTAGAATGTTTTTGAGTCGAGAGAGGAAGCAATTGTGGGCGTGAATCAGATATTGAATATCTTCGGTTATAAAACCGATCATCATCAAAATTTAATTTAATTCAAGTCTGAATTGATTAGGATCGTCGGTGCATCGGTTATAAACCAGAATTCTCGATTACTCAAACGTTTTGGACGGTTGAATAGCCGATTACGGTTTTCAGTTTGGCGCAACCGGTTGATCTATGATTGACTATAAAATTCATTTGTTTCCTAGAGTTGACAGAAAACAACAAGTGGCGGAGTGGTTGTGTGTGTGTATGATAAGGCTTTGAGTTTCAAAACCCGGCTGACCCGGGTTCGAGTCCCGGCAGCCTCATTTTCTTTTTAATTATTTTATTTTTATTTTTTATCAATTATAACTTTTATAGTTTAGTTTGTTTATTAATTATGTATCATTAAAAATCAAAATAGACATAAATACGCAACGAAACATTTATAACTTGATATTCGATTACAAACGGAGCGGGTTTGGAAAACCCGTTTTTGAAAAATGTTACACTAAGGGTCTAATAACCTATCCTATATCCCTATAGTCAAAAGCTCTGATACCAATCTGTTACACCCCGACCCGCAGCGGAAAAGGTGATCGGGGCATGATTGGGTTTTCATCAAAGCTCATGACATTTATTATAATGTTTCATATTTATTATTCCAATTTAAAGGAGATCATACAATCAAATCATACAAATACAACATGTTCTATACATCTATCTAAACTTCATTATTTTCTTCTAAGGCACTTTCCTATGTGTTCCTTGCTTCATCCTTTCCACCTGTATCATGTGTAAAAAAGGGTTTTTGGATCAACAAAAGTTGGCGAGTGAACCTTGTTAGAAAACATTTATTATTTATTTCTTATTGTATTTAATATGGAAAAATTTTGCAATATTCACATATGAACAAACGTAAATAAACATACAATAACAAACAAATAGCATACAATAACAAACAACAACAAACAATAACATACAATAATAAAACAACTTTCATGAATATATAACATGAATGAAACTGTATATGTTGGCAACGTCACGTTCACCGCTCATAATGTAATGGGGAACGGACGGCCTATGATAAATGTCTGTGCGATCAAGGCTCAATCAAACGGAGCCGATCGTATGTTGGCAACGCCTGGTTCACGCTCATAATGTAATGGGGAACAGCTCAACGCTCATAATGTAATGGGGAGCGGCGGCCTATGATAATGTATGTGCGATGAAGGCTCAATCAAACGGAGCCGATCGTATGTTGGCAACGCCTGGTTCACGCTCATAATGTAATGGGGAACAGCTCAACGCTCATAATGTAATGGGGAGCGGCAGCCTATGAAAATGTATGTACTGAAAATGATAAATTTAATCTAAACAATAACCACACAAACAGTTGATACATGTTGAATACACATTTGTTCATGGATATGATGGATGCACAATAGTTTAAATATAATAAATAATAAGACACGTGATACACCCCAAAAACGTGATTAAAACGGGGAATTTGTAGAGATTCACTCACCTTGGGTGCGTTCGGTGAATGATGTTGAATGCGCACGAGTTAGAGGATTGATCGACGAGGAATAACTAACCTAATTAATAATGAAAAAGTAAGGTAAATAAATGGATTTTATTAACAATTTTAATAGGATTTTTTTGGATATATTTTTGTGAGTTTAAGGCGATTTTCTAACTTTAAAAATGTTATTTTTAAGTATTTTTAATTGATTTTTAATTTAAATAAATAAATAAAATAATAAAAAAATGTTGACTTTTTGACTTGACCGTTGACCGTTGACCATTACTGTTGACCGTTGACCGGTTCGGTCGTTTGTATGTGTGCGCTGGGTGAGACTCGAACCCGTTACTTCCCGTACGCGTGCACGCAGCTCTACCAACTGAGCTACGTGTCTACCGGAAATATTTCTGTTTTT
The DNA here is from genome assembly GCA_947069175.1 of Scalesia atractyloides. Lineage (NCBI taxonomy): Eukaryota > Viridiplantae > Streptophyta > Magnoliopsida > Asterales > Asteraceae > Scalesia > Scalesia atractyloides. The sequence goes on along the minus strand of CAMTDV010000021.1, from coordinate 19,399,073 downwards.
AGTTATATTTATACACTAATTAAGTTAATCCGCAAATCATTTATTTTAAAAAGGATTTAATGGTATCGACTCGGTGCTCTCCACAGGTCTCGAACCCGGGACCTGTGGTTTAGTTTGGCACACAGTCCACCGCTGGACTGTGTGTCTAACTTGGTAAATATTCCGGTTTTTATTATACTTAACATGATTCTGCGTGTGGATCCGGTTCGGTTTAAAAAAAAAGAACATTATTATTACAGAGAGTGTGTGTGTGTCAAGAATCGAACTCGGGACGAATGCGTATTTATTTGCACACAGTCCCCGCTGGACTGTGTGTCTAACCCGTTCATAATATTGATTTTAATTAATCTTGTAACCTAAGCGACTTCGTCTTCTTCGTTCAAAACACAGACAATGGTTAAACCAACTGTTTCTTGTTTAATTCGATTGACAAACATTCAAATGATTAAAATGAAATGGCAGAGAAGATTTTGGAAGTAAACATACCGGAGAAATGATCTTTCTCTGAATTCCGGCGAAGTCGTCGGCTCTGTTTTTATGGACTTTGTCTGAGCGGACCAATTAACAATTTTGATTAGCTGGATGCGGAAATGAAGTACTGAACAAGAGTTATCAGAATGTTTAAAGGTTTATACCGTTTAACAGCGAGTTCTAGAAATTTTCAGAGATTTTCTGGCGAATGATGATTATCCGATATCGTCGCCTATAACTGATTCTGATTGAAGGGTTTGAGTTAGCAAAAGCTTAACAACTGATAGACGATGAAAGAATTGAGAAACTTACTGATTTGATGGAAGACACGGTTTTCCGGCGAAAGTCCGGCGAGTTCAAAAAGCTTTTCCGACGAACTGAAAGTAGAGCGAAAGTGAAATTGGAGGTTCTGCGGATGAGTTTGAGTCGCGAGAGGGTGCTATTGTTGGAGTAATTCAGGAAGTGCAGATTTTCGGTTATTAAAACCGATCACCACATGAATTCAAGTCCATTCAAGACTGAATTGATTAAAATTGTTATCTTCACTTTTCATGACCCTTTAGAAGACAAACCACTTATCTTCACTCAAGGCGGCACCACCCCTAGATCATATAGGCAAAGTTTTACATCATCCACGTTGCTTGGATGCCTCCAAAACTTTTTTAAGAGCATTAGCTCACCCTTGTTCTCGGCAACGACGTACTATCATACCTCACATGGATCTATCAAAAAATTGATAGTACCTTCTATCATTAAGTGACTTCGTTTTTACCCATTAAAGTTGAGAAATAAGAGCACTAAGGTTTCCATCACTAACGATTCTATTGTGGTTTTAGACCCATGTCTCTCGCGGTATTCACTACCAAATCTCTCGTCAGATGTTTAGTAAACGGATCAGCCAAGTTCTTACTCGTCTTGACATAGACAACCTTGATGGTACCACTTTCAAGAAGTTGTCTCACATAATTGTGCCGTAGACCTATGTGTCTTGACCTCCCATTATACACTGCGTTGTATACTCTAGATAGTGTGGCCTCACTATCACAATACATGGGAATATACGCCATTGGAACATCCCACAAACGGATGTCCGTAAGTAGATATCTAATCCACTCTTCTTCCTTACCAGCCGCAGCTAGTGCTATGAACTCAGCTTCCATAGTTGAGTGGGCAATACACGTCTGTTTCTTGCTCGCCCAAGAAATTGCTCCTCCTGCTAGAGTGTAAATCACCCACTTGTAGATTTTGAATCACTGGTGTGATCAATCCAGCTCGCATCAGATAACCTTCGAGTATTCTGGAATTAGACGTGTATGTCGGTTCTAAGTTACTGGTCCTTTTCAGGTATCCAAGTAGTCTACCCACTGCTTTCCAGTGTTCTGTCCCTGGATTGACAGAATACAGACTCAGTTTGCTTACAGCAAAAGCAATATCAGGACGAGTGCAATGTGTTGCATACATCATACTTCTAATAGCACTCGCATACTCCAGTTGAGCCACTGCTCTCCCTGAGTTCACATTAAGTTTCACACTTGGATCAAATGGGGTATTAAACTCTTTAATGTTCAAGTGTTGAAACTTAGTCAGAATTTTCTCTATGTAATGAGATTGACTTAGAGAAATCTGACTTTCAGTTCTTTTCACCTTGATCCCAAGAATGGTATCAACTTCTCCTAGATCTTTCATCTTAAAGTTCAAGGATAGATATTTCTTAGTTTCAGAAATACCTTCAAGGTGAGTGCTAATGATCAACATAGAGACAAATCACCACTGTATAACCGGGTTCGCATTTAGTATAGATACACCTATCAGCACTATTGTGTCAAAACCCGAAAGCAGTCACAGTGGTGTCAAACCTCTCATGCCACTATTTAGGAGCTTGCTTCAAACCATAAAGAGATTTAATAAGTCTACACACTTTGTTCTCTTGTCCAGGCATCACAAACCCTTCTGGTTGCTCCAAATAAATCTCCTCATTTAGATACCCATTTAGAAACGCAGTCTTTACATCCATTTGATGGATGTACAGCCCTTTCAAAGCAGACACCGCTATTAGAGTCTAATAGAGCTAATTCTAGCCACAGGTGCATAGGTATCAAAATAGTTGATCCCTTATCTCTGCCTATACCCTTTAGCAACTAATCTCGCTTTATAAGCAGAGATGGATCCATCTGGATGATACTTCCTTTTGAAAATCCATTTGGATCCAATAGTTTCTTTCCCTTGGGTAGATCAGCTAACTCCCAAGTTCCATTTCCCATAATGGAATCCATTTCATCATTGACTGCTTCCTTCCACAAAGGAGCATCTTTTGATGACATCGCTTCACTGAAAGTTTTAGGATCATCATCCAAATTAACAGCGAAAATGACCTCTCTCGTCACTTTCTTTTGAGTTCCCTCAACCAGGTAAGAAAAGAAATCATCTCCATAACTTTTCTCTTTTCTAACTCTAGTACTTTTCCTCGGTTCTTCAACCATTGGTGAAGGTTTGACTCTTTTCACAGAAGTACTAGAAGATGTGGTGTAATTTGAGTTTTCATCATCTCTAGAAAACTTATTCTCAAAGAATTCCACATCTCTGGATTCTACAACTGTACCTGATTCATCATCCAACAATCGGTAAGACTTACTTTGCGGAGCATATCCAATGAATACACTCTTGTAAGCTCGTTCTCCCAGTTTAAGTGTCTTTGGATGAGGTACGCGATAATAGGCAAGACACCCCCAAACCCTCAAATACTCTAGGTTTGGTTTTCTTCCTTTCCACAACTCATATGGACTCGTAGGTATCACACGACTAGTGATCCTATTGTGAACATAACAAGCAGTTAACACAGCTTCCCCCCACATATTACGAGATAGACCCGATTGATTTAACATACAGTTAGCCATCTCTACCAAGGTTCGGTTCTTTCTCTCAGCCAAACCATTTTGTTGGGGAGTATATGGTGCAGTTCTCTCATGTATGATGCCTTCTTCTTCGCAGAATGCATCAAATCTTCGGTTAAAGTATTCTCCGCCTCTGTCCGAGCGAAGAATTTTAATGCGTTTCTCCTTTTGTTTTTCAACCTCAGCCTTATATATTTTAAATGCCTCAAAAGCTTCGTCTTTTGAATGCAATAAATAAACATATAAGTATCGGCTGAATTCATCGCAGAAAGTGATAAAGTCTCTCTTACCCCCACGAGTAAGGACTCCATTCAGTTCACAAATATCTGAATGAATTAGTTCTAGTAGTGATGTATTATGTTTATGGACACTTGGAAAAGGTTTCTTTGTGAACTTTGATTTCACACAAGTTTCGCATTTTTCAAAGTCTTTATCTTTTAATTTCAATAAACCTTTAGTTTGCATTTTCTCAATGTTTTTAATATTTGTATGAGCTAAACGTTTATGCCATAAAGAAATTGAACAAGCGATATAATCAGAAGACATAATTTCATTCAAGTCAAAACCAATTGCATTACATTGATAAAAACTATCACTACAACTATCACCACTATCACTATCACTTTCATTCCCAAACCCATCAATCACTGAAACGTCACCTTCATCCGAGTCTTCTTCTTCATCAATTCCATCTTCAGCTAGGTTAAGGCGATACATTCCACCCGTGTTCTTTGCTTGACCCACATAGATGTCATTTAGAGAAAACTTCACACGGAGATTCTTGAGAACCAGCTTGTACCCATTTCGATCAAACTTATTAGCAGAAACAAGACCCTTGGTGATACCAGGAACATGCAACACGTCCTGAAGGGTAACCGTTTGACCATCTTTAAAGTTTAGTCGCACTGTGCCTTTACCACGAATTTCCACTCGATGTCCATCAGCACATACCACCACTGTTCCTTGAGAAACAGGACCATAAGTAAGAAATGAGCCACGATTCCCACAAACATGAACAATTGCTCCAGAATCCAAAAACCATCCTCTACATGCCACAACGCGTGTATATTGAGAAAGCATGTTAACATCTCCAAGACCCACATTAGACACTAGATTGGTGACTTTCTTAATATCAATCGCACTTGTAGAACCAACCGTAGATCCAGATTTCCTTTGAGAGCACTCTCGTGCATAATGCCCGATTTCTCCACAAACATGACATTTACCCGATCTCTTTGTTTGATGGTTGGTCGTTTGATGTGACTTTTTGAATTCCTTTTTCTTTGGTGCTGTAAACTTTCTATTCTTTGATGCCCCTTTTCCCTTTTGACCAGATCCTCCAACAATATGATTCACACTCGATCCGACTTTACCTCTTTTGTCCCTGTTGCGTGTTTCCTTCTCAATTCGAAGGTGCTTCAATAGTTCATCCAAAGAGTAGTCCTCAGACTTGTGCATCATTCTCTTTGAGAAATCTTTCAAAGTAGGAGGAAGTTTTGCTATAATGACCCCTACTTGAAAAATTTCTGGCAGCGGAATCGAAAGCGCGGTCAGTTTGTTAACAAGAACTTGGAGTTCATGCACTTGCTCCAAGATTGACTTGTCATCAACCATTTGAAAGTCATGGTATTTGTTAGTACCTTCTTCATGAGCCTTGTACTTATCTTCCAAAGCTTTACACAATTCTCTTGCACTTGTTACCGGTGCGTATAAATCATAGAGACGATCTGAAAGAGAATTCTTGATGTGGCCAAGGCAAAGATCTTCAGCTTCCTTACGGACAAGTCTTTGCTTAGCCAAATCTTGATTTGGGACCTCTCCAGCCTTAAGAGGAGGGTCATCAGGGATTGCGGGCAAGCTTGGATCAAGGATATAGTAGAGTTTCAGCACAACGAGCATGAACTTAACCTTGTCCGCCCAACGGGTATAGTTCTGGCCATCGATGTAACATCCGTCGAAAAAACGGGTTTTCAAAACCCGCTTCGTTTATTAATCGAATAGTCAGTTTCAAATTTACGTTTCTTATTTAATGCTCATTTTAATTTTAAACAATACATAACTAATAAACATTTTAGAATATGGAAACTAAAATTGTTAAAAAGTAAAAAAATAAGTAAATAAAAATGAAAATGGGCTGCCGGGTTTCGAACCCGGGTCAGCCGGAAGATACAATCATCAAACACTTAACCACTCCGCCACTTGGTGTTTTTGGGTAATCAAGGAAACAAATAAAACCTTAAGTTCGTCCGTGAATCTATCTGTTTGCGCCAAAACTGAAACCGATCATCGGCTTTCAACTATCCAAAGACGTTTGAGTGATCGTGGGTTACTGATTATAACCGATAAAACCATTACAACCCACGTTCTTAATCAATTCAGTCTTTATTGAACTCGATTCATATGATTTTCGAGTTTAATAACTGAAATCATTTACCTCCAATTTACACCGGTAATATCATTGTCTCACAACTCAGAAACACTCACAGAACCTTCAATTTCAATTGCGCTCTAATTTCTGTTCGTCGGAATCGTTATTTGATATCGCCGGACTGTCGCCGGAAAACCGTGACATTCATCGAATCGGTAAGTTTCTCAATTCTTTCATCTTCTATCTATTGTTAGACTTATACTAACTCAAATCCTTCAACCAGAATCGGTCCCAGACGACGATACCGGATAATCTGCACCCGCCGGAAAATCTCTGAAAATTCCGAAATCACGCTGTGAATCGGTACGAGCATCTAAACTCTCTGATAATTCTTGTTTAGTCATTTAACTTCTCAATTAGTTAATCAAAACTGTTAATTGGTCCGCTCAGACGGAATTCATAAACAGAGCCGACGACCTTTGCCGGAGTTCTGAGAAAATCATCTTTCCGGTACATTCTTTTCCAAAACCTTCTTTATCCATTTCATTTTAATCATTTATATGTTCGTTAATCGAATTAAACAAGAACAGTCGAATAATTGTTGTTCTGTGTCTTTGAACGAAGAAGACGAAGTCTGGTCAGTCTATGAATATAACTAAAATCGGTGTTTTAAACGAGTTAGACACACAGTCCAGCGGTGGACTGTGTGCATATCATGCTATTGATACCGAGTTCGATTCTTACACATAAACGGGTCCTGCGATAAATCCCAATTTTTTTTGAAAGGCCCCAGAACACCTTCCGGTTAGTATATAAAATTAATAAAAACAAGTATTTTAACCAGGTTAGACACACAGTCCAACGGTGGACTGTGTGCAAAGTTAAACCATAGGTCACGGGTTCGAAACACATCATGCGCACCGGTTCGACTAATTTAAAAACCTTTTTAATTAAATAAAATTCAGAATAATCTAAGTAGTATATAAATATAATTAAAAACAGAAATATTTCGGGTTAGACACGTAGCTCAGTTGGTAGAGCTGCGTGCACGTATACGGGAGGTCACGAGTTCGAACCTCACTCAGCGCAAACAAACACAAAGTCCGAACCGGTCAACAGTCAAAGTCAAACGGTCAACGGTCAACAAAAAAAGTCAACATTTTTTTATATTTTTATTTATTTATTTAATTTAAAAATCAATTAAAAATACTTAAAAATAATATTTTTAAAGTTAGAAAATGACCTTAAACTCACAAAAATAAATCTAAAAACCCTATTAAAATTGTTAATAAAATCCACTTATTTACCGTACCTTTTCGTTATTATTTAGGCTAGTTATTCCTCGACGATCAACCCTCTAAACTCGTGCGCATTCAACATCATCAATCGAACGCACCCAATGTGAGTGAATCTCTACAAATTCCACGTTTTAATCACATTTTAGGGTGTATCATGTGTCTTATTATTTATTACATTTAAACACTTGTGCATCCATCATATCCATGATCAACTGTGTATTCAATATGTATCAACTGTTTGTGTGGTTAATGTTTAGATTAAATTTATCATTTTCAGTACATACATCATCATAGGCCGTCTGTTCCCCATTACCTATGAGCGGAACCGTTCCCCATTACCTATGAGCGGAACGTGGCGTTGCCAACATACGATCGGCTCCGTTTGATTGAGCCTTGATCGCACATACATCATCATAGGCCGTCCGTTCCCCATTACCTATGAGCGGAACGTGACGTTGCCAACATATACATTATCATTCATGTCATATACTCATGCAAGGTGGTTTGTTATTGTATGTTTATTTACGTTTGCTCACATATGATTATTGCACAATTTTTCCATATTAAATATAACAAGAAATCAATAATAAATGTTTTCTAACAAGGTTCACTCGCCAACTTTTGTTGACCCAAAAACCCCATTTTTACAAATGATACAGGTGATCCAGTTGCAGCAAGAAACATATAGGACGGCTTAGAAGAATAAATCGGTTTAGGCTTTGGATTGTTTATTTAGTTACTTTTTCCTTGTAATTGTATGAACTTGTTTGAAATATTGAAGTTGAAATTTTGAAATTAATAAATATGAAACATATTAGTAAACATCATGAGCTTTGGTGATAACCCAATTATGCCCTGACTTTTATTCCGCTGCGGGTCGGGGTGTGACAGATTGGTCTCAGAGCCATGACTATAGGGATATAGGATAGGTTATTAGACCCTTAGAGCCTATACTATAGTTGATTAGAATTATTTAAATTGTTTATCTGTTACATACAAAATTCATGATGTTTATATGCTTTATGTTTATTGTTACATTCAATGTTATGCAAGCATGTTCATAAGTACATATTACTATACAATGCTTATCATGAATCATATCCTCATAACATAACATATCCATGAGAGCACACACCTCACAATTTCCATGATTTTTACAACGATTTTTGTATTTTTTTTCAATCACATCAAAGTGAGTTCTCATGACGGGCATGTAGTAACTGGAAGGGTACAAGTACCGGTAGTCGGAACGTCCTGTCTAGGCTTGGCATTCATATAAATCCAAAATAAAGGACCAGTTTGCCTACCTGGGGACTAACGATAAGAGTACGAAGGACCTATTAGGCCAAAGCATGCTATACCAAACGTCGTGTGAGCTAACCCCACTTTGAGTTGTCATTGTGTCTACACCTGGACACCCTCCTACCATACATCTCGCAAACATATTTCATGGTTTTCATTCGGGTGATGCGAGTGTTAAACCGCCAACACCAATGTGAATCCTACCAAGCCAATAGTCATGGGTGCCCACATGACTATACAGGTGATGGTATGGGGGACATTGGAGGCCCAAACATGAGCAAACCCAAGACATCCTATGGATGTAGTTGCATTATTGATGTTTATGTTATTTTTTTTTAAAACGACACATGACACCTAAAAAGACTCCTTAAACTCACAATCTTCTTATGAATGTTCCTGTAGATGTCGTCTAGGCAGCAACGTGGAGGTAGAAGGTCAGGAAGGTCAAACGAATGCTTGGCCACCCAAATCGCAAAACAAATGGCCGCGGTGCTTCCTGACATCGTAATTCAACTCCAACAAGCTCTCGCCACAAATCCCATCAATCCTCCCCATCAAGAAGACCAGAACGTCGACAACCCTCCCTCCAAAAAGTGATCTTACAAACACTTCAAGTCTTGCGATCCCCGAAATTTGAAGGGACCGAAGGTGTCACTGCTCTCCTCCACTGGTTTGAGGAAATGGAAAACACCTTCCTCAATTGCGATTGTCCTGAGGATCGCAAGGTACGTTACGCAACCGGGAGACTATTTGGAGTAGCTCTTACCTGGTGGAATATAGAAAAAGATAAGAGAGGAATCGAAGATGCAATGTCCTTAACATGGGAGGAGTTAGGAGAAATCATGACGAGACGCTTCTGTCCAAGAAGCGAGATCAAAAAGTTAGAGGATGAATTTCACTCGTTAAAACAAAAGGAGGGAGATCATACTTCCTACAACAAAAGGTTTTTAGAGTTGAACGAAATGATCTCCAACTTATTCACTCCAGTATACCGCTTAGTCGAACACTATATTCGAGGCCTCCCCTCGAAAATTCAAGACTCAGTTCTAAGCACTTCGCCTGCAACACTTGAAGCTGCTATGGAACTAGCTACCGAGCTTACCGAGAATCGTATTCGTAACGGCAAATTTAAGGACGAGAAAAAGAAAGCCCCCATTGAGGGCCAAACTTCAAACCATTCCACCTCCTCCTCAAAGTTTGCTACTAAGAGGAAACGAAACACCAGAAACTTTGCTGTCACACAAACAAATTTCCCTATACCTGTTGCTCCCATCACTCAAGTTGCCCCCTCACCTGCACCATATAAAAAGCCATACTCCGGCCCGTACCCAAAATGCAACCGTTGCCAATACCATCACTTTCCTGATCATCCATGCCAACATTGCACCGGCTGTGGCCGTGCAGGTCACACCATTCAAACCTGTCGCGCGCTTCAGCGAAAGAACCGCAATCAACCCTCAACCCAAACCCACCATCAGATAGTGGGTCAAGCCCAACAACCTTTACTCCTACCACCTGCCCAACATGCAGCCCAATCCTACTACCAACCCAACTATCCCATGGTGCAACCTATGCGGGCTTGTTACAACTGTGGAGACCCGAACCACTTCAGGAACACCTGTCCACGCCTGGTGAATATCATCCATGCCCAAGCTCAAGCTAATCCAGTAAACCAGGCTAACCAAGCTCCTCCACCTGCAAGAGGAAGAGCTTTCAACATCAACGTCAATCAAGCTAGGGCTGACAACAATGTGGTTAACGGTACGTTTCTCATCAATGGTAGTTATGCATCCATGTTATTTGATACTGGCGCGGATAAGAGTTTTGTGTCCTTAGAATCTGAACCCATCCTCAACCAAACTCGAGATAAACTCATGGAATCCATAACGGTAGAAGTTGCTGACGGAAAACCGGTCTCATTAAACTCTATTATACGCAATTGTACTCTCACCCTAAACGATCACGATTTTCCAGTTGACCTCATACCTATGAAGTTGGGAAGTTTCGACATTATAATTGGTATGGACTGGCTCAGCCAACATCATACTGAAGTTGTATGCCGCGAAAAGTTCATTCGCATTCCTCTTACAAACGGTCAGACTCTACGAATCTTTAGAGAAACCCCTTCGAAAGGACTCAAATTAATGTCCTGTCTTCAAGCCCGAAAATATCTCCGCAAAAATTATGTCGCATTCCTAACTCATGTCGTCAAAAAGGGAATCAAGGAGAAGAAACTCGAAGACATCCCAGTAGTAAAAGATTTTCCGCAAGTTTTTCCTGACGACATTTCAGGACTTCCTCCCGTGAGAGAAGTCGAATTCCGCATTGACCTTATACCTGGAGCTACACCAGTTGCAAAATCTCCTTATAGGTTAGCCCCATCCGAAATGCAAGAGCTAGCCAGTTAACTGCAAGAGCTGACTGACAAAGGATTTATACGTCCTAGCTCATCGCCTTGGGGTGCACCTGTCCTTTTTGTGAAGAAGAAAGATGGAACGTTTCGCATGTGTATCGACTACAGCGAACTCAACAAGTTAACGGTCAAGAACCGCTACCCATTACCTCGCGTCGATGATCTTCTAGACCAACTTCAAGGCGCCACCTGTTTTTCAAAAATCGACCTTCGTTCTGGTTATCATCAACTCAGAGTACATGAAGAAGACGTCCCAAAGACCGCCTTCCGAACTCGTTATGGTCATTATGAATTCATAGTCATGCCATTTGGTTTAACCAACGCCCCAGCTGTCTTCATGGATCTAATGAACAGAGTCTGCAAACCTTATCTCGACCGTTTTGTTATAGTCTTCATCGACGACATCCTCATCTACTCAAAGTCTAAGTCTGATCATGAACGACACCTTCGACTCATCCTTACACTCTTAAGGACAGAAAAGTTGTACGCTAAGTTTTCGAAATGTGAATTCTGGTTAAGGGAAGTACAATTCCTTGGACACGTCGTCAATGACAAGGGAATTCATGTTGATCCCTAAAAAATCAAGGCAGTACAGGAATGGCAAGCGCCACGTACACCTACCGAAGTAAGATCATTTCTTGGTTTGGCTGGTTATTATCACCGTTTCATTGCAAATTTCTCTCGTATCGTTGTACCACTCACAACTTTAACACATAAAGGAAAACCCTTCATATGGGGACCCAAACAAGAAGAAGCCTTCCAAACTCTAAAGCAAAAACTCTGTGACGCACCTATCCTCACACTTCCTGAGGGTAGTGATGACTTCGTGGTTTATTGCGACGCGTCAGGGCAGGGACTAGGCTGCGTACTGATGCAAAGAGGAAAAGTGATAGCTTATGCTTCTAGACAACTCAAAATTCATGAGAAGAACTACACCACCCATGACCTGGAACTTGGAGCCGTTGTGTTCGCTCTTAAGATATGGAGACATTACCTCTACGGTACTAAGTGTGAAATATACACTGACCACAAGAGTCTTCAACATATCTTCAACCAAAAGGAGTTGAACATGAGGCAACGAAGATGGGTCGAACTTCTTAATGACTACGACTGTGAAATTCGGTATCATCCTGGCAAGGCAAACGTGGTGGCCGATGCGCTCAGTCGAAAGGGTTATGCGAACTCCATTCGTCTTCTATGTTCGCCAATCATAACCGACATCAAAGATCAAATCCGAGAAGCCAAACATGTTTCTATAACAGAAAACGACGTACGCAATGAGCTGTCTTGTGGAGCTGAACTTAAAATCGAAATTAAATCCGACGGTATTCTGTACTATCTAGATCGCATATGGATTCCCAATCACAATAACCTTCGTGATATCCTTATGCATGAGGCGCACAAAACACGGTACTCTGTACACCCAGGAGCCGACAAGATGTATCAAGACCTTCGATACACCTACTGGTGGCCTGGCATGAAGAAGGATATCGCTGTTTTCGTTTCCAAGTGCCTTACATGTTCCAAAGTAAAAGCTGAACATCAAAGACCCTCAGGACTTCTAGTCCAACCTGAAATACCTGTATGGAAGTGGGAAAACATAACCATGGACTTCATTACCGGGTTACCTCGCACCTCCAGTGGATATGACACTATATGGGTAATCATTGATCGTCTTACAAAATCAGCTCACTTCATTCCGATTCGCGAGGACTTCAAGAACGAGAAGTTAGCTCGTATCTACATCAGCGAGATCGTAAGCCGTCATGGTGTACCATTAAGCATTATTTCAGACCGCGATGGTCGTTTCACTTCACGAACATGGCAAGCCGTACAAGCCGCTTTGGGTACACGATTAGACCTCAGTACCGCTTATCATCCTCAAACTGATGGACAATCTGAACGCACCATCCAAACACTTGAAGACATGCTTCGAGCATGTGTCATAGACTTCAAGGGAAATTGGGACGCTCATCTACCATTAGTTGAATTTTCGTACAACAACAGCTATCATTCAAGTATCGGCATGGCACCTTTCGAAGCTTTATATGGTCGTAAGTGCCGATCTCCAGTATGTTGGCACGAAATTGGAGAAGCTCAAATCACCGGTCCAGAGTTGATTCAAGAAACAACAGACAAGATCCATCAAATTCGAAACAATCTTCTAGCGGCACAAAGTCGTCAAAAGAGTTATGCAGACAAACGACGAAAGCCTTTGGAGTTTAACATTGGTGATCATGTACTTCTAAAAGTATCACCGTGGAAGGGAGTAGTTCGTTTTGGTCAGAAGGGCAAGCTAGCACCACGCTACGTAGGACCTTTCAAGATACTCGAAAGAGTAGGACCTGTAGCATACAAGCTTGACTTACCAGAAGAACTCAACAGAATTCACCCCACGTTCCACGTATCAAACTTAAAGAAGTGCCTCGCCGATGAAAACCTCCATTTCCCCTAGAAGATATTCAGATCGATGAATCTATGCACTTCATTGAAAGACCAGTAGAGATCATGGACTTTGGAGAAAAACGTTTAAGACGGAGTCGTATTCCAATTGTTAGGGTACGCTGGGAGTCAAAACGAGGACCTGAGTTTACTTGGGAACGTGAAGACTCAATGCACGAAAAATACCCGCATCTTTTTTCTGTTACCACTACTACTTAAATTTCGGGACGAAATTTCTAAAAGTAGGGGATACTGTAACATCCGTCGAAAAACGGGTTTTCAAAACCCGCTTCGTTTATTAATCGAATAGTCAGTTTCAAATTTTCGTTTCTTATTTAATGCTCATTTTAATTTTAAACAATATATAACTAATAGACATTTTAGAATATGGAAACTAAAATTGTTAAAAAGTAAAAAAATAAGTAAATAAAAATGAAAATGGGCTGCCGGGTTTCGAACCCGGGTCAGCCGGAAGATACAATCATCAAACACTTAACCACTCCGCCACTTGGTGTTTTTGTGTAATCAAGGAAACAAATAAAACCTTAAGTTCGTCCGTGAATCTATCTGTTTGCGCCAAAACTGAAACCGATCATCGGCTTTCAACTATCCAAAGACGTTTGAGTGATCGTGGGTTACTGATTATAACCGATAAAACCATTACAACCCACGTTCTTAATCAATTCAGTCTTTATTGAACTCGATTCATATGATTTTCGAGTTTAATAACCGAAATCATTTACCTCCAATTTACACCGGTAATATCATTGTCTCACAACTCAGAAACACTCACAGAACCTTCAATTTCAATTGCGCTCTAATTTCTGTTCGTCGGAATCGTTATTTGATATCGCCGGACTTTCGCCGGAAAACCATGACATTCATCGAATCGGTAAGTTTCTCAATTCTTTCATCTTCTATCTATTGTTAGACTTATACTAACTCAAATCCTTCAACCAGAATCGGTCGCAGACGACGATACCGGATAATCTGTACCCGCCGGAAAATCTCTGAAAATTCCGAAATCACGCTGTGAATCGGTACGAGCATCTAAACTCTCTGATAATTCTTGTTTAGTCATTTAACTTCTCAATTAGTTAATCAAAACTGTTAATTGGTCCGCTCAGACGGAATTCATAAACAGAGCCGACGACCTTTGCCGGAGTTCTGAGAAAATCATCTTTCCGGTATATTCTTTTCCAAAACCTTCTTTATCCATTTCATTTTAATCATTTATATGTCCGTTAATCGAATTAAACAAGAACAGTCGAATAATTGTTGTTCTGTGTCTTTGAACGAAGAAGACGAAGTCTGGTCAGTCTATGAATATAACTAAAATCGGTGTTTTAAAATAGTTAGACACACAGTCCAGCGGTGGACTGTGTGCATATCATGCTATTGATACCGAGTTCGATTCTTACACATAAACGGGTCCTGCGATAAATCCCAATTTTTTTTTGAAAGGCCCCAGAACACCTTCCGGTTAGTATATAAAATTAATAAAAACAAGTATTTTAACCAGGTTAGACACACAGTCCAACGGTGGACTGTGTGCAAAGTTAAACCACAGGTCACGGGTTCGAAACACATCATGCGCACCGGTTCGACTAATTTAAAAACCTTTTTAATTAAATAAAATTCAGAATAATCTAAGTAGTATATAAATATAATTAAAAACAGAAATATTTCGGGTTAGACACGTAGCTCAATTGGTAGAGCTGCGTGCACGTATACGGGAGGTCACGAGTTCGAACCTCACTCAGCGCAAACAAACACAAAGTCCGAACCTGTCAACAGTCAAAGTCAAACGGTCAACGGTCAACAAAAAAAGTCAACATTTTTTTATATTTTTATTTATTTATTTAATTTAAAAATCAATTAAAAATACTTAAAAATAATATTTTTAAAGTTAGAAAATGACCTTAAACTCACAAAAATAAATCTAAAAACCCTATTAAAATTGTTAATAAAATCCACTTATTTACCGTACCTTTTCGTTATTATTTAGGCTAGTTATTCCTCGACGATCAACCCTCTAAACTCGTGCGCATTCAACATCATCAATCGAACGCACCCAATGTGAGTGAATCTCTACAAATTCCACGTTTTAATCACATTTTGGGGTGTATCATGTGTCTTATTATTTATCACATTTAAACACTTGTGCATCCATCATATCCATGATCAACTGTGTATTCAATATGTATCAACTGTTTGTGTGGTTAATGTTTAGATTAAATTTATCATTTCAGTACATACATCATCATAGGCCGTCTGTTCCCCATTACCTATGAGCGGAACCGTTCCCCATTACCTATGAGCGGAACGTGGCGTTGCCAACATACGATCGGCTCCGTTTGATTGAGCCTTGATCGCACATACATCATCATAGGCCGTCCGTTCCCCATTATCTATGAGCGGAACGTGACGTTGCCAACATATACACTATCATTCATGTCATATACTCATGCAAGGTGGTTTGTTATTGTATGTTTATTTACGTTTGCTCACATATGATTATTGCACAATTTTTCCATATTAAATATAACAAGAAATCAATAATAAATGTTTTCTAACAAGGTTCACTCGCCAACTTTTGTTGACCCAAAAACCCCCATTTTTACAAATGATACAGGTGATCAAGTTGCAGCAAGAAACATATAGGACGGCTTAGAAGAATAAATCGGTTTAGGCTTTGGATTGTTTATTTAGTTACTTTTTCCTTGTAATTGTATGAACTTGTTTGAAATATTGAAGTTGAAATTTTGAAATTAATAAATATGAAACATATTAGTAAACATCATGAGCTTTGGTGATAACCCAATTATGCCCCGACTTTTATTCCGCTGCGGGTCGGGGTGTGACAATCGAATCTGTCCAACTTGACAAACTCTTGATTCATGAATCTCAGATTAACTGTTGGTAGCTCACCGTCCATTATTTCTGGCGATTAAACACAAAAAATAAAATCCTTTAAGATTGTTGAAAACAATTTAATCAAACAGAAAATTAATTATTTTATTATTAATTACCGAGTTATTGGCCAAACCAGTTTATTCCAACTTGAAGAAACTGATTGAAGAAAGGTAGAAGGAGACTGTCCCGTTATTGGACGAATTTAAATAACACGCAAAAACCAAAACCAACCTGGCGATTTAAGAAACCGAGATTCTTGAACTGCACGGATGATTCCTGTCCTTAAAGGATTTTACGCGCTCGTATTGCTGTGAGCTGCAGCGTAAACTCCCAGGATTTAATGCAAAACTGATCTAGTATTCCAACAGCAATGGAAACCAGAAATCACAGAAGTTGGAGAAGAAACAGAAGCACAAAGATGACAGGCTGTGAAATTAGGTGTTTGAATGGGTAGCAGGAGGCCTTTATAGGTTGAGATCATAACTGAGAATGAGAAAAACGGGGAATGGGATAACCATTATCACAAACAGATTCGAATTCCTGGGTATATCCCATACGAATTCGAATTTCCTAGGATAACCACCACTGGTTTCGAATTCATCTCTATCCCTCTATCCCAGTTTTATCGCATTCGATCTCGATCCACAGCACTAAACCGGACCCCAACTAAAAATAAAAGCTCCTCAGCTCCTGCGAAGTGCGCCTCAAACGCGCCCATTCGCGAGCTCGCGGCTCGGCTCGGCTCGGCGCGCGTGTGGGCTTGACCCACTTATCAACCCATTTAACACTTTGGAGGCCCATAAGGGGTAATCCCTTATAAGGCACTCAACTTTCACCTCCCCCACCAATGTGGGATGGAGGAAACATACCAACTTGTATGTTCCTTATTAATATTTCCAGCATCAAGTACCGACTTGCCTATGTTTATTGAAATTATATATACAATACAACTAGGGTGGTGAACTGTAATTTAGAATTATGGTGGTGGACTGTATTTTAGTCTTCTCATATCCCCTTTTCCTATATGATCAAATCAATTTCAAATCCAACTTTAGAAAAAAAAAACACATGACGACACCAATTCCTCTCTAGTTGAAAACCTGTTGTGTGGTGATCCGACTATATTGTACCCGTTGTTGCGGGGTGATCGTTGAACTATTCTTCCCCGGTGGTGAACTGGTGATCGCTGGACTCGTGGTCGCTTTTTTTTCCGTGCCCTAATTTTGACTCATTGCTCAACAAATCTACGTACACTCTTAGTGTCTTACATTTCCTAGTTGGATTTGTAGGTGACTTTGTTTTGGGAGGTGCCAAGCTGGGTAGTAGAAGGGTCGGTTTTTTTTTAATTATAGTAAGTATTATTGAATAATCTTTGTGTGAAAGCAATAGAATGAGAATTTGTTACTTACATACTTTGAATGAAAAATCAAAAAGGGTTTATAGCAACCGTGGTTTACTTACAACCATAAAATAGTTCTTAGTATGAAAAATTAAAAAGGGTTAAAAAGAAATGAAAAAATATTGAAATAAATCCATATTGTTTACATACCTTATGATCATGTTTTTGGTTCTTAAGAGTAATCATTTTTGTTCATCTCATGTGAATTGTGATACATCTTTAATATTTTCTGTTATAACCAAGTTTTGTTAATCTCATGTGATACATGTTCTGAAAATAAAAGATATGACTTTAGCGTGGTTTGTGTTGTTTAATATTGTTTTTCGTTTATATTGTTTTGTTTCTAATTTTCTTTTTGTATATTTACTTGTGAAATTATTTTCATACGATTGTTGCTTTAAATCTATGTACACTTTTTTTTTTCTTTAGCTGAGTCTAATAGCAAGAATCCATATGGCATCTTTGAATTGACCACCTTCTAGTCAAGTAAGTATGCTTAATGGTTTTTCAAGTTATGTTAGTAACTTGGTAAGTTTGTTTAGTATAAAGCTTACTTTTTATGTGGATTATATATGGGTAGGAGGAAGATGAAACGCTTGTTCTCATGACCATTTCCAACTTGATGATGATTCAGAATCGGTTAAGGAAACATATAATGACAAAGTGGAATCAAGTCGTAAGAAAACAACCAACAAAGAAAAAAGTTTCCCAAAAGAAAGCTAAAAAATGAGGCAAAGAGTGGGCCGAGTGGTGGGTTCATTTTGATGTCATTTATCTAGAATAAGCTGACAGAGTATGTTGGAAGTACGGATATTGCAAGTATTTAAAAAGTGACATTAAAGCCGATCCAAAAAGAAATGGTACGTCTGGTATCAAAACACACGCTTTATCTTGTCAAAAAAATCACGAGGTACTTAGTAATCAAAGTAATTTAGTGTTTGAAAAAGAAGCTAGCACGAAATGTAGTGTGGGCATTTGGAAACATGATGAGGCTAGAATCAAGAAAGCATTACTAGATTTGATTATTGTGTCCGAATTACCGTTTAAGCTTGTGTAAAATCCGGTTTTTATTGAGTACACCAATGCTTTGAATGAAAGATCCAATTTGCCATCACGACATTGTCTAGAGATATTGGAAAGTACTATATCGAGGAAAGGAATAAACCGTTAGCATATGTAAGTAAACCCACCGACACTTGGACATCCTCATGTCAATGGGTTAACTATATGGTTGTAACAACACATTTCATTGATGATGATTGGGTAATGCATAAACGCATTATTAATTTTAGACCCATTCATAGGCATAATGGGGAGGATATTGGTCAAGAGTTATTGCACTGTATTTATGGTTGGGGTATTAAAATGTTATCACCATGACGGTTGACAACGCGTCTAGTAATGACAAGGCGATTGATTATCTATTGAGAAAGTTGCCTAATTTGTATGCTGAGGTGAAGCATTTTCATATCAGGCGTATGGCACACATACTAAAGTTAATTGTCAAAGATGGTGATTGGAGTATCGCGCTCCGGTCAAAGATAATAATTTATAGTCCAAAAATTACCCTTAACAATGCGTTAGTGGTAGTAAGAGGTCGAACCACGAAGAGTCTGTGGTTTGCGATCGGATGTGATTGATTTTAAATAAGATTGTCACTTTTATGAAGCTTGCTAAAGAAATGATTAATTTTGTTTGTTTAAAAAGGGTGTCGGATGACACCGACAATTTGGTTTGATTGCTTTAACTACTAAATTCAAACGATTGCAGAAAAACTTTATTAATGATTGTAAACAAAAATGAGAAAACAAGGTTCACACCCGGTTCAACAATTGCAAGACCTAGGGTTACTACACGTTTTAAATTGGTTTAAACGAATTAGTTCATTAACAGTTTAGAATCACACAGCTTAGGTGCCAATTACTATCAACGTCATAGACAACGGACCACAATGCACTTCGTTACTTTGGACAAGTGAAACCTATCAATCGACAAGGCATAAATAAGCATATTCATTTCACGAAGTCAAATTTCATAACTCACTCGACAATTCGCAAATACAATACAAACGTAAGACAATTATCAAAAGATTAAATGCAATTCGAATTGTCACAAACCAAATGTTTAACATATAGCAAACTCTAGAAATCTTACAAAAGTCTACACCGGGGTGAAACCTCCGGGAATTAGCCGCTCATGGTGAAGGGAACACAATCAACGAGGAATGAAAGCTTGATTCTTGACATCTTGAAGCTTAGAGATGATGATGGATGATGGTTAGGGTTTATGTTGGATGGTGGTGATGAATGGATGAAAGGATTGATGATGAAGTTGATGGTGATGATGTCAGGGTTATGATCGAAGAGTGAAATCGGATGATTCGAATGGATTGGATTGATGGGTTATGATGATGGTGGATGATTATGGCTCCAAGAACTTGTTTCAAACTCCCCAAACTCGTAACTCCCCTAATTAGGTCAAGAAAAAGTATTATATTCGCCCCCCTTCAACAACAAACTCAAAACTCGCGAAGCAGGTAAGGATGAGCCGTCGCCGACGGCCGGTAGTGGCGTCGGTGACGGGCTGTGGAAAACCCTTTTTCTTCCTACGCGCTAACCTGCTGCCTACGATGAGTTTCGGACGACGAGCAACCTTCCACGTGGCATCGTCGACGGCCCATAGTGGCGCCGACGACGGGGCTTCTAAACCCTTGTTTCTGATTTCTTCATTTCTTGACACCAGTTGATCCGATTCGCGTTCCGATGCTCCGTTTAGCTCCCGATTAGCTCCTTAAACTCCATAAGACCTGCGAAACACAAACCTCATTAATAATAGGCTATCCAGAAATAAAAGTGACTTAAAAACATACACTTATGCATAAACAACCACCGGTTTTTGACCACGTATCACATCCCCACACTTGTCTTTTGCTTGCCCTCAAGCAAATATGTTTTTCACTTTCACGTAGGTCAAACAAGAAATACACTTCCCATTCTTGAGACGTAAGTTAAGGTCTAATGTTATACCCGGTTCCAGATTTTTACAGTTTTCAAAATATTTAGCGATAAAGGACTAATCACATAGAAATGGTTATCCAAGATTAACCCGCCCTTGAAACCCACATGTCATGCATACCTCTCACAATGTTCACTCCACTCGGTTTATAACTTGGCTAATTTTGATGTCTTAGAACTTTTGAAAATAATCACTTAAAACTGACTAGAACACGTACCCGCATTGGCTTGCAACTCAATCATTCTCCACCACCGAACACGAATACTAAGCACAAGTCAAAAGGTCTTCAAAGGGTTGTAATGAGGCTAGGCAAGGGTAGGAAATAGGATGTTTTGAAAGTGGCTAAGATGATAAAAAATCAATTTTTATTACAAAACCACTACTCTAAACAAAACGAACTATATATCAAATACGAGGCAACCATTTTTCGCCTTTCAACAACTCAAAACTCATCTTTTTGTATTTTTCTCAATGATTTTCTATTCTTTTTCGCAACCATTTTTTTCATGTTTTTTTTTTTCAAAAAGACACAACTTTACAAACAACTAATTCCTAAGATCGAATTTTCATCACACGGGTTAAACGAGGTTTAATGGTTAAGGGCTAATTTGGGTGATCAAATGAAAGGTTTAGGCTCAAAGTTGGCGACTAGGGGGTAGATTTCGGGTAAGGGTAAACAAATGGTGTAAAAGAAAAAGGTTTACCTAATGCCTTAATCATTCCCGTGCTTGTACTCGGTCTATGGTCTCAAACCTATCAAAAGATGCAAGTTCTACAATACATGACTAATGGTCCACTCAAACAAAGAAACATATGCCTATTTGATGTATAAGAGCGGCTCAAAACCTCACATATAAAGGGTATGATATGTGGTATGCATCACTTATAAATTTCTTAGGCGAATTATTCCCGAATAACCACCCGCTAAATACCCGTTATGCTATTAACTTGAACTTGACCATGACAAAAGACCAAACGAGTTGTGCCATCCCTCGTTAACTTAGTTACTTGTGCTTTTTAGATTGCTTCAAACAAAGACATTTTTGAAAATTTTTGAAATTTTCCCCATCCCCACACTTGAGGTCAACATTGTCCTCAATGTGTAGTGTTTAAACGAACGGTCAAAATCGACAAAATTTTTCTCCCCCCATCCCCACACTTGAAGTCAACATTGTCCTCAATGTGTAAGAATGGAGCTTTTAAAATCGCACAAGGGATGTGACACGGCTAACTTCCCCGAAATTTCACCCCGGAAAATAATATACAATTTACAATCCACTTATTCACTAACTAAAAATCTAAAGTAAAAAGAAACGTATGCACCTGGTTTTTCAGCTGATTTCTCGTGTGCTCTTCGTTCTTCAACAAAATGGTCGCCTCACGAACATGATGTACCTACAAACCTCAACCCTTGTGTAGAAGCATGCTTCTCACAACCATCAAAATTTGTTAGCAACCTAGTTCTACCATTTTTATGAACACATTACCAAGCCATACGTTAATTTACCGTAGATTTGCGTGGAAAATAATATACAACAACAACAATCCTAACTCACTTTCGTAGGAATCACGGTTGCATTTAGCTTATGCAACAAGCCCACAACCTTCTAATAGCTCGGAAGGACGAGTAGGTCACGTGAGGGTTATATAGGGAACACACCCACAACGTTCATTTAACTAGGAAAGTAATAGAAACTATCTACTAAAACTAAAAACAAAAATTACAACAACAACATAAAACATACCTCGCCTACCTCTGGTAACGCTCGTTTGGGTCTCTAGGCGGGTACGAGTTATATGGGAACCAGGTGAGGGGTGAAATCACCTCCCTCCAATTGTCGAGGGGACCCGGTTCCCCTTCAGGTGGTGTCGGTAGCTGCGGTGGGAGGAAACTAGAGCCCGACGCCTCGGGCCAATGGGGAGTTGGGTCGGAGGGACCTCGTGGTACGTGTAGATTTCAAAATTAGTCCATTGCGAGTGCTCACTATACGGCAAGCCGGCCATCCAATCCCGTTGATGCCGTTCCTGATCATGAAGAGCCTTTGTATTAAGGATTGCTAATTGTTGATCCGTGCCCGTTGCCATCCAACGGCGATCCTCCAAAGAATCTCGCTCCCTACGGAGACGATCCTGTTCGTCCTCCCATGCTCTTCTTTGGGCATTCTCTTGAGCCCTTTGTTGCTCCATCAAATCCCATTGGGATTGTTGTTGGGCTTGGAACAACCAATGTTCCTCCCATAACTGCTCAGCCTTAGCCCGATGGGCAGCTTCCTCATTCTAATGAGTTTGGTATTGTGCTTGGAAGCTTTTCTCCCACTGCTGCCTCTGTTCATGATATCCACGGTTTTCCCCAATACCCGCGGATTCATTATCATAAACCCCTTGTTGTCCCCGGTTATAGTTAGTGTAATCCGGCCTACGCCGGGAGACAACCACCTGAGCCACCTCGTTTGAAACTTCCCGATGTCCTCGGGCATACCTCCGTCTTGGTCCCCTCGGACCGGCGGGCTCATCCTCAGCCCCCGCATCAAACATCTCCTTCTCTCTCGCATCCTCTTGAGCTGCACTAGGCTCCACAAATTGAAAGCTATGACCTTGGTCATCCTCCACAGTGTACTGATGACTGAGCACCTTGACTTGGATCTTCCAATGCCGCTTTATGGAAGCAAAACAAATCTGGTCGATTGGTTTGGAAACCCACAACAAATTTTCCGGTAGCGCATTCTGCTGCAAAATCATAGCGCTTATCAACTGATCGTATAGGATTATCTTTCCTGTACAAGACTCCCTCGTATCCCAAGTATTCATCATGACAATTTGTCATCACGACAACTTTGGCGACCCAAATAAGAGGGAGTATAACACCCGACAGTCCGGTGCTTTCACTTTACCACGGTCCCCAAACCGCACCATAACGTTCTCGAGAAAGATACCTTGTAAAATTCTCCCCTCCAATGACAGATTGTTTCTAGATTCCAACAAACCTCCCGATCCTGGCAAAACTGCTGCCAACATACCAGTGGGGTCGTCAGTGTTTGCCTTGTTATCCAAAAATTGATCGATGTTATAATAATAATAATCATCGACCCCCAAAGAATCAAATAGAGCAATAGAGTTCATATGCTCGAAAGACATCACCATTTCGTTCTTTCCGATATCCCACATAAATGCCAGGTGTGAGGAGGCCCATCCTTATTCAAAAATCGTAAGGTAGACAACCACTCGCAGATCGCAGCCAAATAAACCCATGAGGTGATATCCTCACACCAATCCAAAACGCGTTCCTATCCAAGCCTCTCGAAGTTTTGGGCAATCCCAATTGCCGTAAACTCATCCACATTGACTGACCTCTCTGGACAATTCGCTCCGGAACTGAAGTGGTAATGTTCCCTGAAACCATCTTCCACTTCCACATCTTAGCCTCCAACTTTTTGTTATTATATCTTGACAACGGTTCTTTTTATTGTCATTCCATGCTGAGGCCGTTCGGCTATTCCTAAACTCTGCCCAATCCCAATCTTGTCGCTCCAACTGACCATCTCCTTCCTCAAAGTTACTTAACTGTTCCCACTTCCTTTGAATATAGCCTGAGCCTGAACCGGCTCCCGAAGAGGACCCTTCACCGGAGGTCTTGCTTATCTTCCTTCCAAAAATGGCTACAATCACAAACAAGGAACAAATTAGCATAATCCAAACTTCAAACACTTCAAACTTTGAATATAGACTATGATGTTAACAATAATCTTGCTTTAGACATAAATTAGCTTGTTTAAACTTAAAAAGTAGCAAACTTTGTTATCTAGAGCTTAATTTTTATCATTTTTATTCCTAAATCCATGTAAGCTCAACAAGATTCAACATCATATCTATGTTCCATCACACAAACAACAAGTGTAATATAATCACTATGGTTGTTGCATGCTCAAAACCCACCCAAATCATATATTCATCCTCAAACTCAAGCTATAACATCATAAATTGCAATAAACAACATACTCTAGACAAAAAGTTTAAAAATTTCAGAAGAAGTTGACTAACCATATGATAATCATTCTTAAATTTGAGTAAAAGTCATACCTTTGATGTTGTTTAAACAAGAAGAACTAGAAAAGGATGAAAAGCTTGAAACTTGATGAACACTCTTCAAAAACCCGAATTTAAAAAACTCATATATCTTGCAAATGAGCAAGATTTGATGAGAAATATGATAGGGGTTTTGTTCCTCTCGAAAAATTACTCAAGATAGGTTCGAGAATCAATTGATTTGGTGGAGGATTGAAAAAGTTATGAGAGTTTGAAGGTTTAGGGTTCTTGAGGATTTTGAGAAGATGAAGAAGGAAGAGATGGTTGGATGAGATATGTGAAGAGAATTTGTGGTGGGTTAGAGTTATGAATCAGATATGGGGTCTACCGGGTCGAGTTTGTGGTTAAAATGTCTCACGGGTCGCTGAAACAGGTGAAAAAATTGGGTTCGGGTCGTAATTTTGCGTCAAACATGAATCTGCGTCGGCTGACAAACCAAGCACTGTCGCCAATGGTGCTTTGGCCCGTTGTCGATGCCCCCTAGAAAACCCCAAAAGTGGCGATGCACTAACCTGCTGTCTACGACACTTTTCACCCGACAGACACACTTCAACATCCTGTCGGCGACGGCCTAAAGCCCCGTCACCGACGGCACCCCCATCTCTCTTTTTTTTAAGGCAAATATGAGAAAAAACATCAACTTTTTATAAAAAGAACCTATGCTAATTTAAATCCTAAAAATTATTAAAATTCTTTTTGTGTGACGTTTTCGGTTTTAACACTCACTACGACCCTATCGTCTAACGATCCTACCACCCCCCAAATAATCGTGTATTGTCCCCAATACACATAAACAAGTTCAAAAACATACCTCATGTCTTCTAGACTCGTTCATCGATTCCGGAACTTCACACATCTTAAAGAGATATTAGATTGAAACAATAAACACAAATTATTCTAGGATAATGCAACCGAACAATTAAACTAAATACACAACTCTACAAAACATGTTACCAGTTCTCAAGCAATACGTAGTTCAGTACTCTTACCAAGAAGCTTACCACTTCCGTGTTCTTATCGCCCTTATCGTCGTTACCATCAAGAAATGGTTTAAGACGATGACTGTTAACCATTTGTTTCGACCCATCCTTCGGGTCTTTGATAGTAACATCTCCAAGCCTTCCGACCCGTGTAACTCGTACGGGCCCATCCAATTACTCTTTAGGTTCCCGGGAAAAAAACTTGAGTCGTGAGTTGTAGAGCCATACCTTTTGACCCACTACAAACTCCTTCGGTTTCAACTTTGCATCATGTGCTTTTTCATACCGTCCTTGTATTTTGAGGCACACTCATATGCTTCTTCCCAAAGCTCCTCCAATTCGCACAACTTTAACTTTCGCTCTTTACCTGCATCATCGTATTTCATGTTAACTTCTTTAATAGCCCACCAAGCACGATGTACAAGTTCTACCGTAAACTAAGCGGTAAGGTGTAGTGCCAATAGGTGTTTTATGAGCCGTTCGACAGGCCCATAAAGCATCATTCAGTTTCGTTGACCAATCCTTTCGGTCCGGTTGAACGGTCTTTTGCAAAATATCTTTTATTTGCCTATTGGACACCTCTACCTGATCGCTGGTTTGCTGATGATAGGGGGTAGCAATTCGATGGTCAACACCATACCGTTTCAATAGTTTGCCAAAGTTAAAATTCTTGAAGTGAGATCCCCCATCACTAATGATTACTCGGGGAATCCTAAACCTTGAAATTATGTTGGTTTGTACGAAATTGCAAACTACGGTATGGTCATTTGTTTTGGTGGCGCTCGCTTTGACCCACTTCGACACATAGTCGACCGCCACCAAGATATACAAATTGCCATGCGAATTAGGGAATGGGCCCATGAAATCGATCCCCCACACATCAAAAATATATAAAATAAGGATCGGTTGCATGGGCATCTCATCTCGTTTAGAAATACCCCCACTTTTTTGACACTCTACGCAATTTTTAGCAAAAGTAAATGCGTCTTTGAAAATAGTTGGCCAATAAAGCCCACTATTGAGCACTTTGTGCCCGGTTTTGTGACCACTGAAATGGCCCCGACAAGCAAATGAATGTAAGTGCGTCAAAACACTCGGGATCTCGTCGTCTGAGATACATCTTCGAACAACTTGATTCGGACATATTTTGAACAAGTCGGGTTCCTCCAACGTATAGTATTTGATTTGTGACATGAAATGCAATCTCCTCCTACCATCCCAATGATCTGGCAAGTCACCTGTAACCAAGTAATTCACAATGTTAGCATACCACGGTAAAACAGATACTTTTAGAATATGCTCATCTGGAAACGTGTCATCAATTTCTACACGTTTAGAACCCTCTTCTACCATCAACCGGGACAAGTGGTCCGCCACCACATTTTCGCTACCCCTCTTGTCCCATATCTCCAAGTCAAACTCTTGTAGTAAGAGAACCCAACGGATCAATCTTCGCTTCACATCTTTTTTCTCCATGAGGTACCTGACAGCAGTATGATCAGAATATATAACAACCTTGTTACCCCATATATAAGCCCGGAAATTTTCCAATGCAAATACCACCGCAAGTAGCTCTTTTTCGGTTGTTGTGTAATTCAATTGCGCATCCGAAAAAGTTTTATTTGCGTAGTAAATAGCCACAGGTTTCTTTTCTACCCTTTGACCTAACACGGCCCCAACCGCATAATCACTTGCATCACACATGATTTCAAATGGTAAAGACCAATTCGGTGATTGCAAGATTGGGGCCTCAACCAATTTCTTTTTCAACACATTAAAGGCATTTTGACAATCTTTGTTAAATTCAAACGGTTGATCTTTTAATAACAAGCTACATAATGGTTTTGTAATGTCACTAAACCCTTTTATGAACTTTCTATAAAAATCCGCATGACCTAAGAATGACCTAACACCCTTAACACTCGTGGGATACGGTAAAGTAGAGATGACTTGCACCTTTGCACGGTCAACCTCTATCCCAAAACTAGACACTACATGCCCCAACACAATCCCTTCTGAACCATAAAATGGCTCTTTTCCCAACTCAAAACTAGACTTTTCTCAACACATCTTTTCAAAACCTTTTCAAGTTGGTCAAGGCATGCATCAAATGATGACCCAAAAATTGAGAAGTCATCCATAAGATCTCTAAAGATTCCCCCACCATGTCCGAGAATATACTCATCATACACCTTTGAAAGGTGGCGGGGCAATACATAGCCCAAACGGCATTCGCCTAAATGCGAAAGTACCGTATGGGCACGTAAACGTGGTCTTAGCTTGATCTTCTGGATGGATAGCAATTTGATTATACCCCGAATACCCATCCAAGAAACAATACAACTTTTGACCCGCTAACTTCTCAACAATTTGGTCAATAAAAGGTAAAGGGAAATGGTCTTTAGAAGTTGCAAAATTTAACTTTCTATAATCAATACAAATTTGCCACCCGGTTACCAGCCGGGTAGCAACCTCTTCACCTGCGTCATTTGTGACGACTTGAATGCCTGCCTTTTTCGGGACCATCTATGTTGGGCTTACCCATTGGCTATCAGAGATGGGGTAAATAATACCCGCATCTAGCCACTTCAAAACCTCCTTCTTGATCACATCTCGCATATTTGGATTTAGTCTCTGTTGTGCGTCACGAGAAGGAGTGATGCCATCTTCGGTGATGATCTTATGCATCACCACGGAGGGACTGATTCCCTTCAAATCTGCAATGGTCCATCCAATAGTGGCTATAGTGGTGACCAACACTTCCATGAGCTTCTTCTCTTGCTCTCCGGTTAAGTTAGCCGTAATAATTACCGGGAGCGTGCTGCCCTCGCCCACATAAGCATACTTCAAATGCTTGGGCAACACCTTGAGCTCCACAACAGGTGGCTCAACTAATGATGGCTTTAGCTAGGTGTCAATATTTTCCGGAAGACTTTCCACTTGATGTGTCCAAGTGGGTCTTCCTTCTTTAGCCGCCATCACTTCAACCTTCCGCACCTCCTCATCCATGCTTCGATTCGTCTCCAACTGTAATCTGTCGAACATAAAACACTCCTCTATTGTGTTTTCCTCCTCGACACCAATGTGGCATAGAGGTATACACTCGTCAATGACGTCCGCCATGTAGCATTCGTCACCAACTAGAGGATTTGTTAATCCCGAAAAAACATTCAACCGCAACCTACGGTTACCAAAAGTCATGTCGACCGTACCCGTTTTACAATTAATTTGGGCGTTTTATGTTGCCAAAAATGGTCGACCGAGAATAACCGTTGGTTGCTTAGTTCGGTCCAAAGAGAAATAATCGAGTACAAGGAAATCCACCGGATAGTAAAAGTCATCGACCTTTACAATCACATCGGTGACTATCCCGCGGGGTAGTTTAGGAGTCAAGTCCGCTAACACCACAGTGGTATTAGACGACTGAAGTGGACCAAACTCGTATTGGTCATACAAACTACCCGGCAAGATACTCACACTCGCCCAAAGATCCAAAAGTGCCCGTGTCATTTTAAATTCACCCACTTGAATAGAAATAATAGGCGCCCCCGGATCTTGTAGTTTTGGTGGAAGTGCACCCGAAAGAATCGAACTAACATTTTCAGTCAAATCAAGTTTCTTTGGAAACTTGTTAGTTCGTTTTTGTGTACACAACTCCTTCAAGTACTTAGCATATGAGGGTACTTGTTTTATTGCATCCAAGAGTGGAATTGATTTTCACTTGCTTAAAAATTTCCCATATTTCTTTTTGTTGTGGCGGCCACGTTTTGATACCACTTTCTTGGATGGTCCTAACAAAGCTTTGGGATAAGGGGCGGTATTAACCTCCACACCCTTTTCCTTAGCTTGAGGGACAGGGACGGTCACAACGGGTTGGTTTTAGTATTTTCAGAAACAATTTTCTTTTGACCCGTATGACCGTCGAAACTCTCCTCATCACTAGCATCTTCCACCAACCCTTTAACAAACTGTGGTGGTGACTCAACACCATTATCAATGACTCGACCACTACGTAAATAAATTTTATTGATTGGTAGCTCATGTGTGTTCTTTCCGGAAGAGCCTTGATGTTTTGGATTTACCGTGGTGTCGCCTGGAAGCCTTCCTCCACTACCTCTCATTTGAGCCATCTCCTCTGCTAGTTGGCCCACTTGTTTTGCCAATGCCTTATGTGATTTATCTTGAATTTCATTCTCTTTTTTTTGATTCTTGAATCATGCAGAGCATTGGGTCCATCTTCGCATTCAAATCACCACCACCCCCACTTTGATCACCCGTGCTGCTTCCACGACCGCCTTGGTTATTGTAATTCCGTTGGTACCTGCCTTGATAATTATTGTCACGACCTTGGTACCCTTGGTTGTAATTACGTTGATAACTCCTTGGTTACCTCCTTGACGGTTTTGGTAGGAAGATTCGCCTTGGTTACCCGCATGGAAATTAGGATTCATTTGGTTGTCGGCGTTCCCATAACGGAAATTAGGGTGATTTGTCAAACCGGGATGATAAGTATTTGAATTCATGTCATTATTCTTGCGATCACCAAACACTTGATTTACTTCCTCGGTATCTTTGGATTTTCCCATTTGACATTCGATGGTCCTATGAACAAGCCCCCCACACCCGTCGCAACCCATGAACTGCATCGCATTCACATCTTTTTTCTTCATGCGTGCCAACTCCCGTTCTAAAGTAGAGATCAATCTTTAGAACTAGAGTCAAGATCAGGGAGTGATCGAGAAATAAGGCGTTTCTTAGCCCGATCCGCCGACTCCTTAGCCTTTGACCTCTTTGCCATTCTCTCACGGAAATACCAATCATCGTCCTCGTGATTGCTTAGTATCGTTCTGTTGCTAGTCGTCTCAAGATGGTTCCATGTCTCACTATCTAGACCCCTTACGAAACACTTCACCAACTCCCACTTCTCAATTTGATGGTGTGGGCATT
Source organism: Scalesia atractyloides (assembly GCA_947069175.1). Taxonomy (NCBI): domain Eukaryota; kingdom Viridiplantae; phylum Streptophyta; class Magnoliopsida; order Asterales; family Asteraceae; genus Scalesia; species Scalesia atractyloides. The sequence goes on along the minus strand of CAMTDV010000021.1, from coordinate 19,368,548 downwards.
TCCTAATCAACACCTTATACCTCATAAACGCCTCGTGTAATGGCTCACTCAACAACTGCTTAAAAGACCGGATTTCATCCCGAGCATCATCAGTTTTAGCCATCGAGTAGTATTCATCCAAGAATACTTGTTGCATCTCAACCCATGTACGGATGCTGTTAGTAGGCAGAGTTAAGAACCACTGTTTTGCCTTGTCTTTTAAGGAGAATTGGAATAGCTGAAGACGAATCTCATCTTGTGAAAAGTTACCCCCTCCAAGAGTGCTACAAATCGCTGAAAATTCTTGTAAATGTGTATACGGCTCGTCATTTGACCACCCATTGAAATGTGGAAGAATGTTTATGTAATTGGGCTTGCAATCGAATACCAATCTTCCTCGAGGTGGTACAATTGGAGAGTCGTTCTCCGATATCATCGGTCAAAACCGACCGTCAACCCCTTGTGGTGGACGTTGATTGTTATGGTTGTTAATTCTTGGTGGACCATTCACCTCTTGGTTAACCGGTGGTCCACGGTTTGGTCGTCGGTTTTGTGGTTGATTATCCATACCCACAAACTCGTGAATCCGTATGTTGTTATTATTTTGATAGTTGTTCAGATTTTTTCGGTTGTTGTTCCGAGGTTGGCGATTGTTTTGGTAACCGACACCTTGGTTGTACTAACCATCATACTCATTCCCATAACCGTACCCATAGTCCCACTCATCATTCCCGTTGTTGATGTTGGCATTTTGATACCCATCTTCATGGTTGAAACCCCTACAGTTGTAGAACCGAAACCATCGTTCTCCTCATCTTCTGATTGCCATGTGTTTACGCTAAACCGATCCGGTGACCGGTAACTTGGAACACTAAATCTAGCATCGTCCGGAATGTTGTTCCTTAACTCGTCGTAATTCGGTTCATATTGATCCGCATTGTTTGGGTCTACCCGTTCGAATTCTGGTTGATTAAAATTTGGCTCGGGACCAAAGTTTTGTTTGCGGTTACGGTAGTTAAGTTTGGGTAGAGGATTTTGGTTTTGAGGTTCATTTTGTCGAAGTGGGTTAGCCGGTGGCGGTTGTTGTTGCCCCCCGAGCGATTGTTACGGTTTTGAGGGTTTGGGTTTTGTTGGTCCATTGGAACGGTTCCAACAGACGGTGAGGTTTGGGTGTTTTGGTTAGGGGCTTGTGTTGCCTCTAATTGGATTGCTAAATTCCTTCTTGCCACTCGCTCGATTTCCGGTTCGTAAAATAGTGGTGACATTCGCCCGGAATTCCGTGTATGCATGCACTACCTGTACCCTGCACAAATAAGACACCCCGCGTAACACAAAAGCAAATAAAGTGAAAGAAGCAAGCAATTAAACAGTTAATCACAAAAATCAACAAAAATCCCAACGCAAAGCGCACGAACTCCCCGGCAACGGCGCCAAAATTTGATCGGAGTGTCGCGCTCTGATCAAAGATAATAATTTATAGTCCCAAATTACCCTTAACAATGCGTTAGTGGTAATAACGGGTAGAACCACGAAGAGTCTGTGGTTTGGGATCGGATGTGATTGATCTTAAATAAGATTGTCACTTTTATGAAGCTTGCTAAAGAAATGATTAATTTTGTTTGTTTAAAAAGGGTGTCGGATTACACCGACAATTTGGTTTGATTGCTTTAACTACTAAATTCAAACGATTGCAGAAAAACTTAATTAATGATTGTAAACAATAATGAAAAAAACAAGGTTCACACCCGGTTCAAGAATTGCAAGACCTAGGGTTACTACACTTTTTAAATTGGTTTAAACGAATTAGTTCATTAACGGTTTAGAATCACAAAGCTTAGGTGCCAATTACTATCAACGTCATAGACAACGGACCACAATGCACTTCGTTACTTTGGACAAGTGAAACCTATCAATCGACAAGGCATAAATACGCATATTCATTTCACGAAGTCAAATTTCATAACTCACTCGACAATTCGCAAATACAATACAAACATAAGACAATTATCAAAACACTTGATTTACTTCCTCGGTATCTTCGGCTTTTCCCGTTTGACATTCGATGGTCCTATGATCAAGCCCCCCACACCTGTCGCAACCCGTGAACTGCACCGCATTCACGTCTTTTTTCTTCATGCGTGCCAACTCTCGTTCTAAATTAGAGATTCGATCTTTAGAACTAGAGTCAAGATCAGGGAGTGATCGAGAAATAGGGTGTTTCTTAGCCCGATCGGCCGACTCCTTAGCCTTTGACCTCTTTGCCATTCTCTCAAGGAATTCCCAATCATCGTCCTCGTGATTGCTTAGTATCGTTCCGTTGCTAGTCGACTCAAGATGGTTCCATGTCTCACTATCTAGACCCCATACGAAACAGTTCACCAACTCCCACTTTTCAATTTGATGGTGTGGGCATTTCCTAATCAACTCCTTATACCTCATAAAGGCCTCGTGTAATGGCTCACTCGATAACTGCTTAAAAGACCGGATTTTATCCCGAGCATCATCAGTTTTAGCCATCGAGTAGTATTCATCCAAGAATACTTGTTGCATCTCAACCCATGTACGGATGCTGTTAGTAGGCATAGTCAAGAACCACGGTTTTGCCTTGTCTTTTAAGGAGAATTGGAATAGCCAAGACGAATCTCATCTTGTGAAAAGTTACCCCCTCCAATAGTGCTACAAATCGCCGAAAATTCTTGTAAATGCGTATACGGCTCGTCATTTAATTGCCCATTGAAATGTGGAAGAATGTTTATGTATTTGGGATTGCAATCGAATACCAATCTTCCTCGAGGTGGTACAATTGGAGAGTCGTTCTCCGATATCAGTTGTCGAAACCGACAGTCAACCCCTTGTGGTGGACGTTGATTGTTACGGTTGTAAATTCTCGGTGGACCATTCACCTCTTGGTTAACCGGTGGTCCACGGTTTGGTCGTCGGCTTTGTGGTTGATTAGCCATAACCACAAACTCGGGAATCCGTATGTTGTTATTATTTCTATAGTTGTTCGGATTTCATTGGTTGTTGTTCTGGGGTTGGCGATTGTTTTGGTAACCGACACCTTGGTTGTACTCACCATCGTACTCATTCCCATAACCGTACTCATCGTCCCACTTATCATTCCCGTTGTTGATGTTGGCATTTTGATACCCATCTTCATGGTTGAAACCCCTACCGTTGTAGAAGTTCCCATCATTTTCATTCTCCCCGAAACCATCATTCTCCTCATCTTCCGATTGCCATGTGTTTACGCTAAACCGATCCGGTGACCGGTAACTTGGAACACTAAATCTAGCATCGTCCGGATTGTTGTTCCTTAACTCGTCGTAATTCGGTTCATATTGATCCGCATTGTTTGGGTCTACCCGTTCGAATTCTGGTTGATTAAAATTTGGCTCGGGACCCAAGTTTTGTTTGCGGTTACGGTAGTTAAGGTTGGGTAGAGGAGTTTGGTTTTGAGGTTCATTTTGTCGAAGTGGGTTAGCCGGTGGGCGGTTGTTGTTGCCCCTCGAGCGATTGTTACGGTTTTGTTGGTCCATTGGAACGGTTCCAACAGACGGTGTGGATGGTGAGGTTTGGGTGTTTTGGTTAGGGGCTTGTGTTGCCTCTAATTGGATTGCTAAATTCCTTCTTGCCACTCGCTCGATTTCCGGTTCGTAAAATAGTGGTGACATTCGCCCGGAATTCCGTGTATGCATGCACTACCTGTACCCTGCACAAATAAGACACCCCGCGTAACACAAAAGCAAATAAAGTGAAAGAAGCAAGCAATTAAACAGTTAATCACAAAAATCAACAAAAATCCCAACGCAAAGCGCACGAACTCCCCGGCAACGGCGCCAAAATTTGATCGGAGTGTCGCGCTCTGATCAAAGATAATAATTTATAGTCCCAAATTACCCTTAACAATGCGTTAGTGGTAATAACGGGTAGAACCACGAAGAGTCTGTGGTTTGGGATCGGATGTGATTGATCTTAAATAAGATTGTCACTTTTATGAAGCTTGCTAAAGAAATGATTAATTTTGTTTGTTTAAAAAGGGTGTCGGATTACACCGACAATTTGGTTTGATTGCTTTAACTACAAAATTCAAACGATTGCAGAAAAACTTAATTAATGATTGTAAACAATAATGAAAAAAACAAGGTTCACACCCGGTTCAAGAATTGCAAGACCTAGGGTTACTACACTTTTTAAATTGGTTTAAACGAATTAGTTCATTAACGGTTTAGAATCACAAAGCTTAGGTGCCAATTACTATCAACGTCATAGACAACGGACCACAATGCACTTCGTTACTTTGGACAAGTGAAACCTATCAATCGACAAGGCATAAATACGCATATTCATTTCACGAAGTTAAATTTCATAACTCACTTGACAATTCGCAAATATAATACAAACGTAAGACAATTATCAATAGATTAAATGTAATTAGAATTGTCACAAACCAAATGTTTAACATATAGCAAACCCTAGAAATCTTACAAAAGTCTACACCGGGGTGAAACCATCGGGAATTAGCCGCTCATGGTGAACGGAACACGATCAACGAGCAATGAGAGCTCGATTCTTGGCATCTTGAATCTTGGAGATGATGATGGATGATGGTTAGGGTTAATGTTCGATGGTGGTGATGAATGGATGAAAGGATTGATGATGAAGGTGATGGTGATGATGTCAGTGTTATGATCGAAGAGTGATATCGGATGGATTGGATTGATGGGTTATGATGATGGTGGATGATTATGGCTCCAAGAACTTGTTTCAAACTCCCCAAACTCGTAGCTCCCTAATTAGGTCAAGAAAAAGTATTATATTCGCCCCCATTCAACAACAAACTCAAAACTCGCGAAGCAGGTAAGGATGAGCCATCGCCGACAAACAGTAGTGGCGTCGGCGACGGGCTGTGGAAAACCCTGTTTCTTTCGATGCGCTAACCTGCTGCCTATGATGAGTTTCAGACGATGGGCAAGCTTCCACGTGGCGACTCCGACGGGGCTTCTAAACCCTTGTTTTTGATTTCTTCATTTCTTGACACTAGTTGATCCAATTCGCGTCCCGGTGCTCCGTTTAGCTCCCGATTAGCTTCTTAAACTCCATAAGACCTGCGAAACACAAACCTCATTAATAGTAGGCTATCCGGAATTAAAAGTTACGTAAAAACATAGACTTATGCATAAACAACCACCGGTTTTTGACCACGTATCAAGTATCATCCTAAATCAATGTAACATTTAATTGGTGTGTATTAAGGTGTTTTTCTAAAAGATACATAATACTCTCATATGACAAAGTTCATTGTTAATATTCAAAAACATTTAAGACTTTGGTGTAGTATTTACTGTACAATATTTTTAATTAAACCAAAGTTTCCATTGTGGTCGTTTTATGGTAGATTGATAATATTTAATCACATTCTAGCATATACACAGTATATGATTACATGTTTATTTCCCTAACCATGTTCTTCAAATTTCTAGTATTGTATAATGTATAAGACTAACTTTTTTGCAAATCTTGGTATCCAAAGTGGGAGATCCATGTATCAATTTAAGAATTCGGTACCATACCGAAAAACCGGTACCGGTATTCGGTACCAACTTTTCATGAAAATAGGTATCGGTACTTTCGGGATCCATACCGGTTCGATACCGTTCTCATCCCTAATCAATTCCATTCCATCTTCTCTTCCTACATAGCAAACGCTACCTAAAACTTCAGCCAGCATAACCAACATTCTCCATCGACTTAGTTGAAATATATAAGAAAACCAACAATTTAAATATACAATATATATTTGAAAGATATTCTATAATGCATCGACTTATAATTGAAATTATATTATATTATACATATGATTTTAAAATCTCATGAATAGTTTTTCTGATTTTTAAGTATGTTGACTTTAGTAATATTTTATATGTGTTATTTAATTTGAGTTTTAGTAATAAGCAATAATTCATAATTTTAGGTGTTTGTTTTTTATTTTAAGAATAGTGTTTTATTTATTATTAGATTTGATATTTTAGTAATAACTTGTCATTAACTTTAAAAAATAAAATTAAAATCCGGTCTATGTATTTTTTAACATTTCGTGGCCATTGGATCGGTATCAGTACGGTTCGTGTCGCAACCCCCGACCCAACCCTGGAAGCGGGAGCCGCGAACCAGTCAAGTGGTAACAGTGTTTGTTAATTTGGCAGTGGAATTAAAACATCAGGATCGTAGTTAGGAAATAAATATCAGAGTTTCAAAACATCAAACTTTTATATTAAACAAATGGGTAGAACCCAAGTTGCCATTACAACACATTTGTAGGGACAAACCCTAATTTATGGAAAACATAAACTCCTTTTTTATTTAGGTAACTTTTATAGCCACTTTTCTAAGCCTTCAGTGCTCTCCAGCTGGCTTCTAATAGCTTCACATTAAGTTACCTGAAACACGTTTTAAAACATTTTATCAGCAAGAAATACTAGTGAAATCATCTCAGTTTTATCAAAACAAGTGCTTATACTTTACAGTTATCGAGGGCATCCGCATTTACAATGTTTATATCTACACAATTACTCATTCAGTACTGTCACTCCTGACTTGTGGGTCATATTACTTTGGGCCCTGTCACCCAACAGTAACGGTTCCTGTCACAATCCTGTGACTGTGGACTAGTAATGTTTACAAAACCCCAACATACCGGCAGCAATTGTAGAATACATATACTCAATCACTGTTAAGCATAATTAAAACATTTGAGGTTTTGGTAACACATTTTTGACTCACAAAAAGATTTACAAAAAGAGAATGTACTCGCCTTGGAAACTTAGGTATTCCTACAGGCTTCCTTGTAACAATTCCTGATTACTTCCTGGAATTCTATTTAAAACATACAATGCACATGTGTTAGTAAATTAACCCAAGTTACTTTAGCCATACAACACGAGACAAAACCCCAACAAACTTAGTCAGGCAGAGCCTCGACAAGCGTCGGTGGGTCCTAAATCAATCGGGTAGGATGCCCATACAACACGAGACAGAACCCTAACGAACTTAGTCAGGCAGAGCCTCGACATGCGTTGGTGGCTCCTAAATCAATCTGGTAGGGTTACGAATTAGTGATTGGTGGTTAAGATACTTACAGCAGGCAGCGCTTCGCAGGTTTAGGGAGAACAGAGATTCAGAGAGTTCTGATCGGCGAAATGCGATCGAACAGGTGCAAGGACTTAAGTCCCACGCTGCTCCATTTATAGGCCAGGTTGACTTCTCCGGCGCGTCGGGGGAGGTATCGGGGAAACCCTCGCGTGGCGTGGCAGCTTCCAACTAGGGCGAGGTAGGCTACGTTGCATGCATAGCCTAGCCAAACGTCGCGAAACGGAGACACGTCACCTAAACGTCTCCCGCGCGTCGGGGGAGATGCCAGGGTTTCTCTCGCGTGTCGCCTGAGACGCCCAGATCAGATTTCTTCATTTTTCGCGTCGGGTCTCATGGTGCGTGTCCGGTTTGTCGTTTATGGTCCGGTTTGGGGTGTTTTGGAGAGTTGTTACATCATCCCCACCTTGTTTTAAATCTCGTCCTCGAGAGTCACTTGAATAGGTGTGGATACTTTCTTTGCATTTCTGATTCTAGCTCCCAAGTATATTCTGGTCCTCTCTTTGAATCCCATTTAACTTTGACCATAACTAATCTCTTGCGCTTGAGATTCTTGATCTTTCTATCTTCAATCTGAATGGGTTTCCCTACAAACTTAAGCTTCTCATTTACCTCTATGTCTTGAAGAGGTATCACCAACGATTCATCTGCTAAACATTTCTTGAGATTACATATATGGAATACATCATGTATTCCTGCCATTTCCTCTCGCAATTGTAGCAAACCTTTGGAATTTCAAGTTGGAGATAAAGTGCTATTAAAAGTCTCACCATGGAAAGGAGTTGTAAGATTCGGTAAGAAAGGAAAACTCTATCAAAGGTAGATGTTCATCCCAATTTCCTCCGAAATCAATTACACAGGCTCTAAGCATATCTTCCATTGTTTGGATTGTCCTTTCACTTTGACCGTCTGTTTGAGGATGATATGCTGTACTTAGATTGAGTCTTGTTCCCATTGCTTTTTGGAAACTCGTCAAAAAATGGGAAGTAAAACGGCTGTCCCTGTCAGACACAATAGATAAAGGAATTCCATGCAAGGAAACTTTTTCATTTACATATAACTTGGCTAATTGTTCCATACTGAAAGTTTCCTTCACCGGTAAGAAATGAGCAGATTTGGTTAACCTGTCTACAATCACCCAGATTGTATTATTACCTTTTCGTGTCCTAGGGAGTTTGGTAACGAAGTTCATTGTTATCACTTCCCATTTCCAAATTGGCATTTCTAATTGTTGCAACAGTCCTTAAGGTTTCTGATGTTCAGCTTTAACCTGTGAATAGGTTAGACATTTAGCAACGTCGTTTGCTACATCCGTCTTCATTCCTATCCACCAGAAGTTCTTTCTCAAGTCCTTCTACATCTTATCACTTCCAGGATGCATTGTATTCTTAGTCTTATGGGCTTCCTCTAAAATTTGATTTCGTAAGTCTCCTTGGATAGGAATCCAAATCCTTTTCTTATGAAATCTCCAAATTCCATCTGTTCCTTTCTCTAATTCCTTAATCATTCTTTTTAATCCTTCAGCATCGTCCTTGATTACTGTTTCCTGTGTCTGTTCCATTTGCTCATTTAAATCTATCTGCATGTTTAGTCTAAGAGAGCATACTCTTTTGGCTTCTCATGATACTTTCGACTTAAAGCATCAGCTACTATGTTAGCTTTTCCTGCGTGATACTGGATATCACAATCATAGTCACTAAGAATTTCCATCCATCGCCTCTGTCTCATGTTTAATTCCTTTTGTCCAAAGATATATCTTAAACTTTTATGATCTGTGAATACCACGAACTTACTACCGTAAATATAGTGTCTCCAAATCTTGAGGGCAAAAATTATTGCTCCTAACTCTAGATCATGGGTTGTATAATTCTCTTCATGCTTCTTAAGTTGTCTAGAGGCATAAGCAATTACTTTTTGACGTTGCATCAGCACACATCCATATCCTAACTTAGATGCATCACAATAGCCTATGAAATGTTCAGTCCCTTCTGGCAAAGCGAGTATTGGAGCGTTGGTTAACTTCTGCTTCAAAATCCTGAATGCTTTATCCTGCTTTGGTCCCCATTCAAACTTAACCGATTTTCAAGTTAGCTTGGTTAACGGGCTGGCTATTATAGAAAAATCTTGAATAAAACGTCTATAATATCCTGCCAATCCTAGAAAACTTATTACTTCCGTTGGTGATTATGGGGCCTTCCATTTGGTAATTGCTTCGATCTTTGTGGGATCCACATGAATTCTTCGTGGTTTACCAGATGTCCAAGGAATTGTACTTCTTGTAACCAGAATTCACATTTTGAGAATTTCGCATAAAGCTTTTCCTTCCTTAACAATGACAGGAGTATATGCAATTGCTCTGCGTGATCTTCCTTACTCTTAGAGTAAATTAGAATATTATCAAGGTATGGTTTACATATCCTGTTCTCATGTCCATAAATGCAGTTGGGGCATTGGTTAAACCAAATGGTATGACTGTAAATTCATAATGACCGTACCTCGTCCTGAAAGCAGATTAGGAATGTCCTCTTCCTGTACTTTCAACTTATGATATCCTGAGCGTAAGTCAATCTTAGAAAAGAATATGGCTCATTGGAGTTTGTCAAACAAATCATCAATTCTTGGTAATGGGTACCGATTTTTGATTGTCACTTTGTTCAATTCCCGGTAATCAATGCACATACGCATTGATCCGTCTTTTTTCTTGACAAATAACACTGGTGCTCCCCATGGAGTGGAGCTGGGTTGTATGAAACATTTCTCTAGTAATTCATCCAGTTGTTTCTTCAGCTCTTGCATCTCCATCGGTGCTAGGCGATAGGGTGCTTTGGCATTTGGTGTCGTTCCTGGTATCAGGTGAATTCTAAAATTCAACCTCTCGATCTGGCGGTAAACCAGGCAACTCTTCTGGGAAAACATCAGAGAATTCAGATATTATGGAAATATCTTTTAATTCTTTTCCTTTTGTGTTAATGATTAGGGAAATCATATACACCATTCCTCATTTCCGTATATAGCTTGCAGCTTTCATCACAGAGATGAACTTTGTTGATCTTGTCGACTTATCTCCTTTAATTGTGATCCTTTCGCCAGATAGCACATTTACTTCTATAGACTTTTGATCACATAATATGCTTGCCTGATTGGCTACCAACCAATCCATTCCTAACACGACATCAAATCCTGCAAGATCCATTGGGAAAAGGTTAGCAGCAAAATTATGACTTAAAATTTCTATCTTTACTCCTTGCAGGATTTCGCTTATTTTGATAGAGGATCCATTTGCCATTTCCACCAGACAGTCTTGGTGAAGTTTAGTTAATGATTGATTAAAAAAATTGCAAAAGGAAGTATTGATGAAACTTTGGTTTGCACCAGAGTCAAATAATACTTTTGCATAAACATCATTAACTAAAAACGTACCAGCAATCACATCCGGAATCATCTTTGCTTCTTGAGCGGTCAGCATGAATGCTCTGGTAGTCTTCTTGGGGCCTTCGGTTGTCTTTGCTTTATTGTTGGCTGCTGGAGCTAGTTTCGGACAGTTGGTTTTAATATGGCCGGCTTCTCCGCAATTGTAGCACAACCTATTGCTAACTTTCCTTCTGCAGTCTTCTTCTTTATGCCCTGGGAATTTGCTGAAATTGCAGTATGTAGAGAATTTCCCTGAATGTTTCCTTTTGCAGTACTTACATGGGGGTGAAGAAGAACTTGCTCCTTTCCCGCGATTGGAATTACCATAACTTAGCTCCTGGGTGATCCTTTGAGCTAGGTTCCTTTTCTGTTTTTCTTCTTGCGTACGTACTAATTCATCTGTCAATGTGTTTGCTAGCTCTACTGCTTCTTCTATGGTTTGTGGTCTAGCTGCTTTGACTACATGTCTGATCTCACTGATTAATCCCCAGATGTAACGGGAGATTAATACTGGTTCTGGTGAGGCCAGGGTTGGTACAATCCTTGCATATTCAAACAATGTGGTAGTATATTCCCTACAATCTACCCCAATCATTCTATGATTTAGGAATTTATTAGCAATCTGTTCTTTTTCATTAGGAGGACAGAATTTCCATTCAACTATTTCCTTAAGTTGTTCCATTCCATACTGTAAACTCTGTCACTTCCTCTGGACTGAAGAATGGTATTCCACCACTCTAAAGCTGCATCTTTAAAAAGATTAGAAGCATACATGACTTCATCTTCATTTGCACATTTACTTATCTTTAGGACTGCTTCTGTCTTTTCTATCCAGCCCAAGGCTGAAATTGCTCCTTCATTGCCGGATAATTCCATTGGTTTGCATGAGAAAAATTCTTTATAAGAACAACCATATGAGATGGTTCTTCTTCTTTTTGAATTGTAGCTTGGATTAACAATTCTTGATTTCCATTCACGCTGTGATTTGATTCAGGGGGTACACGCTTATTCCCGTTTATGGAATCATTATTTTCTGCCTTTTTAATAGTATCGATAATATAGGGCATAGCATCTATGATTCCTTGGGCCACTATGTGTTCATAGCATTTTATTCATTGGTTCTCGTTATTATCGTTATTCTGGATCTCTTGATTTACTTCGTCTGACATCTGAATTGTAAACATTTATCAGGTATTAATATCACAAAATAAATTAAATAACAATCACACCAACACAGTGAATCAAAATCGTCGAGCATTGCGACTTTTACTCTTTTCATATATATGCATCTAGTACAAACATAACTGGGATTCAAACACTACTAACCTATGCATCGATATATTTATATAGGTGATATTACTTTATGTCTATTTTAGTGTTTTTTTTTCAAAGTAACAAAATACAAACACACACACACACACACACACATACACACACACACACACATATATATATATATATATAATAGGCTACTGCTTTCTTAAAACTGCATCTCCCGCTCGTCATATTTTCAGACGAGCTTCTCCCCAATTTGGCGGATCCGGTTTCCTTCCTCGACCAACTCCCCACCTTATTACCGGAGTTCCTCCACATGATCCCTGGGTAGTAGTGGGGCTGGTACTGGTTTAGGACAAGGTGGAACTGGTTCTTCATAGGGAATTGGGTTTTTCTAGCAGGTAGTAGTTGTTAGCCCACCATTGATCTAAAGGGTTTGGTGCTGGAATTCTAGGTATCTCATTGGGATCAAAGGCTGGAATTGGAAATTGGTTTTCCTGGTTCTGATCTAGGTTCATGGGTTGGTTAGGAAACAAGGGAAGTGACGGTGGTTCTGGATTTGCTACTTGGTTGAAATTGGGTTCCTCCTACATTTCCAAACATGTGAAAATTTGCTAACTGTCTATCCAACTCTTCTTCCCATAAAGGTCTAACTTCTGGGTTTTGGGTGTTTCTCTCAGTTCTAGCTACTATGGCTTGTTGTTGTGCTTGTCTTAGTCTTTTCCTTCTCTCTCCTCTAGCTCTACTAAACCAACCTCTCTTTTTAGGGGGAAAAGGTTCTACGGATTTGGCTTTGAATACAAAAATATATTCGGAATCGGCGGTGTAGTAGGTGGTTGGCTGGGATGTTCCTTCATCCATTAGAGAATGAGGTAGGTTATGGTAAGCGTCAGAAGTACCCTGATCACTCATACTGTAAACTAAAGAAGTTATTAAAATAACACCAAATAATATATATTTTTACACAGAGTAACATAGAAGTCGCGGATATTTCCTAACACAATTGGTTAAAATTTAGGTATTCCAAAAGAACACCTAAATGCTTAAACCAATGGCTCTGATACCACCTTCTGTCGCAACCCCGACCGCACCCCGTGAGCGGGAGCCGCGAACCAGTCAAGTAGTACCGGTGTTTGTTAATTTGGCAGCGGAATTAAAATATCAGGATCGTAGTTAGGAAATAAATATCAGAGTTTCAAAACACCAAACTTTTATATTAAACAGATGGGGTAGAACCCAAGTTTCCATTACAACACATTTGTAGGGACAAACCCTAATTTATGGAAAACATAAACTCCTTTTTATTTAGGTAACTTTTATAGCCACTTTTCTAAGCCTTCAGTGCTCTCCAGCTGGCTTCTAATAGTTTCACATTAAGTTACCTGAAACGCGTTTTAAAAACATTTTATCAGCATGAAATACTGGCGAATTCATCTCAGTTTTATCAAAACAAGCTTATACTTTACAGTTATTGAGAGCATCCGCATTTACAATGTTTATATCTACACAATTACTCATTCAGTACTGTCATTCCTGACTTGTGGGTCATATTACTTTGGGCCCTGTCACCCAACAGTAACGGTTCCTGTCACAATCCTGTGATTGTGGACTAGTAATGTGCAGTAATTGTAGAATACATATACTCAATCACTGTTAAGCATAATTAAAACATTTGAGGTTTTGGTAACACAATTTGACTCACAAAAAGATTTACAAAAAGAGAATGCTCGCCTTGGAAACTTAGGTATTCCTACAGGCTTCCTTGTAACAATTCCTAATTACTTCCTGGAATTTCTATTTAAAACATACAATGCACATGTGTTAGTAAATTAACCCAAGTCACTTTAGCCATACAACACGAGACAGAACCCTAGCGAACTTAGTCAGGCAGAGCCTCGACATGCGTCGGTGGGTCCTAAATCAATCGAGTAGGATGCCCATACAACACGAGACAGAACCCCAACGAACCGATGCCAATCCAATGCCCGCGGTAACGTCCCGTCCCAACGTGCGGTCAAATAAACTAGTATATATGAAAACCAACAATTTAAATAAAAAACATATATTTTAAACGTGTTCTGTAATTATTATTTCATAAGAATTGTTTCAGTTTTCTTGCTTTTTTCCATACTAGTTTAAGTTCCCATGTGTTACATGAGTTGTATAAAGAAAATACTTTTTGTAAGAACATGTGTAGTGGTAATGACCCCACCCTTGGGCGTTTTCGCCATGTGGCAGTTCAATCAGCAAAGGGCATTATCGAGCGTTTTTCTAAAATGGTAGTAGTAATAGTAGTAGAAAATTCCTGAGATAACAACTTAAGACTTTTCAAGATGGACAAAGAAATAAAAGAAAATTAATGAGATAACAACTTCAGACTTTTCAAGATGGACAAAGAAACATAAAACAAGAAAGAACCTTTTGAAGTTTCCTTCGTCTTCAACCCTTGCAATTTAAACCTAACTTTCAAATAATTATAAATTAATCGATGGAACAAAAATCTAAGTATATGACAGGGAGTTTTGAGTTCTTAATACCAGATTATAAAATATACTTGCTGAAAACTATATATTCTTTGATACGCCAATTTAAATAGATTTAATTAAAGCTATACCAAGACCTAACCATACTAATAATAATAGTAACATAATAGGCAATACAAATAGCACCACCACCACCACTAATAGCAGCAGCAGTACTAGCAGCAACAATATATGTGTATATGTTTTATATATAGATTACGATTAATTTTAGTTTAGATATATCTGCTTCCATATATGTGTAGGCTTGTACATCCCCATATAGTGGGTTCTTTATGTCATGAATGATATACAGAAAAAAAAAACCTGGATATCATATACTTTTGTAGTATCAGAGCCATAACGTGTAAACCCTAATAGCCACCGTCGTTTTTTTCCTGCTACCATTTTTACCATGGTCGTCATCCTCCGGTGACCAGGCTATGGTCAAATCCCTTCATCTGGTGTATTCGGTCACCAACATACACAAGGTTCGAGTTCTTGACGGATCCAAGGTCATGTACTCCTCTTGGGTCAAGCTTTTCATGCTTCACGCAAAAGGATACGAAGTCCTTCATCACATCACGGGAACGGATCCGCTAGCAGAAACGGATCCGGATTTTGTCTCATGAGCCAAAATCAACTCCATAGTTCTGCAATGGATCTATGGAAGAGTATATCTCCGTCCGTATACTCGAATCCGACACTACTGCTAGTGTTACGTTCCGTAGTTTCGTTGTATCTCGTTTATCTTGTAATTCGTATTTCAGTTTTAATCTTAGAAATCTGAGATTTTGATCATAATGGAAATTATATTTTATATCATTCTTGTTCAATTATACTTGCTTAATACGTAAACAAATATGAAATACGTGGTTTTAATAAAAAAACCAAGCAATGCATTAAGTTTATATTTTCTCGAAGCGATATTCACACGTGTTTATGCATTACACATGCTTACATACACCTTAAAACCATAAAAACAGGTTCAACAATGAGTTTACAGCATAATATAACCAACTAAACAACTCAAGGGACTAAAAATGAGGTTTTATAATTCAGAGTTCCATATGGACCATCTAGAACTCCCTTGCGGTCACTATGGAATCTGGTCTGGCAGATTGTTTTCGAATTTGCAAATTTTGGCTCCATTTCCCTCATTTCAACCCCCAGCCACCTTATTTAACACACAAACCCTAATCCCACATATAAATACAACCCTTTAACACCTCCTAAACACTTTTCACACTCCAAACACTCTCTCTAACACTCCAAATCTTCAAGATTTTGCAACTTTGGGCAGAAAACTACTAAGTGCAAAAGTGAGTTTTTAAGTCACTTCCTTCGTCTTTTCTTCATGTTTTCTTGTTTCTCCTTCTTTGGATAACCTCTAGGAGTGGTACCACATGGTTACCAAGGTAAAAAAAAGATGGTACATCACCATATTGGGGTCCAAGTTGGGTGTTTTTTTCTTAAAACTTTCATACTTGTTCAACTTGTACTGTGTTTCTTAGATTTCGTTGCACCAAACCAAGTTAACAACAAGTTCTATTGCTGGAAGACTTGAGTTGAGGTATGAATTCAGAAACTTTGAGGTTAGATACCTCCATTTTCATATATTCTAAGTCACCAAGTAACTTTCAAGTAAACAAAATGAACAAACTACACCAAGTCTCCAACCATAATCTTGTTTGGAAGGCACTTGCCTAGTTGAACTCACTTGGTAACATGTTGAATTAGAAGAGTTAGTTTATGTTCATATCATTCATGACCATCCGAATCATCCTTATTGTGATTTTGTGCAATAACATCATGAGGTTAGTGGATTACCCTTCCTCTGATACATGACTATGCTACACTTATTAATACACCTATGAATACTTCCAAAAACCAAACTATGACATCAACCGAAACCATGGCTGAATGTTATATGTTAAGGTGGAACTTAAGCTAGTCTTGGATTCCTTATTTTGGATATCCAATAAGTGTAACACTCATGAAAAACACTAGCTAAAAATGGTGTCCAGATGAGTATCTAAGCAAAGATATATTTTATGTATTTTCATATTTATAACTTGTTGAATACATTTCCGTCATCAAACTCCATGAACTCACACACCTTTATTTATCCTTTTAGGATAACTTGGTGATTCCATCCTCCCGAAACAACTCACTACATTTGTGGAAAAATCTTCGCAAACCGTGATTGTGCTTGGCCCATTTTAGGATTTAAATCACTTTGGGTTGTAACATGTATCGTTATTAAACTCACAGTCACAGATACATTAAGCACAAAATAATTTTGTATAGTAAATAAAGATAAGTAATCACAAACAAGACATCATCATCAACAACTGTATTTCATTAATCATAAGGTTCAAATGTTTTACAGAATGTTGACTCTACAGACACCCCCTCAGACTGATCACTATAACAATTTTGTTCTTGCTAAAGAAAAGGTGATATGTAGTGATAAATAGATCTCTAACATGTGAGATCAATTTATACTAAGTACGAAAGCTCTATTTGTGATTGGATGACATCACCCTGATAGTAACATCTAACATTCCTAAGAGAAAAGATTTCATACATGTTGCAAACATCTACGCAAATCAAACATCTTATCTAACTATGCGAAACACTAATACAAAACAAGTAATGTTACATTGGGAAACATCTATTTAGGTTATCCTTTGTTGCTTTGATCCAAACATCTGTTTGGCCAGACATATGTTTAGTTTTCTTCATCAGACCGTTACTTCAACATACCTTAGATCTGTAACAAACCTTGTTTCTTCATGAATAGTGGTTCCAAGGCTTTGAACAGATGTTTGCTTGTCTTCAACAGATGCTCTGATTTTGGTGTTCAAGATTCACTATCTTTGGGGAGAATCTGGTTCAAACTTATGTTTATTTCTTGATCACTTGATCATGTTTTGGCTTTTGAATATCATTTGTTCTTTTGTTTGTTCAACAATCACCCCCTAGAATAGATGATGCCAAAACAGATGTTTAGTAGATCAATTTTTATTCATCTTCAACTTCTCTTTAATTTGTGCTTTAAAGGTCTTTTCAAATCTCTCAGAGAGAGAGTCATTTGCATCCTTTTCAAGTGGAAGATCCAGTAGATCTTGCAGATCTTCAATTTTCTGTCTTATGACACTATTCATTGAAGTCTTTTTCACTTCTCCATTTTCCATAACTATTGTCAATTCATGGCTTGCTGTATCTGAAAATCATTTTAGAATTTTGGAGGCTTATGGATCTACTGGGACCGATTTTATTGGAAGAGGTGAAGGGATTTGTTTTCCCAATATTTGCCCAAGCAACTCCTCTAGTTTGGCATCTAGATGCCCATACATTAATTCATTTTTGAGCCCTTCCTTCCTTATATCATCTTCATGTCTTTGTAGATCCTCTGCAGACATCTCCTTTTACTATTTAAGGTAGCTTCTAACAGCTGAGTAAACATTCTTTGCAATGGGAAGCTTTTGGGGACTGAGGGATCTTTAGGTTTTAATTCTTTTAATTTCTTGTATCTCTCTTGATTGGTAGCTCATCCCACCTGGTTATTGATTGCATTGTGCCAAACTTGGATGTCACCATCTCCTCTTTAATTCTTCTAAGCTCAATAGCTTTTGTCCAATAGGCTTTTTACATGCTTTCCAGTTTGGAGGAGTGGGCTTGATATCTGGATTGAGTTTTAACTTCTCAATCCCTGCAATTCCTTCTAAAAGGGCTTCTGTAGTCCAACCAAAGAATTGAGCTCTTGTAGCTGAATATGACTTGTTCTTCATTATAAATTCCAAGTAAGCTTCCCTTAAAGATTTTCTTATCTCGGGGTTGTTTACTAGACCTTGTGAAGCCTTTTTGTTGACATCTTTGGCAAAGTCTGTTAGTCTATTCACTTTTGTGAATTCTACAGATAGAAGTTGTTGTGCCTCCTTATCACTTTAGCCCTTGCTTTTGAAAGCATCTATTCTTTCATCTTGTATGCTCTTTAAATTCAGGTACTCTTGTACATTTGTAGGATTTGAATATCTTTTGAGGGATGGAAAGGTAAGTTGGCTAATGTCAGTTGTAGAGTATAAGGATTGTATCTCTTTTGATACATTTTCTTACTCTGTGTGGGTCACATATGGTGGTGGGTGGTTTTTTAGGTGGAGATGTAATACTAAGTGTTGTGGTGGATGGTTGAGATGTAATGGGTAAAGTTGTGGTGGTTGTGGTTTTGACAGGTGATGCATCAGGAGTTTCTTCATCTTCATCTTAGGCAATGAATTTTGTTTTCCTGGTTCTGGTTTGAAGTGTTGGTATTTTTGTCGGTGGTTTGTGGAAGATCTATTGTTGGTTTTCTTTTGTGAATAAGAAGTCCCTCAAGGGACTTATGTTTTAGTGGTGGTGGTAGTGTGGTTGTAACATCTGTTGTCACTTTTCTAATGGCAATAGATGTTTGGGTTACGGGAGCAGTGGTTTGGATAGAAGGTGTTTGGATAGGTATGACAGTGGTTTAAATGGTAGTTGTTGTAGTGCTTTCTAGAACCTCTGTTGAAGATCCTTGATTGTCTTGGATTTTCGCAATAATCTCATGCACTATTATCTGCATATTGGCTTCCCTTGTGTCTCCACTCTTTTGTTTTTCTACAGCTTTAGCAATCTCTTCTTGCCTTGCCTTTTTTAGTGCAGCAATGTCAGACCTTTTTCCAGCCTTTTTGACCAAAGGTGGGAGCTTTCTCATCATTCTCCCCCCCCCCCCCCCCTTTAGCATCATCTTCATATTTGGGAAGAATTAGAGTTGCACCAATATTTTGAAGGATAAAGGCTCTGATGGCTTTAAGCTCTGAAGTCTCTATGTACTTAGCATCCACCAATGTTTGTACCAAAACTTCTGATGTTGGCAATCTATCAACGCAAGATTTAAGGTTATAAAACCATACGCCACTGATATGTTACCCACTCATACTCAATTCTTTATGTTTATATCACCATGGTAAGTTGATTATTTCATGTTTCTTGCCTACTGGTACATCATATAATGAAGCTGCTATCACACGTAAGCAATTTAGTTTCAATTGCTGATGTACTATCATCTCTTCTTTTTCAACACAGTGATAACTCATTTTTGATTTTTCTATTTTTTTTTATTTTTATGATTTTCTATTTTTTTATGTTTTTTATTTTTAAGAAAGCAGTAAACTATTTACAAAATTCTTATGAAAAACTGGTTATTCAGGATTCCTCATCCCGGAGTTCGACTAGATGTTCAAATCGAACCCTGTCAAAAGCTTTAGTGTAAAGATCTGCCAGGTTATCTAGTGTGTCGAATCTGTGCAGTTCAATCATTCATTTTTCAGCACAATCCCGTATAAAATAATGACGAATGTCAATATGTTTTGTACGACTGTGTTTTACGGGATTATTTGTTATGGAAATTGTGATATTATTGTCTATCATTATAGGGGTGCGAGTGAAATTCAAACCATAATCGCGCATTTGCTGTTGGATCCACATAACTTGAGAGCAACAGCTACCCGCCACAATGTATTCAGCTTCACACGAAGACGTAGACACACAGGCTTGTTTCTTGCACTGCCATGACACAAGTCTTCCCCCTAAGAACTGACAACCACCTGTGGTAGATTTTCTGGTTGATTTGCATCCTCTGAAATCTGAATCAGTGTATGCAACAAACTTCAAGTCACTATCAGCAGGATACCATAACCCAAACTTAGGTTTTCCCTTCAAGTAACGAAGAATTCGCTTCACCGCCTTCATATGCGACTCCTTTGTATTTGCTTGATATCTGGCACACAGACATACAACGAACATAATGTCTGGTCGTGAAGCAGTAAGGTACATCAACGATCCAATCATGGCCCTATATTGAGTAGGATCAACGTCATCCACACTCTCAGCATCTAGACCAATGTTGTGATTTTCACAAATGGGTGTATTAAAAGTAGCGCAATCCTCCATCTTGAATCGAGTCGAAATGCCATACACATACTTTGTCTGATGAATAAAGATCCCATCCTTCTTTCGTTCAACTTGCAACCCTAAGAAGAATGATAACTCACCCATTGCACTCATCTCGAACGTACCCTTCATTACCTCTTCAAACTCATGACACATGCTCTCATTAGATGAACCAAAAATGATATCATCGATTTATACTTGTACCAACAGAAAATCTTCCTTCTTCCTCTTAATGAAAAGTGTATTGTCAATCTGACCACGTTCAAAACCATTTTTCAATAAATGAGCTGACAGTGTCTCATACCACGCCCTGGGAGCCTGATGCAATCCATACAATGCCTTATTTAGCTTGCACACTCGATCTGGATAGTCTGGATCAGTAAACCCATCTGGTTGTGAGACATACACCACTTCTTGGACTTTGCCGTAAAGAAAAGCACTCTTCACATCAAGTTGGTAAACTTTAAAGCCCTTGAATGAAGCGAAGGCTAGGAACAAACGAATTGCTTCCAACCTTGCCACCGGTGCAAACACTTCAGTATAATCAATCCCTTCTTGTTTATTGAACCCTTTCACTACTAACCGAGCCTTGTTCCTTGTCACGATCCCTCGGTCATCTTTCTTACACTTGAACACCCACTTGGTGCCAATCTCTTTCTCTCACTCTGGTAAATCAACTAACTCCCAAACTTTCAACTTCTCAAACTTAGCAAGTTCCTCCTGCATAGCTTCTACCCATGAATTATCCTTTAGAGCCATATGAATATTCTTTGGCTCCTCTTGAGAAATAAAACAGCTATACAAGCACTCGTTGATAATACCAGTCTTCTCAATCATAGCATACATACAAGAACCTTCTACTATACTTCTCCTTGTTTGAACACTTGCATTCGGATCACCTATAATATTCTCAACTGGATGATCTTTGTTTGCTCATGTAGTAGCAATGGTGTCTACGTCCAAGTTATTCTCTAGATTTGATCCAATCTCCCCCTGAACATTTTGATCAGCAAACGGATTAGTAAAGTCCTCCCCCTCAAGAGGTTCAGACTCACTGTCAGTCGAATCCGCTACTTCTACATTTGCATTTGAGGAAGGTCCTGACACATCCGCACTCGGAACACTTGAACTTGGACTGAAAGAACTCTCATCTCCATCCCTAGTCAAGCTGTGAATTACCTCTAAATCACCTGCATCAGAAAACTCAGGAATTTTAAAAGACTCAAAGCATAGATCATAATCATATAGAATTGCTGGACCTGGGCTGGACTTTTTGGGCGAATATGTGATAACTTCAAAATTTAAAAACCCTTTCAATTTTACCATTTGTTTTATTAAAAACTCTTTTGTTTGGTGCACCATCGACATAACCTAGGAAAAATCCTTCGTCCGCGACTTCGCCAAATTTTGGTTGGTTTTTATTTCTAATTATCGTGCATGGAAGCCTAAACGGTTCGAACCCTTCTAAATTTGGTTTACGGTTTCTCAAAAGTTCATAACACATTTTTTTGTCGTTTAACCGTCAAAATCCTATTCAGAACATAGCAAGCTGTATTCACAGCCTCTGCCCAAAAGATGACAGGAAGCTTAGAATCAGAAAGCATGGTCCTAGCAGCTTCAATTAACATCCTGTTTTTCCGTTCTGCCACTCCATTCTGTTGAGGTGTGTATGGAGCACTGAATTGTTGCTCTATCCTATTGCGAAGGAAATACATATCCAGCAACCGATTCTTGAACTCCGTGCTATTGTCGCTTCTAATGCGCTTGATTCTTGTCTGAAGTAGATTCTCCAACTTTGCAAAAAGATTGATCAACAATGTCTGTTGTCTCATCCTTTGTCACTAGAAAGAAAACCCAAGAAAAACGAGAAAAGTCATCAGTAACAACTAAGCAATAATATAATACTCCTTACATTCACTGGATCGAACAAATCCATGTGAAGTAATTCGAGTGGAGAAGCAATGGAATTCACGGTTTAGACTTGTGAGGTTTTCTGTGTTGCTTTCCCTTTTTACACGGAAGACACTTATCATCCACATAAAACTTCTGCATAGGCACACCTTCCACTAAACCATTTTTAATTTATAATTCATTTTTTGATAGTGGATATGTGCCATGCGTCTATGCCATAACATCGACTCCACCTCAGATGCTTTTGACAACAAGCATGTAGTCACCACTGAAGAATCATGTACACTCGTGTCCATGACATAGGTATCATTCTTCTTTGGTGCTCGCATAACTACCCAATCATCAGGAAGATCAAGCTGGTTTTAAGACCAATGCCTCAGACTTGGTAAAGTGGACAGAGTAACCCTTGTCAAAGACTTGAGACACGCTCATCAGATTGTGTTTGAGCTGTTCGACATAGTTAACTTTGTCCAAGGTTATCTTCCGTTGGTCACTTTCCCTTGACTTGTGATTTTTCCACCTTTTGCTCCTGCAAACTTCACGTAACCTCCATTTATTTCTTCAAAATCTTTCAGCAACCTCTCATCCCCCGTCATGTGTCTGGAGCAGCCACTGTCAACATACCACAAGTTGATTAGCCTCGTTAGCAGCTCCTGCACAAACTAAAACAAATTTAGTTAGATAGGGGGACCCAAGCCTTGACCCTCTTGGGTCTTCCAAATTCATCAACTACCGAAACATCCATCCAATATCCATCACTCCTAGTAGGAGTCTTGGATCTCAGACTTGTTGATGGAAATGGTTTTTGATTTCCACTAGGACTCTGGTCATGAGGGTTCATATACATGTTTGGACTTTGTGACCTTTGTAAAATTTGATTTTGAAAACCTTTATTCTGATTTGCAAATCCTGAGTTCTGATGAACTCTCGATTGATTTCCCAAATTTTGATTGTAATAATTTCTAGAGCCATTATTGTAAAAATTTTGACTACCACCAGTGTGATATCGATTTTGTTGTGGACTTTGACCTCTGAAATTATTTGACTGACCATTAAAGTTATTCATTTTAGGTGAACTAGTTCTAGGTCTGTCGAATCTGCCAGGTGTAGACTCGGGTTGAAACCTTGGTTGATTTATTTGAAAACGAGGAAATTGTTGATTTCGTATTTCAGCCTTGTCCTCAACAACAGACTTCTTTGGTGAGTTTGATGTTTTCAACTCACAATCACCCTTCTTTTTAGGTGATTTTTCTTTCTTCTTTTCTTTCAAAGGTGCTTCATCCTTCTTGTAGGGACAACAACTGATGACATGTCCCTTTGTATGACAATTAAAGCACGATCTTTTAGCAAAAGATGTCTTTGGTGAAGCCTTTGAAGTTGATGGAGCTGATGACTTGGGCGACGTTTTTGAAGGACCAACGTTTGTTTCTTTTGATTTGCCCTTGTTCATTTTATCTTTAACAAACTTTTCATTTGACTCTGTTTCAATCACTATATTCTCATTTTTCATGTCATCCCTTTTCACAAAATTAACCTTTTTAACAAAATGTTGTTTTTTAAATTGGGAAGATTCATTTTTATCTTTGAAAACAGTGTCTTGCTTGGTCTCCTTCTCGACATCAGCCACTTCATACTCAGAAACAACATCATTCTCAGATACGGAACTATCAGGTACATCGACATTCGTCGGGTCAACCACAACTACACCATACACAAAATCTGTTAAATCATCTTCATGTGGTAAAAATGAATAGTCCTGATGAACAGGTGGAGGAACTTCATTAAATACCACCGTTGTTCGATCAGGACTCTTTTTTAAGTTTCCCATCATGTGATTCATTACAAAATATGTGTTTCTAAACTGGTTTATTTTTCTTTGAAGCTCAACAATCTTAACTTGTACGTCAGATAATTATTGGCACTTGTCAGATAGTTCTTTTGTTTTATCTCTCATGTTCTCATGTGCCAAATCTATCACTTGAAGCTCTTTATTTAATTTTTCAGTTAAAGTTTTAACTTCAGCCTCACATGATTTTATTTTCTTTAGGTATTGAGACTCTTTTCTTTTTATGAAAAAGTTTGATTCTTTTAGACCATTTAGTTCATTTACCAGACTTTGGTTGTGTGTGGACAACCTGTCAACTGTACCTCTTAGTTCACTGCAACTCATGCAGACAAAACTTATTGGTTTTGAACTTAAATCACCAGTAGCTTTACTCAAATCAGCCATAAATGCAGCAAAATTGGCTTTGGCCTTCTCTTCTTCGTCAGATTGCACCTGTACATCATCAGTCTTTGCCTTTGGAGTTGGTTTTTCTTTAGGCTTGACCTGTTCAGCAACATTTTGTTCTTTAGCAATTTCAGTTTCTTCACTTGCAACCTGTTCAGTTACACTCTTCTCTTCAGAACTCTCCTCACTAACACCATCACTAGTTTCCCCCTCATCTAGTTGACTTTCTTTGATTACTGTAACGATCTCTGCCATTAGAGCTTGTGTTATGGTTCCATCATCTTCAAGGTGAAGACTCCAATGAACCATCAGGAGAAGTAGTGGAAACTAGTGCACGTGATGCACCATTGGATGAACTTTGATTAGATGAATTATGAAACGTGGAAGATTGTTGTGATTCTCCTGTTTGTCTTTGGCACTCTGTAGCGAAATGCCCAAGATTTTGACATTTAAAGCAACAAACCTTGGATTTATCGAATCCAACCCTTTTGCCAATGACTTCCTCCCAGTTTTGTTCATGAATCGTTTACCCCTGAAAGTTACCATGGCCATCTGCCACTGAATATCCATCTCATCAAAATCGTCTAGATCAATTTGCTCATAATCTTCGTCCAGTGCTGCTGGATCTGTTATCTTGCCCTGTATATAATTCTGATATGAAGCAAGAAATGAGGCAAGGAGCGCCAGTTGATTCTCAGCTGATTTCACACTCATGGGCATAGAGTTGGGGATTCTGCTATTATTCGATCCAGTATGTTGTTCATGTTGTCTCTTACTTGCTGTTGTACCTCCCGATGAGGCAATAAAGCATAACTCACCATTATCATCAATGACATTTTCACATTCACTTGAGAGAAATGCCGTCGCTGAGTCACTAGAAGCGTTGTGAGATGATGAATGTCACACCCCGACCCGCAGCGGAATAAGAGTCGGGGCATAATTGGGTTATCACCAAAGCTCATGATATTTACTAATATGTTTCATATTTATTTAAGTCAAAATTACATTCCAAATAATCCAAACATGTCCATACAATACAAAGAAAATAACCAAGCAAAATAATTCCAAGCTCTAAATCATTTTATTCTTCTAGTCCAATCCTATGTGTTTCTGGCGGCAGCTGGTTCACCTGTATCATGTGTAAAAATTGGGGTTTTTGGGTCAACATAAGTTGGCGAGTGAACCTTGTTAGACAAACATTTATTATTGATTTACTTGTTAGTTTATCAGTGAAAAATTGTGCATAATCATAAATGAGCAAATGTAAATAATCAAGCAGTAGCATTAGCAATCACAACTATAACATACAATAACATATGATAGCATACATTAACATACCAACATCATACAATAAATAACATGAATGAAACTGTGCGATCAAGGCTCAATCAAACGGAGCCGATCGTATTGCATGTACTGAAAATGAAAAATGTCTGTGCGATCAAGGCTCAATCAAACGGAGCCGATCGTATGTTGGCACGCCAGGTTCATGCTCATAATGTAATGGGGAACTTGCTCAACGCTCATAATGTAATGGGGAGCGGCGGCCTATGAAATTGCATGTACTGAAAGTAATAAATTAAATCTAACAATAACCACACAATCAGTTGAAACAAGCTGAATACACATGTTCATGATATGATGTATGCACAATGATTTAAATATAATATATAGCAACACACATGATACACCCCAAAACGTGATTAAAACGGGGAATTTGCAAAGATTCACTCACATTGGGTGCGTTTGATTGGAGATGATGAGATGCACACGAGTCGGGAGAGTTGAACAACGAGAATTACTAACCTAAATAATAACGGAAAAATATAGCAAATGAGTGGATTTTATTAAGGATTTTAATGGAATTTTTAGATATATTATTGTGAGTTTAAGGCTATTTTCTATCTTTGAAAATATTATTTTTAAGTATTTTAATTGATTTTTAAATTAAATTAAATAAATAAAAAATATAAAAAAATTGTTTATTTTTGCGTTGACCGTTGACTTGTTGACCTGTTGACCGGTTCGGTCAGTGTGCATGTATGCGCTGGGTGAGACTCGAACCCGAGACCTCCCGTACGCGTGCACGCAGCTCTACCAACTGAGCTACGTGTCTAACCCGAAATAATCTTGTTTTTAATTATATTTATATACTAATTCGATTTGTTCAAAATTCATTTGAATTCAAAAACATTTTAATTCATCAAACTGGTGCCAGTAACAGGTTTTGAACCCGGGACTTGTGCTTTAACATCACACACAGTCCACCGCTGGACTGTGTATCTAACTTGGTTAATATACCAATTTTTATTATACTTAACAACTAACGGAGTTAACCCGGTTCAGTTTTAATCAAAAAGGCATTTTATTACATAAAGGGTGCGTGTATCAAGGATCGAACTCGTGACATGCGCGTATTATTTGCACACAGTCCACCGCTGGACTGTGTGTCTAACCCGTTTAAAATACCAATTTTAATTATACTTATAATGTTATCACAGTTCATCTTCTTCGTTGGATTTTACCGACAGCAGATTACACCATTAAATCTTGTTAATTCGATTGTTAAACATTGCACAGACTAATATGAGATAGCAGAGATGATAATTAGAGGTAAACATACCGGTGAATGATTTATTACAGAGTTCCGGCAAAGCGTCGGTCTCTGTTTTTAAGAACTTCAACTGAGCAAATCAATTAATCGTTTTGATTAGCTAAACATGAAATTGAAGTGCTAAACAAACGTTAACAGTGTGTTTGAAGGTCCTTACCGACTCACAGATGAAAATAGAGATTTCCAGAACTTTTTCGGCGAACAGAAATTATCCGATGACGACATCTGAATTTGATTTCAATTGGAAGGTTTGAGTCAGAATAGCTTAACAATCGATAGACCACGAAGGTATTGAAAGACTTACTGTTTTGATGAAGAATACGGTTTTCCAGCGACTTGCAGAATTTTTCAGGCGAGTTGATTTAAGCTTTCTGATGGACTGAATGTATGACGAAAGTGAAATGGAAAGTTTGTATGATGTTTCTGAGTCGCGAGAGGGGTCTTGATTGAAGCAATTCAGACATTGATTATTTTTGGTTATAAAAACCGATCATGATCAAAATTGAAGTTCATTCAAATCCGAATTGATTAGGATCGTCGGTGCACCGGTTTTGTTCAGTAATTCGCGAGTAATCAATCGTCTTTGGACGATTGGTGACCGATTTCGGTTATGGTTTGGCATTCAGGTTGTTTTCTGTTTGAATATAAGTTTAATTTGTTTCCTAGTGATAACAGAAAACAACAAGTGGCGGAGTGGTGATGTGTGTGTGTGTTAAGTCTTTGGATTTCAATTTCCGGCTGACCCGGGTTCGAGCCCCAGCAGCAACATTTTATTTTTATTTATTTTGTTTTCACTTTTCATCAAAAATAATTTTTATAGTTTAGTTTGTTTATTAATTATGTATCATTAAAAATCAAAATAACCATAAATACACAACGTGACATTTATAACTTGATATTCGATTAAAAAAGGGAGCGGGTTTTGGAAACCCGTTTTTGACAAATGTTACAATGAAGATGGAACGCCTTTGTAAAATCCAGATCTTGAACCTGATCATAACATGTTTCCTTCATCTTCATGTTGAGCTCCTAAGCTCTCAACTTCCCAACAACCTCTTCTAAGTCTTTTGTAGCATAGTCTGCTTCACCCTTTATCATGAGAGTGTAAATATCCCATTTCGCAGGTAGGGCATCCAGCAACTTGTCATTAATCTCAGTATCTGTGTATCCCTCTATGTCGTAGTTGTCTAATTCTGTCATCAGATGATAGAACCTCATGATGATATCTTCAAGAGACTCATTTCTCATGCACTTAAACACAGCAAAATTGTTTCTTCAGCAGATTAATCTTGTTCTTTTTCACATCAGCATTTCCCTGATAACGCTTCTCTAATGCATCCTACATCTCTTTTGAACTGGTGTACCTCTTAAAAGTGTGTTTCATCTCCTCAGGTAGAGACATTTTGATAGCAGCTAGAGCACGTTTTTTAGCTTCATACATCTTCTTGGCTGCTTCCTCCATATTGACATAGGCTGTGACTCGTTATCTGCCTTCGAACTCATAAGTTGGGTTTATGTACCCATCTTCAATACAGATCCACATTCGTGTGTCCTGATACTCAACAAATGACTAAAACCGGTCTTTCCACGTAAGGTAATTCTCGACCTTCATCATCTTTGTTGGTTTGTTCGTCGTGCTAACTTCATGCTCCATCCTCAACAACTCCTTCAAATTCGACATATTCGACATTTTTAACGAACCGGCTCGCTAAAAAAATAAATAATAAATTGTATGAACTTAGATAAATCAAATCAATTTCTATGCAACGATTCGCCCCAATTAATTTATCCATTGATTATCTTATCAATTTGGGTTGCAGGATAATGATACGTTTAAAAACTGTCCGAAAACTGTCTTTACCAAATTATACCGTTAGACTCATCTCGAGATTACCAATCCAATGATATATAGTGTCGAAAACCTATATTTTTTGTCCTAACAATATTTCGGATCAAACTGCGGAACCCGTTTTCGAAAATTCTTTACGGAAAGTCTTCTAATCACGAAAACGTTAATTACACTATACGCAACCTGAAAATTACTCCACCCCACTTTTTAATTACACCAGATTAATTGCACTAGCATGTCAAAGTCCTTGGGTTAATTACGCAGGTGAGTCCAAATCAAGTTCGCTGTGACCAAGTTAATTTCGTAGGGTTCTGATTAATTTCGCTGAGATTAATTTCGCTGAGGTTAATTTCGTTGTGTTCATATTAAAAAGGCTGGTTAAATACTCCAGATGATCAGTTCGACGACTAGTAAAGTCGCCGACCACCGTAATAACGTCGCTTTGGATTTTAAAAACGCCAGGTCACTTAAAAACGCTGGTTTTTCACTTAAAAAACACTGGTTTTCAGTGTAATTATCAAATACGCCGGTTTTGTTCAGTAATTCGCGAGTAATCAATTGTCTTTGGACGATTGGTGACCGATTTCGGTTATGGTTTGGCATTCAGGTTGTTTTCTGTTTGAATATAAGTTTCATTTGTTTCCTAGTGATAACAGAAAACAACAAGTGGCGGAGTGGTGATGTGTGTGTGTGTTAAGTCTTTGGATTTCAATTTCCGGCTGACCCGGGTTCGAGCCCCGGCAGCAACATTTTATTTTTATTTATTTTGTTTTCACTTTTCATCAAAAATAATTTTTATAATTTAGTTTGTTTATTAATTATGTATCATTAAAAATCAAAATAACCATAAATACACAACGTGACATTTATAACTTGATATTCGATTACAAAACGGAGCGGGTTTTGGAAACCCGTTTTTGACAAATGTTACAGTATCCCCTACTTTTAGGAATTTCGTCCTGAAATTTAAGTAGTAGTAGGAAGAAGGTGCGGATATTTTTCGCGCATTGAGTCTTCACGTTCCCAAGTAAACTCAGGTCCCCGTTTCGACTCTCAGCGTACCCTAACAATTGGAATGCGACTTCGTCGAAGACGTTTTTCTCCGAAGTCCATGATCTCTACAGGTCTTTCAATAAAATGCATAGATTCATCAATCTGAATATCTTCCAGAGGAATGTGGAGGTTTCGTGGCACTTCTTCAAGTTTGATACGTGGAATGTGGGATGAATCCTGTTGAGTTCTTCTGGTAGATCAAGCTTGTATGCTACAGGTCCTACTCTTTCGAGTATCTTGAAAGGTCCTACGTAGCGTGGTGCTAGCTTGCCTTTTTGACCAAAACGAACTACTCCCTTCCACGGTGATACTTTTAGAAGTACATGATCACCAATGTTAAACTCTAAAGGCTTCCGTCGTTTGTCTACATAACCCTTTTGACGACTCTGAGCCGCTAGAAGATTGTTTCGAATTTGATAGATCTTGTCTGTGGTTTCTTGAATCAATTCTGGACCAGTGATTTGAGCTTCCCCAATTTCGTGCCAACATACTGGAGATTGGCACTTACGACCATATAAAGCTTCAAAAGGTGCCATGTCGATACTTGAATGATAGCTGTTGTTGTACGACAATTCAACTAATGGTAGATGAGCGTCCCAATTTCCCTTGAAGTCTATGACACATGCTCGAAGCATATCTTCAAGAGTTTGAATGGTGTGTTCAGATTGTCCATCAGTTTGAGGATGATAGGCGGTACTGAGATCTAATCGCGTGCCCATAGCGGCTTGTACTGCTTGCCATGTTCGTGAAGTAAAACGACCATCACGATCAGAAATAATGTTTAACGGTACCCCATGTCGGCTTACGATTTCGCTGATATAAATACGAGCTAGCTTTTCGTTCTTGAAATCTTCGCGGATAGGAATAAAGTGAGCTGATTTTGTAAGTCGATCAATTATTACCCATATAGTGTCATACCCACCAGAAGTGCGAGGTAACCTGGTAATGAAGTCCATGGTTATATTTTCCCACTTCCATACAGGTATTTCAGGTTGGACCAGAAGTCCTGAGGGTCTTTGGTGTTCAGCTTTTATTTTGGAACATGAAAGGCACTTGGAAACAAAATCAACAATATCCTTTTTCATTCCAGGCCACCAGTAAGGGTATCAAAGGTCTTGATACATCTTGTCGGCTCCTGGGTGTATAGAATATCGTGTTTTGTGCGCCTCATTCATAAGAAAAAAAAATCACGAAGGTTATTGTGGTCAGGAATCCATACGCGATCTAGTCAGTATAGAATACCGTCGGATTTAGTTTCAATTTTTAAGTTCAGCTCCACAAGACAGCTCCTTGCGTACGTCTCCTTTCTGTTTCTGAAACATGCTGGGCTTCTCGGATTTTGATCTTTGATGTCGCTTACGATTTTATTTATAACAGTTTTGAGGGAACCGATACATTTGTAATGATAAGGTATGTATCATAAAACAAAAACTTCAACCATGACGATATTTAAACCTACACGGAACTTTTCATAACCTCCTGGTAATGCTTTTGATCCTTTGCCAAGAATACTTATATATAGGAAGTACCAGCGGCGTATCCACCATATTCTTGTCAAATTTTCGTTGGCTTTATCAGTAAATCATGATCAGTTCTATGTGACTCTAAAACATAAACAACACACGAACAAAACTTGAGTCTCAAATCTGAGATGATACATGACTAAATGATGACAGTACCTCTCTCGTTGGTTATGATGAAGGGGTCAGTCTATGTAAAAGTGTGACACAACCCAACTTCTTTAAATGATGAGATTGAGATACGTCGAGATGTATGATGATATGAATGTTAAATCAATGAGTATAGAACAAAACTGTAATATCAAATCGCATTAAAATTCTTGGATACATAATTTCCAAATTTTACAACTGGGATACGGAAAGATTGAGATAACATAAAGAAAACATTAACATTAGATGATTTGAGTTGAGTCTTGATTCTTGGCGAGGAAAAATTAGTTGGGTGATTCGTTTGGGCCGTTATTATTTTCAACAGTATTGGCGTTGATGTTATAAGCTCTTCCTCTTGCAGGTGGTGGAGCTTGGTTAGCTTGATTCACCGGATTTGCTTGAGCTTGGGCATGAATGATGTTCACCAAACGTGGACAAGTGTTTCTAAAATGGCTTGGATCTCCACAATTGTAGCAAGCCCGCATAGGGTGTACCATGGGATAGTTGGGTTGGTAGTATGTTTGGGCTAAATGTTGGGTAGGTGGTAGTAGTAGGGGTTGTTGGGCTTGACCCATTATTTGTTGGTGGGGTTGGGTTGAAGGCTGGTGGTGGTTCGTTCGCTGAGGTATGCGACAGGTTTGAACAGTATGACCTGCGCGACCACAGCCGGTGCAATATTGGCAAGGATGATCAGGAGAATGGTGGTATTGGCAACGGTTGCATTTTGGTAACGGGCCAGAGTATGGTCTTTTGTATGGTGCAGGTGAAGGGGCGACTTGGGTAATGGGTGCAGCAGGAATAGGGTAATTGGTTTGTGTGACGGAGAAGTTTCTTGTGCTTCGATTCCTTTTATCAGTAAACTTCGAGGAGGAACCAGAATGGTTTGAAGTTTGAGCCTCAATGGGGGCTTTCTTTTTCTCCTCTTTGAATTTACCGTTTCGAATGCGATTTTCGGTCAGTTCAGTGGCTAGTTCCATAGCAGCTTCAAGTGTTGCTGGTGAAGTGCTGAGAACTGAATCTTGAATTTTCGAGGGAAGACCTCGAATATAATGCTCGATCAAGCGATAAGTTGGGGTGAACAAGTTAGGGACCATTTGGTTCAACTCTAAGAACCTCTTGTTGTAGGAGGTATGATCTCCCTCCTTCTGCTTCAAAGAATGAAATTCGTCCTCCAACTTTTTAATCTCACTCCTAGGACAGAAACGCCTAATCATGATTTCCCTTAACTCCTCCCAAGTTAAGGCCATTGCATCATCAATTCCCCTCTTCCCTTTTTCAGTATTCCACCAGGTAAGAGCTACCCCAAATAGTCTTCCGGTGGCGTATCGAACCTTGCGATCCTCAGGACAATCGCAGTTGAGAAAAGTGTTTTCCATCTCCTCAAACCAGTGGAGGAGAGCAGTGACACCTTCGGTCCCTTCAAATTTAGGAGGATCACAAGACTTGAAATGTTTATATGAGCACTTGCTGGTAGGAGGGTTGCCGACGTTCTGGTCGTCTTGTTGGGGAGGGTTAGTAGGATTTGTAGCGAGGGCTTGTTGTACTTGAACCACAATGTCAGGAAGCACCGTGGCCATTTGTTTCGCGATTTGTGCGGCCAAGCGTTCGTGAGATCTTCCTGATCTTTTACCCCCTCGTTGTTGTCTGGACGACATCTACAGGAACATACCTAAGAAGATTGTGAGTTTATGGAGTCTTTTTAGGTGTCATGTGTCTTTAAGAAAAATGAAAATAACATAAATATCAATAATGCAACTACATCCATAGGATGTCTTGGGTTTGCTCATGTTGGGCCTCAAATGTCCCCCATACCTTCACCTGTATAGTCATGTGGGCCCCCATGACTATTGGCTTGGTAGGATTCACATTAGTATTGGCGATTTAACACTTGCATCACCCGAATGCAAACCACAAAATACGTTTACGAGATGTATGGTCGGAATGTGTCCAGGTGTAGACACAATGACAACTCAAAGTGGGTTAGCTCACACGACGTTTGGTATAGCATGCTTTGGCCTAATAGGTACTTCGTACTCTCATCGTTAGTCCCCAGGTAGGCAAACTGGTCCTTTATTTTGGATTTATACGAATGCAAGCCTAGACAGGACGTTCCGACTACCGGTACTGGTACCCTTCCAGTTACTACATGCCCGTCATGAGAACTCACTTTGATGAGATTTGAAAATATAAAAATCATTGTAAAAGCAATCATGAAAATGATGTGCTGTGTGCTTTCATGGATATGATATGTTATGAGAATATGATTCATGATAGGCATTATATGATAATATATACTTATGAACATGCTTGCATAACATTGAATGTAACATTTAACATAAAACATATAAACATCATGAAATTTGGCATGTAACACACAAAAATCTTAAAAATTTCTAATCAACTATAGTATAGGCTCTAAGGGTCTAATAACCTATCCTATATCCCTATAGTCATGGCTCTGATACCAATCTGTCACACCCCGACCCGCAGCGGAATAAGAGTCGGGGCATAATTGGGTTATCACCAAAGCTCATGATATTTACTAATATGTTTCATATTTATTTAAGTCAAAATTACATTCCAAATAATCCAAACATGTCCATACAATACAAAGAAAATAACCAAGCAAAATAATTCCAAGCTCTAAATCATTTTATTCTTCTAGTCCAATCCTATGTGTTTCTGGCTGCAGCTGGTTCACCTGTATCATGTGTAAAAATGGGGGTTTTTGGGTCAACATAAGTTGGCGAGTGAACCTTGTTAGACAAACATTTATTATTGATTTACTTGTTAGTTTATCAATGAAAAATTGTGCATAATCATAAATGAGCAAATGTAAATAATCAAGCAGTAGCATTAGCAATCACAACTATAACATACATTAACATACCAACATCATACGATAAATAACATGAATGAAACTGTGCGATCAAGGCTCAATCAAACGGAGCCGATCGTATTGCATGTACTGAAAGTGATAAATGTCTGTGCGATCAAGGCTCAATCAAACGGAGCCGATCGTATTGCATGTACTGAAAATGAAAAATGTCTGTGCGATCAAGGCTCAATCAAACGGAGCCGATCGTATGTTGGCACGCCAGGTTCACGCTCATAATGTAATGGGGAACTTGCTCAACGCTCATAATGTAATGGGGAGAGGCGGCCTATGAAATTGCATGTACTAAAAATAATAAATTGAATCTAACAATAACCACACAATCAGTTGAAACAAGGTGAATACACATGTTCATGATATGATGTATGCACAATGATTTAAATATAATATATAGCAAGACACATGATACACCCCAAAACGTGATTAAAACGGGGAATTTGCAAAGATTCACTCACATTGGGTGCGTTTGATTGGAGATGATGAGATGCGCACGAGTCGGGAGAGTTGAACAACGAGAATTACTAACCTAAATAATAATGGAAAAATATAGTAAATGAGTGGATTTTATTAAGGATTTTAATGGAATTTTTAGATATATTTTTGTGAGTTTAAGGCTATTTTCTATCTTTGAAAATATTATTTTTAAGTATTTTTAATTGATTTTTAAATTAAATTAAATAAATAAAAAATATAAAAAATTTGTTTATTTTTGCGTTGACCGTTGACTTGTTGACCTGTTGACCGGTTCGGTCAGTGTGCATGTATGCGCTGGGTGAG
This sequence comes from Scalesia atractyloides, assembly GCA_947069175.1. Taxonomy (NCBI): domain Eukaryota; kingdom Viridiplantae; phylum Streptophyta; class Magnoliopsida; order Asterales; family Asteraceae; genus Scalesia; species Scalesia atractyloides. The sequence goes on along the minus strand of CAMTDV010000021.1, from coordinate 19,333,239 downwards.
ACTCGAACCCGAGACCTCCCGTACGCGTGCACGCAGCTCTACCAACTGAGCTACGTGTCTAACCCGAAATAATCTTGGTTTTAATTATATTTATATACTAATTCGATTTGTTCAAAATTCATTTGATTTCAAAAACATTTTAATTCATCAAACTGGTGCCAGTAACAGGTTTCGAACCCGGGACTTGTGCTTTAACATCACACACAGTCCTCCGCTGGACTGTGTGTCTAACTTGGTTAATATACCAATTTTTATTATACTTAACAACTAACGGAGTTAACCCGGTTCAGTTTTAATCAAAAAGGCATTTTATTACATAAAGGGTGCGTGTATCAGGGATCGAACTCGTGACATGCGCGTATTATTTGCACACAGTCCACCGCTGGACTGTGTGTCTAACCCATTTAAAATACCAATTTTAATTATACTTATAATGTTATCACAGTTCATCTTCTTCGTTGGATTTTACCGACAGCAGATTACACCATTAAATCTTGTTAATTCGATTGTTAAACATTGCACAGACTAATATGAGATAGCAGAGATGATAATTAGAGGTAAACATACCGGTGAATGATTTATTACAGAGTTCCGGCAAAGCGTTGGTCTCTGTTTTTAAGAACTTCAACAGAGGATCAATTAATCGTTTTGATTAGCTAAACATGAAATTGAAGTGCTAAACAAACGTTAACAAGGTGTTTGAAGTTCCTTACCGACACACAGATGAAAATAGAGATTTCCAGAACTTTTCCGGCGAACAGAAATTATCCGATGACGACGTCTGAATTTGATTTCAATTGAAAGGTTTGAGTCAGAATAGCTTAACAATCGATAGACCACGAAGGTATTGAAAGACTTACTGTTTTGATGAAGAATACGGTTTTCCGGCGACTTGAAGAATTTTTCCGGCGAGTTGATTTGAGCTTTCTGATGGACTGAATGTATGACGAAAGTGAAATGGAAAGTTTGTATGATGTTTCTGAGTCGCAAGAGGGGTCTTGATTGAAGCAATTCAGACATTGATTATTTTCGGTTATAAAAACCGATCATGATCAAAATTGAAGTTCATTCAAATCCGAATTGATTAGGATCGTCGGTGCACCGGTTTTGTTCAGTAATTCGCGAGTAATCAATCGTCTTTGGACGATTGGTGACCGATTTCGGTTATGGTTTGGCAGTCAGGTTGTTTTCTGTTTGAATATAAGTTTCATTTGTTTCCTAGTGATAACAGAAAACAACAAGTGGCAGAGTGGTGATGTGTGTGTGTGTTAAGTCTTTGGATTTCAATTTCCGGCTGACCCGGGTTCGAGCCCCGGCAGCAACATTTTATTTTTATTTATTTTGTTTTCACTTTTCATCAAAAATAATTTTTATAGTTTAGTTTGTTTATTAATTATGTATCATTAAAAATCAAAATAACCATAAATACACAACGTGACATTTATAACTTGATATTCGATTACAAAAAGGAGCGGGTTTTGGAAACCCGTTTTTGACAAATGTTACAATGAAGATGGAACGCCTTTGTAAAATCCGGATCTTGAACCTGATCATAACATGTTTCCTTCATCTTCATGTTGAGCTCCTAAGCTCTCAACTTCCCAACAACCTCTTCTAAGTCTTTTGTAGCATAGTCTGCTTCACCCTTTATCATGAGAGTGTAAATATCCCATTTCGCAGGTAGGGCATCCAGCAACTTGTCACTAATCTCAGTATCTGTGTATCCCTCTATGTCGTAGTTGTCTAATTATAGTATCTGTGTATCCCTCTATGTCGTAGTTGTCTAATTATGTCATCAGATGATAGAACCTCGTGATGATATCTTCAAGAGACTCATTTCTCATGCACTTAAACACAGCAAAATTGTTTCTTCAGCAGATCAATCTTGTTCTTTTTCACATTAGCATTTCCCTGATAACGCTTCTCTAATGCATCCTACATCTCTTTTGAACTGGTGTACCTCTTAAAAGTGTGTTTCATCTCCTCAGGTAGAGACATTTTGATAGCAGCTAGAGCACGTTTTTTAGCTTCATACATCTTCTTGGCTGCTTCCTCCATATTGACATAGACTGTGACTCGTTATCTGCCTTCGAACTCATAAGTTGGGTTTATGTACCCATCTTCAATACAGATCCACATTCGTGTGTCCTGATACTCAACAAATGACTGAAACCGGTCTTTCCACGTAAGGTAATTCTCGACCTTCATCATCTTTGTTGGTTTGTTCGTCGTGATAACTTCATGCTCCATCCTCAACAACTCCTTCAAATTCGACATATTCGACATTTTTAACGAACCGGCTCGCTAAAAACGTTTAAAAACTGTCCGAAAACTGTCTTTACCAAATTATACCGTTAGACTCATCTCGAGATTACCAATCCAATGATATATAGTGTCGAAAACCTATATTTTTTGTCCTAAAAATATTTCGGATCAAACTGCGGAACCCGTTTTCGAAAATTCTTTACGGAAAGTCTTCTAATCACGAAAACGTTAATTACACTATACGCAACCTGAAAATTACTCCACCCCACTTTTTAATTACACCAGATTAATTGCACTAGCAAGTCAAAGTCCTTGGGTTAATTACGCAGGTGAGTCCAAATCAAGTTCGCTGTGACCAAGTTAATTTCGCAGGGTTCTGATTAATTTCGCTGAGATTAATTTCGCTGAGGTTAATTTCGTTGTGTTCATATTAAAAAGGCTAGTTAAATACTCCAGATGATCAGTTCTTCGACTAGTAAAGTCGCCGACCACCGTAATAACGTCGCTTTGGATTTTAAAAACGCCAGGTCACTTAAAAACGCTGGTTTTTCAGTGTAATTATCAAATACGCCGGTTTTCTTGTCCACCAAGTTGCTGCCAATTACGCAGGATCTGAGCAAATCTCTTCACAATTTGGAAAGATCTTCCTGATCTCTTATCAGTTTCCTACAAAAGCAAACAAGCAACTTATCAGCAATTTTCAAGGAAAAATTATGAGTAGAATGAATAACACTAAGAACACGAAGAACAGTTCTTCGAATCTTCAAGATTTTCAGCCAAAATTCTTCCAAAATCCTGCAAAAACAACAGAATTAAAAACGCAGGAACAGCAAACCGCAGCCTCCAAATTCGCAGCAGCCTTCAACACTCCCAAAAACCCTAGTTTTCTTCAGCAAACAATTCTGAACCAAGCCAATCAAGAGCCTAATGCTCTGATACCAATTGTAGGTCCCCTTAATGCAATGGATCTTTACAGAATTGTCTATCCAACCTAGAGTGTGGAATCCTCTAGATCAGATTGTAATAGAAAACGTGTAGGAACAGAAATCACCAACAAACCCAATCTTTGTTGATTATCCAAACAATCAGTTTTACAATCAATCAAGATCATACAATCGCACAAATTCGTCCAATCTCTATTTGCTAATACGAACTCTCTCTCAACTATGATTATGGTGATTAACCTAAACCCTAATGCATAACATTGTTTATATAACACAAGTTTGCAACCTGGGCTAGGGTTAACACACTTGGACTGCGAATTGGACATGCCCAATTCGCACACCATTCCCCCAATGTGGATTTGGTTTGGCCGAATCACTCTAAACTCACTAATACAAAGCTAAACCCGCTAACCATTTATCATTTCACTAATTACAAGATATCCAAAGACCTGAATCTAAAAGTTGTTGTCACAAACATGCACCAACAACATCACCATTTGACTTGAGCAGTGTCAATTCATGGGAGTTTTTGTCAACTTTCCATTTTAGAATTTTTGGGTCAGATGGTTTTCTAGGATGGCTACTTATTTTTGAGGTTGGTGGTAAATTTTGATGAGCAATCTTTGATAGGTCTTCTCTTAGTTTGTCATTTGCTTCATCTGTGTGGAAGTTGATCATAATTTTGATGCCTTCTTTGATGAAGTTGTGTTCATACCTTTTCAGATCTTCTTCAGACATTTCCATTTGCCTTTTTATTTGATTTATGGAAAGTGTGGATGGAACAGATGTTGAGACAGACCTTTGAGAAGGTTGAGCTTTATGAAAAACAACCTCTGATGAATAAGTAGGCTTCTTTGGCAATGTTGGATCAGTTTTTCTTCTTTCTTCAAGCCTCTTGTAAGTGTCAATTACTTTAACCTCTGACCACCTTGTGATTTGGTTCTTTGACCCATAATGTGCAATTATTAATTCTTCCTTCATTCTTCTGAGCTTCAGAGCTTTGTCAGGCACATTTTTTTTATATTTGCTCTAATCTGGAGGAGTGGGCTTTTTGAGAGGATCCTTTAACATCTCTTGCATTCTTTCAACCTCTTCTTTCAACTCACTCACAGTCCTGTCTTTAAATTGTGCCCTTGTTGCCTTATATTGTTTATTGTCCATGATATGATCAATGTAATCACTCTTTAGGCTCTCATCCTCTCTTTCAGACAACTTTTTGCACAAGTCTTTTGAAAAGTCTTCTAACCTTCTGACTTTAGCACATCTCTGTCAGTTCTTCCCTTTGTATCTCTTTTAGTGATATCCTCTGCTTGTTTAGCCTTTAATTTCAGATATTCATCTAAGTTCCTTGGCTTGGGATATCCTTCCAGAGATAAAATTTCCCTTTTGTCTAGATCTTCTTCTTAAAAGAAAGACTTGATCTCTTCTCTAACAACTTGTAGATCCAATGGGAATTGAGTAGTGAGAGGCAATAAGGTCATTTTTGTAATTTGAGAAGATGGAAGTGTAACAGCTGTTGTGGTGGTCAGTGGTTGTGATGACAATGGTAATGGAGAAGGGATGATCTTTTCATCAAGTATAACATTTGTGGTTCTCCTTCTTTTGAAACTGAGTTTGGGTGATTGTGGTTGTGGAAATTGGTTGAGTAGTGGTTGAGAAAGTAATCATGGCAATGGTTTGGTTAACATCTGCTATAACCACTAATGTATCAACAGATGTTGACACAACAACAGTTGTAACATCTGTTGTGGTTGTAGGTGGTGTTTTTGGTGGTGGTGTTGAGATTTTGTGGGAGCATATATTGTGGTTGGATTTCAACATTGGTTTTAGAAGGCGTGGATGTTGGTTGTCTTGTTTTTCTAACAGCTCTCTTCTTTTTAGAAGTACCAACTTCTTCTTTTTCCTTTTGTTGAGTATTCTTTTGCTCAACCAAAGTTCTGCTCTCATCTCGAACCCTCTGCTTATTTCTTTCCTTTTCCCTATCCAGAGCATTTTGATCAGTTTCATCAGGTTTCTTGCTACCATCTGGTCTAGGGATAACCACTGTTGGTCTTGATGATGGATCTGTTTTGAGCTTCAGCACTTCTTTTTCATTCTCCCCATTTTTGGCATCACCTGGATTGACCAGAATAACAGTGGGAGGAGAAGTACAGTTTGGAGAAGAAGAGCTTTGATAGCCTTAATGTCTGCACTTGTGTCATTATACCTTGCATCAACCATATTTCTAAAATTCTCCATGTGATGTTCATGTTGAATGTCAGCATGTTCTCTTTGTTGTTGAAGCAGAGGATACATTGATTTCCATAGCTCAGTTGTGGTTGTTGTGGTCTTGGATTGTTCTAACAACTGCTTCATCAAAGTTTTGATTTCTTCCACAAAATTCTCTATCTTTGAAACTCTCTCTGTCAAATCCATGTATTTTAGCTCATCACCTAACTTAATAGGATCATCTAAACCCCTACCACTTGTGGTAGTTTTATCTGTGTTATCATATACAGAGGTTTCAAAAGTTGCTTCAACCCCAGATGCCCCTTTATCTTGGTATTGGGGACTTCCAACCACATCAAAGGATACATTGGTAGCCTCAGCAGTTGTTGCCTTCAACAGAGTCTTATAAATGTAACCACTGTCTGATTGAAAACTTGGGAGTTTTGCAATTGTAGTGGCTGCTCTTGTTGAACTAACACTAAGGATTACATGTAACCCAAGGGATGTGGCCTCTTCAGTTGTTGATGGGTTAGCAACGATTGAAGAATCAGACCCAGTCACATTCATGAGTAAATTCTCAGTGATTGGTTGTTGAGAAGAACTGGTTAATGTCTGTTCCAAATCTATTGCATTCAACAAAGGTAATATGATGGGTGGTAGTTGCTTTATTGGACAAGGTTGTGTAGAAGAAAGAGACATTTCCCTGGGAGAGGGGCTGTGGAAGATAGAACCAAGTGGATCTAGAGCTTCATAATTTGGTGTCCCTGTGCTTACAACCTTATCCTGTTGTGAGGATGAAGGAGGAGTTTGGTATTCAGGTTGAGATTCTAACATTTGCTGTGAAGAAGTAGCAGCAGTGTTTTCAGGTGACTTTTGTGTTGTCACTAGGTTATCTTCTGGGATCTCATCTTCCAGAAGTCCCTTTTTATTCTTTGGTTTGGTGAGCTTTTGGGATTTTGTCTTGGTTTTCTTTTTGTTAATTTTTGGTGTGGGTTTCAAGACACTGGTTGTAGTGTCCTGATCACCAAGAGCAGTGGGCTTAGTAGCAGGAGGTTGAGATTGAACGATTTATTCGTTTAAAACAGGCTCAGCGTCTTCTACTTGTGTTTTCTTATCTTGATTTGTGATTCTGGTGAATGTTTCATGAACGACACCAAGTTTAGCATCATCACCGGTTACCTTGTTTTGGATGTAAACACTCAAGAATCTTGGGTGCATCACAAAAGCCTTTTTAGGTTTTATATTATTAAAATTTGCCACTAGATCATTGAACAAAACTTGGGAGTAGTTAAAATCTGAGTTTGTTAAAATAGCATAACCCAAGTATTGTATGTTCAATGGGATTTCATTAAAAGAAATGGTCTTTGTAGATAAACAGGTAAGAAGAGTATGAAAGAAAAATCTCATTTCAGCAGGAAAATTAGGTTTGAAAATTGTTTTACCTGTAAGTTGACCAATGTAACCTCTTTCCACAAACTCAGCATGCATCTCATTTATTGAGAATGATACTGGATGATCGAGGTCATTTAACTTGAAGACTTCTGAGATCGTCTTAGGGCTTATTTGTATCAGTGTTTTCCCCCTTTAGAAATGATGGCATAAGGAACCTCAACATTAGCCCAAAAATGTCAAAGAGAATCAAGATAGATAGGAGCTTTAAATACCAACACATCACTAAATTTCGAATCTTTCAAGATTTTGATCATGGCGTGATATCTAGTGTTTGATTCGGTAGTATCGAGTATGGCTATGTAATTGTGTGGCGTTTTGATGATCAGAGACATTTGTCCTGATGTGGGTTCGGATTTGGATTTTATTTTGATTTAGGTTTGGAAGAAGAAGTCATGATGATTAACCGCTTTGAAGAATTTTTTAATTCGATACAGCAAAACTTTATTTATGGATAGAAAAGGGTTTTATAAAGTGAAAAAGTGACGATGACGTGGCAAGACCTGACGGCTATCATCTGTCACGTGTTTCCTCTGATGAGTATGGAAGACAGTTGTTATGAGAAACACTGTTGTGTGTCAACAGTGGATGGAAAGCAGTGTTTTGAGTTCACTCTATCAGTGGATAAGGTCAACACAGTGGTTTGACCAAGCAGATGATACACTTTGTCCAGCGGATAAATTTTCCAAGCCTATCAGTGTTTTGAAGGAACAGTGGTTTGTACATACTTTTTAGAGATTTATTGAAAACTTCAATTTTGACTATTTTTAAGGATGGATTTTTGATTTTCTGAAAACATTTTATTGCTATTTACACATGGAACATAAAAATTTTGTTTTCAATCCATGTTTAGCATTCCAATTTTAGAGATCAGACTTTCAAAAGTAGATGTATCTAATGCTTTGGTTAGAACATCTGCTAGTTTTTCTTTAGTATGGATATGTTGTAAAGAAATCAAACCTTTTTCATAGCAATCTCTCATAAAGTGATGTCTGATGTCAATGTGCTTTGTTGTGGAGTGTGAGACAGGATTTAGTGATGTTTTCAGCTGCTTGACTATCTATCTAGAAAGGAGTCTTTAAAGCTGTTACACCAAAATCCAGCAGTTGATTCTAAAGCCACAAAAGTTGAGCAGTGCAACTTGTAGCAGCAATATATTCTGCCTCAGCAGTGGATGTGGATACTTCAACTTGCTTTTTGCTTTGCTAAGAGACTAGGTAATCACCTAGAAACTGAAATCCTCCTGATGTGGACTTCCTTGTGGTGTGGCAACCAGCAAAATCACTATCTGAGTAACCTGAAAGCTCAATGGTTCCATTACCAGGATACCAGATACCAAGTGTGGGAGCACCTTTTATGTACTTGAATATCCTTTTCACAGCAATTAAGTTTGACTTTCTAGGAGCTAACTGGGATCTGGCACAGACACATGTTGCAAACATGATGTCTGGCCTAGAAGCAGCTATGTACAACAAAGACCCAATCATACGTCTGTAAAGAGTTTGATCAACCAAGTCATCTTTGTCCTCAACAGTGACAAGTTTTGAGGTTGCCATGGGTGTGCTACAAGGTTTACAGTCATTCATAACAAAATTATTAAGTAGTTCTTTGACATACTTATTTTGATGAATGAAAGTGCCATTGTGTTTTTGTTTAACTTGAAGACCAAGAAAACATTGTAACTCTCTCATTGCACTCATTTCAAAATCAGCTGCCATGAGTTGCCTAAACTTTTCACACATGGCAGTGCATGTGGATCCAAATATGATGTCATCCACATAAATTTGGACAAGCATCAAATCTTTTCTTTTCCATTTCAAAAATAATGTTTTGTCAATTTTACCCCTTGAAAATCCAATGGATAAAAGGAAAGTGGATATAATTTCATACCAGGCTCTGGGTGCTTGTTTGAGACCGTACAGTGCTTTACTTAACTTGTACACATAATTAGGATATAATGCATCTTCAAATCCAGGAGGTTGACACACATACACTTCTTCCTTGATCTTTCTATACAAGAATGCACTTTTGATGTCCATCTGATACACCTTGATGTTGTGGTTGACAACAAAAGCTAAGAACAGTCTGATGGCTTCTAACCTTGATATAGGAACAAAAGTTTCATCATAGTCAATGCCCTCTTCATGTCTGTAACCTTGAACCGTGAGCCTTGTTTTGTTTTTGACAACAATACCCCTTCATCAGTTTTGTTCTTGAAGACCCACTTTGTGCCAATAGGACATACATCCTTAGGCAGTGGTACAAGTTCCCAAACTTGTTGTCTTTTGAACTGAAGGAGCTCCTCTTGCATAGCTTCTACCCAACTGTTGTCTTTCAGTGCCTCTTGGTACTTGACAGGTTATGTGATTGGTAGAAAACCAGCAAAGAGGCAAATGTTTTGGGATTGGCTCCTTATGAGCACTCCATCATTTATGTTGCCAATAACTTGATCGAATGGATGGCTTTTGAGATAAATCAATTCACCTTGATATGGAACAATTGCATTTTGAGGTGAAGGTTGCAAATGTGTATCATCTGCCCTAACCTCTACTGGTGAATTTGAAGGTCCAGCCTCTGATTGGAATGGTAGTGGAGGTATGGAAGTGTGATTGTGTTGATTTTTTCCATATTATGTGGACTTTTATCAATAGTGGTTTGGTTTTGAAAATTGGCAGAGGTTTGTGGATAACCAACTGTTGAGCCAGCAGAGCTTTCACCATTGTTACTAACATTTGCTCCTCTGGTAACATGACTGACTTTGAAGTTTGGAAGGACACAATCATATCCTTGATCTTGAATTGTTGATTATGATGTACCTGCATGGTTAGTCTTAACAGACACATCTTCAAATGTAATTTTTTCTAAATCAAACAACTCAGCCGGGTTTGCTGGGATTTTCAATGAAGAAAGTTCATTGAACTTCACATCCAAAGTTTCTTCAACACACTTTGTCCTGGAGTTAAAAACTTTATAGGCTTTGGCAGTGGTTGAGTATCCAAGAAAGTAACCACAGTTAACTTTGGCTGCAAACTTTGAAATTGAATCTTTTAAGTTTAGAATAAAGTATGGACAGCCTAAAACTTTGAAATATGAGATCAGAGGTTTGATTTTGTAAAGAATTTCATAGGCAGTCTTTTGATGCCTAGGGTTAATCAAAACTCTGTTTTGAACATAGCAAGCAGTGTTTACAGCCTCTGCCCAAAATGACAAGGGTAAACCTAAGTCTGCAAGCATGGTTCTTGCTGATTCAATTAAAGTTCTACTTTACCTTTCAACAACCCCATTTTGTTCTGGAGTTCTTGGGAGGCTATATTGCCTAACAATCCCTTCTGACTCACAGAAAGCATCCAACTCCCTTTTCCTAAACTCTATCCCATTGTCACTTCTAAAATTTTTTACTGGTAGGTCAAATTGCTTTTCAACTTGTTTGACAAAATTTTGCAAAATGCCAGCAGTTTCATCTTTAGAGTGAATGAAGAAGGTCCATGTAAACCTTGAAAAATCATCAACAATAACCAAACAGTACCTTCTCTTTGTGAGACTCATGATTTTTACAGGGCCAAACTGTAGGACCGATCCTCGATGTTAAGGAACCTAAATTTGATATCTAACGTCCATAATAGCGGAAATATTAGGTCGTGTTTACCAATAGACAAGAATTAATCAGTTAATCGTCAGTTTAATTGATCAAACGTTCTGGTTACAAACTGACAGAGCTTCGTCTCCAAGTTGCCAAAGTTACAAATGAGAGGCTCAAGCTAGGTATTTATAGGCAAACAAGTTCGGTCATCAGATACCTAAGTTCGCCCGAACTTGCCTAAGCAAGTTCGGCCGAACATGGCTATACATGATAACATGGGCGAACTTGGCCTTCTACTACATTAATACATCATTCACCTAGCCTATTCAGCTCTATACTATACATACTCGATATAAGACTAAGACATAGACATTATGCACCAATAGACTCCCCATAGGATATAGTCTTCGTCTTGTATCAGTCTTCAAAACTCTGTGTTCATATAAACGTTAACGCACACGACCGAAGAAATTCTTGTACGGCTTCCTTCGTCGTTCTTGCTTTGGATCGGGAATTTGATGTAACAACCCGCTTCCTCGCAAGCTCATCATTATCGTTACGCCTAGCACCAGAGATTCGGATCATAATGTAATCTAAATCGCTTATTACGCTAAATCGCATATTTTCGCACTATATCACATCACAACGCTTATCTTGCACAAACTAAATACTATCAACTTTGCGTGAAATTTCCATGGCTATCTGCTCGCTTAAACTGCAACGCGACTCTCGAAAGACTTGGGAACAAAGCCACATACTTCATCGCGTATTTTCGAATAATTGTGAACTTTAAGTAAATATGACCGTTTAATACGCTTAATACTTCATTATAACGCTTAATATAACTAAATAATACAAATCGAATCGCCAAACGAACACTTAACGTGAAATCAGCAAACAAAACCTGGTCACCAGGCCAAGTTCGGCCGAACTTGACTACCACAAGTTCGCCCGAACTTGCCTGAGACACACTAACCACTCATAATCCTCAAGTTCGCTCGAACTTGTACACATATGTACAAGTTCGGCCGAACTTAGCTAATCCCTATTGAAAACCTAGCAAGTTCGCCCGAACTTGCATGAATCCCATGCAAGTTCGATCGAACTTGACTCCCACCAGCTCACTTTTCGCCCTCGCCTATAAATACTCAGCCCTATTCTCTTATTTGAACTTGCTGCAACTTCGCTCTGAGCTCCCGAAACCCGAAACCCTTTGTTTTCCAAGTAAGAATCAACTCGATTACAACAATAGCAATGCTTATCAACATTTTACAATGATTTACAACGATTTTTCACAAGGCTTTGCCTTCGTTTTCATCAAATCTCTTTTGTTTACAAAAATCTTCATCTTTTTCTATAATACTTCCGTTTTTCACTCAGATCTATACTAGATCTGAGTAAAACCTTTCAAAAACATTGATTTCTACACAATATTCGGACTAATGACGTATGTTTCGTTCACTTTTGAGTGGAACGAAGCGTTGTCAAGCAAAATCCCAGATCCGGAAGCACGAGGACGAAATCGTCACTTTACACAAGCTGGACTAACCCGTACGAAACATAAAGTTCATCCGGTTTAGCCCGAGTTTCTGTAAAATGGCCAAGTTCGCTCCAAAAGACCTCTCCAACCTAAGTTTTGCTCAGTGGCTTAAGGTTGGAGGGATGGGCACTCGATTTTCTCAGCAAAGGACGCGAAAATACAAGATTTCGGACCCGAAAACATCAAGTTCGCTCGAGATATAACTGATTCTGTGCAGCACTTTAGTCAAGTTCGCTCGAACTTGACCTCTAAGGGTCAAGTTCGGCCGAACTTGAGTCCAGACAACTCAAACCTTCAGCAGAAACCCTCAAGTTCGCTCGAACTTGCAAAGTTTCCCAAAGAAACTTTACAAGTTCGGTCGAACTTGTCAATGCCTTAATAAAATCTCACAAGTTCGCCCGAACTTGTCAAGTTTCCTTGAGAAACTTAGATGTTCGCCCGAACTTGACTTAACTCTCAGCAGAACTATACAAGTTCGCTCGAACTTGTATGTTCACATAGAAGTTCGGCCGAACTTGCCTACTGTTCAAGCCAAACTTCATCGTTTTAGATTTTCGGAGACTGATGTACTTCCGTTCGCGTGTGAAGGCTGATCCGGCACTCTCCTCAACTCATCTCAGACCTCATCTCTAACCTAAACGCATCAACTGTGAGTATACTTGACCCATTTTTGCTTTAACGCACTTTTTGTGTGACATACATTCTTATCAAAACATAAACATCGAACACTAAACTGAATTATCACACGCGAATATCTGTTATACATATTATACGTGATTGTTAGAACATGTAAGCTAGGTCACTTTTCGTTATCTCCACCTTAGCTAGTATAGTACTACAGATGGGCTCTCATCCGATGGGGTTTAGCTAGTACGTACGCGCGAGCTCTTAGCGAGTATAACATGTGAAATTGTCTCGTGAGTTTATGTGTCGTATAAATCATGATTATGTATGAGGAAATTTGCTATATTTTTATCTACTATGTTGTTATATCAAAACCTGTATGCTTGCCAATACATTTTTGTATTGACAAATTATTTTAATGCATGTTGCAGGTTATTGAATTCTGCTTGCTGCAAATGGACATAGGATATCATCTTTAGAAACACATGTAATATAATCTAGGGAAGATCAAATTATGTTTGTTTGAGAGAAACTTGGATATTTGTAATAATTGTTTATGGATTATAGGTTTGTTAGTATGGGATAACGAATGTTTAAATATTGTCGCATAAATAGTTGTTATGGATTCTATCGAGCAATCTGATTCGCCTAGTGACGCGCCCCGATGATTCCGCCATCAGTTGGAGTGTGACAGATTGGTATCAGAGCCATACTGTAGGGAATTAGGTAGAATTGCCATGTTCGACCTAGTCTATGGTTAGGACACCAAAATTAGACTGTTACACATCGATTAACGCCGAGAAATTCATACGAACAACAAGTCCACCCGAACTTGGGGACAAGTTCGCTCGAAATTGATCAAGTTCGCCCGAACTTGATCAAGTTCGCCCGGACTTGACCAAGTTCGCTCGAACTTTTCTGTCCCCTCAACAAACAAGTTCGCTTGGGAATAGGCAAGTCCACTCGAACTTGACATCAGGATTATGCCAAGTTCGCCCGAACTTGACCAAAACCCTTCGACACGAACTTTTAAACATACGCTTTTCCTAAAGATGCCACAATACACTTGAAGAACGCTCATATCGCACCAACGAGTCGATTTGACGAGAATAGGTGTGAAAACCGCGAACTCTCGACGAATCACTCACCCCGCGTAATCTCATCCGCACGAAATTGTCTGTTAAGTTAGGAGTGATATCCACATCTTAACGGAAATTTCCCATTCTATCCGGTGGAAACCTCCTGATGGGTCCGGGAGGTGAAACCACAATCAGGGATTTGAAGTTATCAAGTCAGGGGTGAAACCCGAACCTTGAAAACTCGTCCCACTCAACGATTTTCAAATCTCACCAAAGTCTCGATTGTTTCCAACGCTTTTGGACGCGTAGTAACCGGAAGGGTGATGTCGTTAGCTGCGGGGCGGTGAGAGCATTTACCTATTAGGCCAAAGCGTGTGCCCGAACTCGGCGGAATGATCGAATCACTTTGGGCAGTCGCTATCTCAAAACCCAGGACGCTCTATTGATTTTAAGCCGCTATCGTCGATTTTACGCATCATCGCTTTTCAAAGTGCTTCGCGCACGTTTTAACAAATTTTAAACTTTTATGTTTTCGATTTGTCGATTTTCGCTTGCCGCTTTATCGCTTTCATCTCGTTAAATTAATGCACAACTCGCACAGCCATCGCAATCCAAAACAAGAGCTAATTCTCGCAACAAAACTAAATTCCAACAACCCTCTCAACCGCGTCCTCGCGTTATACCGTAATTATATATATACGTATCTAAATATATATACATAGTATATGGTTACACGTGCTTATGTGAATATGTGAGAACTTAAGAAGTATGTGTTTTCCTATGTGGCTCCTATGTGAATCTTAGCAATACATATTACTATAACAAGTTTTAAACGCGCTAAATCGCATCGCAATTGCAAGTCATCATGATCGAATCTCATTCCCAAATCTCTTTGTTCAGATGTCTTCAAACGCTTCCAAATCTCGACGTCAAGCTCGAAGGAACTCCGACAAGAGGATCGCTTCGCTTGTGGCAAAGGAAATGGCCAAGGTCATTCCACAAATCATCACTCAGGTTCAAGCCCTCGGTAACTCTCAAACCCCCGAAGACTCCAAGTCAAGCTCACCAAAGTCTACTTTCTCCTACAAGCAATTCAAGGCCTGTGACCCGATGGTCTTCACAGGTGAAGGAAGTGTATCTCAAATGCCCCAGTGGTTTGATGCCATCGAGGTTACCCTTCGTCAGAGTGGGTGCCCTGAGCATTTTCAGACCACATGTGCTACCGGAGTATTTCAATCCCAAGCCCTCGACTGGTGGACAGCCGAGCGCATCAAGCGTGGGAACGACGCAGCTTACGCACTATCGTGGGAGGAACTGAAGGAACTTATGAAGAGAGATACTGCCCTCCCCACGAAGTCCAAAAGCTCGAGAACGAATTCTGGAAAATCAAGCAAATCGAAGGAGACAACGCCGGCCTCACAACTAGGTTCAAACAGCTTAGCATCATCTGCCCAAGCCAAGTCGACACTCCTGAAAAGGCTATCAAGAAGTACATTCTTGCTTTGCCTAAGTGCGTGGGCAATTTTGTCGTAGCTGCAAGACCTGCTACCATTGAAGAAACCTACCAATTGGCCGTGGAAATTAACGACAAACGAGTCTTGGATGGATGTTTCTCCAAGAATCTGAATCAAGTTACTGTCGAATTGTCCGATGATTCTGACCACGAATCCCATGACGATTCCGACGACGATCCCAATGATGATGACGATGACACACCACCGCAAGCTACCACTGAGCCCAGCCGCAAGAGAAAGAGCTCGAGTTTCAACTACTCCGCAACCGAGCCAATCAACCAGGAACCTCTTCAAACAGTTGCACCACTTCCAAAGCGTGCTTACACTAGCCCTCATCCCCAGTGTTGGAGGTGTACTTATCACCACCGGGCCGGAGCCAGCTGCCGCTATTGCACAAACTGCGACCGTTACGGCCACTTCACCAGCAAATGTCAAACAGGACCACGACAACAAGATGAGTCGACACCCCCGGAGTCACCAACCCAAGAGGAGGACGTCGACACCAACATCGACCAGGCGCAGGACGACGTTAACGAAGGTACGAATCTCGACATTAGTACTTATGATTTATAATCATTCTATTGTTTAATATCGCTTTAACACACGAACGATGTCTCTCTATCCCTCTCTCGACTCCTCGCACTTAGTCTAAGCGCACACACTAACTATTATTACTAAGGCTATATAGTATATCACGATATAATACATTTTTTTACCCCTACTACGCGCCTTTAAAACAAGTTACGATAAACATGCAAACATCGAACTAATCACGGGTGCACACGGGATTACTCTAGGGTCTGCATGGGGATCGTAATGAGTTCTAAGGGTACCCTAACGTTAAAAAGCGTGGTTAAAACATGGTGGATACGCCGATGGTACTTCCTTTACATAAGCATTTTTAACCATGTCGACAAAGCCCGACACCTATCCACGGGACGGAGGAGGTGTGATTAAAGCATGGTGGATACGCCGCTGGTACTTCCTATATATAAGTGTTTTGCCATGCTAACAAACTTCCGTGGAGACGTGCCGTGTATAGTTGAACGTTATTAGACCATCTATATTATGATGATTATTTTCACACGCAAAACTCTTCCGCAAGGGCGTAACATCTCATCGCTTTCTCAATCGCGCAAATGCTAGATACCCCGCGAATCTACAGCAACGCAATCGCACTATTGCAGGGATCTACCTCGCATCGCTTATAGCTTATCGCGTATTGCTTATCGTTTCACTTATCGCGTATCGCTTGTCGCTTATCGCTTCTCGTTTATCGTATAATCGCTACCCACTTCGACGCTCGAACACTATCTCCCCGCGTATCGTCTTCGCTTTATGTCATTTTGACTTTTACCTCTCACGTGACATCACTCGACGGGACGAAGGCGGTAAGGCTAAAACACGGTGGATACGCCGCTGGTACTTTCTATATATAAGTGTTTTAGCCATATTTACGAACTTCCGTGAAAGGATGCCATGTGGGGTTCGACGTTATTCAAGCCTCATAATTTCTTGATTTCCCTTCGCCGCATGGACCAAGGATACCGAAATCTATCTATATCGTGCCAACACGTCTGACATCGCTCCACGAAACGGAGGCGATATGGCTAAAACATGGTGGATACGCCGTTGGTACTTCCTATATATAAGTGTTTTAGCCATATTACAAACCTTCGTGGAGAGATGCCATACGGGGTTGGACACTAACTAACTTTTGATACCTTTAAAATTAGTTTTACCATTACAATTTTGTAATTAAATGGAGAAAAAAATTTCTAAATATTTGAATTTACAAAAATCCTTTTGGCAAGTAAAACCCTTCTCACAATGGGAATCGACCGCCTAGCGCCACATTGTGAGAAGATTTTCATAAAACCGATTTCCTTAAATCGCTTTTGTAATAGTAACAAATTTTCAAAACCTAAAAGCATTTTCTTGATTGCTAGCTCGTGAATTATCAACCGCGAGCCAATTAATCCGGTTTACTCCACAAACTCTTTACACTTTCGAGACGCATTCACTCGCCAATCCTCGATCGACCGCTCGACCATCCTCGACTTACGCTAAACGCCTTATCGTTATCCATTCGTGTCAATTCCCAAGTCTTCCTATTGAATGAATTTCGGGACGAAATTTCCTAAAGTAGGGGTGACTGTAATAACCCGCTTCCTCGCAAGCTCGTCACTCTCGTTACGCCTAGCACCAGAGATTCGGATCATAATGTAATCTAAATCGCTTATTACGCTACATCGCATATTTTTGCACTATATCACATCACAACGCATTACATCGCATTAACACACAACGCTTAACTCGCAAAAACTAAATACTATCAACTTTGCGTGAAATTTCCATGGCTATCTGCTCGCTTAAACTGCAACGTGACTCTCGAAAGACTTGGGAACAAAGCCGCATACTTCATCGCGTATTTTCGAATAATTGTGAACTTTAAGTAAATATGACCGTTTAATACGCTTAATACTTCGTTATAACGCTTAATATAACTATATAATACAAACCGAATCACCATACGAACACTTAACACGAAATCAACAAACAAAACTTGGTCACCAGGCCAAGTTCTGCCTCAAGTTCGCCCGAACTTGCCTGAGACACACTAACCACTCATAATCCTCAAGTTCGCTGGAACTTGTACAAATATGTAAAAGTTCGGCCGAACTTGGCTAATCCCTATTGAAAACCTAGCAAGTTCGCCCGAACTTGCATGAATCCCATGCAAGTTCGACCGAACTTGACTCCCACCAGCTCACTTTTTGCCCTCGCCTATAAATACTCAGCCCTATTCTCTCATTTGAACTTGCTGCAACTTCGCTCTGAGCTCCCGAAACCCTTTGTTTTCCAAGTAAGAATCAACCCGATTACAACAATAGCAATGCTTATCAACATTTTACAATGATTTTGCACAAGGCTTTGCCTTCGTTTTCATCAAATCTCTTTTGTTTACAAAAATATTCATCTTTTTCTATAAAACTTTTGTTTTTCACTCAGATCTATACTAGATCTGAGTAAAACCTTTCAAAAACATTGATTTCTACACAATATTCGGACTAATAACGTATGTTTCGTTCACTTTTGAGTGGAACGAGGCGTTGTCAAGCAAAATCTCAGATCCGGAAGCACGAGGATGAAGTCGTCATTTTACACAAGCTAGACTAACCCGTACGAACCATCAAGTTCGTCCGGTTTTGCCCGAGTTTCTGTAAAATGGCTGAGTTCGCTCCAAAAGACCTCTCCAGCCTAAGTTTTGCTCAGTGGCTTAAGGTTGGAGGGATGGACACTCGATTTCCTCAGCAAACGACGCGAAAACACAAATTTTAGACCCGAAAATATCAAGTTCGCTCGAGATTTAACTGATTCAGTGCAGCACTTTAGTCAAGTTCGCTTGAACTTCACCTCTAAGGGTCAAGTTCGGCCGAACTTGAGTCCAGACAATTCAAACCTTCAGCAGAAACGCTCAAGTTCGCTCGAACTTGCAAAGTTTTCCAAAGAAACTTTACAAGTTCGGTCGAACTTGTCAATGCCTTAAACAAATCTCACAAGTTCGCCCAAACATGTCAAGTTTCCTTGAGAAACTTACATGTTCGCCCGAACTTGACTTAACCCTCAGCAGAACTACAAGTTCGCTTGAACTTGTATGTTCGCATACAAGTTCGGCCGAACTTGCCTACTGTTCAAGCCAAACTTCACCGTTTCAGCTTTTCGGAGACTGATGTACTTCCATTCGCGTGTGCAGGCTGATCCGGCACTCTCCTCAACTCATCTCATACCTCATCTCTAACCTAAACGCATCAACTGTGAGTATACTTAACCCATTTTCGCTTTAACGCACTTTTGGGAGTAACATACGTTCTTATCAAAACATACACATCGAACACTAAACTGAATTATCACACGCGAATATCTGCTATACATAATATACGTGATTGTTAGAACATGTAAGCTAGGGCACTTTTCGTTATCTCCACCTTATCTAGTATAGTACTATAGAGGGGCTCTCATCCGACGGGGTTTAGCTAGGACGTACGCGCGAGCTCTCAGCGAGTATAACATGTGAAATTGTCTCGTGAGTTTTTGTGTTGTATAAATCATGATTATGTTTGTTTGAGAGAAACTTGGATATTTGTAATAATGGTTTATGGATTATATGTTTGTTAGTATGGGATAACGAATGTTTAAATATTGTCGCATAAATAGTTGTTATGGATTCTCTCGGGCAATCTGATTCGCCTAGTGCCGCGCCCCGATGATTCCGCCATCGGTTGGGGTGTGACATTTGATCAGTTGGCGGTGGTCTTTTAAAATTAGCCATTCTTAGAGAACTTTTCCTTACCGTTTTTTTCATTCTTTCTTTAATCGCCTCATTTCTTTTTTCCTCCTTTAAAAACTCAGCTCTTTCTAACTCTCTCCAATTCGTTTGCCACATTTTTCCAGAATTGACTTCTTGTGCATAACAAACATTAACCACTTTCTGATACTGCATTGCTTGTACCTTTTCACGTTCTTCAAAAACAATCTTATTGTAGAACAAGGTTTTGATATTTTCTCTCGAGCAGTTCACAAGCCACATAGGATCTAGAATCCTTATCGTCCTCCATAAACCCATCATGCCCTGATGACCCATCACTTCAACCCTTTCCTTTGTTATATCCAAGTGTTCTTCAAACTTCAGCACAATAACTGCTTCACAAGTAGCTGAATCTACTTGCCACCATTTGAACAAAGGACAGAAGTCTTGTTCAATTGGCATTAGCGGCATATTCCTCATAGCTCTTGGATGTTTCATGATCAATGTTATGTCTTTTTCTCCCGTTTTCTTGTTTGTCTTGATTCTGCGGCTAGGAATAGAAGGCTTCCAGTAGTTGAATCCTTTCACCGCTTCATACTTGATCATTTTCCACAATAACTGATCAATATACTTCATATGGTATGTGACATTGACAGTCTGCACCAACTCTTCCACATTCCAGTAAGGTAAAGTCTTGAAATCAGCAAGGTATTTGAAGTATTGCACTCCAAACTCCCTCTTGATTGCATAAACGTTAAGTTCCTTGAACCATCCCCAACTCAAAATATCCCCCAAAGAAACATCTTTGTCTCTGGTAAAGAATGCTAGTGGACGTCGAAACTTACGTTCACGTCAAATCTCTTTAAACCAACACTTCTTCGCTTGAGCTATTTCTTCTTTGGTCATGGGCTTAGGAACTTTACCCTCTCGAACTGATTCAGCAATTCTTTCCTTCAGCATGTCTTCGTCTAACTGCTTGTACATTTCCTCAAACGTAGGAAAACTATCTGTATTAGGACCAATGTACTTTTCCGTTTGTCAGTTTCATCATCCGAAGACCAATCTTCAACAATAACTCTATTGTATTCATCTGCTTCGAATCTTCTCTCATACTGATAGTCATTTGGCTCGAAAGTATTTACATTCAACACTTCCTCGAAATCAAACTCTAAATTTTCAACTTCAACTTCAACCAATCTCGCCAAATATTCTTTTGAGTAATTGTGCACGAACTCACCTTCTTCCACATTATGTTCCAACATCAACATTAACGGCTTTGTGGGTACTGCAGCAATTGGATTAGCAGATCGATCAACATCTGTTCCAACAATATCATCTGAAGGCCCTTTCTCTCCTGACTCCCACTGACTTTTATCTTCCATTTTATTTGACTCATCATCCATAAGTGAAGTAAAGTCGAAATCTTCAGAGACTTTCGCTTCAGTGATCTTTATATCTGTACCACCCTGATCAAAATCATTACCACCTTGATCGTAATCATCATCATCATCATCACCAACATTCCAATCCTCGTAACCTCCTTCCTCTTCATCCTTTTTATCATCTTTCTCAGCTTCTTCATTGTCTTTTTCTTCAGAAACAGTAATAGGATCAGAAGGCTTGACAGATTCGTCAACCTTAGGAATATCAAACTCAGAAGCTTTCAAAACATCTTCAACTAGTTTCTCTGTAGCATCAGAAGACTTAGGAGCTTCACCTTCAACTCCTTTACCTCTGCCACTCTCAGCCAATTCTTTCTCAGATCGTTCTTTGGCTTCCTGTTGATCTAGACAATCATATTCTTTGATGAAGTCGATACCCAGTGCATTTGATAACACTTTCTGCATCCTGGAGAATCTTCGATCATTTAAGGCTTGAATTGACTTTAACTCTGAAATTTTTGTCTGCATTTTTTCATTCGCGTCCTGCAGACTCTCAATCAAGGCTTTAAAGTACTCTCTTTCATTCTCTAACACATTTACCTTGTCATCCAACATTTCTTTTTCGACAGCGCTTTGATTCATCTTGTTAATCATTTCAGCTTTTTCGGCTTCATTTTGCGCTACTTTTTCTTCTAACGCCTTCACGCGCTTTTCCAGAAGTTCAACATTTGTTTCTGGAAAAGAAATCATTTAGATCCTGCAGACTTATCGGATCGTTGTGCATATCACCAAACACATTAGGCCCTCCTGGAGTCTTCGGTGTTGACTTTGGTGTTGCAGTTTTTGGTGTAGACTTCTTTGGAAAAGAACTTTCAAGATTCGAAGTCGTTGGAGCAACAGGAGATTGAACAATCAGTACTTCCTCAAAACTATACACAGGAGGTTCTTGTGTAGCTCCTGGCCTTTCAGCTTCCGATGCAACAATCACAGGAGGTTCTTGTGTGACTCCTGGACATTCAGCTTCACTTATATCAATAACACGAGGTTCTTGTGTAGGAGGTTCTTGTGTAACTCCTTTCTCCTGTGTGACAGAAGGTTCTGGTGTCACTCCTGCGCTTTTCAAAGATCTTTTGTACCTTTTGCTTACTGCTTTTTGCTCTTTCTATGATTTTCTCTTTCCTTTAGCCTGAGGAGACCCTGTAGTCTTTGTTGGCGAAACAGTTGCAGACTTAACACGTTTAGATTTCTTCTTGGGTCTTTCCTCATCAGATATCTCAAGATTTGGATCAAAATCAGCATCCACCTCTCTTTCTTTCTCGGCTCTAATCTCAGCCTCTAATTTCTCTGGTTCTTTAACTGGAATTTCTTTATCAGAATCATCTTCATTTTCAGAAGTTGCTGAAATAACATCTTCTTGAGTCGTTTTCATAGTCTCTTGACTCTCAGTAACAATTGCAGCACATGATCTAGCAACTGCTTCAACATTCTGTGGTTCATCTTCGTCGACAAGCATAGTTTCGACTTTCTTCGCAGCATGTTTCTTTTTAGACTTATCAGCTTCTGCCTTTAAGAACCAGTCGCTCCTTGCCTTTGGTTTGAAATCTTTAAACCACTCCTTTTCAGCATTAAGCTCTTTCTAATCGTCACTTCCATCTTTTCTCCATTTGTTGTCTGGCGGCGCAATGTAATTAGAATCTTTGATTGCTCCGAATACAGGCTTTACAACAGGAGCTGAAGCTTGCTTTTGAAACTTTATGAGCTTCTTCACTGTGGTCTCATCAAGATGAACTAAGTATAACACATCGTTCAGATCTCGTGCAATATTCGTGTACTTTTCATCCATTAACATTTGCACGAATCTCGGATAAAGACAAAGTCTTGAATCCTCCATATTCTTGGACATATGAGTGAAAACTAACTTCAACAAGTTGAACGGCTTTTTCAGAATTAATGCCGTTGCCATGCAAGCTAAATAATCTTGGACATAGTCTAAACCAACCTTGCGATGGCTGAATGTGTGAATTATAGCGTGCATTAGGAGCTTGTAGAGATTAGGCACTTCCCTTTTCTTCAGCGTTGGTTTATTCACGCTCCCCTTGTATCCCATTCTGAAGAAAGACCCTTTGACCATCCTCTCATCAAGATAAATCGGATCGTCTTCTTTATCGTTGAATTATAACACTCTGTGTATATCATCTTCCATTACGGTGATCGGTTTGACTTCATTGCTGACTTGCACGGTTGAAGTAATTGTCTTCTGATCATCACTTAAGCTTGCGTTCATCCAGAAGTGAAAAGTGTGTGATCTATATGAAACTGTACGCTCTGTGATCGCTCGGTGAATAGGGCTTTCTTCTAAAAACTTCAATATACTCTCGTATTCCTTTAGCGATAGAAAGATCGACTTATCGAACATGTATTGTGCGTCTTTGAAAACTCAACAGAAATTATACGCTCTGGTTCTTGAACCTGAAAAATGACGTAAAACAATTAGCACGCATATCGAAGAAAAAAATTTCACAAAAATTTCTAACACTTTTATCAAGTTCGGGCGAACTTGATTATGTGTTAAACATTTTGTTTTTAACAAGTTCGCCCGAACATGTTACATACATGTTCAACAATTTTCAAATGCAAGTTCGTGCGAACTTACAAATGTCTCAACAATTAAATTTTATAAGTTCGGTCGAACATGATACTTGTTCTCTTTATTCAATTTTTGAAAAGACTTTTTGATGCAAGTCCGGTTGAACTTGATAACAAGTTCGGCCGAACTTGTCATCTTCTCCAAATTCAAATATGTTCAATCTTTTAATGACCATTACAAACCAATCAAAACCGATTACACGGTCGATTTAACATGTAGATTCTGAATTTAAGTTCAGTTTTGTTCAATTTGCACTAGATCTATCTGATTTTAAGTTTTTAGATATTTTTTCACTCGCTAACAGTCCAAATATGGTTCAAAGATCAATTTTATACCTCGGCCATTGTAGATGGTGTGTAAATCACCAAAAACAATCAAATTTAGGTAGTGTAACGGTATGATTTTGCCAATTTCCTCAGATCTCTCTCAATGTTCAAGTTCGCTCAAGTTCTTTGGTATTTGCAAAAGTGAGTTCGACCGAACTTACTTAGGTATTTATGCCCAGGTAAGTTCGGGTGAACTTGCAAAGCCCATAACTCAAGCCCAAACCAAGTTCGAGCGGACTTAGCTTTTATCATTAACCAGCCATCTGCAAGTGAACTTGCTGTTTGTTAAACTTGATTTGTTTAGCAAGTTCGGCCGAACTTGCCAAACCCTAAAAACAAAATTTTTCAAAATTTTCATTTTAACCCCTGAACTTTCCAACTTTTTACCAGTTATGAATATCCACTCAGTTGACCAAGTCCAAGCTAATGACCTTGGTTAACCGATTTGTCTGCCGAGTCCAAGTTAATGACCCCGGTTTGACCCGTTACGAACAAACTGTTGATATTTTCAAAATCAAAGTTTCAATTTAATGAACTTTTTTATTGTTTTGACTTTTCAGATTTTACAGATTTGTTTCCAGCCCGTTGTCAAAGAGATTCCCACCAGTTCTAGCATCTTACCAGACTTCAAAGACCCGTTATCCAACATTGGTTTGCTGAAAACAATGTAGAAATAAAATCTTTTTGAATTTTTGTAAGTTTATGCTAAAACACACTGAAAATATTTTTGGATTTAATCTGTAAAGCTGATAAGCTATGTAAACTATGTACAAACATATTTACAGATATATTTTGTGAATTCGTGTCTAAGGATCATATCAGTTGATTGAGACATATCACCAGTACCGTTGACCTTTAAATGACTTTAAGCTTTTAAACTCGTTTACCTAGATTGTCGATATGTTTGTCCACTTAAACTTTACCACATTTCTCAACTATTTCAAGATATGTTAATGTAAGATTTATGAAACTTGACTTATCTGTGGTTCCCACTTCTTGAATATACTCCCGTATCCAGATTCCCTAGATTTCATCTTATAGGCGAATATAGCGTAATTGATATCTGTATATGGGTTATGCGAGACCTTGAGAGCTCAGGTTAGTACTACCGTACAGACAAAGAGATGAAGGCTCGTCTTTCAGTGTGTTCCACTTAAGGAATCTTTTTAGCACTGCAAATGATTAGATCTTTCGATACTTTTCAAGTTTGCAAGCAATTTGGGGTTTATAGCGAAAGTATTATAGAAGTTCTAGGTTATTGCTTCCGCAAAATTAGAAGAACTTTTATAATACCCCAGATATCAACTATCTATAAAGACCTCGTATCTCAGAATCAGGCAATCTTTCAAACGAAATTTCGGAGTACTAAGTCCATATATCCAAGATATGTTAATCCACAAGAATAAGCAATTGCAAAATTTAGTTTATATCTCGAAAACAGTTTACTGAACGTGTTAAGCCTATCAACACATCCACATTAAGACTCGTTTTTCACTTTTTAAAACTTTACATTTCTTTAGTATATTGTGATAGTCCACTTATGTACTATCATTTCCTTTTATGACACTGAATTCTTTTTGTCTTTTTCAATGTTTTTGTACATTTTGAATTTTTCAATGTTTTTGAATTTTTAAATTTTTTCGAATGTTTTTGTATTTTCTCTAACATTTCTCCCCCTAAAATCAAAAACATCTTTTTAAATTTTAGTTTTTTTAACAAAATTCTAAACTAGAAAGATATTTACAAACCAATGTGGATCACGCGAACTCGTCGTCCGATACGTATTCAACCTCAGCGTCCGCACCTGTCAACAAATTTTTCATACCATTAATTCTCAGCAAATATTTAAACCGTGACAAAGAAAATGGTTTGGTATAAAAATCAGCCTTTTGTTCGTCGGTGTGGATTTTTTGTATTCGCACCAATTTCTTTTCATAGCAATCACGAATGAAATGATAACGATTTCAATGTGTTTTGTGCGTGAGTGATGAACCGGATTTTTAGTTATATCTATGGCTGCCTTGTTATCAACAAACAGCGGAGTGTCTAGAAATTGCAGACCATAGTCTCTCATCTGCTGTTGAATCCACAGAATCTGTGAACAACAGCTGCAGGCCGAGATATACTCAGCTTCACAAGTAGAGAGAGCGACCGTAGTCTGTTTCTTACACTGCCAGGTTACCATTCTTGTTCCAAAGAACTGGCATCCCGCTGTAGTTGATTTTGAATTCAACTTATCTACACCAAAATCAGAATCAGCATAGCCTGTGAGGTCGAAATTGTCGTTCTTCGGGTACCACAAGCCGGTGCTTGGGCATCCTTTTAGGTATCTGAAGATTCGTTTCACGATCTGCATGTGTAAGATCCTCGGGCTTGACTGATATCTGGCGCAGAGGCAGGTTGGATACATAATATCTGGGCGCGATGACGTCAGATACATCAGCGATCCAATCATCGATTTGTATAACGTCTCGTCAACTTTGGCTCCAGTCTCGTCAACGCAAATTCCGTGATTTAGAGCAAGAGGCGTAGAAAGAGGCTTTAAGCTTTCCATTCCAAACTTCTTCAAGATGTCGTGAACATACTTAGTCTGATGAATGAAAATACCATCCGGAAGCTGATCTACTTGCAAACCAAGAAAAAACTTCATTTCGCCCATCGAGGAGATTTCGAATTTCTTTTTCATGATTCCCTCAAAC
Organism: Scalesia atractyloides; assembly: GCA_947069175.1. NCBI lineage: Eukaryota > Viridiplantae > Streptophyta > Magnoliopsida > Asterales > Asteraceae > Scalesia > Scalesia atractyloides. The sequence continues at coordinate 19,306,673 of CAMTDV010000021.1, read as the reverse complement.
TCCTTGCAGATACTATCGTTTGTAGATCCAAAGATGATGTCGTCGACGTAGATTTGAACTATAATCAGATGACCATCAACTTCTCTAGTGAAAAGATTACTATCCACAGTTCCTCTGATAACGTCGTTGCCGCGAGATGATGCAATAACGTCTCGTACCACGCTCTCGGGACTTGGTGTAAACCATAAAGAGCTTTATCCAGTAGGTATGCTTCCTTCTTGTTGAGTGGATCGACAAACCCCGGTGGTTGTCCAACGTACACCGTCTCGCGTAATTTTTCGTACAGAAAAGCCGATTTGACATCCTATTGATAGACCTTAAATCCTTTCCATGATGCGAAAGCTAGAAAAATTCGAATAGATTCCAAGCGAGCTACTGGTGCGTAGACTTCCGTGTAATCTATCCCTTCCTGCTGGTGAAATCCCATGACAACAAGCCTAGCTTTATTACGATCAATAACCCCTCTATCATCACGTTTACACTTAAAGACCCATTTTGTATCAATCGCTTTCTGATTTTCTAGTAGGTCTTCAAGCTTCCACACTCCCAACTTCTCAAACTGCAATAGTTCTTCTTGCATTGCTTGTACCCAGTTTTCATCGGCTAAAGCTTTATTAACTGTCTTTGGCTCTATCTGAGAGATGAAACATGAATAGAAGCAATAGTTCTGGGTTGGAGCAACGCGAGTGTAGAAACAACTGATTGCTTTGTTAATTTGATTTCGAGTTCTAACACCAGTTTGAAGTTCTCCGATAATATTTGTTAACGGATGATAGGAATATGATCGCGGCAATTCTTCACTTGGAACATCTACTGAGTTTTGCTGATTCGTGATGTTGAGATCAACGACCAATTAACGTTTGGAGAGCTTGATGAAGCTTCATTTCTGTTGTTCGGGTCTGTAGATTGATTAAGAAGACTTGTTATCTGCTCCACTTCCTTGTCTGAAGAAGATGATTCCCCATCAGCATCAAATGTTGGTGCTTCATCTGAGTCAGAATTCTGATTCTGAGGCATACTGGGCTCCGTTGTTGTATTCACTGGTTCAGTAGAGGCATTTGTTGGAGGAGTAGTAGGTGTTGCTAATGTTTCAGAAACATTTTCAGCCGGAACACCACTATTACTTGAACTTGCGCCAGAAGAAGATGGATCCAACGTGGGTTGATTAACCACAATTGGTCGAACAATTTGTTCTTGATTCGCCGACTGGTGAAGATAGTAAATGCTGCAACTTCTTTGTCAGACGGTTCTTCGGGCAAGTCAAATGAATTCCAAAGGTCTTGATAGTTAAACAGCCACGAGTCACCTTTCCTTTGAATAGGATCCGTATAGTTGAAACAATCCACGTGTTGTGCTTCAATTACCTTTCTCAATGAAGGAATATATACTCTTTTCAACGGACTCGCATATCCAACAAAGAAACCTTCAAGAGATTTAGCTCCGAATTTGCCATCTTGGTCTATTACGGTACATGGCGCACCGAATGGTTCTAAGAACTTCAAATTTGGCTTTCGTCGGTTTATCATCTCAAAACATGTTTTCTTGGTTGGTTTGACAATGAGAACTCTGTTAAGCGTGTAGCAAGCCGCAGCAACCGCTTCACTCCAGAAGCTGATTGGAAGTTTAGAATCTGCAAGCATGGTTCTCGCAGTTTCAATCAAAGTTCTGTTTTTCTGTTCAGCTACTCTGTTTTGCTGTGGAGTATAGGGAGCACTAAACTCGTGCAGAATCCCTTTTGCGTTGCAGAATTCCTTCATTTTGTTATTCTTAAACTCGGTGCCGTTGTCACTTCTAATGCGTCTGACCGGCAAATGATAAAGGTTCTCGAGTTTCTTGAATAGAATAACCAAGTTCTCGAACGCTTCGTCTTTTGATTCTTGAAAGAATACCCACGAATATCTCGAATAGTCATCTGTCACGACCAAGTAATATAAGTCTCCTGAGATGCTTCGAACATTTACAGGACCAAATAAATCCATGTGGAGACGTTCTAATGGCAACTTGATTGAGTTCAGAATTTTCTTCGGATGAGATTTCTTTATCTGCTTTCCCTTTTTGCATTCTAAGCAATGATCAGACATCTGAAAACTCCGAAGATTTACGCCTTCTACGAGATCATTATGAACCAAGAAATTCATTTTTCTTAAATGAATATGCCCCATCTACGATGCCAAAGAATAGAATCCTTTTCAGTAGCCTTTGACACAAAACATTGTGCTGATTTTGATGAAGTGGTAGCGACGCCCATTTCAAGAACATATAGATCATTCTCTCGAGGTGCTCGCATTAGAATCCACTCATCTGGTATTTTGAATCCCGACTTCAAGATAATACACTCTTTGTCGTTGAAATGAACCGTGAACTTCTTGTCACAAATCTGCGATATGCTCAGAAGATTATTCTCAAGTTCTGCAATATAGTTCACGGAATCGAATGAAACGACGCCATTTGAGAGTTTTCCCTCGGCAACTATCCTTCCTCCCTGATTACCAGCAAATCCAACATATCCGCCATTGATAGCTTTAATGTCGAACAGCAACGCTTTCATTCCCATCATATGCCTGGAAGCTCCACTATCCAAAATCCACTTAGAAAGTACAGATCTCTGGAGCCCCTGCACATATCAACAATCTATTCAAAAAGCGAGACCCAAGCCTTTTTGGTCTTGGGTTGAATTGGATAACCATCATCAAAATCAAACTCACACTCATCAGCATAATCGAATCCACACTCATCTGCATAATCAAATTCATATTCATCATCGGGATTTTCTGAGATGTTTATGTTTGAAAACTTTACTATCTTTTTATCTTTTGAATTGTTACCACTTGTAGTTTTGACATTTTCAGATGTGGTTTCAATTATGACTTCAGATTTTGATTCTTTCATGCTATCACTAGTCTTAATAAGCTCAGATTTAGTGATTTTTCAGATGTTTTTGACCGTTTCTTTGCAATCCAGGCTTGAGATTTTATGTTAGCCTTCTTGATGTAAAAATTGTTTTCATTAGCCTTTGAAGTTTCAACTTTTTCAAAAATTGAATTTTCAAACTTAGGTTTGACTTTAGCTTTTGATTCATTTCTTTTCAAAATCTTTACAGGTTTTACAAACACTGGTTGCTTTGGTTTCACAACATTTGAACTTTCTTTCCTTCGAAGATAAGCCGGCTTTGATTTCGGACAGTAACGTGCAATATGACCAATTTCGTTGCACTTGAAACAAGTCCGAGAATCATGTGGATGTCCGTTAGTGGGTTTTACACCACTTGTTTTGACACCACTTGCAATTTTGGCTTTATCTCGAAGTTCTTTCTCTTTCTTGAACTCATCGTTTGATTGTCTCCCGATCAAACTTTCCTCATGAACCGTGTTCGTCCCATATACAAAATTCATGTTTTTATTCTTTTATTCATGAAATGGTGACGGTTTCTTTTTAGGTTCATCTGATTCTTCTAATCCCAACCCAGCTCTCCGGTTTTCCGGATGATCACCACCATTCCTTTGGTAGTTGTTTCTTTTAGGTTTGGAATAGAATTTCTTTTCATTGATCTCCAGATCATCTGATGTGACTTCCACGAGTTTAAAGAATTTGTCTAACAATTCTTCCTTCACGTTCTGAATCGGAAAACTATCATTAAAGTAAAATCTATCAGAATCCTTAATCTTGTACATCACAATATTAGGATCATCACTTAGATTGTCATCTGATGACTTATCATCATCTTCAAACTGTGAATCGGAATTCTTTGAGCTCGAGACGGCGCTTTTGAAGCTGCCATCATCAGAATCGTTCAAAAAAATTTCAACAACCTTTTTAACCACAGGATTGTCATCCTCTGTTTTAGTATAGATTACATCAATGTTCTCTGGCAACTCTGTTTTCTTTTCAGATAACAACTCAATATTGAGTGCCTTATCCATCCCATCAGCGGATTTGCGACAATACTTCTCGCAAAGGGGTGGAGGAACATTGTTGTATTCTTTACCAATTTTCTTTTTAGGTTTCTCTTCCGATGGAATTGTCGGAAGGGTGTGATCAATGACATATGCGTTACAGATGTAACTTCTCAAAAGTTGTTGAACACGCTCTGTTTCAATTGTCATGTCCTGGAGTTGTTGCTTAGTTTCAGCAATGGTATTAATATAGATATTAATCGCTTTTTGCTTATCCATTACTGTTCCTTTTAACATTCTTATGGTATCATGTTGTTCGATGATTTCTATCAAGCCTACCATAATCATTTTTCATTTTATCATACACTTCCTTCATTGTGCGATAATCGTATTTCAAAAGTTCATTATGCACATTGTTTTCAGCAATGATCTTTGATTTTTCGGCACACTCAGAACATGGTTCGGTACATTTTGTACAATGTTTCTCAACCTCTACAACTTGTACTTTGACAACTTCATTTACCTCAGGACCTACCTTTGTTAGATTTGCCATCAATGCTTTGTCGGCAATGTCCTTGAGGTTTTCGGCATTCACTTCCTGAGTAACATTAATGACTGCTTCATCGGTTGATTTCTTCTCGGGAACTTGCTCCTGAGAACTTCCATCAAAGTGACCTGCAAAACTTTCACAAGAGTTAGGAGATAAAATTCCTTGCTTCTGCATGTGAATATACTCCTCTTCTTCACGTTGTTGTTGCAAATATTGTTCCAGCAGAATATTCTCCAAAGCTGCTGCTTCTTCTGCAGATGTATCTTTAACTATCTCAGCCATCAACGCAACTCCGGTCTTTTACCGATGTATGAGTTTCAGTCGAAACCATCATCTTCGTTTGATGCAACCATAGCCTTTTCATTATTGCTGCTATTTGGTTTCTCTTGGATTTCAACCTGAGTCTTCTTTGGAAATGGCTTGTACTAAAGTGACTTCTTGTAATACCCGTTGCCTCCTCCGAACGGACTCTGATTTCCCGTTGCTTCAGGATTCTTGCACTCTCTCTCTTGAAATGTCCCTTTTGGTGACATCTGAAGCATGTAACCTTTGACTTATCGAAGCCCAACTTGTTGCTAGAATTTTCGATATCTCGGCCAGTGAGAGCAACAAACTTGGTAACCCTTTGGATAATAGATACTAAACACCACTTGATATCTATCAACTCGAGTTCTTCTTCATCCACTTGGTCATAATCTTCTGCTATCATTTCGGGATTTCCAATTTTCCCGGCTACAAGACTTTCGTATGACTCCAGAACAGTGGCGAGAAGAGACATATGTTGTTTAGCAACTTGTTCCGAAACAACATTTTTCAAATTCACTGCGATGTTGCACTTGTATACATTCGAATCAGAATTTGTTTGTTGATTCGTATTTGCTTGACTTTGATAAGATGAATTTGAACAAGTGCTTGAGAACGAACTCTGTGGACTCTGATCATAATGAGGTTGTGATTGACTCTGGTTCTGTGGAGAAGCATTCATGTTCGCACTAAATGTTGTCCCAATTTTTGGACTTGAAATGTTGTCTTGCATTCCACTTTTGTAGTACAACCCAACGTCTTGAACTACATTAGCGTTCTTTGACTTTGCAACTTCAAGAGTTCCATTTCATGGCCTTCGAGTTTATCGATAAATGTTGACAGCTTGAAGAAATCCCATTTATCACTTTTCTTCAGAACCATCAAATAAGTAGTTCACCATCTGGTAGTGCGTCAGCATTTGAACTTTAAGATGACAGAAGCGTTCAATCATCTGTTTCATGGTCTCATTCTTTAACATGGTGAAGATATCGAACTCTTTCAGAATAAGCGCCTTTTTACTTTTGATCATTTCGGCACTGCCTTGATACTTCTTCTGTAATGACAACCAAAGATCTCTTGCAGTAGTATACTTTGGTAGCAAAATCAGGATATCTTCTTTGACAGACTGTTGTATGAGACTAATCATCTTTTTCTCAGCAATGTATTCGTCTCTCTGTACTGTCGAGTAATTGTACTTTCAATCGACACCCAGCCTGCAAAATGCATGGCTTGAACCCAATATGTAAACTTCTCATTCCATGCTTCATATTCGTCCATGCTCATCAGCTTGGGTGGTTTAACAGTCGTCCCCATCTCATTATCAAGATTGACTTGATGAATCACGTTGGCATTCGACGAACTAGCTCCGGACATAAAAGCTCTTTGCATATTATCCATTGTGAATAACGAGACGTGTACACTGAAAATATTCAAAAACTTTTGAAAATGTTAGAAATACTACAAGTTCGGTCGAACTTGTAGTTTTGAATGAAGAATTCTTGAATTTATCACAAGTTCGGTCGAACTTGTGATATTTGTTTTGAGAAAAATTGTTTTAACTTCGGTCGAACTTATGACAAAAACAAAACCGATCTTCGAGCGAACTTGTATTCAAGAATTTGAAGAAACACTAGTAAGTTCGGGCGAACTTACTCAAACTATTCTTGATATTACACAGGTTCGGTCGAACTTGATGTAAAATCAATGAAAAATTGATAAGTTCGAGCGTACTTGGCAAGAATCTCAAAAAAAACCACTCAAGTTCGGGCGAACTTGTTAAAAAATCACTTGAAAAGTGATGTTTTAGACCAAGTTCGGTCGAACATGTTTAAACAAGTTCGATGAAATGAGTTTTTTAAAATTTTGACATGAATTCTGTTGAATTTGGTCTTCAATCTTTCAAGGGTTTATCTTTGTTGTATTTTACATGATATATTCAAATTTGAAAAGATTTTGACCGTGAATTCTTCATTTTATGTTCAAAAGTTATGAAAAAAGGAAGAATGGAGTAGAAATAGAAGTGTTCTTGTCTTGATACTATCAAATCAGGTTGTTCTAGCTCTGATACCACTTGTAGGACCGATCCTCGATGCTAAGGAACCTAAATTTGATATCTAACGTCCATAATAGCGGAAATATTACGTCGTGTTTACCAATAGACAAGAATTAATCAGTTAATCGTCAGTTTTATTGATCAAACGTTCTGGTTACAAACTGACAGAGCTTCGCCTCCAAGATGCCAAAGTTACAAATAAGAGACTCAAGCTAGGTATTTATAGGCAAACAAGTTCGGTCATGAGATACCTAAGTTCGCCCAAACTTGCCTAAGCAAGTTCGCCCGAACTTGGCTATACATGATAACCTGGGCGAACTTGGCCTTCTACTACATAAATACATCATTCACCTAGCCTATTCAGCTCTATACTATACAGACTCGATATAAGACTAAGACATAGACATTATGCACCAACACAAATAAATCCATGTACAGCAATTGTAAGCACTGGGTTGTTTTGGGCTCTTCAATGGATTTGTAAGACTTTTGTGTTGTTTACCTTTTAAATAGGAAACACAAAGCTCTTCACAGGAAAATTGTTTTTGAGGCAAACCTCTGACTTGTTTTGAGAGAGTGGTGATAGTTTTGAGATTTGTGTGCGCAAGTCTTCTATGCCATTAACTCTGTCTCTTTGTTTGATGCTACTGAGAACAGGCATGCATTAGACATTGGGTTATCTTTTAACATATCAACCACATACACATTGCCACTCCTGTGAGCAACAAGTTGTGCTTTACTTTCAACAATGATTTGATCAATCTTTTTAACAACCTCTGGTCCTACTATTTGGCATGTTTTCTTTGTAAAGAAGGATCCATATCCTTTGTCACTCATTTGTGAAACACTCAGAAGATTGAATTTCAGATTGTCAATGAGGTTAACATTTTCAAATTTGAGTTTCCCAGCTTGAACACACCCAGACCCTAACACCTTCCCTTTTGAATTATTACCAAAGGATATATCACCCCTCCATGAGCCATGAAATCTCTTGTCACACCCCTAGTTTCCACGTGTAACCCGGTGGGCCCGGTGGGGAATATCACGATGCAAGTTGATATCATCATTACCAAACAATACAAAATAACACAACGGAAGTCTGGATAATTACTATTACAAACGTTTGAATGTTCAAAGTTCAAAAATAAATACAACTCTTGTAAATAGATCCACAGGCGGATCAAAAAGTGAATACAATAGATGTTTAACAGACTAAGGCCTTCTAAGCAAGGCGTTGCAAATTCGTCTTAAGCTTGCCGAGCACTTCCAGCGTATTTACGTATACTTGTCACTTGGGCTTAGTCTTTTGAAAATACGTCAAATAAATCTGGTAAATAAATTAACCGACTCATTTTGAAAACATGTAGTATACACAATGGTACCTTTATTTAATAAATAAATTGGGATAAATTATATTCATGTTATCAGTTTTACATGCTAATAATACATTTAGAGCCGGAAAACTATGTCGGGAACATGATAAATCGAAAACACCACTTTAATACCTTTAATAGGTACACCCTAATGGGTTATAGTTTATTTTAGCATCTGTCGGGTGTATGCCTACACCCCGTGCTTAGGTCGTGGCCATTTGCAATTAAATGAGCCGTGGTTATCCAAGACATGGTCGTTTTAACCCCCCAAATATTTAATATTAAGCAATACAAATTTAAATGGATTATTTGAATTCCCGACTCATTGGTCTTTGATCCCATATCCAACCATGTTGTATTATTATACCGTATCCCAAGCCCATATAAGGGAAAATAAGTTAAAAGTATTTACCTGGCTAGCAAAATATTTAATAATAAGAAAATAAGCAAAGCTCAGCCGTAATCAATTAACTAGCTTGGTGACAATCTACCGGAAAGTCTCTAGTCTGGAATGGATGGTATTATTAACCGATTAGATAGTTAGTGGGTCCTTATTTAGTCATTGACTTAGACCGGCTAACTTAAAATAAAGATAACGGTACGATACGCTAGATTAAGCGATGACCAGAAAAGAATGTAATTTGAACCCGACAAGCACTAGGACTTGTATAATATGGGTTAACATTTTACATTCTGGAATTTAAGAATAAAATGATGTGGTTTAACCTGTTTCGGTTAAATTACGTAAAATGGTCACGTAGGCTTAACCATACGCATATAAGCGAAACCAGGTAACAGGATGAGTCCTATACAAGTTCCATATGCCATTATGTTTAAAATATGTTAAAATATCGGTAAGATATCAATAATTCAGCCCCTTATGGTTTTAAACTCAAATTATGCCTCAAAAGGGCAATTTCGTCATTTTACAACATAATAAATGAGTTTATATGTAAACTGATGTTATGATCATAAACATTCTGTAAAAACACTTATTTTAAGATGTTATATCAGTAGGATACCAATTATATGTGTGGCTTATAGTTTAAGACAAATTTATGTCCCGAAAGGGCATTTTGGTCATTTCACATATAATTTGATAACTTATTTGGGAATCTGAGTATGGGACATGTACCTACTGTTAATAATTTGAAAATATGTTTTGAAATCAGTATGTATCAAGCCTTGATGCTCTAATATGGTTTTAAACCATATTTAAATGGTGTTTAAGTGAAACTGCCGTTGTGATGAGGTTTGTATGACCAAAATGTGTTAATTTATATATTATATTAGTAAGTATAAGGTTTTGGTCCATTAAAATGTTTAAAACCAATTTAAAGTGCCTTAAGGGCAATATCGTCATTTAAGGACATAATATGCGAACTAGAGCTTATGCTCAGTTTGCAATCTGAATAAACATTCCAAATAATCCTAATAATGATAATACATCAGTAAGTAATGAGTTTTGATGTCAAGATTATGTTTAAACCATTTTATACGCCAAAAGGGTGATTTGGTCACTTTAAACGTGTTAGATACGTTAAATAATCAAAGCATGGTTTTTGACCAGATTACTAACATCAAAATAAGTTCATTAGTTTAAAAATCAGTTTACAACTAATTTATATGCTTGTTCACAATTTAAACCTCATTTTTATACATTAGGGGCCCTTTTTGCAAAAATTGGCATATTTAACGGATACTTGTGTAAAAGCTCTGATTACTACATGACCATGTCCTATAACTCCAGAGGGTTATAGTATACTATAACATGGTCATAATGCAACTTAGGAACAGTGGCTAAGGTTGCTAAATCAGGTCAAAACTGAAAGTCAACATAGAAGTCAAACTTTGCGACTTTCAGTTGCGAACCGACCTTAGACCTGGAATTGATGAGCCGAACATGTTCTCACATGTTCTTATAATTATTATAAAGTTATTATAGTGACAAAACAGATTTTATAACACCTACTTTACTAAATATGAATTTATTTCAAAACTGACCCGTTTGACTTTTTATTAATATAACTTTGACCCGTCAATTGACCAAGCAAACGTGGTAATCAGGAGGTGCCCTCTTGAGGGATTAACACCTACCTTATTACGATCACGTAGCCATGTTCGTTACGAACATTGGTTGGACCATAATGGTCTTAGCTCAAGGTCAAAGCGTTTTTACGTAAACGCTTTGACTCTGGCTTAAAGCTTATCAAAACTGAAAGAGGAGGGCTAAGAACACTTACACAAGGTCCTTAGCACGAAATATAACTATTTGGAAGCTCCCTTCAGATGGGAATCTCCAGAAGAGTAAGAGAGAGTGAAAATGAGAATGAGCAAGTTCTAAGCTCACTCAAAGGTGCTATTTCTAGCAAGGGATGGAGCATGAGGCCATGACAAGTGTCCAGGGATGTTATGAGAGGCCAACCAGTGTTTTTGGACGTGTCAAGGGTTGCTCAAAGGGTGGCATTCGCGAAATAGGTGGCAAGGCAGCAAGCTGCCAAACAATCGGCCTCTGGTAGTCCCTTACGGACCATAAGGGTAAAGCCTTGCGGTCCGTAAGGACCATAGGCGCCCAAAAATTTGAATCGGTTAGGGACCGTAACCATATATGGTTGCGGTCCATAGCCGCCTTACTGAAACAATGGTTTTGATTGCCTTACGGTCCATAACCAATGATGGTTACGGTCCGCAAGGACCCTCCAGAGATGGAAATTTTGGAAATTTTCACAATTGGTCCTTCGACTTATCGATGCTTGTTCAGAGGTTATTAAAATAACATAATGGCATTTTTAGTCCATCTCGGCTACACGTGGCAACCAAGAATTGACGGGACACGTGTCGGGATTTTATTAGACGAAATTTTCTAGGTGTCACATCTTCACCCCCTTAAAAAAATCTCGACCTCGGGATTTATTCAAATAGATAAGGGTACTTTTGTCGCATATTGGACTCGACCTCTCAAGTATATTCGGGACCTCGACGAGCGTCCTACTTGACCTTGAAAATAGGCACATGCTTTCTTTGAAGCTTATTGACTTGCCGATCTTCAATCGCTATCGGTTTCTCAATGAAACGCAAGTTTTTATCGACTTGCACATCATGATGTGGCATGGCTAGTGATTCATCCACTAGGCATTTCTTCAAATTGCTAACGTGGAAGACATCATGAATTCCACTAAGTTTATCAGGTAGCTTAAGCTTGTAAGCTACTGATCCGACACATTCGATTATCTCAAATGGTCCAATATACCTCGGGCTTAAGTTGCCTTTTTTCCCGAAGCGCATTACACCTTTCCAAGGTGACACTTTTAACATAACCTTGTCTCCGATTTGGAATTGTAGAGGTTTACGCCTCTTGTCGGCATAACTCTTTTGTCTATCACGGGCTGCTTTAAGATGATCACGGATTTGCACAATCTTAACTGTGGTTTCAAGAACAATTTCCGGTCCAGATAGTTGGGCTTCTCCAACTTCAGCCCAACATACAGGCATCCTACACTTTCTTTCGTCTAAGGCTTCAAAAGGAGCGGCCTTAATACTTGTGTGGTAACTATTGTTATAAGAGAACTTGACTAGGGGTAAGTGATCATCCCAACTTCCGCCTAAGTCGATCACACGTGCACGCAGCATGTCTTCTAAGGTTTGAATAGTACGCTCACTTTATCTGTTAGTCTGAGGATGGTAAGCCGTACTGAAGTTTATTTTTGTGCCTAGAGATTGCTGGAAACTCTTCCAAAAGTGAGATGTGTATCTTGTATCTCGATCAGACAATGGATATCGGCACACCATGTAAGGATACAATCTCATCCACACATAATTTAGCCAGCTTGTCGGAGCTATATGTTTCCTTTATTGGCAGAAAATGAGCTGACTTGATCAATCTATCCACAATAATCCCAATCGTGTCGTTGCCACGCTTGGTTTTTGGTAACTTAGTGATGAAGTCCATAGTTACCATTTTCCACTTCCACACTGGGATTTCGAGCTGTTGTAGAAGTCCTGACGGTTTCTGGTGTTCTGCCTTGATTTGAGAACATGTCAAGCACTTTGCTACATGATTGGCTATAGCTTTCTTCATACGCATCCACCAACAACTGGGTTTTAGGTCTTGATACATCTTGTCACTCCCAGGATGAACTGAATATTTGGAGTTATGTGCTTCCTGGAGGATTATATCTCTAAGTCCTCCATAGATCGGAACCCAGATCCGATCATTTAACCTGAACATTCCATCCTTTCTAGGTACTAAGTGCTCGATAGTTGCACCTAATTTTTCCTCAGCAATATTTTCTTCTAGCATGGCTTGTTTCTGAATATCTTAATAGCTTCTCATTCAAGCTATTTTTCAGTTCAATGCTCTTGGCATTAATCCTTAAAGGTTTAACTCTTTCCTTGCGACTAAGTGCATCAGCTACTGCATTTGCCTTTCCAGGATGATATCGAATCTCACAATCATATTCGTTCATTGTTTCCATCCAACGACGTTGTCTCATGTTCAAATCCTTCTGATTGAACAAATGTTGAAGACTTTTGTGATCAGTGTAGATGATACACTTTGTTCCATATAAATAATGTCTCCACAATTTAAGTACAAATACTACCGCACCCAGCTCCAAATCATGGGTGGTGTAGTTTCTCTCGTGCACTTTTAATTGTCGTGAGGCATAGGCAATTACTTTGCCTCTCTGCATAAGCACACATCCCATACCAGTGTGTGAATTATCACAGTAAACCACAAACTCTTCTACGTCTTCTGGCAGAGTTAACACCAGGGCATTGCTTAACTTGTGCTTTAAAGTTTCGAAAGATTCTTGCTGCTTTGGACACCAGTCGAACTTAGCATTCTTACGAGTTAAGATTGTCAAAGGAGCGGCTATTCGTGAGAAGTTCTCAATGAACCTCCGATAATAACCTACCAGTCCTAAAATCTACGTATCTCGGACGGTGTTTTTGGTGCTTCCCAATTCATAATCGCTTCTACCTTTGCGGGATCCACTTGAATATCACGTTCAGTTACTACATGACCGAGGAACTGAACCTCACGAAGCCAGAATTCACATTTGGAAAACTTCGCATACAGCTTTTCTTGACGTAGTATTTCAAGAACGCACCTTAAATGTTTCTCATGATCAGATTGATTACGAGAATAGATAAGTATGTCGTCTATGAAAACAATGACAAACTTATCTAAGTATGGTTTGCAGACTCTATTCATAAGATCCATGAATGTTGCTGGTGCATTAGTGAGCCCAAAAGGCATCACTAAGAACTCGTAATGTCAATATCTTGTTCTGAAAGCAGTTTTCGGAACATCTTCACTTCTAACCTTGAGTTGGTGATATCCTAATCCCAAATCAATTTTCGAGAAATAACTTACCCCTTGTAATTGGTCAAACAAATCATTGATCATGGGTAAGGGGTAACGATTCTTGATCGTTATCTTATTGAGTTCACGGTAATGAATGCACATTCGCATTGAACCATCTTTCTTCTTAACAAACAGGATAGGGGCTCCCCAAGGCGAAGAACTATGTTGAATAAAACTTTTCTCTAAGAGTTCATCCAATTGGGCTCTTAATTCTTTCATCTCGGTATGTGCTATATGGTATGGAGCTCTAGCTATGGGAGCTGCTCCAGGTATGATGTCAATTCAAAACTCTACCTACCTATCAGGAGGTAGACCAGGTAGTTCTTCTGGAAACACGTCTGGGTATTCTGAGATGACAGGAATATCGTCCATCTTCGGTTTGGGTTCATCAATGGTGACTTGTGCCATGTAGATGACACAAACCTTCTGCATACATCTGGATGCCTTAAGCAAAACTTCTTTCTCACGCAATCCATAGTGTTTGTCTCCATGAATGGGTGGGATTTTACCAGACGGGGATTTGATTTCGATGAGTTTCTTATCGCAGGCAATGCGAGCTTGATTATGCGACAACCAGTCCATGCCAATGACTACATCGAATCCTGCTAGTTTCATAGGTAAAAGGGAGACATGGATAGAATGATTCTTGATGGATATGAAGCATCCATCAAGAATGGAAGAAGCGGTTTCAATAGTTCCATCAGCGAACTCTACTTCATAAGTTATGTCTAGAGTTCTTACGGGCAAGTTTAATAGTCTACTAAACTTATGATCTCCAAACAATTTATCAGCGCCCGAATCGAAAAGAACTCTAGCAAAAGCGTCATTGATACGGAATGTACCCGTTATGACGTTATTATCATTCACTTCTTCCTTGGCATTCATTTGGAAGGCTCTAGAAGTGCCTTTCTAGGCTTCAGTAGTCTTGGCTTTTCCTTCGGCATTTGCTTTAGGGCAATTTGTCTTGATGTGGCCTTTCTCACCACACCCAAAGCAAGTAGCATCTTTTATATTTCGGCACTAATGTGACCGATGCCCTGTCTTCTTGCAGATATTGCATTGTTTCGGTTTCTAATCTAAGCGACACTGTCCATGGTGTCGCTTCCCACATGTCTTGCAAGTGGGTTTGTCGCTTGACTTCTGAATCTTTGCCGAACCCATGTTTACCCTTTTTATTAAACGTTTGGGAGTTGTTATCCTCCCGCTTCCTCTTTCCATCGTTGTCAGTCTTAACCGGAAATTGCCTCCTGAGTGAGGGAGAGGGATAGCTCCATAGCCGATTTATAGGTGCCAGGCTGCACCGCTTTAACCATACTCCTAATTTCAGGAGCTAGCCCATTGATAAAACGCGCAATGCGTTTGGGATCTGGGGTAACTAAATAAGGCACTAGCCTTGAAAGAGAATTGTAGTTAGTGATAAACTTCCGACAGTCCATATTTTTCATAGTCAGAGTTAGAAAGTCTGACTCGATCTTCTCCACCTCGTGAGGTGGGCAGTAGGTATCCTTCACCAACTCTACAAACTTCGACCAACTTAGGTTGTAGAGATGTACTTTGCCCGTAGACTGGACTATTGCTTTCTACAATATGAGAGCATCACCTTTAAACGATTGAGACACATACTTAACAGTGTCTCTATCAGTGCAATCGTTGATATCCACAACCGTCTCCATTTCGTCCAACCACCTCAAACATTCTACAGCTCCTTTTTCCCCGTTAAAATCGCGGGGTTTACAAGTTACAAAGTACTTGTAAGAACATCCATCCTTGTTGGAGTGTATTCTTTCATCACGCTATGGACTCTTGGCTATGCTTTTCACATTTGAAGAGTGTACCTCACTTTCCTTAGGTTTCGACTGATGTGGCTGGAATTGAGGTTTAGAATCATGTTTGAGCGAGAAGCACTCGAATCCCGTTGACGTGCAGATCTTTCATTTAGAGCCTTGCCAAATTTTGTGGCGATAAGGTCTTGTAAGTGATTCTTAATAATAATGAGATTCTCATTGGCGTCGTCATTTGCGCTTATTGTTCACTTCGTTAGAATCCACCATTGTTGCAACTTAATTCTAAATATCAAGATAAATTTGGTTAGTTGCTATAGTGTACCCTTTTTCATGACATGGTTTCTTTAACCATACAGATTTTAGAGAAAGGATGTGGTATATATATATATAACCTAGGTCTCAAAGGACCATCATAGGTATTCATGAATTGGACATAGTCCATAATTTATTAGACAGTGGATCTAATGCCACTACTGTCATCGTCACTAAGGACAAATATATTATTGCACATTGGCTTTGCACTATTATTGAGTTTTGATTTTACATAGATGAATTTGGCCAGGATCTGATTTGATCATTTTAGGCGTTAGGGTTTGGACATTGCCTTTACCCTGATTGATTTATATGGCTCTATATATCACGGAGATTGTAGAATTAACTTCACATTGTAAGTTAACATAGAGAAATGATAAATTTGGAAGTTAATCATTGTTCACCTTTTCTAGACAGAAGGTTACCTCCAAAATTTCCATTTGCCAATTTAATTGATCATAGTCATTGGCTGATAGATCTTTGGATAATATAGCGGATCAACAAAGCTTGAATAAAAATCATGATGAATGATTGGATAAGAAATTTGAATATATATAAAACCAAGAAAATTTTTCACTAAAAAGAACATTACATAGTTGCCTAAATATAGGACTTGAAATAACAAAAGTAGTTCACACAGGAACTTAAAAGAAAAAACAATGTCCTTGCAGGGAATTTTGGAATTTAAAATTACATAAATGTAAATACAAAAACTACTCATTCTTCTTTCCTTTCACAGCTTTGCGGATTTTCTTGTAAAATTTAGTTGTCCTCTTTTCTGATTTCTTCACTTGCTGTTGCATTTCCTTGACTCGATCTAAGGCCTCATTGAGAGCCTCGAGTGGTACTTGTGGTTGTGGTTGAGGCTGAGGTGGAGGTTGCGGTTGAGGCATAGCCGGGTGCGAATATCTATAAGGTGGATATCCGGTAGCCCCATAGGAAGGGTAAGGAGGTTGGTAACTAGGGAAAGGGGAAGGATAAAGGGCATTATATATGGCTGCTTCAAGGTATGGGTCATATGCAGGAGCAGTAAAATAAGCACAGTATCCAGATAGATCTGGATAGGTGGGAATCGGGTTACCTAAACCTGATGATGATGGCTGAACTGCCGGTTGGGGCATCGGATCAGCAGCAGGTTGTGGGGTTGGAACCGCCACAGGTGAAGTATTTTAGGGTCCACCACTTGTGGGTCCTCAGGGATGACAGGGTAAGATGGTGGCAAAGGTGGTAGCGAGCCCGACCTTTGACCAGCACGCACTGACATACGTGCACCACGCCTCTGACGTGGTTGTGATGATTCTGGTGGTGGTTGAGGTTGTTCCACCGGTTGCATGGGTTCATCCTCTATTTGAGGATGTGGTGATGGTTCATGGTGGGATGGAGTGCCATGGTAGGAAGGGGTATAATAGAATTTATAATTTCCCCAACATTGCTGGTACTCGTCGGGACCTCGGTAAGGCGATCCCGCTACGGAATTTGACCCGCTGGACAACTCGATTGGGTGTCCATATGATCCTGTTGGGAGGTCCTCGGGATATGAATCATCCTCCATATGCGTGGGTGAGTCGACGGGAGGAGTCTCTGGTGAGGGTTGGTTAACTGGGTTATGAAAGTTAAAATTTAGAAATTCGTGATGAGAATGGGAATGAGAATGGTGTGATTGGTGTGAATGGTGTGAATGATGGGAATGTTGAGAGTGGGATTGGGGTGGCAAATATTCATAGGATATGGAATGTCGATAGGGTTCCCATGGCGACGAAGAAGAATCACTCGATCCTTCGTAAGGGTTGTAATTATGTATATTAGATGTTCCAGGTAAGGAAGGTCTAAAAGATGGTCCTGTCATGGAAGGTCTGCCCCTCATGGGACCTTTGCCTTTGCCTCCGCGTCTGAATTTGGGTGGCATGATTCCTGCTTCAAAAACAAGTTAAACAAGAAAATACAAAGCAAGAATAATAAGATGGAAATGATTAAGCCTAGGTCAAAGTCTAGACTTGGAAGTCTAAAAGATATATGTTAATATGTATTTTCGAGATTAAACACAAAAGTCTAGTGTTTAATTCACTCGAAAGTTGGCTCTGATACCAACCTGTCACACCCCTAGTTTCCACGTGTAACCCGGTGGGCCCGGTGGGGAATATCGTGACGCAAGTTGATATCATCATTATCAAATAATACAAAATAACACAGCGGAAGTCTGGATAATTACTATTACAAACGTTTGAATGTTCAAAGTTCAAAAATAAATGCAACGCTTGTAAATAGATCCACAGGCGGATCGAAAAGTGAATACAATAGATGCTTAACAGACTAAGGCCTTCTAAGCAAGGAGTTGTAAATTCCTCTTAAGCTTGCCGAGCACTTCCAGCCTATTTACGTATACTTGTCACTTACGCTTAGTCTTTTGAAAATACGTCACATAAATCTGGTAAATACATTTAACCGACTTATTTTGAAAACATTTTGAAAACATTTAGGGTACACAATGGTACCTTTGTTTAATAAATAACTTCGGATAAATTATATTCATGTTATCAGTTTTACATGCTAATAATACATTTAGAGCCCGAAAACTATGTCGGGAACATGATTAATCGACAAACCACTTTAATAGGTACACCCCTAATGGGTTATAGTTTATTTTAGCATCTGTCGGGTGTGTGCCTACACCCCGTGCTTAGGTCGTGGCCATTTGCAATTAAATGAGCCGTGGATATCTAAGACATGGCCGTTTTAACCCCCAAATGTTTAATATTAAGCAATACGAATTGAAATGGATTATTTGAATTCCTGACTCATTGGTATTTGATCCCATATCCAACCATGCGGTATTATTATACCGTATCCTAAGCCCGTATAAGGGAAAATAAGTTAAAAGTATTTACCTGGCTAGCAAAATCTTTAATAATAAGAAAATAAGCAAAGCACAGCCGTAATCAATTAACTAGCTTGGTGACAATCTACTGGAAGTCTCTAGTCTGGAATGGATGGTATTATTAACCGATTAGATAGTTAGAGGGTCTTTATTTAGTCATTGACTTAGACCGGCTAACTTAAAATAAACGGTACGATACACTAAATTAAGCGATGACCAGAAAAGAATGTAATTTGAACCCGACAAGCACTAGGACTTGTATAATATCGGTTAACTGTTTACATTCTGTAATTTAAGATGTGGTTAAACCTGTTTTGGTTATATTACGTAAAATGGTCACGTAGGCTTAACTATACGCATATAAGGGAAACTGGGTAACCGGATGAGACATACAAGTTCCATATGCCATTATGTTCAAAATATGTTAAAGTAAGATATCAATAATTCAGCCCCTTATGGTTTTAAACTCAAATTATGCCTCAAAAGGGCAATTTCGTCATTTTTCAACATAATAAATGAGTTTATATGTAAACTGATGTTATGGCCATAAATATTCTGTAAAAACACTTATTTTATGATGTTATATCAGTAGGATACCAATTATATGTGTGGTTTATAGTTTAAGACCAAGCTATGTCCCGAAAGGGCATTTTGGTCATTTCACATATTTGATAACTTATTTGGGAATCAGAGTTTGGGACATGTACCTACTGTTTAATTTGAAAATATGTTTTGAAATCAGTAGGTATCAAGCCTTGATGCTCTATTATGCACCGAAACGGCGATTAAGTCGCTAAATGACGATTTAAATGGTGTTTAAGTGAAACTGCCGTTGTGATCAGGTTTGTATGACCAAAATATGTTAATTTATATATTATATTAGTAAGTATAAGGTTTTGGTCCATTAAAATGTTTAAAACCCATTTAAAGTGCCAAAAGGGCAATATCATTATTTAAGGACATAATATGCGAACTAGAGCTTATGCTCAGTTTGCAGCATGAATAAACATCCCAAATAATCCTAATAATGATAATACATCAGTAATTAATGAGTTTTGATGTCAAGATTATGTTTAAACCATTTATACGCCAAAAGGGCGATTTGGTTACTTTAAACGTGTTAAATACGTTCAATTAAATAACAAAACATAGTTTATAACCAGATTACTAACATCAAAATAAGTTCATTAGCTTAACAAATCAGTTTACAACTCATTTATATGCTTGTTCATAATTTAAACCTCATTTTTGCACATTAGGGGCCTTTTTTGCAAAAATTGACATATTTAACGAATACTTGTGTAAAAGCTCGGATTACTACATGACCATGTTCTATAACTCCAGAGGGTTATAGTATACTATAACATGGTCATAATGCAACTTAGGAACAATAACTAAGGTTGCTAAATCGGGTCAGAACTAAAAGTCAACGCAGAAGTCAAACTTCGCGACTTTCGGTTGCGAACCGACCTTAGACCTGGAATTTACGAGCCGAACATGTTCTCACTTGTTCTTATAATTATTATAAAGTTATTATAGTGACAAACAGATTTTAAACACCTGGATTACTAAATATGAATTTATTTCAAAACTGACCCGTTTGACTTTTTATTAATATAATTTTGACCCGTCAATTGAACAAGTAAACATGGTAATCAGAAGGTGCCCTCTTGAGGGGTTAACACCTACCTTATTACAATCACGTAGCCATGTTCGTTACAAACATTGGCTGGACCATAATGGTCTTAGCTCAAGGTCAAAGCGTTTTTACGTAAACGCTTTGACTCTGGCTTAAAGACTATCAAAAACTGAAATAGGAGGGCTAAGAACACTTACTCAAGATCCTTAGCACGAAATATAACGGATTTGGAAGCTCCCTTCAGTTGGGAATCTCTAGAAGAGTAAGAGAGAGTGAAAATGAGAATGAGCAAGTTCTAAGCTCACTCAAAGGTGCTATTTATACCAAGGGATGGAGCATAAGGCCATAACAAGTGTCCAAGGATTTTATGAGAGGCCAAAAAGTGTTTTTGAACGTCTCAAGGCCTTCTCAAAGGGTGGCATTCGTGAAATAGGTGGCAGGGAAGCAAGCTGCCAAACAATCTGCCTCTGGTAGTCCCTTACGGACCGTAAGGCTAAAGCCTTGCGGTTCATAAAGACCATAGGCTCCCACAGATTTGTATTGGTTACGGACCGTAACCATATATGGTTGCGGTTCGTAACCGCCTTACTGAAACAATGGTTTTGATTGCCTTACGGTCCGTAACCAATGATGGTTATGGTCCGCAAGGACCCTCTAGAGATGGAAATTTTGGAAATTTTCACAATTGGTCCTTCGACTTATCGGTGCTCGTTCAGAGGTTATTAAAATAACATAACGGCATTTTAGTCCCTGTCGGCTACACGTGGCAACCAAGAATTGACGGGACACGTGTTGGGATTTTATTTGATGAAATTTTCGAGGTGTCACATCTTTGAGCAGGGCTTTACGTCCTGTCATGTGCCTGGAGCTTCCACTATCTACATACCATAGACTATCAAGGCAAGTAGAAGCTCCCTTTGAAGCAGTCATGAGAGCACAGTCACAGTCATCTTCACGCACATCTGAATCCCATGGATCAGATAGAGATATCTTTTCTTCATCAACAGTATCTTTTGAAACCACTGCTTCATCACAAGTTTGGACTTCATCAGACTTAGACACTTGTTCCACAGACTCATCACCTTCAACAATTGTCTCTAAGGCCATTAAACAAATATTTTCATTTTCAAAATAGTTTTTGGCCATAAGAGCAAAGTTTTCATCAGATAATTCCTCTGGCAAACTACTCCAATCAACAAAGCCTTGAGTAAAAAAGCTTTGTTGGTTAACCTATGTCGAAGCAGTGGTTTGAGCAGTTTAAGTGACATGTGGTGCTTGTTTCACATGCACTTGAAGTGGTGGTGCTTGAACATATTGAATTTGTGGAACAGTGGTTTGAACATAATGAACTGGAACCGTGGTTGTTGGGTGTGCAAAGTGAGCAGTGTTTATAACTTGATGAGCATGGGTATATTGGGAATACTGGGCAGTGCTTTGTGTATGCTGAGGGCTAGGGCCAGGATGTGTTACAATTGGTCCAGAATTTTGAGATCTGCATTCTCTGGCAAAGTGTCCTAACCTATTGCACTTACAGCACGTGATTTTAGACTTGTCTAACCCAACCTTCAACCCCCCATGCAACCAATGGAATTTCCTACCTATTCTCTTGTAAAATTTACTAGCTCTAACACTTAATAGAGCCAGTTGGTGCAAAATGTCCATCTCTTCCAAATCAGGTGGTTCAAAGTGTTGCAAATCATTTAACTCAAAAGAGAGATTGTCACAGGTTTGGTTTTCCCCACTTGCGGTGAATGCATAGTTGGGTGAGTAAGAATCAGAGTTAAAGTTTCCTCCAGAAGTTATATCAATAACATGATTATAACCCTGATCCTTTCCACTGCCAGAACCCTCATCTTGCCTATAAAGAGTTGTGTTACCCAAAGTATAATCATCAGTCATTTTACCATACTCTTGCAACTTCTTTTTCTGCTTCAACTCCCTTTCATAAGTGAGAAGTCGACCATGAAGTTGTGTAAAGGTCATTTCTTTATAACCAACAGATGTTCATGTAACGTAAGCTACAGTCTCCCATTTCTCTAGCAACGATCTAAGGAAAGGACTATTGACAGTCGAATTAGGAAATTATACGTTCACCAGCTTGAGTTCACTTATGAGACAGCTAAAATGTTTTAACTATTGGGTCAGAGACTCTCCTTTGACATGACAAAAGGTTTCGTACTATTGACTCAGAACTTCTCTATTGTTTTAAATCACTTCCTCAGTGCCACCGAATTGCTCTTTTAGTGCATCCCACAAATCCTTTGCACTATTTCAATGGAGCAGTCCCGCATAGATTTCGTTGGGTAGCGTAGAAGCAACAATGCTAAATGCTTTTGCATCCAACTCTATTTTCTGGAAATCCTGCTCGGAGTAGTTATCAGGATTTTTTGGCACTTGAGTGTTGGGATACTCTCTACTTGGAACCATTGGTACATGGGGTCCAAATACAATAGATCACCAACATCTGGTGTTTTGATGAGCTAAAATGTGACCCAACCGACGCTGCCATATGAAATATTCATTTCTTTTTAGCATCTGTGGTTTAAACATTGATCCAGCATTGAAATCGGATGTGTTTTGAGACATTTCTGATGGTTTTCAACAGATTTTTGTTTTAAAAACTTTAAATGCAATAAAACTCTGTTTTCCACAAACTATCAAACAAATTAGCAAGGAGAGCTGATCTTTCAAATCAAATTGATAGTTAAATCAAATTTTGATTGACCAAGCTCTAATACCAATTGTTAGGATCTAAGTTTGAATTAGTTGTGATTTTTGTTTCTAAGATAAAAAATGAAAGTTGAAATCAAAGTAATATGTAGCGGAAAATATGGAAAACTTTTATCACAACTAATGGTCGTTTGTTTTGATCAACATGCTTTCAAACTTATACTTTTTGCATGTGAATTACAAACTCCCCCTTAGCCCAATAAGAACGATTGATAGTACATAAATGCAGAGAAGATGGTAATGAAAGTCCTCGGGACCCCCTGGATCGATGACGAACATCAACATTGTACTTGATTCATGACGTGAAACAACAAAAACAAGTAGATGGAGAAGAAGATGTAGGAAAAACTCATTCACATCATTACAATCAACACAGATTACATACCGAAGGAGTATACATCATCTTCTACAAGCCGGTTTAGATCACAAAGATCTAAACCCTAGCTTTCTCTCACTAACACATAGTCTCTCTCTAGAATGTGCACATCATGAGAATGGATGAGAGGTTATGAGAGGTGCACTCCGCTTGCCCTATTCTAACCTACTCAACATATATACAAACTCAGAACTTATATAGGCTAGACTAGAGCCCAAACCCGGACAAAAACACATTGTCCGGGATACGACAATAATACAAACTCGGAAAAAACTAGAAGGATTAAATGTTCCGAGTTTAACATCATAAACTCGGAACTTACATAATATAGATAATCCGGAACTTCACTTTATTCTTTGACTTGGACCCTTGACTTCGTTGACTAGAACTTATAAAGCACAGTTACTCGGCAGGAACTGCAGTTACAGTCTCCCCCTAAACTGTTGCTATCAATTCTGTCTAACATTGATATCTTCAGTCACCGAGTACTGCTCTTACAGTCTCCCCCTTAACTGATGATATCATGCATGCTTTCAAGTTTGGCTGAGACTTGATCTTTGCAGCAGAGCACAACGATCATTCAACCCTTCTAATCAAAGACTTGCTGACGATCACTTAAATGGCCGCTTTGTGAAACCCGGAGAATCCAATATCTAACATTGTAGATCCTCCCCCTCAAACTTCTCCTGAATCAAATTAATGCGAACCTACCTACAACAACATGTAAGAACATCGCTTGATACATTAATCTTCAAACTTAACCGGTAGAAGAACCAAACGTTGGATTTCCAATGCCGAACATCGAACACTTCAAATTCCGCAAAGACATGAAGTTTGTGAGTGCACTTTGTGTCCGTCACTGTGCGAATAGACTAATTAGAGCGTGTGTTGAATATTGTATAGATTAGATACGAACACACGACCCGAGCACGAACGTCGGATGAGAAAATGGACACATTTCGTACGAAATCTGTCAGTTTCGTACGAAAAGATGTAGCATTTTCATACGAAAATATTTGTACGAAAATGCTCATTTTCATACGAAAATCTCATCCCTATATATATGTGTTGTGTGTTCATTTGTTTGTAAGTTTTCAAAGCTACCTGAGGGGAGGTGCTGGCGGATTCTCTCCAGGAACTCCGCCAGCCTGACAAGATGTATGCTCTTTCGGTATGAATGAATAAACGTATGACTTCCGCTGCATTCTACTTCTACTCCATTCTGTAATAACGTTCTACCGAATCGGCTTCTAACGCCCAAACTTCCGTCTGAAACCGTCGCAATCCGGACCTACAAAGTTCAGGTCGATAAGTTTATAACAAACTGAACTTTGAAAAAGTACTTCCACCATCTTGATCAAGGTCTTCAACAGAGTGTCTGAAATCATTTCATCTCGAATCTTCAAGATCCAATCTCGTATCTTCACGAATCCACCAATTACTCGATGACTTTCGTCTTCGATCTCCTCCTAAATGTAAGAACCCCTATTTCGAGAACCCGAATAGTCACACCAACTTGGAAGAGGAACCAAGGAGACTAATCTTCCCTACTTTAACCGCCATACGATAAAGGCTCAATCTTCAAGTAGTTGCCAAATGAACAATTTGCTTCATCACGTCAACACTTAATCAAACCTCGAACAAACCCGACAAACTCAATCAAACACACTAGCTCAAAAATGCGTCGTGTTTAAACCCTTTTCTGCACCGGCGAGATCAAAACTCATTTAATCTCACAATTGTAAACACGAACTTGTTTCACTGTCGCACCACGAGCTTTTAGAAAGTTACAAAGAAAATAAGAAATGTTGAATTTTTACTCCCCCTTTTTCTTTGTAAACTTTCAAAGTCCAACCAAGTCTTATTATCTTCACCTCTCAAGCACGATATAAGTCCAAAATTGTTCCAAAACTCTAGTAAGGACCAAACCCGAACTTCGAGATTCTTAAAAAGAACACCATGGACCACCATTACCGCGTCTCATCCCCACGAGCCAAAAATCCTCGCTAAATCCGAACAACATAACTACCTTAGAACTTTTCAATAATTCGAAACCGACTTCAAGTTTCCGAACTACACAAAATTCTGACGCTTAGCTAATTATCCAGTACCCCAGGTAACCCGAAACAACTAGAAAAACTTGGAACTTGTAAAACTCGGAACTTCCGAACCACACAAACTTCTAAACTTAGCTTAAAATCCGGTACCCCCCGGTAACCCGAAATTCTAGAAAATTCAGAACTCATAAAAACCCGAAAGCTCTTTAAACCTCAGATCAGATAATTGGAACAGTACTCAGAGTTCAAAGAAATTCGAAACAAGCAAAGAAATCCGAAAATAACCCATAAATTCAGAATTTTTTGATAAAAAAAGGTCTGAACTTAGCATTACGGATTTAACATATAATTTCCGGATTTAAGTCACAAACTCGGAATTTTAATTTTTTTTATTTTTTTTTGCTCCCAAAGTCCGGATATGGCATCTCTAGTCCGAATTTATGCTTAAGTTTTCTGAATTTGTCATACAAACTCCATATTTTGCATACATTATTCCGAATATAACATATAGCCTCCGAATTTAACACATGTGTTAGTAAATTCGAACCAACGGATCTAACCCGGAACTTATCTTGATGTAATGTTCTTCTGTGTAAACTCGGAATACTCTCCGACTTTCAACAAAACTCGGACATTGCGTGCTTTCAAACAAATTCGGACACAATCAAACTCAGAACATAGTCTTGACCGGATTTACAGATCCTCTTCCGGGTTTTCTACCAATATATGACTTCACATAAAGGTCACTGATAAACTCGGAAGACAAAACACGGAATATAGGAAATTCGGAAAACAAATTCGGAGCAATTAACACTTACATAAACTCGGACAGAGCCCTTTTCAGATCAAAATCCCAACTTGGAAAACAAGAAAAACCATCTTTGAAGACGAACAACTTCATTTTCTTCAAGTTTTCTGCAGAAAAATCATGTCTTCATGATGATTGGCGGAAACAAACATCAAATCAAGAGCAATGGTGATTCGGAAGGCGGTTAGACCATTCCGAATCCGTAACCATGCTCTGATACCACCTGAAAGTCCCCGGGACCCCCTGGATCGATGACGAACATCAACATTGCACTTGATTCAAGACGTGAAACAACATAAATACAGACGATGGAGAAGAAGATGTCGAAGAAACTCATTCATATCGTTACAATTAACACAGATTACATACCGAACGAGTATACATCATCTTCTACAAGCTGGTTTAGATCACAAAGATCTAAACCCTAGCTTTCTCTCACTAACACATAGTGTGTCTCTCTCTCTAGAATGTGCACATCAGGAGAATGGATGGAGGTTATGAGAGGTGCACTCCGCTTGCCCTATTCCAACTACTCAACATATATATAGGCTAGACTAGAGCCCAAACCCGGACAAAACACATTGTACAGGATACAACAAATATACAAACTCGGAAAAACTAAAAGGATTAAATGTTCCGAGTTTAACATCATAAAC
Organism: Scalesia atractyloides; assembly: GCA_947069175.1. NCBI lineage: Eukaryota > Viridiplantae > Streptophyta > Magnoliopsida > Asterales > Asteraceae > Scalesia > Scalesia atractyloides. Next base: position 19,279,896 of record CAMTDV010000021.1, on the reverse strand, counting down.
TCGGAACTTACATAATATAGGTAATCCGGAACTTCACTTTATTCTTTGACTTGGACCTTTGACTTCGTTGACTAGAACTGATAAAGCACAGTTACTCGGCAGGAACTACACTTACAGGTAAGAAAATGAACTTTTAGATAGATGCATAAAACTGTACAACTGATTGAGTATTTATACTACACTTCTAGCCTCTGAGCATCTTTGATGACGTTGGGTTAATAGCTAGTGACATTTAACAACTAAAACTAACTCTAAACACTGCTAGCGTAAACACTGATTAGTGCCAAGCACTGTTACATTGAATATAAAATTAATATAAGCTAAAAACTTGTCTCTATCCTCTGCTTGATTCTTCTGGCAGACCTTTGATCTTATCGTTTAGTGTTAACAGATGATAGAAGGCAGAGCATAGGCATAGCAGAGTTTATTCAACAGAGTTTGTAAACTCTGATATCAGGATCAAACATCTGATGTGTATTTGGCTTTATATCATCTGTTCCTTTTTACAGGGTTCAATCCCAACAGAGACTGTTGTCTCTACAATTGTAGTAGCTACCCCACTCTGCAAGTGTCTCTTTAGACACAAGAGGTGTCGCCTCCTCTACTTGTGGGATAGCAATGTTATCTAAAAATGCCCTTGTCACGTGTTGAAGTATACTCTCTATGACTTGTTCTTGAGAGGAACTAGGTATATGCAACTCAGTGTTATCAATTACATCAAGCAATTTTTGGAATGATGATGGGATTGTTTTTGTGGGTGGTGGAGTGAAAAAAGAAGCAGCCCTAGGAGAGGGGCTTGAGAAGAGATATTCAAGTGAACCTTCTCCCTTTAGGCTTGGTTCCCGGTGCTTACAACACTCTCCTTTTGTGAGGATGAGTGAGGAGTTGGATAGGTAGAGATAATTACATCTGTTGTGAGGAAGTAACAACAGATGTTTGCTGCATTGTGTTACAGCAAGTACCTCTCGCATCTCAACCTCCAGAGATACCTTCTTTTTGGTTTTTCTTTTGGATTTGGGAATAGAAATGGAAGTGGTTTGTGGAAATATATGATGTGTACCACATAGGTGGGTTGATCTCTATGAGCATCGGGAGCAATGGCTCAGCAATAGATGTTGCAACATTTGTTGCTTGGTTATGCAAAACATTTTCTTCACCCACATTTTCTTGACCTTTGGCCATCATGCGGGTAAATGTTCTTTTGAAAGACAGTTAATTTCAAGGGTTTAACCATGTTCAAAACTTTCTTGTCTTAAAACAATTTTTTTGGTGAAAGCTTAACAATCTTGGATATAATGGAAAAAATTGTCAATTCCCTCTTGATTGCTTTTATGTTTGCTACCAAATCGATGAACAGTGTCTGGTATAGCTTGTAATATAAATTTCACAAGATAGCATACCCCTAGATACTGAGTTTTTTGGGAATTTCATTAAAATCCATGGTCTTAGCAGACAAGCAAACCAAGAGTGTATAGAAAACGAATTTCATTTCTCGTGGAAATTTAGGTTTCAAAAGTGTGCCACCCACCAGTTGAGCTTCATATCCCCTTTTTCTATGAGCTCATTATGTATATCATTTTAGGATTGTTTCCATACCTTCCATATCCTATAGATTGAACATGTTGGAAATGGATTCTGGACTCATCTTAACATGTTCTTTATTGATGATTGAAATGATGATATAGGGCTTTTTTGTATTGGGGCAAAAACTTTGCATTTTCCCAAAATTTCCTAAGGGTGGATAGATGAATGGGGGCGTTTGCAGTAAGGTTGTTAAGGTATTTTGAGGATGTGATGATGTTAATGATGGGGTGAAAAAACGTGTTCCTTTTATGTTTTACGAGATACGGCTAGTAGTTGTGAGAAGATTTCAGTTCGAGAGCCATTGTGAAATTCTTGACAAATCTTTTGAAATGCTTTTGATTAGAAATTCTTTCAATTGTAAGCGATGATTTGCGATTTCTATTTCAGAGTTTTTTCATTTTGAAATGTTTTTGTTTTGATTAAATTTTGGTAAAGTGAAAACACTATTGTAAGAGGTGTTTCTATAGGGTTTATGGACAGGGGTGGGCGTGGCCAACAGTTACCTTTTGGGCTACGTGGCCAGTTTTTTTCGTTATCGCAAACCATTGTTCAGGAAGTGGGTCCCTTTGAAGAAACCCTTTGAAGAAGGAAGATAAGGTTTGTTTTCAAAATATCTTTTTGAAACCTCTGTTAGGCCTCGACAGACGTTATGATGACCAAATATGTGGTTGGTACATCTGTTTGACTTTTGGTCAACAGATGGATGGAAACCCATGTTTGAAACCTCTATTGCGTTAAACAGAGTTTTGATTGAAAATAGTGGTAGATTTTTAATAAACATTGGGTATTTGAATCAGTGGTTCTTTGTCTCAAGCAGTGGTTAACCAAGGCTAAACAGAGTTTTGAACCACTGAAACAAATGTTTTACTCATTTCAACATAGTCAAAATATCTTTTTGAAACCACTGTTGGGCCTCGCCAGACGTTAGGATGACCAAATCTATGGTTGGTACATCTATTTGACTTTTGATCAACAGATTGATGGAAACCTATGTTTGAAATCTAGGTTGGGTTAAACAGAGTTTTGATTGAAAAGAATGGTAGGTTTTTGATAAATAGTGGATCTGTTTGACTTTTTGTAGTCAAACAGTGGGTGTTTGAATCAGTGGTTCTTTGTCTCAAACAGTGATTAACCAAGGTTAAACAGAGTTTTTGAACCACTAAACAAATGTTTCACAATCTTTTCTTGGGTTTTAACCTGCAATTGATTTTCTTATTTTAAAAACAACATATTAATATTGCAAGAACCTTTTGGTACATTTTCAAACATTTGCTTTCTTTTATTAAGATAGAGATATGTGTTAGGGTAACCTTTGTTTGCACTTTCAAATTACCAATAAATGTTACCTGAATGGGTTCAAATCTGCTTTGGATTTGGTGTTTTCTTCCACTACATCAGCTTTTTAGGATTGGTCATTTGTAACAAGAAGTTTTTGTACCATCTCAAATAGTTGTTTCTGACCTTCTGCAAGTATTTTCACACTTTGGTTAACTATTGTTTGACCAATCCTAATGAGGTGATTGTACCCATGAGGGTGTCTGTTGACTTTTGGCTTTTGAGGCATGTTCACAGGTTCTTCATACCTATAAGGTACCCTGGTACATGGTGGTTGCCATAGCCTCTCGGGAGTGTATTATGTGGTGCAACAGATACTTGACCATCCCTATGTGAAGGGTATTGGTTCAAGCTTTGCGTAACAGGTGAGAACCTGGACTTCACTCTTTTGAGAAATGATTGTGAATCCTTGTTGATAGGGCCATCATCCCTTTTGAAACTCATTTTTCCTCTTGACCTATTTTTTTTTATATCATGGGGTTTTAGAAAATAGCACTGTTAGGTCACATGATTGATTTTTCCACCGATGGCTCACCCAGATATTGACTCACAAATGTTGTTTCCTCTATTAATATCATATGCTTTTAACTTGAAAAAATCTTTTGTCATATGATTCTTCTTTCCAAGAAATTCATACAACAATTTGTGGTCTTATCTTTCCGAGTACCCTTATCTCTCTTTCCAACATTAATGTTTTAACATCTATTTGAGAGTTGGTAATAGGAACGATTTTTATCTTAGGTGTCTTAAAACCATCTGGGTTGGTGAAATTAACTGGTTTGAAGTTTTTAAGGACATCGGATTCATCTGACCAAGTAGGTTTAAATTCATATTTTCGTTTTTCAGACCGAATGAAACCTTGTGGCTTTTCAAGAATGATCTTCTTGCCACTAGGTTCAGTGATCTTGATTTTTCACCAATTGAGGTGGTTGATATGACTTCAACAATCGTTGAGTCAATGAAAGTATTGGTAAGTTGTTCTTGATCATATTTTCTGAACCCAACACCAAACTTCACGTTGTGTTTTCATTGTTTTTCCAAAAGCGTCTCATAACCATTACATGATTCAACCCATCTTACATATGTGATCTATGTGGATTTCAACTTCTTTTTAAAATACTGATATTTTTCTATCATTGTTTGGAGTTGGTTCTTGGTTATGGTTGCTTCATGCTTGAGACTGCTTATTTCCAGGTTTTTCTTAGCAATTCTTGTTTTGAAATCTCTTTTTAATTTTTCAAGAATCATTTCACTTATTTGAACATTTTCTCTTAGGTTTTCATTTACCTCTTTGATATTAGCAAATCTTATGATACATTTGTCAGAACACAACTATTTGGGAGTTTGAGGTGATACTTTAGAGACAACCATTTGAACTTGATCCACATTGATGCATTCAGTGGAACTTTTGGGATTGTCATCTTCAATCCTCTCTGCACTCTCCCTGTCACACCCGATTCCGAGTGGGCCAGGATGGGTCGCGACGATTGGATAACAGTATCACAAATAACAATGCAGCGGAAGTATTGGAGTAAAAATATTTATCTCAATAAAAGCTTGGATATAAATATATAATTTGTACAAACGTTTCAGTACATGCCCACAGGCAGGATCTAATAAAAAGAGATTTAGACATCATAGGCCTTAAGTTTGGGGAGTTGCAAATTCCTTAGCCTTCATTCTAGCCGACCCGGATTCCCAGCCTATAATAAGGTTTGGTATCTGCGGTTCAATCTTTTGAAAATACGTTAGCTTTCGCTGGTAAATACAATTAACTGACTCATTTTGAAAATAGTTTTTTCAAAATTGATTTATACATAGAGAAAACCCGTAGGTAATCATTTAATATTTCTTGGGATTTTATCTTTTCACCAGGTTTACATACTTGTCATACAATGGGAACCGGAAATCAAAGCCGGTCATTTTCAGTGCTACCATGATTTAGGGTACACACCAAAGTTGAATAAAACGTGTCTTACAGTCAGTATGCCTACCCTGACACGTTATTCTGTATGGCCATCATAGTTCATGAGTTGGGACGCTCGGACACGGTACCAATAACCCCCAATTGTTTCAGTTATCAAGTAAAACGGATTGACGCCTGTTAAACAAATGAACCATAAAAATCACCATATGTGAACAAAAGAACTAGATCAGGTGTGCATATCTAAAACATTTTCGATCTTGTATGCGTAGATTTGCTTAAACAAACTAACTAGATCCGACGAGACATCCTGCATCATATTCCATTTCTAGTTAATCACACAAACTCTTCAGAATACGTTTTCAATCATCTATCAGAGAAACACAAATCTCGTAATCAAACAAACTTCGTTCGTTATACTAGAACTTTGATGAAAAAATTTATCGGAGCAAAAAGAAGAATATGATAGACGTTTTGTATCTGGGAAAAAACTTTTAATGTTCTAACTAATTTTGTATGTTGTATGATTTCGAAATTTTGTTTAGGAATCATTAAATTTAATTGCAAGAACGTAGGGATCAATAAGTAATATTTTGGACCTAAATTATAATTATGTTAAAATGTAATAAAATAAATAAATTTAATTGCTTATTGACAATCCTATCCTTCTAATCTTTAAAAATAATTAAGGGCCAATATTGATTCATTTAGTTCACAAATAGGGAGGTTCGCAATTGAATCTAACCCTATATGTATGTATATGTAGGGATCGATCGGTTCAAGAGAGAACCAAGCCGAGTTGCGAGAACCGCGAGAACCACTCTCCACCAATAAGATAATGACAACCAAAAGGGTATCATAGTCATTTAATCAAAACCATTAAATCATCTCTCTCTCCTCATTAAAGTCAATTTTAAAGTTTTTTCAATTTCTCTCTCTTCAATTTCTCTTTCTCTTTTTATTATTTTGTAAAAAAAATTATAAAAAACTTTTTGTAAAAAAAGTTTAAAATGGGGTGAAAAAAACGGGCGTAAAAAACGAGACGTAAAACCGGCGTAAAAAAAGTTTTAAAATGCACGTTTAAAAACCGGCGTAAAAAAGTTTTAAAATGCACATGTAAAAACCGGCGTAAAAAAGTTTTAAAATGCATGGTAAAAAAACCGGAGTAAAAAAGTTTTAAAACCGGCGCGTAAAAAAAGTTTTATAGCCTGCGCATAAATAAAGTTTAAAATGCACGCGTAAAAACCGTGCGTAAAAAAATTTTTATACCGGCGCGTAAAAAAAGTTTAAAACCGCTCGTAAAAAAATTTTAAATCGGCGCGTAAAAAAAGTTTTAAACCGGCGCGTAAAAAAATTTTAAACCGCGCATAAAAAAAGGTTTAAACCGGCGTGTAAAAAAAGTGTAAACCGGCTCGTAAAAAAAGTTTAAACCGGCGCGTAAAAAAATTTTAAACCCGCGCGTAAAAAAAGTTTAAAACCGGGGCGTAAAAAAATTTTATAACCGGCGCGCAAAAAAGTGTAAACCGGCGTGTAAAAAAAGTTTTTTGAACCGGCGCGTAAAAAAAGTTTATATACCGGCGTGTAAAAAAAGTTTAAACCCGCGCGTAAAAAAAACGGCGCGTAAAAAACGGGGCGTAAAAAACGGCGCGAAAAAACGCGGCATAAAAACGGCGCGTAAAAAATCGGGCGTAAAAACGGGTGCGTAATAAACGGCGCGTAAAAAAAACTGAACGTAAAAAAAACGGCTCATAAAAATGTTTTTTTGAAAAAAAAATCTTGAAAAACATCGTTTTTTGTTAAAAAAAACGATTTCAAATGTTTTTTAATAAAAAAAATTCTGATTTTAATAAAAAAATAAATATAATAAAACAAAAAAAGTAATAAAAAACAATAATACAATAAGACAAAAAAAAAACAAATATACCAAACTACCCTTTGGCATTAAAATATAAAAAACATAATAAGAAAAATGATTTAATATTAATTTTAATTACTTTTAATCTCATACATCCATCATCTAAGATCCAATTGTTAGAAAGTGGTTCTCACGGTTCTCGCAACTGGCAAGTGGTTCTCATTTTACCCATCCCCTATATATATATATATATATATATATATATATATGATAAGGTTCATAAGAAAATCTATAGGGCTTTGAGAACTAAATGAACCAATCTAAACCACTAATTAATATCTTTAGAAGTCTTAGTATATTTTTATAATATACGTATATGTATAAACATAGTCATATAAAAAACTATGTACATATATGTATACCAATAACAAAGAAACATAATAGGTATGTACATATATGTAGATTCATATAAAATTATAAAAGCAACCGGAACCAAACAAGTTATATTTATGTATAAAGTAATATAACACACATATTATATATATATATATATAAATCATATAATTAAAAAGACATATTCAATTTCTTCAAACCCTACTACATATATGAATATTATGGCACCAATCAAAAGACTTAATATATGCATATAGATAATATCTAAATAATATGTAAAGTCTAATTGTTTTCCATTTACAATTAATTAATTATTTAATTACATTATCTTTTATCATTTAGTAATAACGAGCTTTATCACCCGCTGCGATGCGGCGGGGATCCATTCATATGCATCATACTTAATAAACCCAAGTGTTTGTTACATCAACGTTTTGATCAAGAACTTATTACTCCAAGACATAACTTCAGTTACCTCTATAAAAAGCCTACATTTTTGACGCGATAACTGACCAATGTGTTAGGCTCAGATCTGTCGATTTGACCGCCACGGCTGCAAAGAGGTTGCAAGTTGAGAACCTCAAACGTACCATCCTTCAATTATGCCACGCCAAGAAACGATCTGGACTTAACTCATCACAGCCTCTAAACACTTGGATATATATATCAACTCCAAACATCCACACGTAGGTAAAAGTGTTAACCATATAAGAAGACACTTTTGATCCACTACTCAACCGACTTTTTTGACGCAAATATGTCTATTAGACGACCATGGTTATAATAGAAGCTCCAAGTGGATAAACCCGCATCTGCGGGTCTTCGGATTCTGCCGCATCAAGACATAGTTTCCACTGAACTCATCACAGCCTCTTGACACCTGGATGAATATCACCAAACACATAGACATTAGTAAAGGTTTACAAAGAGAAAGCAGCTTACCAGCCATTTTATAATTCACATTGATACTAATAGTGAGTGGATTCCTTTGATAAAAGCTACAAATAAAGAGCAATAATTTGACTTATAATCTCAAGTAGTGTATAACCTCAATTTTAAAGGTTTTAAGATCACTGCATATTTGTGTTGGCTGCCTTAATTTTTCTCTCTAGTCTAAATGAATTGATTTTTTAAAAGTTGCAATTAGTTAACAGCTGATTCTTCAAGCTCCTGCAGGTGCAGTCCTGCTCCATCTTAAACATTACATTACACATAAACATAAAAGGAAACACAAAGATTTACACTTGAGCTTACAAATTTTATATTGAAGAGGGAATATATACCCAGTATTTGATCATATAGTAGTCAGTCGAAAGAATTTCCAAACAAACCTTGTTCTTGATTGTACCATCAGACAAATCAATATCAACATAATAACCAGCTTCTTTAATCTAGTTCTTTAACTGCAAAAATTAAAAACAAAAAAGAATGTTAAGAACCTAAAAACAAATTAGCAAATCAACACATCTTAAAGGTGATTTTATAATTGTTTTGGTATTGTTCATCTATAATCCTACATATATCCAGTTGGTTCTATAAAGTTTAATTAGTTGATTCTTTGAGGCCTTTTTGACGAATTTAATTGAAAATGGGTCGATACGAGTTATTTTTTTACCTTTAACAGGTCTTCAAACGACATATAAAAATCAAACCATAACTATTCTACATGCCTACCTATATAAAATTATCAATTTAACATACTCATAATCATCTGCACACAGAGAAATCAAAACATGACTATTAATAACTCATTTATACTAAGGACTATCTGATAAACCTATAACAATAATCCAACATGCGTAAAACTGGTTTACATATTGGTATTCATGCTAGGCTCCTTTCGAACCGATTCCTGATGAATCCTCGTCGATTTGCCTTGGCCCACTTAACGGTAACAACTCTTCGTATCATTAAAACCCAACATTAAAAGTGAGTTGTAAACATAAGATTATACATCTTCGTTAGCAAAAGGTAAGCAAATTTTTTTCTTATGTAATATTAGTTACCTATTCTTCATGATGAATCCTCATCAATTTCCACTGGCACACGTATCGTAACGGCATCGACTCTTCTCGCTATCATTGAAACTCAACTTTAAAACTAAGTAATAACCAAGAGATTATACAGCTAGTAAGCAAATTCAACACCTCTGCTATGCGTCAAATTTTATTTCTAAACCCCCAATTTTTATTTTCCTCACTGAATAAAGATTTGACTGAATCAACGGATCAAGATCTGACTATCACATATATCATTGAGTCAAAACCCATATCCACACTTAAATCATTACCATATTCAGAATGTCAGTATCATTGAGTCAAAACAAAAGTTTTAAACCGTGAAACACAAAACAAAAGAAAGCATCACGCAGTGTAAAGCCGCCACCACCATAGACAGCCAGAGCGGCCGGCAACGGCGCGGCAACACCCTTCGCTCAGTGATGTCCAAACACACAGGCAAACATATCTGCAGAAAAGAACCCCAAAAGTTCCAACAAACAACGCAACAACAAAGTGTAAATCACTGCCATCACTGACAGCAGGAACCACCGGCAACGCCAGGGCAACACCCATCACTGCCAAATAATACAGCGTTACTGAGAAACCCTAGCCACCGCTAGGGATTGACCATAAGAAAACAACCATCACCCACCACAGATCAACACCACGGAGATTCCCTAGCCGCCGCTAGGGATTGTACATCGGAACACAACCATCGACCACTGTAAATCAACCATTTTTACCCAATTAACCTTCTTTGATCTACTCCTCTTCAAGCCAAAAACGTTGATTAAAGTTTTAGAGAGAGAAGAAAGAAAATTTCACCAGGGTGAAGGACACGTATGGGGGACACGCCGAAAAGAAAATAAACAAACCTCAAAAACAGGCTTACAACACCTTTATGCAAGAAAAACCATTTATGCCCACTTTACAACTCTGTTAAACACAAACATGTTGCTAAATTATACTATACTATACAATATAAATGTGTACATACAATATAGATTTAATGCAAATTTTGCCTTCATCATAGGATGTTTCTATGATCAAAACCCCCAAAATTAGAAACTCAAAAACCCTAATCTAACAAGGAATCAAATTCGAATTTGTTTGGCTTCTATCACAAAAATGGATAGAAGGCTTTTGTAGGGAATGAAAAACTAATCAAAATAGACTCAAGAATCACCTGAATCAGTTGCGTATTCAAGGGGGAATCAAAGTTGAAAGATAGCCCTGGTAACTTCTTGCCTAAAATTGGCAAGTTTGAATGATTGTTAATCAGATTGAAGAGTTGGAATCGATGTATTAGAGTTATTGAATTTCTTAAAATCCGTTTTGTGTTCATAGAGCTTTTAATTTAATGACAATAATGGAGTGTTAAATTTTGATTTCAATACATTGATTTGTGTGAATGAAGTGTTTAAATGGTATATATATTCCGTGGTTCCAAATTTGCGGTTTATTTGGGATTGACAAGGATGTCAAACGACATCTAAATCCCACTTTGAAGTCGGGTCGGGTTCGTCAGACGCATGTGGTTCCTTGGGTTGCCGGGTTCTAATCCACGTTTCTATTTTTTTCCTTTCAGTTTGGGTCGAGTATAAATTGTGGGAATGTTATACTTGTTGAACGAGAGTGATTGGGTTCAAATCCTGCTTAGGCCCGTTTGGATCTCTATTTTTTATATAACAGTTTTACGTATTACCATTGGACCACCTGAACTTTTAAAAGATGATGCTAACTGATCTAGCTTGGTAACTAATCAAGTTAGTTTAATTCTCTTCTTAAGTTAACAAACAAACTAACCTGCTTGATTAACTAACCTAACTTAGTAAGTCATGACCCATTATTAATAAACCAACAAGTCTCTAGCAGCCGCAAGTTCGGCGCATCCCGCAAACTTCGATCTGGCGTTCAATGCTACGTTCATCTTTTGATTCTTGATTCATGGAATTTGATGAAAAACTTATGTGAGACCGATGAGAGATGAATAACTTAGTAAGTCATGACCCATTATTATAGAGAACTAGGGATTTGGTGTTTTGAATTTTGAGAGATGAGAAAATAACTTTGCAATTTAGAACAAACTAGGCTTTGAATGTAAATGTTAATTTGGTACCGACTTTTGGTGTTTTCTGTACTAGACTTGAGCCGGTTATTGCCTTCATGTACCGATACCGAACATGATTGTATCGGTATTTTTGATACCAGTACCGGTTCCATACCGGGTTAACAGCAAGCTTATCCTCACCCATGATAAAAAAGATCATTAAAGTTAAGAAAAATATGAAAATGTATTCAACTTAACCAAGTCCGATTCGATACCAGTTGACACCAAGCCTATCCCAACCCGTAATACCAAAAAGAAATCATTAAAGTTAAGGAAAAATATGAAAATGTATTAAACTTAGAAAATAATTGTTATTATAATTATAACATTAGAATAATAAAAGTATAAAAAAACTGTATATAATATTATAATTTTAATATTACTATTCATTCGTTTCTATTTTTAATATAAAATAAAATAAAATAAAATAATAAAAGTTAAGAAAAATATGAAAATGTATTAAACTTAAATTAAATGGTAAAGAAAATAATTATTATTATATTCTATTTTTAATATAAAATAAAATAAAATAAAATAATGAAGTTAAGAAAAATATGAAAATGTATTAAACTTAAATGGTAAAGAAAATAGTTATTATTATAGTATTAGAATAATAAAAGTATAAAAAATATATATAATATTATAATTTTAATATTACTATTCATTGACTTCTATTTTAATGTATATATATATATATATATATATATATACTATATATATATATACTAGCATAATTCCTTCACACGTTGCGGCGAAAATTCGATTAGTATCAGTTAAATTCATTATGATAACGAGAATGTAACAATACTCACTATAACAACTAAAAGATAAAAGTCTAAACACAAAGTTAGGATATGACCAAAATAATATTGACGCGTATTTACCTAAATTGAAAACCCAAAAATATATATTAGTAAAGGTTTCAATAAATAATTGAATAATAGTGATCATTTCTATACCATACAAAAAAAGCGTGTGGGAATACTGGCAGGTATAGAAAAAAAGGTGTGTGGGAATAGTGTCAGGCTACCGCCTGGCACTCCTCAATTGGCCCAGGTAAATTATGCTTTTATTCTCATTTTTAACTTACGAATTCGCTCCTACTTAAATTATGCTTTTATTCTCATTTTTAACTTACGAATTCGCTCCTACTTAAAATTAGATTTTGCCTCTGGCTAAAAAGTTACAGTACTGCTATCATTTTAGCTTTTGACAAATTACATAAAAACGGCGTGGTGGAATTGTGCCAGGCTGGTTCCTCGCACTCCTCCATTGGCCCAGATAAGATAAATTATGCTTTTATTCTCATTTTAAAATTTTGAATTCGCCCCTGCTCAAAATTACGATTTTGCCTCCGGTTAAAAAATATAGTATTGTCATCGCTTTAGCTTTTGATAAATTACTATTTTATCCCAATTCAAAATTACAATTTTGCCCCAGTTCAAATTTACTGTCTTGCCATCGTTTTATTTTTTTAGCAAAATTATGTAGGTGTTCTTTTTAGTTGGTCGACTCCATTTAATTTTTATGCATGCTAGGAAGCTGTCTAACACTCGCTTATTGAACCTGACAAATTATAGTTTTGCCATCGTTTTTGCTTTTTTTTCTAGCAAAGCTACAATAGTGTTTTTTTAATTGGTTGATAAATATTCGGCCTACGCCCTGCAACACGGGTGGGGCATCAATAGTGTCAGGCAGTTGCCTGGCACCCCCCCCCCCATTGGTCCGTGTGTATTACGATTTTACCCGTCACTTCAAAGTTACGAATATGTCTCCTGTTTAAATTTATGATTTTACCCTTGGTTAAAAATAACAGTATTGCCATCGCTTTAGCTTTTGGCAAATTACGATGTTACCCTAGCCAAAAGTTACAATTTTGCCCCAGTTAGAATTACAGTATTGCCAGCGTTTTAGCTTTTGACAAGTTACAATTTTACACCAGCCAAAAATTACAATTTTGCCCCCAGTTCAAAATTACGCTCTTACCATCGTTTTAGTTTTTTTTACAAAACTATAAAAGTGTTTTGTTTTGATTGGTTGACTCAAATTAATTTTTTATTCGTGCCAAGCAATTGCCTAGCACTCGCTCATTAGTCCTGACAAATTACAGTTTGCCCTGAGCTTAAAATTACGCTCTTACCATCGTTTTAGTTTTTTTTTCCTAGCAAAATGATGATAGTGTTTGTTTTAATTTGTTGAGAAATATTCGGCCTAACGCTTCGTAACGCGAACGGAACATCTAACTAGTTGTTAAACATAAGATAAAATAATTGAATATCACAATAAAAATTGTATCAAATTAAAATACCCAGTGCTATGAAAAATAAATTCATTACTGACACTTCAAAAATATCATAACTAATTAGTTTTCTTTGAAAGGGAATTATTGTTGCCAATTCCATACACTCACAAAAAGTAGTGAGAAAAACAAAAATGTCAAGAGTTCATTGTAGTTAAGGTTGTACTTTAAGGTGATGTTATTTATTTAATATACTTTGAATGTGAACTTATTGTTGCCAATTCCACAGACTCACAAAAATTAGAGAAAAAAAAAACAAAAATGTCACAATTCATTGTATTTAAGGTGATATAATTTAATATATATTTTGTTACTAAAATTAAAAAAGTTCGTAATGACTTAAGTACCCTTTTAATTAAATAAATAAGAAAGAAAAAGTCATAAATGAGGAGTTTATCTTGGTTCATTTAGTTCACAATTAGAGGGAAGTTCATAATTGAGCTAAAATTATATATATATGTATATATATATATATATGGGGGTTCATTTGAGAAAAAAACAAAAAATAAATTAATCTAGACCCTATATATATTTTTTTATCAATGGTTGTAAATAAGATATCATTTTCTCCACTTTTAATTAATGCTTTAATTAATAAGGATAGTATAAACAATATGATGTAAAATATTAATAAATATTTAAAAGAGTTACTTAAGTCTCATTAATGCAACCATAATTTCCTCCATTCACCATCATTAATTTGTTGGCTCCTACACCAAATTTATTAGAAATGACAAAATTATTTAAAATGTTATGTGCTACACATATTTTATTATGAGTCACAACATCATTTAAAAGTGTTTGAGTCCTACACATTATGTATCCTACACTAAAATGTTGTTTTAATGGTGTAGGAAACATTGAATATGTAAGATCATGTGCATGATTGTTTTTATTGTGTAAGGTACACAACTATTTTATAAGATACACTACTTAAATTAAATGATTAGAGTTCATTAATTTGAATAGAAAAAAATAAATAATAGACTCATTAAATGATTTGTTTAAATTACCTTTGCATCCTTTATTCTTTTTATTCGTAATTTGTAATCAAGGAAAAACCACTTCAAGTTGTAAGAACTTAGAGAACTCGGCCTTTTTGTTCTAGTTTTGCCCTCATTTTTTTTCACACCCTAGATTAAAATATTTAGAAATACCGCCGTAAAAGAAATTTCGAAGTGGTGTTTTTCGGTCCTTTACAACAGCTTAAAAAACTGATGGCATAAGCATGACATCACTTTTTACAGCATTTACGCTGCCGATAAATGAAAAAAAATAATTTTTTTTTTTTTGTATTGTTTTTTTTTTAAATTTGATTTTTTTTATGAATTTTTGGTTAAAAAATTGAAAAAACCTTTCATAAGGCCGAGTTCTCTAAGTTCTCACAATTCGTACAGGGTGGGGTTCTACAGTGAATACTAGTGTATTTGTGAACTGAGTGAACAAATCCTGACAATTGATTAACATCATCAAATCGTAAAATATACTAGTGTATTTTTATCATCAAATCCTGGCCAATGATTTATACTGTGTATTGATAATCAAAGGGCTAGGATTAGTTCACTAGTGTTCACAATCAAGGAGGTTGTTCACAAATGAACCTAAACTATATATATATATATATAGGATCCGGTTCAAGAGAAAACCACCCCTAGTTGCGAGAACCATGAGAACTCCTCACATCCAATAGAATTTTAACACATTACCTATATTCAAATTAATCAAAAGGGCAATATATCTTTTACTCTTAAGTATATCATTTCTCTCTTCTTTTTTTGAAAGTCACATCAATTTTTTTTCTTTCTTTTTCTCTCCCATTTTCTTTTACAATAGGATATTCTTATTTTTTCTTTTTCTTATTTTTACATTTATAAAAGGAAACAAATATTAAAAAAACTAGATTTAATTCATTGTACTCAATATATAAAAAAAGGTTTTGTAAAAAAACTTTTCAAAAAAAAAGTTTTTCGTAAAAAAACTGTAAAAAAAAAACATTTAAAAAACGGGGTGTAAAAAAACGGCGTGTAAATACGGAGCTAAAAAACGAGCCGTAAAAACAACACGTAAAAAAAGCGGGGCGTAAAAAAGGCGCGTAAAAGCGAGCGTATAAAAGCGGCGCGTAAAAAAACCGTGGGAAAAAACAGGAGTAAAAACGGCGCGTAAAAAAAACCGGGGCATAAAAAACTGGAATGTAAAAAACGCACGTAAATAAAACGGGGATGTAAAAAACGGCGCGCAAAAACGGAACGTAAAAATCGGGCCATAAAAAAACAACGCGTAAAAAAGCGGGGTGTAAAAACGGCGCGTAAAAACGGGGCGTATAAAAACGGCGTGTAAAAAACGGGCGTAAAAACAAAGCGTAAAAACGGGGAGTATAAAAACGGCGCGTAAAAAAACGGTGGCGTAAAAAACTGGATGCAAAAAAGGCGCATAAATAAAAACGGGGCGTAAAAAACTTGACGTAAAAAGGGCATGTAAAAATGTTTTTTTGTAAAAAAAAATCTTGAAAAAAATTTTTTTTTTGTTAAAAATCTGATTTTAATAAAAAACAATTAATATAATAAAACAAAAAAGTAATAAAAAAAATAAATGCAAAAGACAAAAAACAAATTTACTAAACTACCCTTTTAACATTAAAATATTAAAAACATAATAAGAAAAAAGAATTTAATATTAGTTTTAATTACTTTTAATTTCATCCATCAATCTCCAAAGATCCAATGTTAAAATGAGTTCTCACGGTTCTCTCAACTGTAGGTGGTTCTATTTTACCACATCCCCTATTATATATATATATAGTGGGGTTATAGAGTGAAAACTAGTGTATTTGTGAACTGAGTAAACAAATCATGGCCATTGATTTACACTTGTGTATTGATAATTAAGAGCTAGAATTAGTTCACTAGTGGTCACGATCAAGGGAGTTGTTCCCAATGAACCTAACCCTATATATATATATATATATATATATATATATATAAGGGTGAAAGATCATTTAGGAACCACTATTTATAGCGAGAACCACAAAAACTAATGTAAACACAACCAAACTACTTAAAAACATTGAAAACACAAAAAAATAAATAAAATATTTTTTCATTAAAATCGCAACTTTTTACTAATAAAAAAAATTTGAATTTTTTATTAATAAAAAGTCGCGAACCAAAAATTAGGACCACAACCAAAAATTGTCTAAAAGACCCTTGAAACTTAAAATTTTAGGCCATGGTATGAGGCGGCAAGGATTGGCTGAAAAGTAAGGATGAAAGGATTGATGGTGTAAAGGTTATGTAAACAATGAGAGAATGGGGTAGGATTAGTGACCACACCCTACAACAATATGGACCCAGCTTCAAAGTCTTATTTTATTATAACTAGATTTATCACCTGCTGTGATGCAGCGGGGATCCATTCATATGCATCATAGTTAATAAAACCCAAGTGTTGGCCCATACATGAAGGATGTACAAACGAAGCTATACAAAATGTATTTGTCATAAAATTCAAATAAATACTTAACTGGTTTTACCGCAAAAGTTAACATTTGTCTACAAGATGGGAGCTATTACTTTCCTAAAATTCGGCCCAACAACTCACCACCCTCGCGTAGCCTGAAAAATGTAAAAAGTTAAGTTCCTGACAATTAAATCAAGTATTGAAAAAAAAGCCAACTATGTTATTCTACATACTCCATAACTATGTACACATAGGAGCTATCTTCATAGGCATTATGAAACCAAACCACATTTTCATGTCTATTTAAAGCTTGCAATATCTTTACTTCTCTTTTAACATCTTCCACAACAGTCGGATGCGTCATTTGTTGAAAACATCTAAAAAGTAACTTAAGATCATTAAACTCATACATGCCAATAAAAGATCGGTTGAAATACTATTTCAAAAAATATGAGGATCTTGTTCAGCTTGCAGTCATGACTATTGTGATATGTTTGCAGTTTTTGGTTAAAAAGTCAATATTAAACCTATATATTAAAGAATATGATTCAAGAAACTGGTCAACTTTTGCATCTTGCAACTTGTGAATTCTTAAAGTAAAAATCTCTAATTTGTATCAACAATTAAACTTTGGGCCATTTGTGGTACATACACACACACAACTGAACCTACCTGGTTAACTACCCTATGCCACAGTTGGTTGTGGCTGCAACTGTGGGGTCCACTGCTGCTGATACAACTGTAAAATTAACCTCTTACTAATATATAAAAAACCCTTTATTTTCTAGTATCTATCAGAATTAATCAGCTAGTAAGTAACTGGATAGTAGATCAGCATGTCCAGTATACATATACAAATTCTGCAACATGGGGTAAGTTTTAAGCTAAGGAAGTATGGTTATTCGGGCATTAGGTTAACCATTTCCTACAACCTACATGATAAGAGTCCACACACAAATTTTGTAACACAATGCATAAAGTTCACCCATATTACTGTATGCATTAGATAACTATTACTAAGAGTCTCACTTGAACAATTTGCAAAAAACTTCTGAATATAATTCTTATAAACAATAAAATTACCTCAGTTTCATACCAATTGCTGCTTAAGCAGCTGCAACACACCTATGGATTTTGCGGAACATAACATTACGTAAAACCTTTTTCGAATCACATATTGAAAATGGTATTACAAACCATGACAATCGAAACACACCTAAGGCCATTCTAAACACCACGACTGAGACTCCTAAAAAGTTACTCGTCATACCTGTGAAGAATAATACGGTGAGGTTTGTCCAATTGAACTCTTAAAAGATATCTAAAGCTCTCTGCAAAAACAAGTAAGATGGAAAAAAAATTAATCCAATGGACGTCAAAACAAATACTCTTAATGGAAAAACAGAATGTATTGGCAAGAAACATCAAAAGTGATGATTTTGCTCCGAGTTCTCTATACAATATTCATTAAATTTCTGTACGTGTGTACACGTTAGCAATGTTGTCCCTACCAAAACGGATTACCCCCCCCCCCCCCCTCCCGCTCATTTTGCCAGACTTCTTCAGTGTGCTTCACCTCCACGGATTTCATTCATCTCTCTCGCCCATATCGATGACGACATCAACTATAGATGCCCAAGCACAAACGAATGCTTTTACAAGATATTACTTCAAATTATTCTAAAAATTCTGATGATGTTAGCTACAAAACTAAGAGTGTGTTGGTCAGATTTATTTATTATATGTTCACTAATTCAATCATATATTCAATAACAAAACTTCTCCAGATGCTTTTGTATTAACTAATATGAAATGGAAAACTCCAAAAAAAAATATTTTCTTTAATGTTACTTCTATTGACTATTGATTTCCTTATCATTCCCACAGTTTTACCAGCCAAAATGCCAAAACAACATCACTCTTTAAATCTCAAGTGGTTCAAGAATGGTTAAACTAAGGCCCAGTTGTTACACCACAACCGATGGCGGAAACATCGTGGTGTGGCACTAGGCGAATCAGATTGATCAAGAGATTTCATAACAATTATTTAAGAGACAATATTCAACGTCTAACATCCCATACTATCAAACTCATATAATCCTCAAACAATCATTACATAATTGAAAACAATCTCTCAAACATAACATCCGATTCGATCTTCCCTAGATTTATTACATGATTTCTAAAGGCAAAACTAAATCTAAGCGTCCAAAGCAATATCCTCAACCTGCCACATATGTTAAGATAAACATCAAAACAATTAAGTAAAAGTGAGCATACATGTTTGCGTACATAATAGATATAAAAGCGTTTAGCATATATCGCATGACATACGTAAGAGTTGTGAACTATGTAACTACTTAGATTCAAGTAAACAAACAAACCGCGATTGATCGAGGCATGCAAACAAGTGTCCACATCCTAAAGAGAAAAATAAATGAGAAAATAAAAATGCGAGCCTTAACAACCCCGGGCCTCCGGGTGGCGGGTCAACCTCTAGTATACTATCATTTTAAGGGTGGCGTACAAGCAATCAAGTAATACATACAATTCACTAGATTTCACGTATAGTCATGTAATAGCGGAATTGCGAATAAGAGTTGAGTTGTGTGATGTGTTTTGATATACGAACATATGTGACACCCAAAAGTGTGTTTAAGCGTAAAGGGGTTCAAGTATACTCACTGTCGGTGCGAATTGGGAGATGAGACGGGATCTGAGATGAGTTGCGGAGAGCGCTGAATCAGCTTGTAAGCGAACATAAGTGCATCAGTCTTCCGATTTGCTGAAACGGTTAACGGGTGAAGGAAACAGCAGACAAGTTCGGGCGAACTTGACTGTCTAACTTACTGGAGGTACAAGTTCCGGCGAACTTGTCTGGTTTCTTGAGAAACAGACAAGTTCGGGCAAACTTATCCTGTTTGTTTGATGAGAGATGATACAAGTTCGGGCGAACTTGTTCTGATTCCTTGGAATCAGTACAGGTTCGGCCGAACTTGTGTAAATTTGGTGAAGATTTGATCAAGTTCGGTCGAACCTGGTCACCAATCTGGTAACAAGTTCGGGCGAACTTGATGCTTTTCGAGCGAACTTGACTGTTTTGGCATCCAATCATGCGTTTTTGCGTCGTTTGCTGAGGAAATCGAGTGTCCATCCCTCCAACCTTAGGCTACTGAGCAAAACCAAGGCTGAAGAGGTCTTTTGGAGTGAGTTTTGGCCATTTTACAGAAACTCGGACTAATCCGGCCGAATCTTGTAGGTTCGAACGGTTTAGTCCAGTTTGTGCAAAGTGCCAATTTCGTCCTTGTGCTTCCGGATCTGAGATCTAGCGTGACAACGCCTCGTTCCACTTCAAAGTGAACGAAACATACGTCTTTTAGTCCGAATATTGTGTAAAAATCGATATTTGAAAGGTTTTACTTAGATCTACGCATAGATCTAAGTGAAAAATAGAAGATTTGCATATAAAGATGAAGATTTTCGTAACAGAGAAGTTTTGATGAAATCGAAGGTAAAACCTTATGCAAAATCGTCGTAAAACGTTGTTGTAGCTTGAAAACGGGTTGATTCTTACTTAGAAAACAAAGGGTTTCGGTTTGGGGGAGCTCCTGGCGAACTTGCAGCAAGTTCAAATGAGAAGAGGAGCTGAGTATTTATAGGTGAGGTGAAAAGGTGGGCTAAAACATCAAGTTCGGGCGAACTTGCTTGTTTCTTGTGTTTTAAGACAAGTCCGGGCGGACTTGCTGTGTTCTGAAGTATTATGGAGGCTTAGACAAGTTCGGGCGAACTTGTGTGGCACAAGTTAGGCCGAACTTGACCTATTGGCCAAGTTTTGTTTGATTAATTCGCGTTATGAATTCGTGTGACGATTCGGTTCGTATTAGATAGTTATGTTAAGCGTTTTAGCGAGGCATTAAGTGTTATATTACCATTGCTTTGAGAGAGAGCGAGTTACGTGAGCGTGCATGCGTTCTAGCGATATCAAACCATAACATAAACTTATATCAAACATAATTACACATACTTAACTGCGTTTTGCGATGCGATGAGATAAGCGATGCGATGGCACAAGTGTTTATTAAACAATAACACATTCGGCTCGGAAAGTAGCATAACTAGTTGTGATTGCGTTGAAGTAGAGATTAATAAGCGATTAAATGCGATATAGATACAAAAAAATATAATTTCATTAACATAAACTTTTCATAATCCAAATCTCGGAATTCAAGTGATAGATACAACGGAAATACACGGAAATAAATAACAACGGAAAATTGGAGTTGTTACAGTCTCCCATACTTTAGGAATTTTCGTCCCGAAATTTAAGTAGTTGGCGTAATAAAGAGATGCGGATATTTAGCCTTCATGTCACTTTCCAATTCCCAAGTGAACTCGGCACCGTGTTTGCCTTCCCATCGAACCTTCACGATAGGGATGCGAGTGCCCATAATTTCTTGGTTTCTCGGTCCATGATTTCGACTAGCTTTTCCATGAAATGAAGAGTCTCGTTTATTTGCAAGTCCTCGAAGGGACATGGAGATTTTCTTCAGCTGGGCATTTCTTGAGGGTCGACACGTGGAAAGTCGGATGTACGTTGTTAAGTTCTGCCAGTAGTTCGAGTCGATAGGCCACTTTGCCGATTCTTTCCAGAATCTTAAAGGGACCTACGTATAGTGGCGCTAGATTTCCTTTCTTTCCAAAGCGGATCACTCATTTCCAAGGTGCAACCTTTAAGAGAACGTGATCTCCTACTTCGAACTGAAGGGGCTTGCGCCGTTTATCGGCATAACTCTTTTGACGACTCTGAGCTTTCAAGAGATTGTCTCTGATTTGGAGAATCTTGTCTGTCGTTTCTTGAATCCTCCCGGACCGGTGATTTGTGCTTCTCTGATCTCGTGCCATGCAATAGGCGATCGACATTTTCTTCCATACAGTGCTTCAAAAGGAGCCATTTGAATGTTGGTATGATAACTAATATTGTACGAGAATTAAACTAAAGGTAAATGATATCCCAATTACCACCAAAATCTATGATGCACGCACGAAGCATGTCTTCGAGGGTGCGGATCGTGTGCTCAGTCTAACTGTCGATTTGAGTGTGAAAGGCGGTACTGAGATTTAGCGTAGTACCGAGAACGGATTGAAAAGTATCCTAGAGACGTGAGGTAAAGCGACCGTCGCGGTCAGAGATGATGTCACAAGGTGCTCGTGTCGACAAATTACTTCATCGGTATAGATTCGTGCTAATCGTTCTACCTTAAAGTCTTCTCGTATGGCAATAAAGTGTGCAGATTTAGTAAGACGATTAACGATAACCCAAATGTTATCGTGACCAGAGGAGGTGCGAGGAAGTTTCGTAACGAAGTCCATAGCTATGCTCTCCCACTTCCACATCGGGATCTCGGGTTGTTCGAGCAAGCCAGAGGGCCTTTGATGTTCGGCTTTAACCTTCGAACAAGTTAAGCACTTTGAAACGTACACGGCGATATCCTTTTTCATGCCCGCCCACCAGTACTTAGGACGAAGGTCCTGGTACATTTTGTCGGCTTCGGGATGAATGGAGTATCGAGATTTATGAGCTTCGGTCATTAGCAATTCACGAAGGTTTTCACGGCTAGGAATCCAAATACGATCGAGATAGTAGTAAATGCCATTGGGTTTGACGATGAGTTAGGTTTCGGCACCACATTTCATTTCATCTTGCAGGGTATTCTCGTTAAAACAAGCAAACTAGGCGCAGCGTATCATAATTTCGAGATCATTCAAAGCTTGAGAGTCACGAACACTATACACATAGCTTCGTCGACTGAGAGCATCGGCTACGACGTTTGCTTTGCCAGGATGGTAGCGTATCTCGCAATCGTAATCATTGAGAAGTTCAACCCATCTGCGTTGGCGCATGTTCAGTTCCTTTTGATTAAAGGTATGTTGTAAGCTCTTATGGTCGGTGAAGACCGTACACTTAGTACCGTAAAGGTATTGTCGCCATATTTTCAATGCAAAAACAACTGCACCGAGTTCGAGATCGTGGGTTGTGTAGTTCTTCTCGTGGATCTTGAGTTGTCGAGACGCATACGCGATAACCTTGTCTCGTTGCATGAGAACACATCCAAGACTTAGGTTACAGGCATCGCAATAAACAACGAAATCGTCATTTCCGTCGGGTAGAGCGAGTATGGGTTCGTTGCATAGCATACGCTTGAGGGTTTGAAAAGCTTCCTCTTGTTTGGAATCTCAAATGAAAGGTTTGTCTTTATGAGTTAAAGCGGTAAGCGGAACGGAGATTTTCGAAAAGTCGGCGATGAATCGACGGTAGTAGCACGCCAATCCAAGAAAAGAACGGATTTCGATGCATTCTTCGGCGTAATCCACCTCTTGACAGCTTCAATCTTTGCAGGGTTGACGTGAATTCCTTGACTATTAACGACGTGGCCGAGAAATTGGACTTATTCGAGCCAGAATTCACATTTTGAGAACTTAGCATAAAGACGATTACCCTAGAGAAGTTCGATGACTAAACGGAGATGGCGCGTGTGTTCGTCCCTCGACTTCGAGTAGATAAGGGTGTCATTGATAAACACAATGACGAAATGATCTAAGAAAGCTTTACACACACAGTTCATCAAATCCATGAAGACCGCGGGTGCATTGGTAAGACCAAAAGGCATGACCACGAATTCGAAATGGCCATAACGGGTACAAAAGGCGGTTTTCGGAATTTCTTCTTCCAACACGCGTAACTGATGATAGCCGGAATGTAAATCGATCTTAGAAAAACAAGTAGCACCTTGAAGCTGATCAATTAAGTCGTCGATTTGAGGAAGAGGGTAGCGATTCTTTATCTTGAGTTTGATAAGTTCACGATAATCGATGCACATTCGGAACGTCCCTTCTTTCTTTTTCACAAAAAGAACGGGTGCGACCCATGGTGAAGTGCCCGGGCGTATGAAGCCTTTATCAAGAAGCTCTTGAAGTTGGCTGGATAGCTCGCGCATTTCGGATGGTGCAAGGCGATAGGGATCTTTAGCAACGGGAGTAGCACCGGGAATCAAATCGATACGGAATTCAACATCACGAGTAGGGGGTAAACGGGGTAAATCGTCAGGAAAAACTTTAGGAAATTCACAAACAATGGGTACATCTTTCCAGGTTTTCTTTTCTTTCTCCGGGTTCACGATGTGGGCTAGGAATGCAACGCATTGCTTGCGCAAATGCTTGCTCGCTTGAGTACATGACATAAGCATCAACTTCTTTGAGGGAGTTTCACCATAAACATGTACCAGGGAGAGGAAAACGAATCATTTTATCTAAGCAAACAACTTAAGCATGATTTTTCACAAAGAAAAGCCATGCCTACTATGATATCGAAGCTACCTAATTGCATAGGTATGAGATTGATCGAGAAGATGTGGTTGTTAAGATCGAGGGTACAACCACGTAGGACGGAGTTAACGGTAACGGTTCTTTCGGTGGCGACTTCCACATCGAAAGTCTTTGGGAGTTTAGCGCGTTTATATTTTAAAACCTTTTCGAATTCTAATGATACAAAACAGTTATCGGCACCAGTATCAAATAAACATGAAGCATAAATACCATTGACACGGAACATACCGTTGACAACATTGTTGTCGTTTTGAGCTTGGCGATGATTGAGATTAAAGGCTCGCCCACGCGCAGCCTGTGGTTGTTGCTGTTGAGGCTGTGGTGGTGGCTGCTGCTGAGGCTGAGGCTGCTGCTGCTACTGCTCTTGTTTGACAGCTCTGTTAGGGCAGACATTACTGAAGTGGTTTGGGTCACCACAAGTGTAGCAAGCACGTGCCTTTGGGGCTGGTGCGTGTGGCTGGAACTGCTGCTGATTAGCCCGAGGAGTGCGAGGTGGAGCTGGTGGTGCGGGTGCTTGAGGAGCTGGCTGACTGGAACCTGAACGACAACTGACAGTAAAGTGGCCATAAATGTTGTAGTTGGTGTAGAAATGACAATTGCCTCCAACCGCATGGTGATAGGTGCATTTCGAGCACAGTGGATGAGGACCGGTATACGCACGCTATACTGGAGTGCGACTGACTGAAGCGGCTGAGGGTTTGGCGGTGCGGTAAGTGCACAGTTCTTACTCGGGTTTTCTCTCTTGCGACCACGACGACTGGACTTTGACTCTCAAGACTGGTCGGAGGGAGCTGTTCATTCGGTGATGGCCTGGTTTGCGACTTTGCTGTTCTTAAAATAACCAGCCTGAACCCTTTCATCGATGATTTCTGCGGCTAGCTGGTAAGTTTCCTCAATGGTGACAGGGCGTGCTGCTTGAACAAAATCAGCGTTGCAATCTGGTAGAGCACGAAGGTATTTCTTGATCGCTTTCTCGGTCGTGTCCACTTGACCGGGACAGATAATGCTCAACTGTTTGAAACGAGCTGTTAGGCCAGAGTTGTCTGGACCGTCTTGTTTGATATCCCAGAATTCATTCTCCAGCTTTTGAACCTCATGTGGAGGACAGAACTCTTTCACCATGATTTCCTTGAGTTCCTCCCAAGTGAGCCCTTAAGCTTCGTCGTTCCCGTGCTTGTTGTGCTCCGCTGTCCACCAATCGAGAGCCCTCGATTGGAACACGCCAGTGGCGTTGATAGTGCGCAGAGCTTCAGGGCATTCACTTTGACGGAAGGTAACCTCGATAGAATCAAACTATTGGAACATAGCACTCGGTCCTTTAGTGCCAGAGAAAGTAAGAGGTCCACATGTTTTAAATTGCTTGAAGCTGAACGAAGTCTTGTGCGTGTCGGCCTTGGAATCCACAGACGAATTGCTGCTGGCGGCATGGATCTCGCTGACGATTTGAGGAATGACTTTAGCCATTTGCTTGGCTACCTGTGAAGCGATGCGTTTATTAGCGTTGTTGCGCTGGATGTTCCTCTGTGTGTGAGATCCCATGGAAGACATCTACACAAAGGATTTGATTGGATGAGATTTGATTATAATCGGTTTATGTTCAAAAGTTTACTTATTACTACTATTATTAGTTTTCAATTAAGGCACGAAACACATAGGCACGTATCCACATAAGCACGTAAACACATAAGCACATAATCACATAGGCACATAATCACATATTTTGCACGTATTCACCTTCAAACTATATCATGCGTAGCGCGTATGAGATGCGATATAATAGCGTAGATAGCGAGTAAAGCTGCGTATGAGACCATTCGCGTAGGAGAGTTGAGCGATTTAGTTTGGTTGGTGAATTAATTAGCTTTTTAGATTTCGAGAGCTGTGCAAGTTGTGCATATATCGATGGAGCGTAAAAGCGAAAAATCGAGAAATCGAAAAGCGTAAAATCCATAAATCTAAACACATAAATAATAAATAAACTCGATGATGCGTAAAATCGATGATTATAGGCTTAAATCAATTAGGAGCGTCCTGGGTTTTGAGACAGCGACAACCCAAAGTGATTCGAAGATTCTCTGAGTTCGGACACACGATTTAGCCTAATAGACAAATGCTCTCACCGTAGAACAGTTAACGGCATTTATTCTTCCAGTTACGTCGTGTTCTGAGTCATCGAAATAATCGAGACTTTGGTGAGATTGAAAATCGAGGAGCGGAACTAGATATTAAGATGCAGGTTTCACCCCTAACTTAACAACTTCATTCCTAGTTGTGGTTATGCTCACGATCAAATCGGGAGGTCCACTAGATAGAAATGGAGATTTTCGTCGAGGTTTGGATATCACTCCTAACTCAACGAAATATCTTGTGCGAGAGAATGCGCGGAGTGAATGATCTGGTCGAGAGTTCTTGGTTTTCACACCTATTCTCGACTTGGTCACTCGTTTTGTGTGATACGAGCGTTCTTCACGTGTATTTTGGTTGCTTTAGGAAAAGAAATGTTTTAAAGTTCAATTCAAGAGGCTCCTTGTCAAGTTCGGGTGAACTTGGCATCAGTCTGTTGTCAAGTTTGAGCGAACTTGTTCAATCCCAAGCGAACTTATTTGATGTTGAAGGGGACTGACAAGTTCGAGCGGACTTGGTCAAGTTCGGGCGAATTAGATCAAGTTCGGGCGAACTTGATCAATTTTGAGCGAACTTGCCCCCAAGTTCGGGCGAACTTGTCTGTTCGTATTCGTTTCGAGCGTTTAATCGATGCGTGACGGTTTGATTTGGTGTCCTAACTATAGACTAGGTCAAACATGTCAGTCCTACCTAATTTTCCCTTTAGTTATGGCTCTGATACCAATCTGTCACACCCCAACCGATGGCGAAACATCGGGGCGTGGCACTAGGCGAATCAGATTGATCAAGAGATTTCATAACAATTATTTAAGAGACAATATTCGACGTCTAACATCGCATACTATCAAACTCATATAATCCTCAAACAATCATACATAATAAAAAACAATCTCTTAAACATAACATCCAATTCGATCTTCCCTAGATTTATTACATGATTTCTAAAGGCAAAACTAAATCTAAGCGTCCAAAGCAATATCCTCAACCTGCCACATATGTTAAAATAAACGTCAATACAATTAAATAAAGGTGAGCATACAGGTTTGCATACATAATAGATATAAAAACGTTTAGCATACACCGCATGACATACGTAAGAGTTGTGAACTATGTAACTACTTAGATTCAAGTAAACCAACAAACCGCGATTGATGAGGCATGCAAACAAGGGTCCACATCCTAAAGAGAAAAATAAATGAGAAATAAAAATGCGAGCCTTAACAACCCCGGGCCTCCGGGTGGCGGGTCAACCTCTAGTATACTATCATGTTAAGGGTGGCGTACAAGCAATCAAGTAATATATACATTCACCAGATTTCACGTATATTTCATGTAATAGCGGAATTGCAAATAAGAGTTGATTTGTGTGATGTGTTTTGATATACGAACATATGTGACACCCAAAAGTGTGTTTAAGCGTAAAGGGGTTCAAGTATATTCACTGTCGGTGCGAATTGGGAGATGAGACGGGATCTGAGATGAGTTGCGGGAGCGCCGAATCAGCATGTAAGCGAACAGAAGTTCATCAGTCTTCCGATTTGCTGAAACGGTTAACGCATGAAGGAAACAGCAGACAAGTTCGGGCGAACTTGTACTTTGGGGTACAAGTTCGGGCGAACTTGACTGTCTAATTACTGGAGGTACAAGTTCGGGCGAACTTGTCCTGTTTGTTTGATGAGAGATTATACAAGTTCGGGCGAACTTGTTCTGATTCTTTGGAATCATTACAAGTTCGGCCGAACTTGTGTAAATTTGGTGAAGATTTGATCAAGTTCGGTCGAACTTGGTCACCAATCTGGTGACAAGTTTGGGCGAACTTGATGCTTTCCGAGCGAACTCGACTGTTTTGGCATCCAAATCGTGCGTTTTCGCGTCGTTTGCTGAGGAAATCGAGTGTCCATCCCTCCAACCTTAGGCTACTGAGCAAAACCAAGGCTGAAGAGGTCTTTTGGAGCGAGTTTTGGCCATTTTACAGAAACTCTGACTAATCCGGCCGAATCTTGTAGGTTCGAACAGTTTAGTCCAGTTTGTGCAAAGTGCCAATTTCGTCCTTGTGCTTCCGGATTTGAGATCTAGCGTGAGAACGCCTCGTTCCACTTCAAAGTGAACGAAACATACGTCTTTTAGTCAGAATATTGTGTAAAAAACGATGTTTGAAAGGTTTTACTTAGATTTACGCATAGATCTAAGTGAAAATAGAAGTTTTGCATAAAAGATGAAGATTTTCGTAAACAGAGAAGTTTTTATGAAATCGAAGGTAAAACCTTGTGCAAAATCATTGTAAAACGTTGTTGTAGCTTGAAAACGGGTTGATTCTTACTTAGAAAACAAAGGGTTTCGGTTTTGGGAGCTCCGGCCGAACTTGCAGCAAGTTCAAATGAGAAGAGGAGCTCAGTATTTATAGGTGAGGTGAAAAGGGGGGCTGAAACATCAAGTTCGGGCGAACTTGTATCAAGTTCGGGCGAACTTGTATCAAGTTCGGGCGAACTTGTATCAAGTTCGGGCGAACTGGCTTGTTTCTTGTGTTTTAAGACAAGTCCGGGCAGACTTGCTGTGTTCTGAAGTATTATGGAGGCTTAGACAAGTTCGGGCGAACTTGTGTGGCACAAGTTCTTACTTAGAAAACAAAGGGTTTCGGTTTTGGGGAGCTCGGCCGAACTTGCAGCAAGTTCAAATGAGGAGAGGAGCTCAGTATTTATAGGTGAGGTGAAAAGGGGGTTGAAACATCAAGTTCGGGCGAACTGTATCAAGTTCGGGCGAATTGCTACAAGTTCGGGCGAACTTGCTACAAGTTCGGGCGAACTTGCTTGTTTCTTATGTTTTAAGACAAGTACGGGCGGACTTGCTGTGTTCTGAAGTATTATGGAGGCTTAGACAAGTTCAGGCGAACTTGTGTGGCACAAGTCCGGCCGAACTTGACCTATTGGCCAAGTTTTGTTCAATTAATTCGCGTTATGAGTTCGTTCTGGCGATTTGATTCGTATTAGATAGTTATGTTAAGCGTTTTAGTGAGGCATTAAGTGTTATATTACCATTGCTTTGAGAGAGAGCGAGTTACGTGAGCGTGCAAGCGTTTTAGCGATATCAAACCATAACATAAACTTATATAAAACATAATTACACATAATTAACTGCGTTTTGCGATGCGATGAGATAAGCGATGCGATGGCACAAGTTTTTATTAAACAATAACACACTCGGCTCGTAAAGTAGCATAACTACTTTGATTGCGTTGAAGTAGCTATTAATAAGCGATTAAATGCGATATAGATGTGACAAAATATACTTCCATTAACGTAAACTTTTCATAATCCAAATATCGGAATTCAAGTGATAGATACAACGGAAATACACGGAAATAAATAACAACGGAAATTTGGAGTTGTTACACCAGTTGTACCATTTGCATTTCCATTGCCATGAACCCCCATAGGATGTCCTACTGACATTGGAGTTAGTGCACCTACGTATAAATTGTGACCGTGAGGGCAACCAGATGGATTGGACCTCTGGCATTGTTACAGACCGCGAACTTGTATAAGCCATTCCTCATGAATGCGGGCGATTGTCTCGAGCTCCTTAATTGATAAAGCCTCGAGCCCTGCACCGTATAAAGTCATGTGTCTAGCCATTTCTTCTTCAAGTGATCCCTCCAGACTACAGATCTATTGCTGCAAATGTAAAGCTAGCAGTTGAGCATACTTCTTATTTCACTCACTTTCACTACAAAGCAAACATAAAATAGATGTAGTAATGGTTGTCCGTATACTTGTAAATGGGTCAATTTACCTTAAAAATGAGTAAAAGTTAGTTGTTATAGGAATGAGTAAAAACAGTATAATCTGAATCTCTCTCCAAATTACCAATAATCAATTTCAAAACACATGCCCAAACACCGCTCAAATTCCTTCAGTTTACAACACCCACAAATTCAACCCTCTAAACAAAGATCAAACTAAAAAGAACTCAAGTAAAACTCAATAACTCATAATAATTAACTTCTGCAAATATAATTGCTAACAAAACACTATTTTCCATGTCAGATCACATACCTCGTTTGTATAGTAATCTCCCTGTACTCGAATTAAATATTCTGAAGCTATCTTTCGTCCTAATTACAAAGCAGTTGGATACGTCTATACAATTAGCAATATGCATAACACAATCCTAATTCATGATGGGGTTTGAATGAGAATCAATACATGTTATTTTGATTGAAAGTAGTAGCCACATGTGTGAAGGGGCTTTATAAAGTGGGAATGGTGTAGTAATTCATGATGATCATGGCAAAACCCTAGGTTTGTCGGAATTTCAAATGTGTACCCTGGTAGCTTCCCCACCGCGCCGCCGCCATGTTGCCTAGAACCACCCCATCAGAACCCTAATTCAGCCATGATCTACCATCATCGTCCTCATTAGCTTTGAAACAACACAAATCGCTCAGGAGTCGAGGTGGAGCGATGAGTTGTTTGTGTTAAGGAGACGCTTCTGAGACATTTCTTGGTCTTGAGGCAAACAAAGGAAGCTGGGGAGTCACACCTGTTTAGCTAAGCTGAGTAAGCATCCCCCGCCCACCTAACCCAATAAAAGAAAAGAACCCTCAAAACTAATACAACCTAAACTGAACATTGTACAACTTGCAATGCATGTTTTTGTTGCTAATTTATATTTTATAATTTATAATTAGACCATAAAACAATTAACCAACTCAAGTGAATTATTTTAAGAGTGAGGATACTATACAAGATAAACAATTCGTACAAAGCATAGCAATTAGGAGAGGAGGAAAACAATCATTGACTTGAACACCTGAACAACTTCCTCCATTGATTTTCAAACGGCTATAACATTGTCATACGTTAATATTTTCTAAAAAAAGTTACACCGTATTAACGAGCACTTCATTCTCTTTAATTCAAGCAACTCACTGCAAGATTTTCTTAAAAAATACAGGATTTTGAACACCCATTATTCCATTATGTGATTACGTAATTTTGAATACCTAGCAGAGCAGATGACTACGTGATTTTGAATATCCATTATGTGATTACACATTCAATATAAATCAATTACTTGATTACACATTCATTGTGATTTGTTATAACTGGTGTTATTACAATTATATTTATTACGAGATTACATATTCAATAATAATAACTTGATTGTTTATGTTTATTACGTGATTAAATCTCTAATATACAACTTTATGTGGTTATTATAGGTTGATTTTGATTTGGCTAATGTTTTGCATATAATTTATCCATACATGATTAGACTTGAAATATTACATATTAAATATTATGTATTACATGTTTTTGTTTTTACTTAATTACGTAATCACTCAGTGTGGTTTCACATAAAATACTATAATTAAATCACATGATCAAGAAATGCGTATTCAAAATCACGTTGTCACATAATAATACATAGTCAACTATTGTTACGTAATTACGTAATCACTTAGTATGGTTTCACATACTATAATGAAATCATTTAATCACGTAATAGGTATTCAAAATCACGTAGTCATGTGTTGGGTATTCAAAATCACGTAATCGCGTAATGGGTATTAAAAATCATGTATTTTTTAAAGAAAACTATAGCATTAGGTTGTTCGAATTAAAAAGAATAAAATGCTCGTTAAAATAGTGTATTTAAAAAAATATATTAGCATATGAAAAAATTATAGTCATTTGAAAATCAATGAAGGGAGGAGTTCAAGTGAGAAAGAACCATAATACTTTTTCTTTATTTGTTTTTTCAATTGTTTGAACTTTATAATTAAAATGCATCGTCTAGTTTTAAGCCATTGATCTTGGAAGATGAATGGTTGATCTTCGCCTATCCTTCATATGATTTCTTTGACAGATCCAAACACATTATATTAAACCGTAACGAACATATATATGTGTATGTACTATGTTTATTTTATAGATATATGTTTTTTTTACTTAAAGAAATTAATCTGCCATAATGTATGATACGATTACAGAGGGGATCGATCATTTATATTGTAAAAACTTAAACAACTTATAATAAGCATTAACACATCGGCTAAAAATATACTATTTTTCTTAACAACCATATATTATAATAACAAAAAGACTAGCGAGACGATAAGCAAAAACTTAAAAAGTATTAGGAAACATCAAGGGTGGACACCAAACATCTCAAACAAGACTATTAATTTAATCTAGCCCTAAATTTTAGCTGGTTAAAAGGATTCATTTTGATGTTTTCCACCGTGTTAAATAAAAATACTTGGTAGCCCGTCGTCAGCCTATATATAAATCGTCAATGTATGCAGGGGGCGGAGGTTACTTGGTACGCGGGGTTGCACCCGTCCCCTCCAATGTTTCGGTTAGAAGTATAAAAGTTCCAATTTTTCGTCCGAAAATTTTAAAATTATATAGAATCCCCCCTCCCCCGAATTATTTTTCTTAAATATTTATACAATATATAAATTAAGGTAAAGTTTGTTACCACTTTGTATATCCTAAATATTTATACAATATATAAATTAAAGTAAAGTTTATTACCACTTCGTAAATAAATGATAGGTAACTTAGTAAATACATTTTGACTCTTATTTGTTTAACCCTTAATTACTCACCACATAATAAACTTAATCACAAGTTAATACCAAATTACAATCCTCTTCTACCCATACATAGCTTTCTGTCGCCGCCCATTCTTTATCCAATTCCATCAAGACATTCGGTAATCATTATTTTATTGTTGTCAATTGTTGATTACATGGATGGCATGTATTGATGTTTATTATTTATTCATTGTTTTCTTTAGCCTTTAGGTCTCGGGCTCGTAAAAACGATCTTTAGTTTACATTTGAACATTATTACCGAATAGATTTGTTTATATCCGCATTGGATAAACAGATACATGAGTTAAATAGTAAATTCAGTGAGCGCACAATTGAGTTGTTATCTATTAGTTCTAGTCTAGTTTCAAAAGAGATTAACGTTGATCACATTTGTCTTCTAATTGAGAAGTTTTATCCTGAAGATTTTACGAAGTAAGAGAGGATCGGGTTACGAACTCAGTTAGAGCTTTTTAATGTTGAATTGTCAAAGAATATCAGGGTAAGTAGTGTATCAACTCTTTCTTTCTGATCTATGCAAAACTCTTGTGAAAACTAACAAATAAAGGTACATCTTGGTTGATAGAGTGGTTCGGCTAATCTTGACATTTCCAGTTTCAACTGCAACAATAGAGCGGGGATTTTCAGCAATGAAAATATTCAAGAATCGCTTTCGCAATAAAATGGCAGATGAATATCTCACAAATAGCTTTGTGACTTACATAGAAAAAGAAATTGCTGATAAGTTTGATTCAAAAGACATAATTGCTGAATTCAAAAATCTTAAAGGTCATCAGGTTGAGTTGTAATTCTTTGTCCAGGTTCCATTATCTCGTATCATTATATATATTGTTCTTTTGTTTGTTATACAATATTTAGTTTTTTTATATGTAAGAACGGGTCCTTTGAATAAATGAAATTTTTTAGTTTTATTTGGAACTATTATTATTTGACCCGACTCGAAACATAACGATAGGAAAAATTTTTTGGGTCCAATCACTTTACGCCCTCTCGAATCTTTTGTTCAAGCTCCGTCACTGAACGTATGTATATACGAAATCATACATTTGTAATATTAATCAAAATCTGGAATACATTGTGATTCGTGACCATCAAAAATGATAGACAAGTGTCCGTCTATATATATATATATAGAAACGGGATAAGAAGAAAACGCCTTAAAGATTGATGCGGTGACATTTTTGTAAATACTATGGGTCTTGGAACTACCAGGAGAGGTAAAGTGGAAGATCTAAACAATGGTGCACATGCTAATCACATGTCATTTTCCCGATCATATTTAAACGCCAATAACATTTTAATATACGTGAGTATTTTTTCAAAAAATCACACCATAAAATTCAGCGTTTTTTTATCTTTCCAACGGGTATATTATTGATATATTTTTTGAAAAAAATGAAGTGGGTTTTTATAGCGTTTTGAACTTTATTTTTTACGGTGTTTTCAACTAGGTTTTTATGGCGTTTTTCTGAAGTGGGTGTTTTTATGGCGTTTTACAACCAATTTTTAATGGCGTTTTATGAACTAAGTGTTTTTATGAGTTTCAATGAGTTTCGTTGTTTATGACGTTTTCAACTGAGTTTTTCGTGGTGTTTTTCTGAACTGGGTGTTGTATGACGTTTTCAAC
Source organism: Scalesia atractyloides (assembly GCA_947069175.1). NCBI lineage: Eukaryota > Viridiplantae > Streptophyta > Magnoliopsida > Asterales > Asteraceae > Scalesia > Scalesia atractyloides. The sequence goes on along the minus strand of CAMTDV010000021.1, from coordinate 19,245,187 downwards.
TGTGTATTTCATGGTGTTTTTCTGAACTGGGTGTTTTCATAGTGTTATTCTGACTGGGTGTTCTCATAGCGTTTTCAACTGGGTATTTTTCATGGCGTTTTCTGAACTGTGTGTTATTATGGCGTTTTTATTTGAACACCCAGTTCTTGTATTTTTTTATTTCAAAAGTATATCAATAGTATACTCGTTAGAAAGATAATAAAACACTCGATTTTATTTTATGATGTATTTTTAAAAAAAATCATGTATAGAAAAGTTACTAGAGTTTAAAAAAGACGGTGGAATATGAATGTGAGTGACATGTGCATGGTCTTTGACATGTAAGTGGCATGTGGATGGATTTTTGACAATATTATCCTTAGTGTAAGTTATCATTAACGCCACATTTCAACACCAAAATCTTTCTCACTATTTTCTCACTTTTTGTCGTTTTCTCTAAATCTTGCCATATATATATATATATTACTAAAATTTTCAAGTTGATATACTTGATTGAGGATTATTTTTAACTACTTATATTACATTACATTATATTCGTTTTTAATGGGGCTCAAATCTATGACAAGTCAAGCTATCTCACTCTTAACATGTAACTCCAATGATTTTATCACTTTGATTCAACCCCCACCCCTAACAAATATATATTAAATGTAATTAATGTAACAAAAATTTTATGGTCAAATTACGTACATGACTTCAAAGTAGAGGCCTACAACCTATTTACCTTTCATCAAACGTATTGACTCTCTTGCTGTATAATCTTGGTTTTCATCGAGATTATATATATATATATATATATATATATATATATATAGGTAGAGGATCCTGTAAAAAGTCCAAATGTGAGAAGGAAAAAAGAATTTAAACATTAGATCTTTAATCTAATGGTTGAGATCTTGATGGCAATCTTGTAAATAGTATAACAAATAAAATAATTAATTTTCTAGATTAACAAGTATAAAGGTAAAATTAACATTTTTAATTTTAGAAAGTCACATGCAATCCACATGCAAGTTCCCCTTTTATTTTTTAAACGCCAATAACTTTTTACACGTAACTCGTTTTTTTTTTAAATTACACCATAATAACGAGTGTTTTTTAATCTTTAATATGAGTACCATATTACTATACTTATATATGGAAAAAATTACGTTCAATAGAATGTTTCAGTTAATGGTTTTTTGTTTCAGTTTATGGTGTTATATAATTATTGAATGGTGTTATATATGTGTTGAATGGTGTTATATACTTATTGAATGTGTTATATAATTATTGAATGGTGTTATATATGCGCTGAATGGTTGTTGCCGTGTTATTCATAGTGTTTTTATAGAGATCTTTAAAATGGTGTTATATGCTTATTGAATGGTGTTATATATTTATTGAATGGTGTTTGCATTGTAATTCGGTATTCCTATAAATTAGGGTGGCAGTTTATGGAAGGTTTTGAATTAATTAAATCAATGATAAAATTATTTGATTACCCTTTTCAATTAATTTAAATCTAATGGCTGAGATTTTTTCTTACATTTCTCACACTTTTAGCCTTTTTTACAATAATCTTACCCTATATATATATATATATAGGGTAGGGATCCTAAGAGAAGTGTACCCTATTTGAGAAACTTGAGAAACATTTTGGACAACACATTTTTCTTAGCTTTTCGTAATATACACATATGTATAGTTTAAAATTGACTATATACACATATGTATATTGAATTATACACATATGTATATAGTCAATTTTAAACTATACATATGTATATTACGGAAAGCTTTTGCCAAAATGTGTGGTCCAGAATAATTCTTAAGTTTCTCAATTAGCATAGTGCTTCTCACATGATCCTAACTCTCTCTCTCTCTCTCTCTATATATATATATATAATAAGGTAAACCATTAGGGGACACATATCATTCATTAGAGGTATCTATTTTGTTGTTTTCCGTCTCTTTCTCTTCCTTAATTATCTCCTACTTAATTATAAATAAATGTTTTTATATAATTAAAAATATTCATTATCCACTCTTTAATTATCTCATACTTAACTATTAATTATAAATACATATCTTTCTATACTAATAAATGAAAATCTTTTATGGACACGTGCCACTTGCTGGTGTTTTCTCACCTTATTTCCCTATTTATCTCTTATATTAAATACTAATAATTTAAATTCTCACCGTTTTTTTCTATTCATCTATGATGCTATAGATAATATATATCAATATTCAGTTCTCCATCTAAAGATTATGTTTAAATTGTTGAGTTGTAGTAATTATAATTTTTTTTCAAATTTTATGAATACATCACTACGAAAATAATACAATAACCATGTAGTCATATAGAACAATTTTTCATAACTTACATAATTTTCACATACAATGTTGCCAAAATTTAATACGAAACTTATGCATCAATTACAAATAATCATATTAACCCTGATTTTATCTAAATCTAATCTAAATTCAAATAAAGTATTAAGTGTGAGATGAATTATAATTGTTTAATATCTTTTAATAAGGATAACCTCAATTAACCGATAGAGATAAATAAAGATATACGTTTGTTTTTTTATATAATCATAAAGTTCTATCGTTAGTATTGTAAATTAGGAATCAAATGTTCCCGTTTCATATATTATTTTTTTTTCATTAAAATTTAATAATTATTATAGGTTCGGGGCATATGCTTCTATCAAATTATAAGTGTTTTAAAGGCATCACTAGAACAGTTTGAAACACCATTATAGTCGCATAATTCTTTCAAATGTCAAATCTAGACAACTTAGGTTCTCCTTTGTAATGTTAGGCGTACTTTATAATTGGTTTAAACTCATCATTTATCGCACATTGCATCAACATTTAGAAAGAACACCACTTTTAAATATAACAATTCTATTCCCCATTCAAAGATAATTTAGTTCTCGATTTTACGGTATAATTTATACAAAAATAATGAAATATATATAAGCGTGGGGATCGATTTCCACTGTTTTGTACCGTAAACTCTCTTGAATACAAATTTGAGACGAGTGTTTATGAATGAAATAAACAAATACGTATGAAAGTGCATAAAACTAACTAAAATTATTGTATCTCATAATTTGAATGTATCATAAAAACGGAATTCAATCTCATTTAATATATGTGTTTTTAACGTAATAATAAATAAAAAACCAAAGTAAAATGCTATAATAAGTAAATAGTACATTACAGTTCATTTTTAAAAGAAAATAATGACGACTTTATGTGTTAACATATGAAATTATATTTTATTCAACACGTGCATATACGAGTTTCTTTTAAAGATATATCTTTATTATTTTATTATATAAAATTACATTTATGCACCCCATGTAATACATATGATTCTAACCTAATATATATAATAAATGAAAATGTTGGTGCTAACGTGGCGCAGTATTAGAGCTCCTCATTCTTGATTTTGGCTACAAACTATGGGTCCTTTTTTTTATGAGTGAAGCCCCAATTCGCATAACCCATATCACATTCTGGATCTTATAAAAGCCTTCTAATTTATTCACTTTTTGCAATCTAAGGTTTTTTATTTGCCAACTGCCTACGAACAAATGAAACCCTTCCACTTGAAGCTTCTACAATCTAAATGATTCGCCATCATCAAACCCTAGCCGCATCATCTTGTCCCTTTGTAAGCCATCACGCGGTAAGGTTTGTATTATCTTCTCCATTTGTTCAGATTTGTTCATCGTTTAGCGTTTTAAAACTCTATTTGTGTTTCAGATTTGTAAAAACTTGATGTTTTTCGATTATACGTCGTGAAATTGCGATTCGTATTTCATATGTGAGATGAATCCCGACAACGATGGCGGAATACTCGTTGGTTCGATTTGGTGAGTCTTTTTTTATTCGGTGAGTTAGGTTTTGGGAATACATTGATTAGGTTACTGTTAATGGTTTTTTGTTACGAGTTTTTCAAGCAAACTACAAGAAATCTGACGTATCTTTTTTTTTTTCTGTTTATTTTGCTATGTATGGGTATCCTTTATATATTTGTTGTTACTTAATGTTTAATTTGGTTGGTTTGATTTCAATGGTTTATTTTTGGTTTTACATTGCAATTTGTAAGAACCAGGGCTTTGGGGTAGTGTGATTTGATTAATCTATTTGTTATTCATTGTTTTAAGGATTGTTTTTGATCATTTATGTTAGTTAGGTTAGCTGTATTTTAATGTCTTCTGCAACTCGTAGGTTTGATTACCTTCCCTTTGTAACTCAAACTTCAATGTTACACAGTTACATGAAATCCAAAAAAAAGATGATTTGTTTTCAAATGAGATACATCAACCATATATTCAACTAAGGCCTTGACGATCAAAGATGGTAAAGTTTGGAAGCTTAAGAAGAATGATGGTAGCATTATTGATGGAGCAATCATAGAATGAGGTATCCACTATTTTACATATGCTATTCTCTTGATACCATCTTTGTGACTTTATGAAATCTCAAGTCTCTATGCCATTGGGATTTAGTTTTTCTACTAACTTTTTTTTGGAAGGTAAAAAGACTATAATTTGGGTTTAAATTCCAATTTATAAATATAGACACATAAAAGTGTTTTTTTTTTTACGTTTTAGGTTTTCCAAAATATTAAGCCAATACTTGATTTTGTTTCAGACTAACCATACCATACCATGGAAGAAACTATAAGCAATTAAATTCATAACTAGACTAACCATACCATGGAAGAAACTATAAGCAATTAAATTCATACCTGGTACGCAAAAATTAATTTTGTTGTTTTGTTAGTATTTGAAAAAAATATCATGTAATTTTTTACCTAATTGTTGTCGCCAGGCCAAAAGGCAGCTCTTATGGCATCTTTTATTATTCACAACTTGGGGAAAGATCATTGAATTTGGTATTCATATATCTATTACCATATGCCATTAAGCAAAGCTAGCAATTCTGAGTTAGTTACTTACTTACATATTAATTGTTCAATTTGGTTTTGTTTTATATCTAACAGGTCAATGGGTACTAAACATATTTCTCTCTCTTTTTTTTTTCTCAGTTAGAGAGCAGTGAAACTCTAGAACAGGTTTTGTAAAAAGATTAAATATAGAAGAGGAGAGGGAGATCATTGAACCTGAAGTAAGATCTAAACATAATTACTTATATGGGTAAAAAGAAAAGAGCAATGTTGCGTTGGTCTTGATGGGTTGGGTCAAAGTTGGGTAATGGATTCAGGTTAATATCAGATTGGGTCTAAATGGGTCTTTAATAAGCGAAGGGTAACTGAAGTGATGATAATCAACGGTTATATTGATGCTGGTTACGAAAGTGGTCTCCGCCGGCCTGGAAACAAGCTGGACAGAGGTGATATATGGTAATTCTTGAGATTTACATAATGAAAATGTTTTATAAGTTTAGTATATCACGTCTATTATTTTACATGGTTTTGATACGTTTAATTTGATTTGAATAACTACTAAAATTTCATAGGCTTAAAATTATAGCAATAAAAAAGGTTTAGATCTGTATTATATGTTTTAATTAGATTAGAATAACTACTAAAATTTCATATGGGAGTTGTACATCTGTATTATAGTGTGGTGTTCAACATTGGCATGGTATCAAAGTTTTCTTCAAAGAGTACATAGGATCTCTACTCGCTTGAATCTGCTTCCATGCATATCAGCAGGTATTTATACGAGTTTTTGTATTTACAAACCGCTTTTGAGCTCGATGTCCTATTCTGGGATTGATATAGAAACAACTTAGAGTGCACTTAGTAAGAAGCTGGTGGCAAAATAGGTGCACAAGAACTCGAGCGGGTTGGGTAATGGGTTACCACATGTAATTTTTCCGTTTCGGTCTAAACAAATTGGTTTGCCCAAAACCCTTCTTGTCCTAAATTCCAAATAATCAATGACAAAGGTAAAATAACAGTCGGTTTTAAGTTCCATAATGTAACTGAAGTGTTAAAGTTGTATTTAAATCGTAGAATGTGAACCGAACTCTATAAATCTAAAACCCACTGATTTACTTTGGGTTGGGTGGATTACAATGGTTTAGGAAGATCTATAAGTCTAGGAGTATTTACTATGGTAACATTCCCATATTTGTTTGCTGTGATATTTGATGGTTAGGGACATTATATTTGTTTTATATTGACAAATTTTTATAGGGAAAATGTCACAGAATAGTAACAAAGTTTAAAAAATGTTCTAATTAGGTCACTCGTATCCTTTTTGTTCCAATTAGATAACTTAACATTCAAATCGAGTCATGTCCTTTTTTTCATGTGTCAAGAGATAAATGGAACATTAGATGCTAAGGTTGGATTATAATAAATATAAAATTTTATTTATTACAAATAAAAACACTTTAATTACATTAAAAATTAAAAAAACAAGTTAAAATTCACGTCATTACTAGATGTTAGCATCAAATAAAAGGGAAAAAAGAAACAAAAATTCATATCACCACGGTTACCTATGAAATTGATGAAAAAAGCCCTTAATTTTAATAAAAATAAATGTTGAGTGACCTGATTGGAACACTTTTGAAACTTGAGTGACCTAATTGGAACACTTTTAAAACTTGGTTACTATTCTACAAATTTACCCCATTTTTATATATGTATTAATTTGAACATATATTTGTATTAGTAAAAAACAAGTTTAGTGTTTTTTTATGTATTTATTTACTTTGTTTTAAAATGATGTCAGGTTAACTCCGGTATATTTGGCTGTGTATTGATTCTAATGTTGACATGTGAACATATTAGGTTGAAGGTATGTTCAATTATTTTAACGCAATGTTGAAAACCTAATTAAGAGGTGGCAATTTCAGTCTAATGGGTTACCATGGGAGGTTGATTTGGACCAATTTTTTAATTAATTTTAATTTTTAGGTTATGATTTTTCTCTAACGGTTGGAATGGTTGAGATTCAAAAAGTTATCTTAAAATGAAACAAGTCAAACGTATGGGAAGTCTAAGAAATTGTTTAGTTCAACCCAGCTTCACATAGAAAGCTAGACACGAATATTAGTTTTGATCTATATTGCTCAATCAGCCTATTTATATGGTGGCAAAGTCACCTAAGGGGTGTATATTTATAGTTGGAAAAAGAGTTACTAACAATACCTTTAGTAGAGTGGTGGTGTGACTGGTGTCAGTGGCGATGATGAGGGTGGCTCTTTTAGATAAATATTAAGTTAGTGCGTATGTTTCATAAGAATAATCATTTTTGTCCTGTTGTACAATTTAAGTAGATCCAATACTTTTGTTGTAAACCAACATATTTTGAAACTACGAATTTATATTTTCTCAATAAGCTGATTGGAATAAGAGACTACAAATAACCAGTCGCCTTTTCCATACATTTTTGACATAACTTGAATTGTTTTTAGAATATTTTACCCTTTATTCTTTAGGATTGTTTGTTGCCACTGATGAGATTAATTTGGGAATTCTCAGTTGATCAGGCTACAAATAAAACATTGGAATGTATAATATTCCTTCATTTAATCGTTTGAATTGATATTTCCTCTTTTATCGTTTAGGCTTGTGTATTGATGATCTTCCTGTTTTTACCTTTGCTCAAATGGGTTTTCTTTTGATGCACTTTTCAGGTGAGTTAAAGAATTGTCGTCAAGAAGGCAAAACCATAGGTAGGCGGCGTTGAATATCATCTACAAATCAATTGTAATTATACATGTAGTGGCCATAATGTTTTATACAAATCTCTTCATATTTGTATAAATCTTTTATATACTCTATTTTTTTGTGCACGGCTTATAAAAAAAAACTTCATATCTAATGACATAATCCATTTTGTTAGTAATTTATGTAATATGTCATTTTATTTTCATTAATTTTATCTATACCCTTATGATTAACGCAATTTAAATTTTCTTGCCCGGGAAGCAATCCGGGTGATCACCTAGTGTATATATATATACACAGGGAAAGGGTAAAATGAGAACCACTTTGAGTTGCGAGAATCGCGAGAACTTTTGATACGGCGCGGGTTGGTCAAAATGTTTTTGCACAAACGTAGATGAAAAAATTATAAACACATCTGTAAAATAAAGTAAAAAAAATTGTCAAATCGAGAGTTTTGATTGATGCAAGTTTTTTTTACGGCAGACGTAAATTTTAGAAGAAGATAAATATTTTTTTACATCTCATGTAAATGTGGGTATACGACATTTTTTCAATATTTTTTTTGCTGAAACAAGTGATTGTTTTTACGACTTTTAAGAAAAAAATTCGAAAAAACCTTTTGGATGGTGGGTGGTCTAGTTCTCGTAACTCGTGGTGGTTTTCATGTGAACCGAATCCTATCGTGTAAAAAAACATTTTTCATGAGAAGTGTGAGAAGTTATAGGAATTTACATGTAGGCATTATGTTTTAGAACTTAGGCATGATGTTTTTGGTTGTTTTGTAAGAAAAACATCAAACGTAACAATTTAAGACACAACGCAATGAATTCTAGGTTTAAAACTTAAAACAACACACTAAAAAGTTAATAGTGTGTGTTAAGTGTTAAATAGTGTTTTTTTTAAATTGCACGCCTATAATACATTGAATTGTGTTTTAAATTGTTATGTTTGGTATTTTTCTTGCGAAAAGAACCCAAAAAATCATGACTAAGTTCAAAACATGATGCCTACATCTTAATTCCTATGTCCTTCTCACATTTCTCAAGAAAAGAGTCCTTTTTACAGGAACCTCACCCTATATATATATATATATATATTATATATATGGTAGGATCATGCAGAACCACCTTTTACGAGAACCGAACATGTGAAAACAAAAAAATCTAAAAAAACACTCAAATTTTTTTATTTTTTAATAAAATCGCTATATTTCATTACAATTTTTTTTTCGACGTAACAATTATCGACGCACAGGTGCATATGTATCATGACTTCGACAAATTCCGTAATACATTATCAGTAGTAGAAAATTGCACTTTTATTTACAATACCATCTGTAATATACTATTTTTACATTACCAATATTAAAAATGCATACGTGCATCATTATGTATAACAAATATAGATGTTTTTGGTTAGTTATATCTAGTGGTTGATGGCTTGGTTATATTTTTCACTTTATGATGTAATATGTTGATTGGATGGTATAAATGGTGTTGATATACATGTAATAAAGTGAAAATATTGGTAATGGTATTCTGTTATGGATGGTAGGAGGCAATGATATTGTATTATGGATGGTAGAGGTAATGGTAGTGTATTATGGATGGTATGATAGATGAAAATGAAAGTGTATCAAAGTAGTGTACCAAAACACCTTATATCATGTTGATACATATAAATGCACATATACATTTCTAATATTGGTAATGTAAAAGTAGTGTATTACGTATGGTAGTATGGTAGTGTAAATGAAAGTGAAATCGTCTAATATTGGTAATGTATTACGTAATTGTCAAAGAAATGATACTATGCACATGTGCATGGATAACTGTTACTCGATTTTATTTTTTTAATTTTTTTTATTATTGACGAAATATAGCGATTTTTCATATTATATATAATATATATATATATAATAGGAGAAGGATCCGTTAGGAACCACACTTTATTGCAAGAACCGCGAGAACCAATGTGAACACAACAAAAAATACCTAAAAAATCTAAAAAACACATAATTTTTTTAATATTTAAAAAAACCGCTAATTTCGTTACTAAAAAAACCAAAAAAAAAATCGAGTAACAATTATCCAATGCACATGTGCGTATGTGTCATATCTTTGACAAATTTCATAGTACATTATCAATATTAGACAATTGCACCTTTCATTTACACTACTCGTCATAATACACTACTTTTTACATTACCAATTGCATTTTCATTTACACTACCATCCATAATATACTACTTTACATACTAATATTTGAATTCACATGTCATTATATTATGAACATGATATACGTGTATGTATACTACTTTGAATACACTATACCCTTTTTAGTATCATACCATCCATTAATACACTACCATACCTCTATACCATCCATAATACATATCATTACCTTCCTACCATCCATAATACAATACCATTACCATATGCAACTTTCCACCATTATGCACATTACATCAACAGAACTTCTTACCATTACAAAACATATTAAATCATAAAGTGACAAATATAACCAAACCATCAACCACTAGATATAACTAACCAAAAAACATGTATATGGGCCTACTTATCATTCAAAATCACAAACTTTTTGTACCAAAATACGTTATAACATGGTTATACATGATGATACACATGTGCATTTCTAATATTGGTGATGCAAAACCTAGTGTATTACGGATGGTAGTGTAAATGAAAGTGCAATTGTCTACTATACGTAATGTATTGTGAAATTTGTTAAAGAAATAATGCATATGCACATGTGCATCTATAATTGTTACTCGAAAAAAAAAGATTTTTTAAGACAAAATATAGCGTTTAAAAATAATATTAAAAAATGTGTGTTTTTTATATTTTCTTAGGTATTTTTTGTGTTCACATTGGTTTTCTCGCAATAAAGGTGGTTCTCGCATGAACCCTATATATATATTTATTATATAAAGCAAATCTAAAGGATAAGAATGTAATTTTACAACGCGTACAAGTTTTGCAGTAACATGTACAAGGAATACAACCATTTTGGTAGAATGAGAAAGTGCATAACATTTTAAGACACTTTAAGGATAAATTAGTAAATTAGTCTATAAAATTTTAACACCAATTCCACCTTTACCCTTACTTTTAATATCTTTTTTAGGTTGAAGACCCCTGAACTACCATCGTGGATTTTATTGGATTATTAAACTTAATTATTTATGTTTATTATGTAATTAGCATGATTATACGTATTATTTAGTTTTTATATATTGTATTAAGTTAGTGAAAGGTTACGACGGTTGATGAAGGCACCGGTGAACTGTCATTGACAGTTATTCCCGCCACAAAAGCTTAACCGTCGCTAACTGTCATGTATGTAAAATGTATATATAGTGATTCATTGATAACATGAATGATCACCAAGATATATAAAATATCCATTTCTAGTTTCTCTCGTGTTCTGTTTTTTCATTGTTATCACACAAGATCAAATCTGGATTATGAAATCCAATTCTGTTCCCTACAAATCCGCTGCGGAAATCTCTAACCATCCAACATGTGGTATCATAGCCACGGTTAAGAAAGACAATGATATGCAACCAACATCAACAATGATGCCATGTGAACACTGCTCCGACGAGAAGATCGAAAGGCGAAGGAATGAGTCATTCAATAGACACGATGTTATTATTGTCATGAACCCGGTCACCGGATCATTTTCGTGCAAAGTAAAAGAAAAAGATGAAGGAACAAAATTAATCTGCCGGGAATTAACACTGGAATTCAGCGACATAAGGCTGAGTGTGATCTCTCTGCAGAACTGATTGTCACCGGCACCGATGGTGGATTATGGGCTGATGTGGTAAATGCGGTCTATAAAAACTAACCTAATCTAGACACCCTAGTTTTAAATTTATAAACTAAGACTCTTAAATGCTAGACCACTAATAGGCAAGTGTACCTATCGTACGTAGTAAAGCCTAATGAAGTCCGAGTATCGAACCCACGAGACACTAGTGACGCTAACTAGACTCTGACTCAACTAATTACTTAATTGGTTTAATTTGTGTTTTTTGGATTTTTCTAATTCTACTAAAACGACTAAACAAGAGAACATGGCAAACAAGCAAGATAGTGAACTGGCTGGAAGCAGACAATGATGAGAAAGAACTACCAGGCTTCGAATCCCTATGACAACCTATGACCTCTAGTCCTGACTAATGGCTAAAGCTCCTAATCTACCCAGAAAACCTCCGCTAAGGATGATCAACCAAAATAGAAGATGGAACAGAGCGATAAGTGCTAAATTGGAAACGACTCGACCTATCGACACCGAATCCCACGACTATCAGATTAATAACAACTATGGTGCTAAAATCCTCCGATCATGAAGCTAAACCTGCGAAATAACTGAAAACCTAGGAAACCTTAAACGCAAATAAGTAGCCGTTTCCGAGCTATCAGCCACCCAAACTACCAAACAACGCATAGCCAATAACCTAGCAGGCTTGACTCGTCCCTAGAGTTGCCAGAATAGGATGCACACTATACTCAGTTGATTTTAATTAATTTAGTTAAACTTTAATTATCTCTAATCTCAAGCTCTAGACCGAAAACCTAATAGATTAACGAACCTAGAATGGTCTAAATAGTTCCAGACCAGACTAACAAGACCACCTAACCAAACAACCAATCACAACCAAGACAAGTATACAAATTCATAAACAATCACAAAGCAGGAATGTGTAAATCATCACAATTTAATCATTAGTCACAACCGAATAGTCAAAACATTAAATCATAGTTCATCTAGACCTATGTAAAAAAACGAACTAGCCAAAAATCATAGTCAAGAACAAGAAACAAGTCTGAACCGGATAATAAATCATGTTTATAATTTTGTAAAACACAACGTCTAACAAAACTAAAAATAATAAATTACAAACCGAACTCGAATCCTGAATCACGACCTTGAATCTTGGACCGTATAACCCGCCACCTCGAAGCGTCTCTCTAAATAATATTCTTCTCGTGACCGTCCCTCTCGCTTCTCTTCTGTTCGTCCGTATGGTAGCCTCCACTTTTTGCAGCCGTAGCCTTCTTTCGTTCGTCTAAAACTTGCGGCCCCCCTCTCGTATATATATAGATTATTAATAAATTACGTATTGTGATGGGAGTCAATACACAATTCTTTCCACCATCCGGGCCCAGACGAATTTATATCAAGTGAGCAGGCCTTCTCTGGAATTCCAAAAGGCCCATCACAAAGGATTAAAAGTGCAGTCAAGATATCAACTTTCGGTCAACAGGTCCACCACTAGACTTCAACAATCACGATAAAAATTCTTCCTTGTACATGGAATGAATTAATTCCATCTTTCATCCACTTGACACTAGTAGTCCCCCATCTTTGTTGAGCTATTTTTAATTAGCCTTTCATCATTTTACATTTCAGCCCCTCGAGTTTCAACTTTGTTTATTCTAGTTCCTCAAGCATAATATATTTTTATTTTTAGAACTTTTAACTTATTGGACTTTGATCTTTCGAGCTTATAAACTAAGAGAGTGGCCTTGGCCCACTCAAGAAAAATAACGACAATTTTAATTTGGTCACTAGCGTTCTACTCTGCCCAACTGACTGGTTATTTTCTTATTACTCGTTTTAGCTCCATTTGCACCAGGACCTAGCAAAACACAATATAATATAATATAATACTAAAAACAAAAAAGAATAAATAAAAAACTATACAATAATTATACACTTTACACAGGACAAATATGTGTATTTTACCACACATCATGAGCAGATATGTGGTTTGTAAGTACGGTATTTAAACATTATTACGTGGGAAATTTGAATGTTTTCAAACGAATCAAACATTCAGTTGGGGTAGAAACTAGAACTGGGGAAGATAATTTCTTATTCATCAAGGGTTTAGGGGCTGTAGAAGTTAAGTCAGGGAATGAATCAATACGAGTCCAAAATGTTTTTTATACTCCTAAATTAGATCGGATTGTTTTAAGTATGGATCAATTAGTGTTACAAGGTTAGACTGCTAAGGTAACGGTGAAAAGTGTAAAATTTATCCTATGTTCAGTACCCCTGTTTTAAACGTTAAGAATGATGTCACTGGTTTAACAAAGGAAGAAGAGTTAGGAGAGAAAGAAAAACGAAATGTGATCAATAATAGTTCCATGTATAAAGAATATAAGGAAGATTACTTGAATACTTATTTTGAAAACTGAAACATCTCATCATTGGAACCAGATTGGAATGTCATGATAATTTGTGCAATGTGTGAGTCCCAAATCAACTACGGATCACAGTGGTTTGATTGTTCACATACAAACACCTATAGATTAGGTGTTTGAATGTTCAAAGATAAGAAAACTCAAAGAAGAAGATGAAGATTCTTGTTTTGGATGAAGATACAAGTGTTGTATATTGAATCCCAAATGATAATAACAATTTAAAAAACCTGGATACACAGATTAAACACAAGAATACTCACAAGAATCACAACACAAGAAATCACCAAAATCACTAGTCCAAGAACCTTGGAGCTAGGGTTCCATTAAGTAACATATTTATAGTATCTGGCCATCCAGCGTAATTAATAATTACGCTGGATCATTAACTACGCCGGCCAGTACAAAAGTTCTAACAATTACATATTCAGTCCCTGAACTATCTAAAACATTGAAAACTAACATAAAACTATCCAAAACCTAGTTTAGTTAAGTATCAACGATCTCAAAAGCTCCAACAATATCCCCCCTAGATCGTTGCGTACTTGACTGTTCTTCATTTGCTAACTTCTGGTTCTGGATTTGTTGCATCTTGTTCAGAGGACTGTTCTGGCGGTGCTTCAGTTGTTGGTGGTTGATTAAATATAGCTTCACTTGTTGGTGGTTGGTCCTCCATAGTGACTTCATATGTGGATGAAGTCGGAGGCGGTGGGACAATGACTTGAGGATCAGATTATGGTGGAAGGCCTTGAGGAAGAGATGATGACGGTTGTGTCTTTGCAGCTTTCTTAACATTCTTTTCTTGACTTGATTTTTCGATTCGGCTAAGGATTTCCATAATTTCGATCTTTCTTTCTCTTGCATGCTCAACTGCTCTTTGAAACAACATTCTTTCCTCCAAGAATACGTTCCCTGCCCCAACGTGAATTTTGTTGCCGTAGAGAACGTTCAAGTCAGACAGACAGAACATGACCACTTCCATGGGATCCAGAATTCTAATGTCTTCGTTTGAGTTGGATCGAATCATGGCCTCGCCCGTTTGGCCATCATAAAACCATTTCTTGAAGTCTTTGAGCATGGCGGGTTGTTCTGGAGGAAGTTTAACCCTGGTAACCACATCTGCTGGATTTATAACCCAAGTAATTCTGCCTTTTTCGGTGAGAGGGTCTTTGGTGGTTTTTGATATTCTACGGCGTGGGCGTTGAGGCTTGAAAATGGTGAATCCACGAGCACACTCTCTCAATATTAGTCTTTCGAAATCTCCACCGATGCTGCTGTTGGTGGGATTGATCATGTCGTGCTTGCTCAGTTCTCTGATATCCCATGTGGGTAAGCTTTGCATGGCATTTCCGTTGCAGAAATACTGGATCACCCCTCCTCGACGCTTGACAATAAACCACCCTGTTAGATTATCATACTTCCAGCTGATGATTCGATCTGTTACCTCGGTTTTCTCTACCGTGATAACTTGGTAAAAGTCTGGTAACTTAGCTCTTTCTTTTTTGAACCATTCAGGATGTTGAGGTGCAAACTCATCCCCTCCATCAGACTCATACACAACTTCATCCTCCAGCCCCCACTCTAAAAACTTTTCAGGCATCTCAAGCCTGTCGACCTCTTCTTCATCACTATCTTCTCCGGGAGTTACTTCCACTGCAGAATCAACACGCTTCTTTTTCTTTTCAGCAAGCTCTGTCTTGCATTTTTCCTCTCTTTATCTGAAGCTATCAAAATCAAAAATTTCATCACTTGAGTATTTCGGTTTTCGATTGGCCGATTTGTATAAATCTTGAACTAGCTCGTGCAGCTTTTCCAATCCCTCTTGTTGAAATTTGATAAAGTCGGTTTGCTTTGAAACATACAAACTCAGTTCCTTGTTCTTTTTACGTTGCTCCTTTAGTTTTTCACGAAGCAGATTTGTGTCGTTCATTTGATTCTTCAGCAAGCATATTTCATTGGCGGGAAACTTTCCGATGTCTTTAGAGAGACGATCGAAAAGGTCCTGGAAAGGGCGTGGTCTAGATGGAACTCGCGGTGGAGTAGCAGAAGTTGGTTTGCTTGGTTTTGGTGGCACATCTTTTGAAGAACCTTCATCAGCTTTTCGTTTCTTTTGCACGAGGGACTTACTTGGTCCGGTCTCAGCTGGATCACTGATTAAGCTCTCAACAAAGTGATCCAAATTTTCTTGTTCCTCAGTCACCACCACCGGAGTTTCAGATTCAGTCATTTTTCTTCTCTTTAATCGTCGTTCACGCTTTTCAGCTTTCCTTACTGCATGAATAGCTTGCATTTGTTCTATCTCTTCTTGAGACATTCCAGCTCTAATGCTATCTTCCAAAAACGTTCACCCCCCGAAGTGTCTTTCTTACTTTTCTTTTTGGAAGGTTCATCTTCAGCTTTCTTCTTTCCTTTGTTTTTCCTTTTTCGGACCAGTGAAGCTTCTTCTTCAATTTCAACTTCTTCATCAGCAGCTTGTCTTTCTTGTCGTTCTCTCGCCATTCTTACTTCCTCTCTTTATTTGTTGTAGGCGGCCTGCGCCACAGGGAGTCTTTCTGCTCTATACATATGATTGTGAAGCATCACCCATTGCTCTGTCTTTAGTTCCGTAAATTGCCTTCCTTTTGGCAATGGAAACATGTATCGGTACCCGTCATGTGGAAGGTCTTTATGATTATCATTTATCAGCAGTTGTACGAATCGGGGATACATTGCCCATGGACCTTTGTTGACGTTGTCAACCATGCAACAAAAGATCAGACCTGAGATATTGAATGGTTGGTTTGTACATAGATTGAGCATTGCTGCTGACCATTCAAGATTTAAACCATCATATCCTCCTTTTCGATGAGCAATACACACTGCAAACGTGTGCAGGATGTATCTCTAGTCTCTAGTTAACCCACTCCTCTTTATCTCGTTCTTTCCTCTGAAGTTTCCCTGATAACCCATTCCTCGAAAACCATCGAGAATGTCGTCTTTGCTCAACCTTAGAGGATCTCCTGAGGAGTCACCAAGACACAGAACTTTTCGAATTATTTCTTCAGTTACAACGATTTTCTTGTTTCGAACTTTTGAGGTAATTCGTCTGACTTGATTAACAGATGAGACTTTTGCAGACTTCCAGAATTCCTCAATGTGTATAGTGTAGATGTCAGGATTTGCTTGAACTGCATAGCTGATCTTGCTTCGGGATAACCAATCCATCACGTCTTCAAAATCCTTAATGGTATCATCAAGTGCCACGGGCTGGTTCTGTTTCATGGTTGGATCCCAGAATACTTCTTTCACCATTTCTGTAATCATGAAAACGAGCCAAGTGAGATCCAAGATATATATATATATATTATATATAAGTTAGAATGTTAGAATTATTTACAAATATTAAATTGAAAATAAGTTATAAATGAAAATATTGTATTTACGCTAGATATTTACATTGGAACAGTACTAATTACGCTGATTATTTACGCCGGAGAGTGTTAGCGAAGTTAATTCTATGTTCGCTGAATTCTTAATTAGCATAGAAGCTTATCTACGCTGTGCCACCGACGTAATTAATCAATTTCTCCGGTTGCTTGAACTCGCATTCAAGACTTAACTTCGCCAATTTTCGGTCTTCGGATAAAAACGCTGAATTCATATTAATTACGCCATATTCATGATAATTTCGCTATATTCAAAAATTCTTCACAAACCCTTCAAAAACACAACAACCAAATCCCTTCAAAACACACACTGATTCCCTGTTTAGACAAAGCGAAACTTCTTGTGAATGATGACACAATTTAAAACGAAGCAATCACATAACCATACCGAAATGTATGTCGAATCGTTGAGAAAAGAGAAATGGTTTTGTTGATTCAATATGGATGTAAGTTACTTGGTTTTTGAAGTGAAGTTAGATACGGAAACAGAAAAAAAATGGGTTTATATACAAAAAATATCTACCAGCGTAATTATTAATTACGCAAGTAAGATAATTATGCCGCGTTTGCAAATTTTCAGTGTATTCTTCTAGATTAAGAAACTCAAAACAAATACGCTTGAAAATCTTAAACTTTCTCGAAAATTATGCCCCTTTTAGGAAAGACGAGGTTAAACTGTGAAAATTTTGCCAATTTGGACCCCGAAATCAATGGGAAGCTTTGTTAGACACTCCGTGACATTCCTGCAAAAGATCATACTATTAACACTCTGTTAGTGAGATATTTTAGGATTTTGAACGATCGAGGCACAAGAACAACTGTCAGTATGTTTGTCCACTTAAATCCATGCATCATTCTTTCAACATGCTTTCGGTTTGCGTTTTATCATGTTGTGGTAATATTGACAAAAATTGCAATGGCTCCACTCCAGCTAGAAGAGTAGAACACTGTGCCCGTGAGTCTCACTTCAAGACATACCCCGCGATCAAGGTATGCGCAAATATTCATCATAACGGGTGAGTATGCGAGTTCATTCGTTTGAGAGATACAAGATCAGCGCAACGGTGAACAGGTATGCACTTTCGTGCAGTCAAAGAGACCAGTTGCAGTGCTGACCAGGGTTAGGCAGATATCTCGTTGTGGTATGATTACATTTGATTTGCTCTTTTGATTTGAGCCTTTTCATTTCAAGGGTTTTGGCCTCTTGGACTCTTTTAGATAGGATATCATAATCGTGTCTAGGTCTACATGTTTCTTGATGCAACAGAAGAGAGACTATGATATCCCCGAACGATATACGACATAAAGACCCGAAATTTCATACTTTGACAATCTGTCAACGCAAGATTTAAGACCATTAAGCCATATGCCGCAACGTGTTACCCGCAGGAGGCACAATATTGTGGGTATCCAGAATTCTTGTGTGATCTTTTTCTTTTGACGCCTAATCGCAGTTTACTCGAGAGTATTGCTGAATCTACTGACACGCCGTTGCTTGGTACCCCGATCTTCTTTGCATAGCATCTTGATTTCACTTTTTCTGTTTCAACAATCAACATAAGTGTTAGCAGTTTTCTATCATTTCTCAAAACAGGTGTCAAACAGAGATCAAAAGCATTTATTTTCTGGATATTCTTCCCCCCTTAAAATTTTATTTTCGAGTGTCCATTGCTTGAAAAGGAAATTTTAAAGTGCAGAAAATCGATTTGCTGGGCACAATTTTACAATGCTTAAAAATTATTATTAATATTATTATTTTTATTTATTTATTTTTTTTATATACGATTGGTCAAGCTAGCAAAGTTCATTTCCACTCAAGGAAATTAACCATTTCCAACCAGGTTACCAAGTGGTTGAAACGAGTTTTATCAAAGGTTTTTGTGAAGATGTCGGCTTTCTGTTGCGTGGTGTCCACTGGCACCACTTGAATGTATCCCTTTTTGTACGCATCTCGAATCCATGAATACGAATCTCGATGTGTTTATTTCTCGAGTGATGGATAGGATTCTTCACAATTCCCAGACACGCCTCGTTGTCGATGAATATAGGAGTCTTCATGAGGTTGATTCCATAATCCAGCAACTGATTTTGTATCCAAAGGACTTGTGATCAACAACTATAAGCAGCCGTGTATTCGGCTTGAGCAGTAGAGATGGACATTGTTGTCTGCTTCTTGCTTTGCCATGATATCAGACGATTTCCTAGGAATTGGCAACCACCTGAGACAGATTTCTTCAACCTGCAACTGCATGATCACTATCAGAATAAGCAATTAAATCAAAATTACTATCTTTAGGATACCAAAGCCCAAGCTTGGACGTTTCTTTCAGATAGTGGAAGATTCTTTTGACAGCTATCTCATGAGATTCTTTGGTATTCGTCTGAAAACGTGCACAGATGCAGTCTGACCACATAATGTGAGGCCTACTTGCTGTTAAGTACATCAAAGAGCCTATCATTGAACGGTAGAAGGACTTATTCACCGGTTTTCCTTGAGGATCGAGAGTAAGTTCGGTTTGTGGTGTGAACGGAGTACTTGCAGTCTTGCAGTCAGACAGGTTGTACTTGGCGAGTATATCTTTGATATATTTAGCTTGATGAATTAGAATCCCATTCTTTCTCTGTTTCACTTCCAACCCTAAGGAAAAGGTGAGTTCGCCCAATCATACTCATTTCGAACTTTGCTTTCATAACCTTTTCGAACTCCTTGCATAACGCTTCATCGGTTGACCCAAAAATGATATCGTCTACATAAATTTTGACCAACATCACATTGTCTCCTATCCTTTTTGTGAAGAGAGTCATGTCAGTTTTGCCTATAGTATAGCCACATTCCAGAAGATAGGTTGAAAAAGTCTCGTACCATGCTCGAGGAGCTTGGTGAAGACCATAGAGAGCTTTGTCTAGCTTGTAGTACGTTTGGAAAAGTGTAGATCTTCGAAGCTAGGAGGCTGACAGACATACACTTCTTCCTTGATATCTCGATACAGAAAGGCACTTTTCACGTCCATTTGAAATACCTTGAAGTTCTTGTATGATGCATATGCCAAGAATATTCTGATAGCTTCCAAACGTGCAACATGTGCAAAAACCTCTTCGTAATCAATCCCTTTTTCTTGTCGAAACCACTGGACAACCAATCTTGATTTGTTTTTTGTAACCACCCCACGGTCATCCATCTTGTTATGAAATCCCCACTTTGTTCCAACTGTAAACTTCCCTTCAGGTAGATCAACTAGTTCCCACACTTTAAGTTTGCGGAACTGAGATAATTCCTCCTGCATCGCTTGCACCCAGCTATAGTCTTGAATTGCTTCTTCTATGTCGTGTGGCACTGATTGCGATAGGAAGGCGACATACAATCCTTTGTTAATGACATAGGTTTGACCACGAGTTCGTATACCATCTTCCACTTGACCAATAACATTCTCAAGTGGATGATTCCGATTTATCTTGTATCCTACATTGATGTGGGTTTCAATTTGCTGTGGTAGATTTGTGAAGTTTTCATCGACGTAAATGATAGGTAGACCATCTTCCTGAGTTGGTTCATTCACGTTTGTTTGTGAAGAAGATGCATCGTTTGCAGATGCATTCTCACCCGAAGTGTCACCATTTGTTTCTTCCACAGGAAGAATAGGATCAGTAGAGAAGGTAGTGAAACAAGTGGAAAAAGGAGTGAAGCCAATATCTGATGAATCAAACAGTGGTTCAACAGGAGTGGTTTCTGCGGGTTCGGGAATAGGTTCTGGAATGTCAAAAGTGTTGAAGATGATGTCTGCATCATAGAACCAATCAGGAGAGTTTCCAGTGTTGGTGTAATTTCCTTCTTGAAAATCGACGTAGTAAGACTCAACTACCATTTTGGTTCGTTTGTTGTAGACACAATATGCCTTTTGAGTAGATGAATAACCCATGAAATAGTACACATCACCGACTGCTTCGAACTTGATAAGATTGTCTTCAGTGTTGAGGAGTGTACACGAGCAACCAAACGGTCTAAAGAAATCTATTAGAGGCTTTCTCTTGAAAAGAAGATCATATGCTGTTTTCCATGAGGATTTACAATGAGAACTCCAATCAAGACATAGCATGCTGTGTTGACTGCCTCTGCCCAGAAGATGATTGGAAGCTTTGAGTCTACTAGCATGGTTCTTGCTGCTTCAATGAGTGTTCTATTCTTGCGTTCTGCTACACCGTTTTGCTGAGGGGTTCTAGCTGCACTGTACTGAAGCTTGATCCCTTTTGCTTCACAGAATGAGATGACAAAATGATTTTTGAATTCTGAACCGTTATCGCTTCTTATTGATTTGACCTTCAGTTTGATGACGTTCTCGATCATTGGGATAAAAGTCTGAATAATTGATGCCGTTTCAGTCTTTGCTTCAAGAAAATAAACCCGTGAGAAGCGAGAAAAGTCATCTGTGATCACCAAGCAATAAGATCTTTTAGCTAAACTTTTAACACTGATAGGTCCAAAAAGATCCATGTGCAGCAATTGCAATGGTGCTGTGATAGAATTTACTGCTTTGGATTTGTGTGGCCTTTTGTGTTGCTTGCCTTGGGCACATGCAATATATTTTTTCAGAAAAAGGATATTCTTTTAAAGGTAAACCTCTTACGAGATTTAATTTTGAAAGTTTGTTCATATTTTTAAAATTTACATGCCCTAGGCGCCTGTGCCAAAGCAGTGATTCTGATTCTGAGGCCTTAGAAATTAAGCAAGTCATTTTCTCATTTGTTTTGGCATTCTTCATATTGAGCATGTAGGTGTTGTTTTGACGAGGAGCAGTTAGCATGATCATTTCGGCGGTAACTGTGTATTTTGGTTTGAGAAAGAGACATTCAACGTCATTGAAAAGAACCGAAATTCCTTTGTCACAGACTTGTGATACACTCATAAGGTTGTAACACAAATCCGGAACATAGTTCATGTTTTCCAAAGTAAGAGCCTCTGACACAACACCCCCTATACCGACAATTTTTCCACCCTTTTCATCTCCTGCAAATGATACGAAGTCCCCGTCGATGAATCGGAAATTCTTTAACAGCTCCTTCAATCCCGTCATATGCCTTGAGCATCCGCTGTCCACGTGCCAAATGTACTCCATGAGCATTCGGATCCATTTTTGTAATTTATTCTATAATACAACAGCAAACAAAAATATATACAAGTTAGTTAGATATCGGAACCCAAACTTGTTTCAATTTTAATCTATCATGATTTTTAATGTTTAGATCTTCTTTTCTTTTCCAAAAACAAGATGAGTTAACTAAACTCTTTACTAATTTTGTAAAACTATCAAATTGCTCTGTGAAGTTTTTGACAAAATTTGTTTTGGGTTCAGGAAAATTCTTGTTTTTGCAATGCTTCGCTGTATGTCTTAAATGACCACAACGAAAACATTTCATGCAACGTCGTTTCTTTTGTTTTGAGGATGAGGCGTTTGAAGATGATGTATGTGATGAGTTTCTTGAGTTGCGGGGATCTTTGCTTGTTTTTTCGATGCCTGATTTAATCTTTTTCATCAATTTCTTGTCGATCCGACTCTCATCTTCAATGCATTCATCTTCTGACTCGTATTCTGATGAGTATGATTCTTGATTTAAACTCGAGTCATCTAGTCTTTGATCATCACTGGAGTCTACTTCCTTGCTACTTTCTTGACTTGAGTCTTGATGATCTTTCGATACACCTGCACATGATGGAACAAACTCGGGAATTTCCTTAGTAAGGAGCTTTCTGAATCTGTTGTTCTTAAATTCTGTAACAAACATAGGTGATTCACGGGTAACATTTTCATCACAAAAGACAGAATTCAAGTCCATGCATTTAACCACTACATTCTCGTGGCTTTGGGTCAAAGGTTTAGGCATAGGCCTATTACAATCATCCCAAATATTTAAACTTGGTTTATACAGTCATCCATCCTAGTTAAATTATTACATTCATCTAGAATAGATTTGTCTTTTGTTTTTCCACAATTCCAGGCAAACCAGTTAACCGTAGTATAACTGTCGCCAGAATATCCAATCCCTATTTTTGTGCCTTCACCATCCTCATCGCACACATCTCCTTTACGCTCATTTGCATCTGCATTACTCATAGAAACATTAGTATTTTTATCATTCAAGTAATCGACACTTTGAGCAATTAAGTCAGTTTTATCAATTAAATCGTTTCCAGGATGAGGAGTTGGCATTGGTACATAGTTCTTGCTATGGGGAGGAGGAAATATCTATCTTTCATTTCCAAGCTTATCTTTGTACCCAATGCCATCTTTCACGTATGTTGGTCGTTGGCTATTCTTTATATCAACTAGTGCCTTTTTGCTAACATTCCATTTATCAATGGTGAGTTGCAATTTAGTGTTTTTGATTTCAGAATTTTCTAAGCTTTTAGCTTGATCATTAATAATGAAATCCTTATTAAAAAGCAACTCCTTTAAAGATTGCATTTCAGTTAAAGTTGAGTTCAACTTTCTCTGATATGCAGCTTCGTTCAGTTTCATTTCTTTATTTACTCGTAAAACTTTTTCTTTAACTCTAATAAGGTCACGGTTGATTGATTTGTAGTGAGCCACGACGTTCAAACATGGCTTCGAACACAGTTTTGCTTTGAACTCTATGGAATGCTATTTACCAGTTCCTTATCCTCCTTCTCTTTTTCCGACTCAGTCTTCATTGCAGATGCAGACGCCTCACCATTTGCTTCTTTTATCTTTGCCATCCTCTGGAGTTTCCTTTTTAGCTTCCAAATTGATGATTTCAATGCTTTTCACCATTGTTCAACAAAATTTCCTTTGGAATACCGAAAACTTGTTTTGAACATATTCGTGGGAAATAAGCTGCGATCGTCGTTAATCTTGGTTGCGGAGACCTGAACTAATGCTTTTGGTTCTTTTGAGATTAGCCATCAACCTTGTTACTTCTTCTTTGTCTCAGCTATCTGTTGCCCAATCATAATCTTCACAACAGAGCTTTGGGAGCATTGTCGGTAGCATTTGAGTTTCTTGCGATGGCAATCTGCCTTCAGACTAGAGCAATTTCATGGATTATCCTTCTTTAGCAGAGAAAAATCTCTCTTGAAATGACCAAGTCCTTGCAATTGTAACAACGTAGCATTGACTTTTTAAAGCCAACTATACCGAAGACAATCTTTTCCCTTTTATGTCCTGAATTTTTAAGCGAAGACGTGATCATAGGCCATTACCAATTCAAGTCCATCTCTTGCATGTCATCTGGATCCACTGTACATATCTCGTGGAAAGGCTCAATCCAATAAGAGCCTCTCGCTTTGAATGTTGACAAGCACATGTTCGTCATAATTTTGAGTGTGAAATATCCGCTCACATAGAGACTTCATATGTAGACTGTAAAGATGTAGCAGAGTTGGAATGCATGTTGTAGATGATACACTTTGATAACTTGAACCTCCTAGCATTTGGGCAGAAAAGCATGTTCTGTGGGCATGATGACAGCAGCCGATTTTTGAATATTGATTATTTTCTCTGATGACGTCCATTCGAATGCCCTCAAGTGTAATCAGATTGAAAGAGGACGGGGTTGACTGTAAGAAGTTCTTTGACATCAGCATTGAGGCTCATTCTTTATGGAGTGAGTCAAAGAGTTCTTCACGAATGGTAGTTGGCAACGATTCCACTTTCTCATCTGGCAAACAATTTAAAAGCGACTGATATGATCAATAACTTTCTTGGATACTCAAAATATCATATTCCTTGCCATATCTTTTTATTGCCATATTCTTGATTTCCCTCGTAGTGTCATATTATGTGCCACCCAGTTATGGCTGAAGTTATCTTCGAAAATGTTATCTTGTTCAATGCCATGGTTAATCAGCATGGCACGCGTCACGTTGAATCAAGCTCTACTTCATCCGTGAAGGTAGTAGATCTCGTTACTACCCGAAATAAATTTCTATGATTGCTGGAATGTGAGTCCACGGTGACAGACGTCCATTGAGTGTCGTCAGTGTACTAAAAAATGCCCTGAGCGGGTTTTCAACTGCTAAAGTCCTCGGATCCTTCACTAGGAGGTAGTTGCAGTCAGTTTCAAGTTTGGCTTGTGCGAACCATGTAAATGACTTAGAGACATTTTGTCACTTATCAATTTAATTACTGGCAATGACGCTGACAATTCGCTGATGATTAGAGAACTGTCCGCGAAGATGCTATTACCTGTCAAACAACACAACAATAACTTTTAATTTGCGGATCACCGTAATAAGTCGCTGGGTCCTTATTACTGTCTTCGAAGTCGCCTTCGATTAACTACGCTGACACTTATTATCGCTGAAAGTTGACAATTTCGCTGTGTGTTATCCAGCGTATTGTCAATTACGCGTTAACAAATTAATTACGCAGACTTAACGAGATTTACGCCAGATTCAAAGATATCTATGCTATATTCAAATATATCTACGCTGGCTTCAAGATAATTACGCCCATCAGGGTTTAAGCACGAACAAAAACCCTCAAATCACCCAAAAACGACTCAAAATCCATGATTTTTTGAATCAAAATGACTCAAATGTTTGTCTAACCACTGATTAACAACAACACAATAACTAATTACACCAAATCAACTCATTTTAAGCCTAAAAATTTGAAAAACCTTGAAACTTTGATAAGAACTTTGAATAATCTTCAAAACATGAAAAATCTCAACAAAAATAAAACAATCAAGAGCACAAAGGCTCTGATACCAAATTGTGAGTCCCAAATCAACTACGAATCAAAGTGGTTTGATTGTTCACATACAAACACCTATAGATTAGGTGTTTCAATGTTCAAAGTTAAGAAAACTCAAAGAAGAAGATGAAAATTCTTGTTTTGGATGAAGATACAAGTGTTGTATATTGAATCCCAAATGATAATAACGATTTAAAAGCCTGGATACACGGATTAAGCACAAGAATACTCACAAGAAACACAACACAAAAAATCACCAAAATCACTAGTCCAAGAACCTTGGAGCGAGGGTTCCATTAAGTAACATATTTATAGTATCTGGCCATCCAGCGTAATTAATAATTACGCTAGATCATTAATTACGCCGGCCAGTACAAAAGTTCTTACAATTGCATATTCAGTCCCTGAACTATCTAAAACATTGAAAACTAACATAAAACTATCCAAAACCTAGTTTACTTAAGTATCAACGATCTCAAAAGCTCCAACACAATGGAATTTCATGATTTCTCCAACTGTAAGTCCCTGTTAGATATGTTAGAGGATGTGGAATTCGTTTTAAGTATAATCATGAATTAGAAATCAAATTCGAAGAGATGTTAGAATGGTTTCTAAGAATCAAACTAGGAATCTCTACTAGACCAGTTCCACCCTACTCAGCAGATAACAGAAAATTGATTTACTCGATTTTATACATGGTTGTGAAATGAGATGGCGGCTATACTAAAGTGACGTCCAACAATATCTGCGCAGTGGTGGCTAAGGATATGGGTTATGACTACAATGACGGTGAACTAATGAGAACTATATTTTCTATGTATCTGGATGTTTTGGTATATTTCTACAAATTCAAAACAATACAAGAGAATGTAATGGAAAAGGATGTGATGAGAAGTGTTGAGGGACCATCCACTAACAGGCGAGAAAGATGTAGAAGCGATGGTGATGCACCAGACGAAGAAGCGACAACCCACCATTATGCTTTGTTTGCAGGAAGCGACTGGCATGGAATGAAGAAACTGCATAAATAGCGACGTTTTGATTTTAAACAAGCAACGAAAGCACTAGCAAAAGCACTGGAGGAAGTCAACAAAAGTGTGCTCATGCACTCTCTTAAACCTAATTAAGTTTAGGGGAGTATATTGGATTATTAAACTTAATTATTTATGTTTATTATGTAATTAGGATGATTATACTTATTATTTAGTTTTATATATGTATTAAGTTAGTGAAAGGTTATGACGGTTGATGAAGGCACCGGTGAACTGTCATTGACAGTTATTCCCGCCACAAAACCATAACCGTTGCTAACTGTCATGTGTGTAAAATGTATATATAGTGATTCATTGATAACATGAATGATCACCAAGATATTATAAAATATCCATTTCTATTTTCTCTCGTGTTCTGTTTTTTCATTGTTATCACACGATCAAATCTAGATTATGGAATCCAACTTTGTTCCCTGCAAATCCGCTACGGAAATCTCTAACCATCCAACAGATTTCACACTCTCTTTCAACCAAAGATTTGTCTTCACCTCGTCACCTATCACTATAACCCTAATTTCCAATTAAAGCATGTAGATGAATAGTGCGACCTTCAATTCATCCCCTTAAATCTACCCTATATTAAGAAGTCCGAAAGAGACACAAATGAAGATGAACGAAGATGGTGTTGTCCCCGTGGCTCAGCCGCAACCTGAAAAAATGTTCCTTAATTGAAGTTGATATTTCATGTTTAGCTCCCACCTCCTTTCCCACGCTCCCCATGGACCCACATTTGTGCTTTTGTTTTCTCCTTTGCGTTGTTATTTGCAGGTTGCAGGTGATCAGTTGGATGAAATACCTGCAATTACTACGTGAATATTGCGGTCAGTTGTTTTATTATAATATCTTATTTTCAATTAGGTTTTAAATTAGCTTTTTCAAGATCTTTAATTTTATAGACGTTTAGGAAGTGTTTCTTGCATCATTTAAGTCATGCAGATGTACATCTTTAAAAGTTGAAGGTTATGGTTTATGGGTTTCTTTCCTTTGATCTCAACATTGAAATTGTTTGTGTTTAGGCATTTAGCACAGAGAATATTAAAAAGAAACTAACAACTTAATTTTATTGGTCAATGAAGAGAATGTTTGGTTGGTTGGTTAGAATGATAGATAAGTTTGTGGCTGCTTATAGGAATGGCATGAAAAGGTAGGTTGCTAGATATGTTACCAAAAGTTCCTGGGTGTTACTGTTACTTATTCGAAAACTGTTTAAAACAAAAGGTAATTCAAAACAGTTTGAGATTTTGTATTGAATTTATATGTAACTTGCATTTACTTTTGGTTTAGAGAAAAAAACGACTCCTATAGGAACATATTGTCGCAGTTTATATACCAAGCTACACATTGTTTGGAATCCCAGGTCCCAACCTTTGATCTAGATTGAATTCATGCATCCATACTAAGGATTGGTTTGGTTTGGTTAGATAAACATTTTTTATTGTTCTATGTAAATCCAATCTGGTCTTTGACATAGACTAGATTGTTATCCAAACATTAATGTTTAGATAACAATGTTAGAACAAGTTATCAAGTTACAAAGATAAACCAATGTTATATGATGGAGTTTTGTTGATTTTGCTGAATTTTCTTAACCAGTGATTGTATGGGTGCAAGAAGGTTCAAAACAGAGTCATTGAGCATCGGACTCTATTAATGGTTGTTCAGACAAGAACGAATACCCGATTTATCCATCTATTCTATTCTTGACATTAAAAACAACATACATTCTACTGATGAGTTTTGTATGTATTCGTTCAAGGTTTGACTTTGTTCAAGGGCTTATTCTCGTTATTAGACCGAGTGACCTTTCATTCACCCCGGAGAAAACACAATTGTCTACTGTGCCCTGGTTTTCGGAAAGATGTGTGTAGAAGAATGGATATGTGTGAGTATGCTCATGGTTCGCCCATGTCTCTCAGGTTCAGTCAACAAATGTCACCATCTGGAAACGATGGTCAACACACTTCGGTTGCTTGCCTCAGCCAAATTTCCTGACTCTTCGTCTTCCAGAAAGTAATCTTTAATAGAGTCGGCTTAGATCGATTCAGGTTCAAAAGTTTAATTATTTTCTATCTTTTCTAATTAGGCATGTCTCTCACTTGTCAGGTTGATTTTGAATTATGAATTTGAAATTAGGCTAGGGGGTGTGGAATAAAGCCCCTACGCCACCTAGCTCTACATTAGCGCCACGTCACATACGGGGCTTTAAAGTCTTTCCTTTAACTTGCATGCAATGATTTAAATCCCCTATCATCATTACCTAATTATTTTTTATTTAAATTAAAACATTATTTAATTTTGATATATTAATTTAAAACTCATAATTTAAATTAAAAAATACAACGTGGTAATTTAAATAAAAAAAATACGTCATAATTTAAATAAAAAAATCACTCGTCGTCTTCGTCGTCTCCTCCTTGTTGACGATAAAACCATAGATGCTCGGTCAAATCAGCTCAAAGGTTATGATGTGTTTCCCTGTCACGTATCCTCGCTCGGATAACTTATTTTTCAGCGTATGTGAGTAGTGGGTTCGTCTGTTGCTTACTTTCATCATAACTTTCTCTACAAAACGCTTTGCCCGAGTCCTTCAATATCATGTTATGCAAGATGATGCACGTATACATGACGTTTCTCATTTTACTTTTTCAAGTATCCTCGACGGCTGGGCAATGATAGACCATCTTTTTTTAACACACCGAAAGCCCGCTCGATATCTTTTCTTGCTAACTCTTGTTTCTTCTTGTAATACATTCTTTTCTCATCATCTGGACACGAAAGAGTTTTCACAAACGTCGCCCACTCCGGATAAATACCGTCTGTGAGATAGTATCCATACTTATACTCCATGTCGTTTGCATAGAATGAAGTATCTGGTGCAACACCATCTATGACATCGTCTAAAAGATTCGAAGATTGTAAAACTACGATATCATTGTTCGCACCGGCCATGCCAAAGTACGCATGCCAGATCCATCTTGAGACGCGACCGCTTGTAATATTATGGTAGGACCAACGTGGTCACCACGATGGTGCTGCCCTTTCCTAGCGTTTGGACATGTCGCCCACTCCCAGTGCGTGCAATCAAGACTACCCAACATCCCAGGAAACCCGTGAATCCGCTGATGGGCCTCGTATAAAAGTAGAACGTCGGCAGTGGTTGGCATCCTTAAATATTGCCTCCCGTAAAGAAAGTTAACACCTAATATAATAGTGTTATTAGACTATAAATAATAATAAAAAGAATAAAAATAATAATAATAATAATAATAATAGTAATAATAATACCTTCACAGAAATTTTCAAGACAATCACGACAACTTCTGTCCGACATCCTTAAATATTCATCCCACGCATCACTCGCTGCGCCGTACGCTAGTTTCCTAATTGTGGCAGTACACTTTTGTATTCCAGAGAAACCAATTTTGCGACTAACAATTTCTCTTTGTGTGAAAAAAGGGAATTCGGCCGCAAGATCATTTGAAATTCTTAAGAAAAGACGACGACTCATACGAAACCGACGCCTAAAATGTGCATCATCGTACAACGGATTTTCACAAAAATAATTGTGTATTAAACTTGATGAACGCCTAACCGATCTCATTCAAGAGGCGCTTATCTGGTACGCGATGTAGACGATTGAGCTTCTTCCCGCAAATAATTAATCGCCTTCTACGTCACTGCGATAAGCATATTGTCAAGCACACCCGTCAGATGAAGAGCTGGACGAATCGGATGACATTTTTAAAAATGATTGAAGAAAATTTATGTATTTATTTTTTATGTTGGTGGGTGTTTTAATTTGTGATTGGTGTGTGTTTTAGTTTGTGATAAGTTTGTATATATATTAGAATTAAAGAATTTTTTTAATAAACAAGACCGATGCCAAACGGTCATATTTGACCAACTTTACTCAAACAATTCAATTTCTTCTCGTTACTACGCTGGCAGAAGTCCTTTGGTGCCCCTATTGGTGACGACGGTGTGGCTTTGACGTCCCCGGGGCGCTATAATTGGTGAGCTGGCGGGGTGGCGCCATGCCACACCGTTCAGTCTTAGCCTAATCAATGGTGACGCCCAACAATGGTGGGGCAACGGTAGATTGGTGAGGACAATGTGTGTGTTGTATCATGATTGATGCTCATGTTATGCTTATGTGCATGTTATGTTATGTATGTTGTGTGATATGTATGTTTATATTGCTGTGAGAATATACTAATAAGATTAAATTATTGGCAATAATAATAGTACTAATAGTAACAGTAGTCAAGATAATATTAACATACCTACATTTATTGTTTTTAATTTCTTTACATTTATTGTCCCACAAACATTTTGAGCCATCTATTAGATTTTTTTTAGCTCAGTTACTAAGAAGTATAAAACTCTTTGTATGTCATGCTAGGGGATGTGTTTAGTATTTCTTTTATGATTGATATGTTTCTTTCATTCTTTGGCCAAACTAAGGAATCAAGTTTCCTCAAAATGAAACTTTATGCTATTGAAGTTAGTTTGTTTCCCAAATAAGAAAATGGGGAGATAATTACCATTTTCTGATTTATGCACGCTCAGTGGTTCTGTTAATATGATGTTGGCATGGTAAGATTACATGTTGACCAATCTGAATTTAAACGTTTTAAACGGGGTCAAAAGGGTAATTTTTATTAAACATGTCAAGTGGATTATTTCTATTGAACGCCACCGCGATAGAATTTAACAAAAACAAAATTGGGTAATTTCTCTATAGAACGGGTCAAAGTGACTTGGTCTGCTCCAACGGGTGAGATGTTATTACTGACTCTTTTAAATAATTCAGAATTTAACAAAAAACGAAACAATTGATAAACAAACAAAAAACAAGTACAACGTTGTAAATTGTCAGTTCGCCGCAACACGCAGATTCCCCACTAGTTATATACAAAGAGAATCATGAGAGTAAACATTTTTTTACGATTTCGATTTCTTTTTTTGATTTGATATCCACTTTTGCTCCTGTTTATTATATTCTTGCTTATTTTTATCTTAAGACAGTGTGTGTAAATATGATGTTTAGGCCTCTCCACGCTTTGTATACCGGCCCGTCAATGACGTGGAAATAGTATTTCCACCAGCGTGTAAAACATATGTGGGCGACGTGGCACGTTCTTAGTGAATGTGGATAGTAGTCATTGTGTGTCAACGGTAAGTTTAAAAAAATATTTTTTAAAATTAAATAACTTCCCCCGTGTAAACAAATCTCTTGTACCATTTTTTACAAACTATCTCAATTCATCTAAATTCCTCTCAACTTTTACAATTTCATTTCAAAAATTTCCAAGAAAATGGCAACGATTTCGTGGACAAAAGAAGAGGACATCGCCATTATGTGAATCGTGGGGGCGCATTTTCAACAATTTTGTATTCATAGGGTGACACCACCCGAACTGTGGATGCACTTTCTTCACGTTTTGTGGCTACCATTTGGATACTGAAAGATTTGAGACGTTGCACAACGCAGTGGAAAATGAGGGTGGTGACCTTGCAGAAGACGACGACATCATAATTATAACTTGAAAAGAGAGATTGACGTAAAGTTTTATAATTAAAATGCAATTGTATTATATATATATTTTTTGTAGTAAAATTTTAATTTTAATATATTAGTTTGCAAAAAAAAAATTGAAAATTTGAAAATTCTGGTTGAACGGGTCGTGCTTGGGTCAACCTGCTAATATTTAGGTTGTGTTTGCGTTCATATGTATGACAAGATCTTCGGGGTCGGGTTTGTCTAGAATTTTCGGGTTTGGGTCAGGTTGAACCCGTTAACCTGTGAACCCAACTTGTTTAGCACCCCTAGTTTTGATTCAACTTAGTATGGTTTGTTGACAGGTTGAAAGCAAATTAGGAAATTAAATGCATATGAAGAAAAAAAAAAGAGTTTACTGTCATTTTCGTCCCTATACTTTGTCCAATTATGTCACTTCAGACCAAATTTCAATTTTTAACCATTTCCATCCCTGACATTCTTGAAACATGCCAATTTCATCCGAAAAATATGAGTAAACTGCCATTTGTCCAATTATTCGATTCAACTCTAGTTTTTTAGACAGATCTGACATGTTTTAAAAATGTAAGGGACGGAAATGATATAAATTTAAAATTTATACTGAACTGACATAATTGGACAAACTAAAGGGACGGTTAACTCAATAAAAAAAATTACTCACATGGAATGGAACCAATTTAAATATCAAATAGGCTTCGTTTTGGTGGATGGATTTATTCAGTTGGGCCTTTATTAGTTTATATCATATAATTACTCGTGGGCTAACTTAACAAAAGTAAATTAAAGTGGATGAGCCCACGTGAGAAAAGATTAGAGAAAAACAAAAGTATTTCGTGGGATTTAGTAGCATAAAAGACGGGTTAAGTTATTCTACAAAAAACTACTAAAATAAGAAGTGTGTTAGGAACTCAGTTTGACCTCATTGTGTTGTTTTAAATAAAATGATCATAAATAAGATAAAACACATAATACCTTGCAGCGGAATGCGATTTAAAACTTTGTAACACAATCAAATGAGAGATTAGCTTTCATCACACAAAGTTTTCATTATTCAAAAGATTGAAATTGATTACAAGTAATTACATGCATGAATCACTAACTCCCCCTCAGCCCGAGCTTCAAACAAACTAGATCGCACAATATAAATGTATGTGTGTGAGCTAGATAGAACAGTACATGCACTGTCTATTTATAGTACTAATCCTAACCTCTGTGGCATCTTTGCTGACATCACCAAGACAATGACATCTAACAAATCTAACAACCTCTAACCACTGCTAATGCTATCCTTTGATACATATGCAAAACATTGATAGCTAGTCAATGTTGATGCTAACCACTGATGAAGCTTTATCCAATGTTCTTCAAAGGATGATCAGACCTTTGACTTCCAGCAGACTTTTGACTTCAACCAGAGGTTTGGTCTTCAGCAGTCTTTACAACCAACAGAGCTTAGCACTGAGCAGATGTTAGATATCTTGCCATTGAAGGAAGTTGTGAATTAAAACACTCTTTATTCTGGATCATTTAGAACAGACCTGTTTTGGCATTTTATCATCTGTTCTTTTGTAGGGGTCAATCCCAACAATCTCCCCCTAGAACAGATGATGCCAAAACTCTTCTTTATTCATGATCTTTATTCTCTCATCAGTTTTTCTCTGATTTGTCTCTTGAACTGTAGTTCATAATTCAGGGAATTTTCATCATCTTCATCCCTGCACAGTTGAAGTTCTAGAAGATCTTGAAGGTCAGCTACACCCAGGCTTAGTGCATCCTTCCTTGTTATATATTCAACTTTCCCATTGGACTTGAGCAAAGTCAATACATGGGTCTGTTTATCAGACATCCACTTTAGTATTTTTGAGTTCAATGGGTTTCTTGGGAGAAGTTTTATTTTTGATGAGTTTGGTGAAGTTGGTCTACCTGATAAGGATGTGGCAGTGATAGTAGGTGGATCCTGATAATCTGATGAAGTAGCATCCATTTTTTATTCTTTCATGTTTTCATCTTCTTTCTTTTCATGTATCTTATCCATTTGATGCTATTTCCTTTGATTGAAGGCTTGGATGTATTCATCTACAGCAAGATCTGCACTTGAATTAGTTTTCATGAACTTGTTCCATTCTGGTGCAATCTTCCTTATCTGAGGATCATTCTTCATTCTTTCACACCTGTTTGCTTCTTCTTGAAGAGCTTTGAGAGGCCATTCTTCAAATTGATGCTCTTCAGCTTGATATGGTTTGTTTCTCATGATAATTTCTATGAAGTCTCTTCTTAGTTTCTTTTGAATATCAGTATCAGGTGATTGAGTTGACCTCTTCTTGTTCAAGTATTTTGCAAAGTCTTCCAGTTTCTTAACTTTACTTAGTACATGTTGCATTTGACTTGACAAGTAAAATTCACCTTTCCCTTTACTCTCTTCTTTTGCAATGTTTTTTTGCTTGTTTGACTTTTAATTTCAGATACTCCTCAATGTTCCTTGGAGCTCTGTAGCCAAAAAGAGAGGGGAATGTTCTCTTGGATGGATTATCCTCTGTGAAAAATTGTAACATTTCATCTTTAACTGCAAGCAATTCCAGAGGATAATTTCCTACCAAGGGTATTTCTCTTGTAGGATTAAGGCCAGTAGGTGATTGAGTAAGTGGGTTTGATGTTGGTGATGATGGAGGGATGAAAGGTTCTGGATTGGTTAGAATAAGTGTTGTAGGTGTGGGTATATCATCAGTCACTTTGAATTTTCTTTTTTTTTTGTATAGACTGAGTTTAGTGAATGAGTTCTTGTGGATATGTGTGTTACAGGGGTTTGGATTTGAGAAGATATGATAACAGTGGCTTGGCTAACAACTGATGAAGGAACTGTTTTCTCAACCACTGTTGTTTAACATCTGTTGCAGTGAGGATTGGTGATGAAGGTGGTGGCATTGTTTTCTGCTTTTTAGCAGGTGATTTGTGAGGTGGGGTTGTTGGTTTAGGTGATATAGTACAAGCAGTGGTTTTCTCTTTAGGTTTTTGTGGTGGTGATTTCTTCTGTTTGAAGTGCCAAGATCCTTTTTAGAAGTCCTTTTTCCTGTATCTTCATCATCTGCTTGAATGTCTAGGGTTTCATCAACTCCATTTTTCTTTTCTATGACAGATGTTTCAGCAGAAGTTACTAAGGATTCTTTTGCAGGTTCTGGCTTTTGCTTTGACATATTATCCACAGACTCAGTTTTCTCCCCCTTTTTGGCATCATCTTTTTCGAAGATAGGTGCAGAGGAAGTGCCAGACTTCTTTGTAAGGAATTCTTTGATGCCCTTGAGGTCTGCCTGAGTTTCTCTATATCTTTCATCAATCAAATCCTTTAACATTTTTACACGTATTTCATGTTTGTGGTCAGCAAGTTGGCGTTGTTGTTGAAACAGAGGATATACTTGTTTGACTATATCAGTGGTTTGAAGAGCAGAGGATTGAGCGGTGTTTTGAGACTTTGAAGCTTCTAACACCTGTTGCAGCATATTTTTGATATCTGCCACTGATGTCTCAATTTTTGTAACTATCTCCGTCAAATCTTTAGATTTTAGATCATCACCTAACTTAATAGGATCATCTGAACTCCTACCAGAAGTGGTAGTTATATCTATGTTCTCATGAACAGAGGGTTCAACCCTTGTTTCAAACATAGATGTCCCTTTTTCTTGGTACTGGGGACTTCTTTCTACAACAGAGGTTTCCTTGACAAACTTAACAGTGGTTTTAATACCAGCAGTGGTTGCCCTGGTAGCCTCATTAGAAATTGCCTTCAAGGGAGACTACTTATGTAACCACTGTCCAAGGATAGACCAGTGGGTCTAACATCTGTAGTAGTTGCTCCACTTGAACTACCAATATGAATTTCGTGAAATTCAGGTGGTGTAGCCTCCTCATCTGTTTGTGGGTTAACCAATTGAAATGATTCAGACATAGCCCTTGTTGTAGTTGTACTCTCAGTAATGTGTT
This sequence comes from Scalesia atractyloides, assembly GCA_947069175.1. Lineage (NCBI taxonomy): Eukaryota > Viridiplantae > Streptophyta > Magnoliopsida > Asterales > Asteraceae > Scalesia > Scalesia atractyloides. The sequence goes on along the minus strand of CAMTDV010000021.1, from coordinate 19,208,589 downwards.
GGTGAGAGGGACTATTTTGTGTCTGAGTTTCAATGGCACCAAACAATGGTTGAATAGATGGTGGAAATTTAGATATGTGGTGTGGGAAGGAAGGAAAATTTGCCCTGGGAGGAGAGCTATTCAACATACTCTCAAATGAGGGTAATGTCTCGTGTATGAATGATATCTCGTATTTGACTTGGTTTCCTCCAAAATAGTAGGTGTAGTTATGAGGAGTTTTGATGATTAACTTGAATGTCGATGATATGGGTTTAGATTTTGCTTTTGATTTTGTTTTAGGAGCCATGATTTATGGTAAGAACTGTTTTTAGATTTTTGAAATCACACAGTAAGATGAAAACCCCTGTTATGGATAGAACATGGTTTTTATAAAGTTTTGAAAAGTGATGATGATGTGGCATCTGATGCAAACATCTGTCGAATAACATTTGTCCACGTGTAACCTCTGGTGTGTATGGAAGACAGTTGTTAGGTCAAACACTGTTGGGTAATATGGTCAGTGGATAGCAAACAGTGTCTTTAAAGCAAACAGAGGATACACTTTGTCAGTGGATAGATTTTTCTAAACGAACAATGTTTTTGTGCTATCAGTGCTTTGAACAGACTTTGAGGATTTATTGAAAAATTCAATTTTAAACTATTTTTAAGGATGGATTTGATTTTCTAAAAACATTTTATTGCTATTTACACATGGATCACAAAGAAATTTTGTTTTTAATCCATGTTTAGCATTCCAAGCCTAGAGAACAAGTTTTTAAGGACAGATGATTCCAATTTTTGGTTTGTACATCCCCAACTGATCTTTAAACTGGATATGTTATAAAGAAATCAAACCCATTTTATAGCAATCCCTCATAAATGATGTCTGATGTCATCAGTGTTTGGATATCATGTGATAGCAGTGATTTTGATGCTGTTTTGATCAACTACTGCTGAACCAACAGAGGATGAGCTTTGACAATTGTTTTGAACATCTGCTGCTCTTGTGGTGAGAATGTAAGTATCTGCAAAGTCAGCCTAGGCAAGCATAAATGAGATATCCTTGACCATCAACAGATTTCCTTTGATCCATTATCAAGGAAGAGTAACTCCCTTCTTTCTAAAAATAGAAAGGTTTTACTTCCTGACAGGTTTTGAGCTTTAACTATCTAAACAAGTGAAACTCAACATGTATTACTTTCCAGAAAACAAAAATACTGAAAAGGAATAACACATGTCCTGATATATACATGAAATCTTTACTATAAAAAATTAAGTACAAATTTCTTGATAAATGAATAAATTATATCTGATTGATGTCCTAAGTCCTCCTTTAAAAAATATGTTTAACTTGATATATATCAGTTACCTGAATTTACCTGTAAATAGTGGTTGCACTCAGCGTGTTTGGTAACAGATGTTTGAGCAGAGACGACAAGGTTAATCTTAGGTTTTCCTTTTGTAGTACTAGCCTGTGAACTCTTAGGTGTTTTATGTTTATACTCTTTTCTTTTTGTCATTAAAAGTTTTGAGATAAACACACTTTTAGAGTTTTGTGATTTTTCCTCTATTCCCCTTTTAACCTTTCAATAGGCAAATGTCATAACATTCACTGGAAGGCTTTTAAGGAAAGAATAATCAATCCAGAATCATTTATAGTAATGTTTTGAGAACTTAGACATTTTTGCAAAAATGCTTATGCTAAAATTCACATTACTTTTGATCTGGTTTTCTAAATATCAACCCATAACCTTTATAAGATTTTACCCTTTTAAAATTTTCTCATAGCTTTTGTTCATCATATAGATCTTGTTCCTAAGATTTAGGTTCACCTTGGTCTTTTAAAGACATTAGATGAATCCTTAGCAACCGTCAGTCATGGAATCATCACAAATTTCAACACAAATACTTAAAACGTATATAACGTGATTTGGCTCTTACTCTGTTTTCCAACAATTACGAACAACACAGTATCACAGAAATTGAGCTGATCTTTTTATGTCAAATTGATTGTTAGATCGAATTCGACTGACCAGGCTCTGATACCAATTGTTAGGAACTGAGTTTGACCTGATTGTGTTGTTTTAAACAAAATGATCATAAATAAGATAAAACATATAATACCTTGCAGCGGAATGCGATTTAGAACTTTGTAGCACAATCAAATGAGAGATTAGCTTTCATCACACAAAGTTTTCATTACTCAAAAGATTGAATGTAACGCTCCGCGTTTCTATACTTTCTATATTTGGAAACCTTGTATCGTACTTCTATTTTTAGTAAGCGTTGTATCTTGTATTTGTCTTTCGTTGTAAATGTTGTAAACCGAGACTTGGATTGTAATGAGAAACTCGTATTTTACCCATATTATGTTAATCATAGTCCTGTTACACTTATACTTGTTCATACTTTAAACATGTAAACATATTCGTGGTACTCTCAATCGTAAACGTAACTTGCAAACATGGTATGTATGCGTAATCGAGACTTAAACGTGAAACTTGTAATCGTTAAACTAAATTCATTACGAATATATAATTACCTATTTATTTATTAAGTTAATTAATTAAATTAATTAATTAATTAATTAAATTATTTAATTAAATTAGTTAATAAAATTAATTAATTTCTTTTTACAAAAAAAAATTTAAAATGCTAATTTATATATATATATAACATTTTGAATTTAAATGTTAATATATACCTTCTTTAATAAAGTCCAAGGTTTAAAGTGTAATTATTGGATTCTTGAACTTCAGGGGCCTTTCCTGCCAATTGTGAAACTGAATTATTGAGTTTTGATTAAAAATAAAAAGAAAAATAATAATAATCAAACAAAACCAGATCCGCGGGACTCGAACCCGGGACCTCCGGTTTAACATGCAAGCGCCTTAACCACTCCGCCACTCGCCATCACTCTGAAGTAACCCGGGAACAAAAGCCTTATATGCTTTGTTCCCGGTCGAGCTGAAAGGCAACAAGCGCGGACAGCAGCCCTTTTGGGCGGGTTTTTTTTATTTTTTGTGTTTTTGAGGCCTTTAATACTCACTTAAACCCCACCTAACTAACCCTAATCCTTCCCCTATAAAACCCACCTCTAATCCAAGCATTTTTACACTTTAATCTCTCTCAAATCACTCTCAAATCACCTCAAGATCCTTGCAACATCAGATTTTCGAGCAGATTGTATACCTCTTACTAAAGTGAGTGTAACTCACTCATTTCTTAATGAAATCACTCCATTCTTTTTCCTACTTGCTTGGATAAACTTTGGGTTGAATTCCTAGGTTTCTCCATGGAGAATCCAGACCTGGAAATGCCCCAAAATGTCCACAAACTTTCTGTTTTGTCTAAACTTTTATTAAACTTGTGTTTTAACTTCAACAAACTTGTGTTCTTGTGCTTACAATCAAGCTTATGATTAGTAAAGCCTAACCAAGCTTGTTAACATGAACTAAGGGCTGTTTTAACACCCTAAACTTTCTGTTTTTGAAGAGCATTGAGCTCACAAGTGATGCAAGTTCTTAAACTTGTTCATGTGTGTCCACCAAGGAAGCTTAGGCTATCCTAACTTGAGACCACACATCACTTGATGATTTTTCATCAAGATCCCAAGATAGTTTGCTAGACTTAAAGTGTCACAACCCCACAAAGCCGTTGACGATTGTCCTCGTGTGCTCGTCGGGTTGTTGAATACTTGGCTACTTGCTATCTAGATGACACCTTATCATTCTTGTCTTTACATTCTTGTATAGTATAGAGTTCTTGTACCCTCCTTGTTACCAATAGTAACTTGTGTAGTGGTGAACATAATCCGAGTTTCAAAGTAGATGGTTTAACCTCCCACCTCATACTTGACATACATGACACTAGAGGTTACAAAGTGGATGGTTCATCCTCCCACCTCCTACATGATTATAATGATATATATATATAACTATATTATAATTCTAAAACCCGAAACCTTGATAATGAACTTATAATCACCTATCAAGTTATTAAGTTTAACACAAAAGTATGTAATTCCTTGTCACGTTCTAATAGGCCCCGAACCTATGAAATCACACCCAAACTCGTAAGAGTTACTATAGTGTCAAGAACGAGTGTTACATCTTAGTGAATACTTTCGTATCATAATACTTTATCAAACATATTTTTTTTATCATGCTCGAATACTCCTAATCTCCCGTTGAAACTCTATACTCATACGCCTCGTTTCCTCTTGTAGGATAATTCGGCGTCATCCTCGAACCAACGTCTTCACGGGTTGTCAAGTGTAGAAAAGACTTAGCAAAACCGTGAGTACACTCGACCCACTTTGTTTATAACACTTTTCGGGTGTAACATGTTTCCATATACAAAATCACGAACACTTAAACTTTATGAAACACACAAACGATCCCATATACATGAAAGCTTGAATCTTATACTTGATGCTTGTCTTGGATATTCGTATTGCTATGCTTTAGTCATTAACTATTTTTAGCCTTCGTTTGACATGCTTAGCGCTATAGGAATTCACGCATCCACCTCCATCGTGTTATTCGTGAGGTCATGTTAAAACATCGTGATTGCGTTAAGGGTTTGATTATTAGTATTGCATGCCTTGATATTGCTCTTGTATAGATTTGGTTGCCATGAGGATTGTTTAAACTTATTCGTATACTTATGCTATGCCTAAACTTGTGTACTCGCCTTTGCTTTCGCATTGACATTATTTTAAAACATGTTACAGGTTGAAGGAGATGATGCTATGAAAACAATATAGCAAGGACTAGATACACACAAATTAGACGTTAGGTTTAATGTCGATGTATCAATTTTGTTATGACTTTGCAAATGTTGTATTGTTCTTTGTTTTGTTACATTGATGTATTTGACAATTCTTATGAAATGAAATATGGTTTAATTAATTATTGTCACTTAATAATGTTGTGAACAATGAGCAATCTCGTTTTCGTCTCATCTCGATGTTTCCGCCATTGGTTGGGGTGTTACAGATTGGTATCAGAGCCATAACTATAGGGAATTAGGTAGAATTGCCATGTTCGACCTAGTCTATAGTTCTAAGTACCCGTTGTGACCATTCTTGATTATGCTTAAAACTTTATGCTTCCTACTTTGCTTCTCTCTTTCCTTTTGGTCTTAATACATATACATGGTGTCTTCCTAAGACACTTTTACACAATACACGTTTGGACGCTTGAAGACACTCGTAATATAAACGAGACGACTTCACTAAAATAGGTGTGAAAACCGCAATTTGGTGAACGACTCTCAATCCGCTATACTTATTCTTTTTGCACGCAATTATGCCATCGAGTTAGGAGTGAAATCCAAACCTTGATGGAAAATTTCCAACTAAAAACTCTAGTGGACCCTTACCAACGAATCGGAATTTGCTCTTCATTTGGTAAGTACCAACCACACTTAGGGTACAAAATCGTCAAGTTAGGGGTGAAACCCGCACCTTGTCGATTAAGTCCCATTCCTTGATTTTCGCTCTCGCCAAAGTCTCGATTCTCCGATCGGTTAGAGACGTGTAGTAACTGGAAGGGTAAAATGTCGTTAGTCGCTTCTCGATGAGAGCATTTTACCTATAGGCCAAAGCACGTTTCTCTAATTCGAAAAGATCTTCGATTCACTTTGGAATTGTCGACGATTCTCTACCCGAATCATTCCCATGTTTTACGAGCCTATTCTTCTTATGTGACTCAAATTTTATGTGTTTTACTTGTTACCTCGTTCATTTCAAACCGTTACACACTCGCACGTTTATCGCAATAAAAAACAATACTAATCCTCGTGAACAAACTAAATTTATACTCTTTATTTGTATTCATACGTGAGTATACATGTTATACTTGTTGAACTCATGCAAACTATGTGAACCATACTTGATGAACACATGCTTTTTATGTGAAACTTATGTGAACTTTATTCATACTCATGCATGCAAAACCTATTTTCTTTATTACAACCAAGTCTCATGCTTTTGTCTTGTTTACAACCTCTAGATGCCTCCTTTCCGTAACTCGTTGAACCGCCTCAAGAAGTCTAAGAAGACGGATTCCCAGAAGGAATCCAACAACGAGGACTCGATATCGAAGCAAGAACTGATTGGGCTCGTTTCGGAGCAAATGGCCGGGCAATTGGCTAAGATCATACCCGACATTGTTAGCCAAATCCACACCATACACGCCGAAGCCACACCTAAATCATCCGCTGATTCCAAACCTGATACCCCCAAACCATCTTACCAATTCAAGCATTTCATGGCTTGTAAACCAGTGGAATTCGCTGGCATGGACGATGTTACCGCCATGATCAATTGGTTTGATTCAATGGAGCTTATCTTCCTTTAGGGCGGCTGCCCTGAGGAACTCCGAACCCTTAATGCCACCGGGGTCTTCTGCAAGAGAGCCCTCGAGTGGTGGACCACCGAATGAAACACGCGTGGAAACGAAGCAGCCCATGCGATGACTTGGGAAGAGCTTAAGGAGCTCATGAAGGAGCAATTCTGTCCTCCCCATGAGACCCAGAAACTTGAAAACGAGTTCTGGAATCTCACACAACAGGGGAGCGACGCTGAAGGATTGATTGCACGCTTTAAACAGTTAAGTATCATTTGCCCTGGGCAAGTCGATACTGTTCCCAAGTCAATCGCCAAGCTCATCCGTTGCCTCTCACCGGTGATCATGAACCATGTAGCCGCAGCCAACCCGAAAACCCTCGAGGAAGCCTATGCCATAACCCTCCAACTCAACCATAACTGCATCCTTCAGGGGCCTACGACAAGGTCCCTACGAAGCATGCGCACCAAGCCATAGCCAACACCACCGAATCACCTACCCCTCCAGCCAAGAAGCCCCACAACAAGAACAAGAAGCGGAAGGCTTCTTCTCAAAACAATGCTGTCGTCACTCCGCCTACCCAAAACACCCACCAACCTGGACAAGGTTACATTGGCTCTCACCCCAAGTGTACCACTTGCAACTACCATCACCCTGTTGGCACCTCATGCCGAAAATGTGCCAACTGTAATAGGTTGGGACACCTCTCCAACTACTGTCGCCTACCCCAGAGCCAGCAAACCCAAGCCCTTTTACCAATCCTAACCCAAACCGCCAAACCCAAGCTACACCTGGTCGAACCTGCTACAATTGTGGCAATCCTAACCATTTCGCCAACGTTTGCCCGAAACCCACCAACAACCAACTGCAACAACAAACCGAACCTGCGAAAGGACGAGCTTTCGTTCTCACCTCAGCTCAAGCCCAAAGTTCGAATGACGTCATCACTGGTACGTTCCTTGTGAACCATATCTATGCTACTTGTCTGTTTGATACTGGCGCGGATAGAAGTTTTGTATCCGTTGAATTTGAACCCTCGCTTAAGTGCGAACGAACTAAAATGCCTAATCCTTTTGCTGTCGAAGTCGCTAATGGTAAGACCATCTCCGTTGACTCTGTTCTTTCTGGTTGCTCCCTAATCTTAAACGATCATAAGTTTTCCATCGACCTCATACCTATGCAAATGGGTAGCTTTGACGTCATAGTAGGCATGGACTGGCTTAAGCGAGTTCGTGCTGAAGTCGTTTGTTCTGAGAAACTCATTCGTCTTTCCCTACCTCAAGGTGACTCTTTACATGTCTATGGTGAGAAACCTTCTAAGGGTCTCAAGCTTATGTTGTGCATCAAAGCGAACAAGTACTTGCGTAAGGAGTACTTTGCCTTTCTCGCCCACGTTGTGGAAAAGAAAGACAAAGGTCCTAGCATAAGTGATGTTCCTGTCGTTTGTGAGTTCCCGTCTGTTTTCCCCGAGGATCTCCCTGGTCCTCCGCCTCCTCGAGCTGTCGATTTTCGTATTGACCTCATTCCTGGCGCAACTCCTGTTGCGAAGGCTCCCTATCGTTTAGCACCCTCGGAGATGCAAGAGCTATCAAGCCAACTTCAAGAGCTTCTTGATAAAGGCTTTATACGCCCTAGTACTTCCCCTTGGGGCGCTCCCGTGTTGTTCGTCAAGAAGAAAGATGGGTCTTTTCGGATGTGCATTGATTATCGTGAGCTCAATAAACTTACAGTCAAAAACCGATACCCACTTCCTCGTATTGACGATCTCTTCGATCAATTGCAAGGCGCGAAGTGCTTTTCAAAGGTTGATCTCCGTTCTGGCTATCATCAACTTCGGGTTTTCGAGGAAGATGTACCCAAAACCGCATTTCGCACACGTTATGGACACTACGAGTTCGTGGTCATGCCTTTTGGTTTGACTAACGCTCCTGCAGTGTTTATGGATCTCATGAACGGGTGTGTAAGCCTTTTCTCGATCATTTCGTCATTGTATTCATCGACGATATCCTAATCTACTCTAAGACGAAAGAAGAACATGGACGACCTCCGACGATCGCCACACCCCAAGTCGTCTTAGTCTTCTTCCCGTATCATCGCCACAATCGCCGTCTACCACCTCCGACGATCACCCTTCACCGTCACCTTTCAGTATCTCCTTCAACTCACCTGTTACTTCACACTACACCCTCATCCTTTACAGAATCGCCATCCCCATCGTTATCAAGTTATCAAAGAACCACCATCACCGCCATGTTCAAAGTAGCACCACCAGCCTCCCCATGTTCAAAATGTTCCAATTCAGCATCCCCATTGTCGTTGATGTGTAATGATTTTCAAATTTGTAATGATTCAGCATCCCAACGCATTGATCTGTAACGATTTTCAAATGTGCTACAGAATGACTTCTGTTTTCCGATTTGATCTCAACGCCGACCTGGCATCTGATCAGATGTCCGATTAGTTCTAGTTTCTTGGGTGGATTGATCAACAAATGTACTACGTTTAATTAACTGATTAGATTCAATGTGTAAGGGGTATGAATTTGTAACAATCCACTTTATCTGTTTTTTGTTTTATAGAAATGCAATGTGTTTGTATACGCACATAAAGAAGAAGAATGGGAAGTTGAAGCGGTCGCCATAATAATGAGGTAGCGGTGATTCGGAGTGAAGGGTGGGGTATGGTGGTGAAAGGGGATGGATGGTGGTGGTGGGTGAAGAATTAGGAAGAAGGGGTGTGTTTGGATTGAAGATGAATCTGAATATGAGGAAGAAGAGGTGTGTTTGGATTGAAGGTGGTTATTGATTTAAAGTTTATTTTTAATAGTAAGGGTATTTAGGTCATTTCACACCCACTTAACTGAAAAGCTAACCTCCATCCGTGCCAGAGCTATCTTGAAACGAAATTGAAAAAGTTGAGGACTATAGCTATAATTTTAGAAAGTTCGGGAGTAAAGGTGAAAAAGACCAAACCACAAGGACTATCCGGGTATTTAACTCAATACAAAATAAATATATATATAATTACATTTTACACATTCTCACCTCTCTCAATCTACCCCCATCTCTTTCTCTCTCTCTCTATATCTCACACCCACCACCATTAACATCTGCCACCACCAACCCACCACCATCGACATCCGCCATCACTTCTTCCACCGCCACCACCCACCCCACCACCATGACAACCACCCACCACCGCCACAATGACAACCTTCCACCATTGCCACCACCCACCCCACCATCATCACAACATTCCATCACCACCACCGTCACCACCTCTGCCTTTTCCGACCAAATCCACCACCCACCTCGCCCCCACTACCTCTACCTTTCCGGCCAATAAAACCTAATATACTTCAAACATAAATTTGATGTAGTAAAACTCATCGTTTCATGAAATTGATTTCTCTTACCATTCCATGGGGAAAGCGACAACAGTGGTTTGAATTGGAAGGTAACAGTGGAGGTCTTGCGCAAGCTGTGTAACGACATTTCCGCCAAAAGCTAGGGTTCCGATGATGTTCCTTTGAATAGCTCGGAGGGAAGATAGTGCTCAGATGTGGTTTTCGGTGAAAAAAAGAATAAGAACCGCTGCCATGGCTCCTGTAGCGACGATGAGGAAGGTTTTGAGCACAATCCATGACAACTCAAAAGGAAGTTTTTGAGCCCAATCGGCGGCGATGGTGGGTGTTGTCCATGGGTCTAGTAATAGTGGCTAAAATCGACAGTTATGGTGGTTTTCAATGACGGTTGTTGGGTGGTGTTTGTTTGTACTTTGTTTGATATGGTGATGGTGGTGAATAAATCAGAGATATGTGGAGATGACAGTAGGTGTAATATTTTATCCTTATATGGAATTTATTTGGTTTTCAAAAAATAAAAAATAAATAAACTAAATATAAAAAGGACGATAATACCCTTCAGTCAATTTATAAACTCTTTTTGTTATTGTCAAAAATACCCTTGGTTTTAACTAGGTTTTTAGACTGAGTTAGGCAATGTGATTAAAATGGAAAAAATGGAAAGGTCAAGGACCGAGAGGAGAAAAAAACAATTTTAACTAAAGTGGCAATTTTGACCAAAACTCAGGGACTAAAATGGCAATGTACTCAAAATTATATCATAAAATCGAGCGTTTTTTTATCTTTAATATATTGTTACATTTATCAAACAAAAATTCGAAAACCTAGTTGCGTATTACACATTGGACGTAACGTAAAACACAACGAGAAAACCCAATTGTGTATTACATAATAGACATAACATAAAACACATGAGTATCAAACTAAAAACACAACGGAAAGTAGACAAAAATACAATCGATGACAACAAATAAAAGACAAAATGGACATAACGTAAAACACAATAAATATCAACTTAAAAACACAATGGAAAGTAGACCAAAAACACAATCGATGACAACAGATAAAAGACACAATGGACATAATGTAAAACACAATGCGTATCAAACTAAAAACACAATGGAAAGTAAAATAAAAACACAATTGCTAACGACAGATAAAAGACACAATTAGTGAGAACAAATAAAAGACACAATCGACAACAAACTAAAACACAATGGACACCACACTAATACACAATGAACAACATATTAAAACACAATGGATAGCAAAATAAACACAATAACCAGAACCTATAACACAATGTATAGAGTACCCAAATATAACATCATCTTCGTTGTGGCATACACTGTGTTCTAGCTTTTGGTAAAACTGCAATGAACATAACCCAAATTAATACTGTGTTATAAGTTTTGATAATAACACAATGTATAGAAATCTTAGTAAAAATATAAGGACCAAAACCTAGTTGAAAGATACAATGGTCACAACCTTTAACACAATACAAAGAAAACCCAATAAAAGTGAAGTTTTTTATTTTATTTTTATATAGTAATATCATACCCATATTAAAGATAAAAAAACACTCGTTATTATGGTGAATTTTCCTTAAAAAATAAATGTTGTATGAAAAAATTATGGTCGTTTTAAATTTGTTTTAAATTTGATGGAGGAATTGACATGTGCCTTGCATGTGGAGAGAGAAAGTAAATATATGTAGGATTTCTTTTATACCATTTTATTATTTTCTTTTCCCTAAAACTAATCTCAACCCTTCAAATTTAAGATCAACGGAGTACAATCCTTCTTACCCTTCTTATTTATGTTGTCCTTTGTATTTGATCTTAATCCCATAAAAGAGAACCTCTCTCTTGTGGAAGTGAGGGTCGAGAAGAGATATTCAATGTTTTAAAAACCGGTTTAAACCGGCCAGTTGAACCGGTTAAACCGGATGCCGGATGTTTGACCGGCACGAATCATACCGGTAAACTAACGAAACTGCAAAGAAGTTGAACCGCCGGTAAATTGGGTTTTACCCGTTTAAACCGGTATACCGGTACCGGTTCATAACGGGCCAAAGGTCAAAATTTGAATTTTTTATTTTTAAATGCCTAAAAAAGGTGACTATTTACCTTCTTCGTTAAAGTGTAAAACTTAGCACCCACAGTTGACAATCAACATCGATCAAATTTCTTCCTAACTCAAAGATACAAAAATCATTAGGTTTTTCAAATTAATTCTTCAACCGATCATCCAGGTTTACCTTGTTTTGACTTTTGTTCAATCACTCATGTTGTTAATTGTTATAGTGTTTGCTAATTGCTATATAATGGGTATTTAATCATGAACTTTTGGATAATTTTTTGATTATGGATTAATTTTAGAATTTTTTTATTATGGAATGATGTAGTTTTGGATCATATTTTGAGTTAAAATTATATTTTATGGATTTATAGAGTTAATTAGTCAACACGGTTGAACCACCCGATACAATCCGGTTAAACCGATTGAACCATTTCTGAGTCTAATCCGGTATGATTAAAATACCGTTTTTTTTAAATTGGAGATATTCACACGTGAATCAAGACAATAAGAAGAATAGTTTTTAGTTAATTTTTTTTAGTTGAACCATCTTGTAGTGACGCTATTCCATTTTGTTACTATTATAATATAATTGACCATGTCTTTTTTGTGATATTCTCAGGATAAATGGATTATTTAGGATAAACATTAAACTTAGTTTGATTTAGGTTTTTGATTGTTTCTTATTCGATATTGTGAAACAAACTTGTGTTTGGTTGAATTAAACGAATTGTTTATGTTTCAAATATTTGTCTTTGATCATTCTCATTCATTTGGTTGTATTGTGAATGGTTTGGTAACTAGGGGTGTTTTGACATGTATAATTAGGTAATTGACGTACTAGTTAATATTAAAATCTTGTCTTTGACGATCACTTCAATTAAACTATTTGCAAGACAATGTTTATGTGTTATCCAACTTATTAAACATGTTTTGTGTGAAACCTTGAACCTGAAATCCAGAGGGGTTGGTTTTCCTAAAATTGATAACATATCTCAATCAGGTTCTTTGCCTCGTAAACGTTTTCTAAACACCAACTCAAAACAAAGATTTGCTTTCGTACTTAGTTAAATTAGTTAACAGCCTGAACATTTTTCACGAATTCATTGTGAAGACGACATTACTTACCCGTACTTGTATAGGTAGTTAACACATCCTAAGTAACTTACTTTTGACTAGACCATCATATCTAGTCTAGATCACTTAATAAAAAGAGATTTTTTATAACATTTGAACTATCCTAGATCACTTAAAAAAGAGATTTTTTATAACATTTGACTATAAGGTAATAAGATTTGTAGGTGACAAATACTTAAGGCTTAATGAACTTGAAATCTCTTACTATCTTGAAAAATTAAAGTAAGTCATCAAAATAGATACACAGAGGATTTTTTTAGCAAAGGAAAATCAAAATTATAAGTTTAATAAAAACAAGTTGAATAAAAGGATAATATGATTTTTGTAAAGATTGTTTTTTTAGCAAAGGAAAATCAAAATTATTTTAAAATATATTGTTAATTGCTTAATTAAAGGGGGGGGGGGGGGGGGGAGGAATAAATTTAGGGGAGACATAACTAAAGGTGCGTTCTGAGATGTTGGTCCAGTGGCCATGTAACCATCGTCGAAAACGGATCCTTGAAATAAGTTAGAACGTTAACCGGATTTAAAACGTTAATATTAAATACTATAAGTTAATTCCGTCAAATTTTATAAGGGAAATCATTTAACTAAGTTATTGTAATGCTAAAACCAAATTAGTTTATTATTTAGGTTATGATCTTAAATCAAGTTATCAAGTTACAGGGGCTGAATGTGCAAAATGTGGAAACTTAATAGAAAAGAAAAATGGAAAAAAAAGATGTGGGGGACGGGTTTCAGACTCGGAACCCCCTGCCCCGCATAACACCGTCCAAACCAACTGAGCCATTCACAGTTGGTGATGAATTTCATATACGTATACATTTTAAACTCCAACTCGAGCCAGAATCTATTTATTTAAAAACAAGGTGGGCGGGTTGAACCCGTGACCCGCATGGATCAACTACAAAACGCGCACATATTAGACCACTAGGATACAACCCTTTGTGTGAAGTAATTTAGCGCTTAATAATCTTAAGCGAGCCGAACGACGAACTGTTGGCTTCTCCTCCTCGCAGACATTGAACCAGCATCTGGAATCCATGGTTTTTCACCTACAATTGATGATTGGACTCCTTTAGGGACTCAATTGGCTCGGTTTAATTAAGAGGCTAAGTGAATGTCATTTAATCATCTCTTGAATACTCCGGTGAACTTTCTGACGGATCCACTCGACGGGAGGTCTACTCTTCGGCCAGCTGATATTCTTGTGTTTGGGTGAGCTAGGGGAAAACACGCTTGTGTGGACCTTACAGGAGTGTCCCCTCTTGTTGGACTCAGGGATAATGGGTTTGTTGCTGGCCAGGCTGCGTTAAAGGCGGAATCAGGCAAGGTCGCTAAACACGAGAAGGCTTGTTTAGAGAATCAACACGTGTTTATCCCATTCGCTTTTGATACATTTGGGTCCCTAGCCCCAGAGGCTGTGGAATTTCTAAACATGGTCCAACAGGTTGTGAATAGTAATCTTTCAACCTTTAAGGGCCGTTTCGTCTTTAGTAGGATTGGTTTTGCAATTCAAAAGGAGGTTGCGGCGCAGCTTGTTGCCCGTTTACCTGCCACTTGTTTGTAATTTGTTACTTTGGTATATAATATCTACCAATTAAATAAAAAAAATCATCCTTTATTCCATTAACACGTCTTAGTGAAACAAATCGACTTTTCCTCATATTCGGTTGATACAAGCTATCATTTGCACATCAATCGGCCTTTAGGAGTTTTTCACAGAAATTCTCACCTTCAAGTTCCGGTACAACACTTAATTCCGCGAGTTTGAAGCAAAATCAAAAGCTAGGGCTTGGAACTTGTTCTTGTGATATCTTCTTCATACATGCATCAAATAAGGAAATTCAAAAGCCTAATCTTGTTATTTTTCTAACCTCTATAAAACCCCTCTATCAGTTTTTATGATGGAGGGCATCATTTCTACGAATTGAATTGGTAGGCAATCTAGGGTTCTTAGTTCTTGTAATTTAGGGTGTTCGATCTTAAACCCATGCTTTGTTAAAGTTAAAAGTAGGGAAATGTTCCTTGCCATGTTAGTTTAGTTTGTGAAAATTTTTAGAATTTTTAGACTTTATTCGGATTTAATATGATTTTCTAATGAATATATTTTTAGAATATATATATATATATATATATATATATATATATATATATATATATATATTTTGGGAAATTTCATAAAATATAAAAATTATTACCAAAACCCATATTCATGAACATGGTTTTAATAGGTTAGATATAAA
Source organism: Scalesia atractyloides (assembly GCA_947069175.1). Taxonomy (NCBI): domain Eukaryota; kingdom Viridiplantae; phylum Streptophyta; class Magnoliopsida; order Asterales; family Asteraceae; genus Scalesia; species Scalesia atractyloides. The sequence continues at coordinate 19,193,428 of CAMTDV010000021.1, read as the reverse complement.
ATATAGGACATGAAAATTTTGATGATTTGCTTGTTGATAATAAAATCTAAGCATTATATATTTTTAGTAAAATACATTAAATTGTTAAAATGAAATAAAATGGTGGAACTTGATTTTTGGACTTTATAAATTACAAGGGTGTAATTTTATTTAGAATTGGTGAACTGCTATTTTGATCACAAAACAATATATGTAGGTAAAATCTGTACATTATGAAAATATAGACTTATCATGTAGAAAATATTGATTAATGTGAATTATGAATTTATTATTATGTTATCAATAATAATTTAGAGATAGGATAGAATTATTATAGTAATTAATTATACAAAAAACGCTAAACCTTCGAATAATTTTATATATTATTTTGCTGTTGGTTGATTAGTATCTTTATATATTATTTATATTTTTAGGATAATATCTTTTTCATGGAGTTTTCCTCGAATCTGTACGATTAATTCAGAAATAAACGGAACGTAGCCCGTGAGTGATATACTTCCTTAGCTAACCCGCTCACTCCCACCGTGTTATGTAACTCCTAAAGGTCTTTGACCGAGAAGGCAAAGAAATTTTAGACCCAGCACCGGTCGCTAATATGTTGCCAAAAAACCGAAGCAACCATACATGATGTGAAAATATGATCCGTTTTTTCTTCTCCAGACTCACACATAGGACACGTAGTATCTTCCACTTGAATCCTCCTATTCCGAAGACTACCCAAAGTTGGAATCCTACCCATCTCCGCCCTCCATATAAATACATTACACTTAATCGGGATCCCCTTACACCAATCAAACACGAACAGATCGCCATAATCAACCCCAGATGCAAGCAAATTCCTGATCGAACCACACTGAACCCGCTAGAATTGCTTCCAAACCATTCCCGTTTATCCGAAATATCCAAAATATAAACCGTATTTCACAAGCCAATTAACTGCCTCAGCTCGATTTCTTCCACTCTTTTCGCTGGTTGTTTTTTAGAGCCATGAAATAAGTTGTTGATCTCCTATCTGTCCCACCCAATTTTTAACAAAGCATCTTTTATTCACCTCAAATTTAAGAAGGTTAGGAAACCCTTCCTTCAAAGGTTCATTATGGAGCCAAGGGTTTAATCAAAATGTTATACCATTACCCCTACCAATAGTACCTTTGAAAAAATTCCTTAGAGGAGTCCTCTCAATTTTAGTACCATTGACCACTTCACAATATTGATCCGAACTCCTCCTATCGCCTTGCGAGCCGGAAGCATATCCCAAATGTACCTACCCATGTGGATTGACTCTCTATGACGCTTATCCACTTGCAAAGGCCCAACCCCCTTCTTTTTTTGACGTTGCCACCCGATCCCAACCGACCCAATGCATCTTCTTTGTATCACTTGAACCACCCCCAAAGATTATTTTTATCATCTCTTCCAAGTCTTCAATCACCTTAACTGAAGCTTTATACAAAGAAAAGTACTATGTGGGAAGGCTTTCCATAACTGATTTAATCAAGGTGAGTCTTCCCCCAATGGAAAGCAAAGCCGTTTTGCATAAAGCAAGGCGTTTTTGGAATACCTCATAAAGTGGAGTCCAATTGTTGATTCAATTCATATTGCCCCCCACCATTAAACCAAGATACTTAAACGATATACAATCCAGCTTTCACCCCACTAAAGATGCCATGTTCTCCACCCCGTCGTCTCTGTTCCAATCCCATGTATATTGGTTTTGGTAATACTGATTGTAAGCCTCGATCATAAAGAAAAACCTATCAAAATTCTAAGCACATTTTTAACATTATTAACCAACCACTCCCCGAGAATGATTGCATCATCGGCGTAAAATAAATGAGAAAACAAAGACCCCTCACTAGGAATTAGGAAGTTGAATACCCCGTCACCACCCCGGCTTCACTCACTTTATCAAACATACATGACAAAACTTCAATAACAATAAGGAATAAAAAAGGAGAAATAGGATCACCTTGTCTCTTACATTTTTCGCATTGAAACTCGAAAGTATGCGAGCCAATAACCAACACCGATGACCGAGCGTACCTAAGAACTCCCTGAATCCAGGTACACCATCAGTTACTGAAGCCCATTTGCATCATCGGACTCGATAAAGTTCCAATTAACATTGTTGTAAGCCTTATCGAAATCAATCTTAAATATAAACGCTTGATTTTTTCTTCGTGATCCAAATGATTAATTCATTAACTATCAAAGGACCATCCAAGATATATTTACCCTTTAAAAACTCCAATTGGGACTCTAACATCACCTCATTTTTAAGACGGTTAGCAAGGATTTAGAAATTACCTTGCTAATCACCCCAATAAGATTGAGAGGCCGATAATCATTAAGGCTCGTAGTTTCTTTTAAAGGATTGGAGATGTTGCTTTCGCAAAGTGTAATTAGTTGTTATTGTACAGGTGCAAGGTGGATCTGGCTGGTTTTCATTAAAAGCTTCCACACCCGCATTAACTAAAAGATAGAAATTCGAGCTAAAGAAAGCACACCAGTAGACATCAATTAAACATACGTTGTCAAAAAGATTTTTTTTAATTCCCGTTACTAGGTTCCATTTCAGATATAACCACAGCTATTTATATCCAGTTTTGATTTCATATGATGACTACAATTCCTCTACTAGGAGCTAAGTAGTTAATGTGGTAAAATATCGGATATCGGTCAAGGACCGATACCTTTTCCTCGAAATGAGAAAGAAGATGGTACACTTGAATTGTATTATTTAAGTGCTTATTGCTTGCCAATCCTACTTCTACAATTGGTAGGTCACCGGGTTATTCAAATAAGTCGTGTTTTCCGTGGTTTTCCCATGTTACAACTTCCGTACCAATTCGGTCGATCCGGAATGGATCGGTTAAACATTCCGTTAGGGAGCCTGGTCTTGACTTTTCTGTGTGGTATTCATTCTCGTTTGGCTCTTGGTAGTGAATCGGGGGCTTGCTTCTCTCCCTTGTAGGGTGCGTGGTGATATTGTGGGTTGTTGACCCTGGAAAGCTAGGAAATAGAAAGGTTACAGCCAACGATCAGAACGGCAATGAGAGATGTTAGGATAGGTGGGAATATGAATCTCCTCGGGAATAAGATGATTGGCTAAACACCTGGCGTCGCCAGGAAGGTTGCCAAGAGTTCCAGACCATGCGTGTCAGACAGTTTCGTACGGAAGATTCTGCCAGCTGATCTTCTAACAAATTATGACACGTCAGCATAACGATCTTGGGTTCCGACATTTCTCTGACCTGCTATGCCTATAAATAGCTGGCCCCTATTTGAGATATCGGTTATTGCGGTGGGATATCGGAAATTTTAATATCATGCTAAATTTATATATATACCAATTTAACATTAACAATTCAGTATACTCTCCTACCATTAACAAATTAACCTTTTGTAACCTGCAAAACACTAATAATTATAGCAAGTAGGAAATGACTTAGACATAAAACACTAACATTTAATATTAACAATTAACAATTAAGACATAAAACACTAATAGAAGCAATAAGAAGAAAGAAGAATGGTAGAAATAAGAAAAAAAAGGTACTAATATCGGGAAATTGATGATATATTGGTCAAACATCAGTCCAATATCGATCAACGGTCAATATCGCCAATATTATCAGTACCGACATTCTAACCGATATTTGGTATCGTTATCTCGGTTAGGGACCAATAAGCTATATATCACTGATATGTCGGGATATTAACTACATAGGATGGGAGTTCCAATCTCATCAAAACTTGTTGTGTATAAGACTGATGATTAGAAGAAAAAGAAAAAGGTTACAATTTTGTTTGGCTACATGATTTTTTTTCTTCATTGTGTATTAATGTCACACCCCAACCGATGGCGGAATCATTGGGGCGCGACACTAGGCGTATCAGATTGCTCAAAAGAATCCATAACAACTATTAAATGACAATATTTAGAAGGTCTAATTTCCCATACAATTAAACAAATATTCCATAACAGTCGTCACAAATTACATAAACTCTTAAACAATCAAAATCCGACAACCGAGAATTTTATTACGAGTTTCTAAGGATAAAGCCCCAATCCATTTGCAGCATAGAATCATCAACCTGTCACATACGCTAAAATAAAAGTCAATACAATAAGTAAAGGTGAGTACACAGGTTTAATAGCATAATAGTAGTGATAAAGCGTTTACGCATAACCAACATATGACACGTAAAGAGGCGAATCTAAGTATGCTATCAACAATGATACAAGCTAACCAACACGACTGCTAGGTGGAGTATGCACGATACGTGTTCATAACAGCGAACACGCACGTAAAGTAAATTTGTGAACCTTAACAACCCCTGAACCAGTCAGGTGCTGAGTCCAAACTATAGTACTATCGTTGCTAAGGGTGGTCTGCTAGTCCTCATTATTTACACATAGCAAACAAACATTCAAAGATTCACGTATGACATGCGAGAGCGATTAGCGTTAAAATAGTTTAGCGTTGTGTGTAGCGTGTTTTGATATAGAGAACGTATGTAACAACCAAAAGTGCGTTTAAGCGAAAAAAGGTTCAAGTAAACTCACAGTTCGTGCTTAGCAAGTAAACACAAGCCGCTGTGGATTGAAGGGAGCTCCTGGATCAGCCTGTAAGCGAGAATAGAAATGCATCAGTCTTCCAAAGTGCTGAAACAGTTAGAGAAAAGTTCGGGGTATAACAGTGTAGTTCATACGAACTAGTGGCAGTTCGTACGAATTAGCACTAGTTTGTACCAAGTCAATAATTCGTATGAATTAGAAGTGTAATTCGTACGAATTTTCCATTTGGTGCGAAGTAGGTTGTTGGTGTTCAAAATCGAGTATTTTTGCGTTGTTCGTCGGATCTATCGAGTGTCCATCCTTCCAACCTTAAGCTACAGAGCAAACCAAAAGCTGGGAAGGTCTTTAGAGAAGTTCAGTCACTTGAAGAACTTGGACTGGTTCGTACGAACGAGGCCTAATTCGTACGAAACAGTCCAGTTCGCACAAGGTGACTTTTGCGTCTTCGTGCGTCCGTAACTGAGTTTTCGCTTGAAACATACGTGGTTTCGAATCCATTTTAGGCTGATTTCGACCCTGTTTCGTCCCACTAAGCAGTGAACGAAACATATGTCAGTTTAGTCCGTTTGTGTGCAAAAATCGAGTCTAAAACAATTTTATTTCGATAAATAACTTAGTGAGCTCGAAACATCAATGTTTCTAACTTGGGAAGCACTTGGGAAGCCGAAGCTAACCCAAATACACTCGTTTAAGTGTAAATCCAAGGTAAAATAGAAAGGTTCTATGAAAAAGATGAAGATTTTTGTAAAAGAAGAAGTTTTGATGAAATCAGAGACAAACTCGTGTAGAAAACATAGTGGAAATCATTGTGATTTGTTGAAAATAGATGTTCCTTACTTGAAAATAGTGAAAAAGGGTTCGGGAGCGTTTCTATGCGAAGTGGCAGCAAGAGGAGTGTGTGTGGAAGAGCATGGTATTTATAGGAGATGGAGATGGTGGGGGATAGGGGTAATTTGTACGAATTAGTCCCCTAATTCGTACGAACTAGCCCAGGGCAGAGGTTGGTAATTCGTACGAATTAGGGTGTAATTCGTACGAATTAGCCTTTTTTCTACGAATTGTTTCCAGTTCGCTCTCGTTCGGTGATTCAGTTTGAGTTAAGCGTTTTGGTGTGACGTTAAGCGTTTTTGTTAATTAATATAATGCGATAAAGCTAGTTGTGCGTGTGAGAGCGTTGCGAGAGCGAGTACCATTTATGAAACATAAAGCACACTTAACATACAACATTGCATGGACCATATAATTAACTGCGTTTGTGATTATCGTGATAAGCGAGGTCGTAGGCATGAGTGGTTACCGAACAAACAAACACACTCGGCTTATAAATAAGTATAAGCTACTGTGATTCATGTAGCGTTAGCGTTGCGAGTATAAAGCGTTTTAAGTGTGATGTTATGCCGGGTGATGCAATGTATTTAACAAAAACATGTTTCCATTATTTATTGAATCTCCGACTACACGGACGGTTACAAGAAAAGGAATATACAGTAGTACGGAAACGATCCGAAAAGTCGGGTTGTTACAGTCACCCCTACTTCAGGAAATTTCATCCCGAAATTTAAGTAGTAGAAGTAACAAAGAGATGTGGATATTTAGCTTTCATATCACTTTCGAGTTCCAAGTGAACTCGGCGCCACGTTTGCCTTCCCATCGGACTTTCACAATAAGGATGCGGCTGCATCGGAGTTTCTTGGTCTCTCGATCCATGATTTCTATTGGCTTTTCCACGAAGTGTAGAGTCTCATTTATTTGCAAGTCTTCAAGGGGTACATGAAGATTTTCTTCAGCTAGGCACCTTTTGAGGTTTGAGACGTGGAAAGTCGGATGCACATTGCTGAGTTTCGTCGGTAATTCAAGTCGATAGGCCACTTTGCCAATTCTTTCCAGAATTTTGAAGGGGCCTATGTATCATGGCACTATTTTCCCTTTCTTTCCAAATCGGATCACTCATTTCCAAGGTGAAACCTTTAAGATAACCTAATCTCCAACTTCGAACTGTAGGGGCTTGCGGCGTTTATCGGCGTAGCTCTTTTCACGACTGCGAGCTTTCAGTAGATTGTCTCTAATCTGGAGGATCTTGTTAGTAGTTTCTTGTATTAACTCGGGACCGGTGATTTGTGCTTCTCCTATCTCGTTCCATATAATAGGCGATCGACATTTTCTACCATAAAGTGCCTCAAAAGCTGCCATTTGAATACTAGTATGATAACTGTTATTGTATGAGAATTCTATTAAAGGTAAATGTGAATACCAATTACCACCAAAATCTGTAACACATGATCGAAGTATGTCTTCAAGGGTGCGGATCATACACTCAGACTCAGTCTGACCGTCGGTCTGATGGTGGAATGTGGTATTGAGATTGAGAGTAGTACCAAGCGCGGATTGAAAAGTCTCTCAGAGACACGGGGTAAAACGACCATCGCGGTCAGATACGATGTCGCGAGGCGTCCCGTGTCGACAAATAACTTCGTCGGTATAGATTTGTGCTAATCGTTCAACTTTATAGTCCTCTCGTATGGCAATGAAGTGAGCGGATTTTGTAAGACGATCAAGGATAACTCAAATGCTATCGTGACAGAAGAGGTGCGAGGGAGTTTTATAACGAAATCCATAGCTATACTTTCCCATTTCCACATCGGGATATCGGGTTGCTCGAGCAAGCCAGAGGGTCGTTGATGTTCGACTTTAACTTTCGCACAAGTTAAGCATTTTGAAACGTACAAGGCGATATCCTTCTTCATGCCCGGCCACCAATACCTGGAACGAAGGTCCTGGTACAGCTTGTCAGCACCGGGGTGAATAGAATATCGAGATTTGTGGGCTTCGGTCATCAATAACTCTCGGAGATTATTGCGGCTAGGGATCCAAATGGGATTGAGAAAATAGTAGAGACCGTTAGATTTATTCTCCAGCTGGGTTTCGGCACCACATTTCATTTCCTCACACAAGGTATTCTCAATGAAGCATACGTGCTGGGTTTCGCGAATCAAAGTTTCGAGTTTATCCTGGGCTTGAGTGTCATGAATGTTGTACACATAGCTTCGTCGGCTGAGAGCATCGGCTACGACATTTGCTTTGCCGGGATGGCAGTGTATCTCACAATCGTAGTCGTTGATAAGTTCAACCCATTGATCGGGTCAAAGATAATATTTATATGCCCAAATTACCCTTAACAATGCGTTAGTGGTAGTAAGGGTTGATCCACGAAGAGTATGTGGTTTATGTATGGATTAGTTTGATTATGAAGGTGTCACAATTTTATGAAGCTTGCAAACTTGATTTGTTTGGATATTTGAGAAAAGGTGTTGGAACTAACCAACGGTGATTGTAATTTTTATTGACTACTACGAATGATTGACTATAATTAACGAAAACACAACTAATGATTCAAACAATATTTGAGAAAAAGGATTAACACCCGGTTTCGGTAATTGCCAACCTAGGGTTTCTACAAGTTTTAGACTCAACTCAATTGCATAACGATTAACGGATTTAGTGTACCGTGACTTAGATGGCAATAACTATCAACGTTCCGAAGAACAGACAAGAATGCACTTTGTAATCACAACAAGTAAAACCTAACCAAGATAACGCATAAATACACATAACCATTTCGTAAAGTCATAACTTTATCATCGTTCGACAATTTATGAGTACGAAACAAATGCAAACAATTGTCAAAGGTTTAAAAAATCAATACAATTTGTCACAAAGTTAAATCAAGAACAATTCAAAACCCTAAATTAAACAACTACCTACACCGGGGTGAAACCAAGGTGATTAGCCGCTCATGGTTGGAGAAACTTGATCACCGGATGATTGGAACTTGAACCCGAACATCTTGAAGCTTCGAGGATGATGATGATGATGATTAAGGTTTACAATGGATGGTGAAGGTGAATGAATGGATGGATTGGTAGAAAGGATGATGGTATGCTAGGGTTAGAATCGCAGGATTGATGATTTGGGATGATGGAAATGGATTCGGATTGAAGTGGATGGTGATTCTTGCCCCGTCGGCGACGGACCATGCAATCTTCAAATCCTTCCGACGGCCTATTCTACTGTCTACACACAATTCGGACGACGAGATAACACACAGGGCGTCGCCGATGGCCCATATGGGCGTCGGCGACGGTGCCCAGAAATCCAAATTCTCATTTTTTCCGTTTCTTGGTTCCGGTTGCTCCAGTTCACGTTTCGATGCTCCGTTACGCTCCCGATTAGCTCCTTAAACTCCTTAAGACTTGCAAAACACAAATCTTATTAAAAGTAGGCTATCCGGAATTAAAAGTCACGTAAAAACATAGACTTATGCGTAAACAAACGCCGGCTTTCGACCACGTATCACATCCCCACACTTGTCTTTTGCTTGCCCTCAAGCAAATCTGTTTTTCATTTTCACGTGGGTTGAACAAGAAATACATTTCCCATTCTTGAGACGTAAGTTAAGGTCTAATGTCATACCCAGTTCTAGCTTTTTACAATTTTCAAAATATTCTAACGGTAAACGACTAATCACATCAAAATGGTTATCCAAGATTAACCCGCCCTTGAAACTCACAATTCATACACATCTCTCACAATGTTCACTCCACTCGGTTCATAACTTGGCTAATTTTTTTGATGTATTAGAACTTTTGAAAACCATCACTCAAAACCGACTAGAACACGTACCCGCATAGGCTTGCAACTCAATCATTTTCCACCACCGACACGAATATTAAGCACAAGTCAAAAGGTCTTCAAAGGGTTGTAATGAGGCTAGGCGAAGGGTAGGAAATAGGATGTTTTGAAAGTGGCTAAGATGATGAAAATTCGATTTTTTTGTTACAAGACCACTACTCTAAACAACATGAACTATAGATATCAAACACGAGGCAACCATTTTTCGCCTTTTATTCAACAACTCAAAACTCATCTTTTGTATTTTTATCAACGATTTTCTATTCTTTTCCGCAACGTTTTCTGAATTTTTTTTTTATCAAAACACAACTTTACTAACAACTAATTCCTAAGATCGAATCTTCATCATACGGGTTAAAAGAGGTTTAATGGTTAAGGGCTAATGGGTGATCAAATGCCAGGTTTAGGCTCAAATTTGGCGACTAGGGGGTAGATTTCGGGTAAGGGTAAGCAAATGGTGTAAATGAAAAAGGTTTACCTAATGCCTTAGTCATTCTCGTGTTTGTACTCGGTCTACAGTCTCAAACGTATCAAAATATGCAAGTTCTACAATACATGCCTGTTGGTCCACTCAAACAAAGAAATATGTGTATTTATAATGCATACAAGTGGCTCAAAATCTCACGTATAAGGGTATGAAGTATGGTATGCATAAATTCCAAGTTTTTTAGGCGGGTTATTCCCAAATAACCACCCGCTAAATATATGTCATGCTATTAACTTGAACTTGACCATGATAAAAGACCAAATGGGTTGTGCCTCCCTCGCTAACTTAGTTACTTGTGCTTTTAGATTGCTTCAAACAAAGACATTTTTGAAAAAGTGTTGAAATTTTCCCCCATCCCCACACTTGAGGTCAACATTGTCCTTAATGTGTAGTGTTTAAATGAACGGGTCAAAATCGAAAAACTTTTACTCCCCCATCTCCACACTTTAGGTAAACATTGTCCTCAATGTGCAAGAATATAGTAAATAAATACCAACCACTGTACTTAGGCTATTAAATCAAGCTTATTAATAAGAAACTAGTCCCCGAAATTTCACCCCGGAAAATACTATACAATTTACAATCCACTTATTTTCTAACTAAAATATCAAAAATAAAAAGAAACGTATGCACCTGATTTTTCGAGCTCGTTCTCCATTTGCTCTTCATTCTTCAACAAAATGATCGCCTCACGAACATGATGTACCTACAAATCTTAATTCTTGTGTAGAAGCATGCTTCTCACAACCATAAAAAATTGTTAGCAACCTAGTTCTACCATTTTTATGAATATTTACCAAGCCATACGTTAATTTACTTTTGAATAATGTGGAAAATAATCTACAACAATAACAATCCTAACTCACTTTCGTAGGAATCACGGTTGCATTTAGCTTATGCAACAAGCCCTTTTAAACCTTCCGATAGCTCGGAAGGACGAGTAGGTCTCGTGAGGGTTATATAGAGAACACATCCACAACGTTCATTTAACTAAGAAAGTAATAAAAATTATCTAATAAAGAGAATAAAAACAAAAATTACAACAACAACATAAGACATACCTCGCTTACCTTTGGTAACGCTCGTTTCGATCTTTAGGCGGGTACGGGTTATATGGGAACCCGATGAGAGACGACATCACCTCTTTCCAATTGTCGAGTGGACCCGATTCCCCTTCAGATGGTGGCGGTGGTTGTATCGAGAAGAAACTTGAGCTCGACATTTTGGGCCAGTGTGGAGATGGGTCGGAGGGTCCTTGAGGCACGGGAAGGTCCTCATAATTGTACCATGGTGTATGTCGCTGAAATGGCAACCCAGCCATCAAATCCCGCTGATGCCTCTCTTGATCATGCAGGATCTTGGCGTTATTGATGGATATTTGTTGATCTGTGCCGGTCGCCATCCAACGGCAATCCCCAAAAGCCTCTCGCTCCCTACGAAGAAGATCTTGTTCCTCCTCCCATGCTCTTCTTTGAGTATTCTCTTGAGCCCTTTGTTGCTCCATCAAATCCCATTGGGATTGTTGTTGGGCTTGGAACAACCGATGTTCCTCCCAAAACTGCTCAGCCTTAGCCCTATGGGCAACCTCCTCATTACAATGGTTTTGGTACTGTGTTTGGAAGCTTTGCTCCCATTGGTGCCTTTCCTCATGGTACCCGCGGTTCTCCCCAATGCCCGCAGATACATTATCATAAATACTTTGATCTCCCCGATTGTAGTTGCAATGGTCGGGTTTTCTTCGGGAGACCACAACCCGAGCCACATCATTCGAGACCTCTTGGTGGGCTGTTGCGTATCTTTGATGGGGTCTCCTATCAACCCCCTGCTCCTCTTCTTCCACTTCTTCGCCCATCTGTACATCCCCTTGGGCTTCTTGATCCACAAATTGAAAACTGTTGCCATGCTCATCCTTGACTGTGTACTGGTTCCCAAAAACCGAAACATGAAACTTCCAGTGGCGCTTCATTAATGCAAAAGAAAATTGATCAATTGGTTTATCTACCCATAGTGACTCTGCAGGTAACGCGTTTTGCTGCAAAATCATGGCACTGATTATCCTCACGTATGGGATCGTCTTTCTGTTGCACGCCTCTCTTGTATCCCATGTATTCATCATGACTATCTGGCGCCACGACAGTTTTGGCGACCCGTATAACAGAGCATGCAACACCCGACAATCGGGAGCTTTCACCTTTCCGCGGTCTCCGAACCGCACCATCACGTTTTCCAATGAAATGCCTTGAAGAATCTTTCCCTCCAAAGGCAGATAATTCCTTGATTCTCCCAATCCTCCTGATTTTACCAATACTGCCGCCAACATACCCAGCGGGTCAGCACCATTCATCTTGTTATCCAGAAACTGATCACTTGTGTAGTAATCATAAGCATCAACCCCCAATGAGTCAAATCGAGCTATCGCGTTCATATGTTCAAATGACATAATCATTTGGTTCTTGCCAATGTCACCCACTAACTGCCACGTGTATGCGGGACCATCCTGATTAACAAATCTTAATGTTAACAACCACTCGCATACAACCGCTAAATAGACTCGGGGTGTGATGTCCTCACACCAATCCAACACGCGTTCCCAACTGAGTGTCTCAAATTTCTGAACAATCCCTATCGCTCTGAATTCCTCACATTAACAGATCTTTCCGGCACAATTCGCTCCGGCACCGAGGTGGTAACATTCCCTGAAACCATCTTCCATTTCCACATTTTAGCTTCTAACTTTTTGTTGTTGTATCGTGAAAGAGGTTTCTTCTTCTCATTGTTCCATGCCGATGCGGCACGACTATTCTTGAACTCTTCCCAAGCCCAATCTTGTCGATACAATCTTGCATTCCTTTCTTCGACCGAACTCAATTGTTCCCATTTTCGTTGAACATAACCCGAGCCAGAACCGGCTCCCGAGGATGAGCCTCCACCGGAAGTCTTACACCTCTTCCTTCCAAACATGGCTACAATAAAAAAAAACGGAAACAGTTAGCTAAACCCACTTCAAAACTTCTTAAACATTGAACATAGCCACAATGTTGAACCAAAGATCAGCTTTTAGATGTAAATTAGCTTGTTTAAACTTAAAAAGTCGCAAGCTTTATCATTTAGTACTAATTCTTTCATGTTTCACTCTTAAATTATTAAAAGTTCCACAATATTCAACATTATATGTATGTTCAATCATGTAAACAACAAGTGTAATCACGTCACTATAGTTGTTGCATGCTCAAAACCTTCCCAAATCAAAGATTCAATCTCAATTTCAAGCCATAACATCATCAATTGCAATAAACAACCTACTCTAAGCAAAAAGCTTAAAAAATTCGGAAGAAATCAACTCATAATATGATATTTATGCTTGAATTTAAGTAAAAACCATACCTTTGATGTTGTCTAAGTAAGAAGAACTAGAAAAAAGGTGGAAAGCTTGAAGCTTGATAAACTTCTTCGAAAACCCCGAAAATTCACGCCCAGAAATCTTGCACACTAGCAAGAATTACTGAAAGCAAAGTTGGGGGGTTTTGTTCCACTTGAAAAACTAAGCGAAATAGGCTCAAGAATCACTAGATTTGGTGGAGATTTGAGGGATTTATGAGAGGTTGAAGATTAGGGTTCTTGGTTGAAGGATGAAGAAGATGGAGTTGAAGAAAGGTTTGTGGTGGTGATAAATGCAGAGATTTGTGGTGAATTAAAGTTATGAATCAGGTGTAGGGTCTTATGGGTCGAATATGTGGTTAAAAAGGCTCTCGGGTCAAGTTTGGTTAAGCAAATTGGATAAGAACCCGACTTTTTACGTCAAAACAAAATCAGCGTCGGCTAATAAACCAAGGCCCGTCGTCGACGGGCTGTTGGTCCGTGGCCGGCGCTCCCTAGATAATCCCATAATTGGCGACGCGTTGACCTCCGGTCTACGCAAGTTTTTATCCGACGCCCCTTTTCTGCAACCCGTCGGCGACGGCCTGATGCCCCGTCGCCGATGCAACTCCCAATTTTCATTTTTTAGGACAAAAATAAGGACTTTTTATAAAGGGAGACTATGCTAGAAAAATTCCTAAAAATTATTAAAAATCTTTTTGTGTGACTTTTTCGGTTTTAATACTCACTATCAACCTATCGTTTAACGATCCTACCACCCCCCGAATAGTCGTGTATTGTCCTCAATACACATAAACAAGCTCAAAAACATACCTTATGTCCTCAAAACTCATTCATAGCTTCTGGAACTTCACACACCTCAAGGAATTGTTAGATCTCAAAAATAAGCATAACTATTTAAAACAATGCAACCAAACAATGAAAAATATGAAAAATTCTACAAATTTTGTTACCTTCCTCTTTCAATTGACCTCATACACCAGAACGGTTGTCAAGAAGCTCACCACTTCCTTGCCATGTTCTACGCCTTCGTTACCATCAAGAAATGGCTTGAGTCTATGACCCTTCATCGTTTGTCGTGACCCATCCTTTGGATCCTCGATCGTAACATCACCCAATTGTCCGACGCGGGTGATCACATATGGTCCTACCCATTTACTCCGGAGCTTCCCTGGGAAAAACTTGAGTTTTGAATTGTGAAGCCATACCTTTTGCCCCACCTCAAACTCTTCTTCTTCAACTTGGCATCATGCGCTCTTTTCATTCCGTCCTTATATTTGGACGCGCATTCATATGCCATCTCCCATAGCTCCTCTAGCTCGCACAAATTGAGCTTCCTTTCCTTACCTGCATCATCATATTTAACATTAACCTCTTTAATTGCCCATAATGATCGATGCACCAATTCGACCGGTAAATGATAGTTTTTACCATAAGCTAGTCGGTAAGGAGTTGTGCCAATGGGTGTCTTATGCGCCGCCCGGTAGGTCCAAAAGGCATTGTTCAATTTAATTGACCAATCCTTACGTTCCGTCCGTACGGTCTTTTGCAAGATCTGTTTGATCTTCCGATTTGACACCTCCACTTGCCCGCTTGTTTGCGGGTGGTAAGGGGTAGCAATTCTATGGTCAACACCATACCGTTTTGATAGTTTGCCAAACCGAAAGTTTTTAAAATGAGATCCTCCATCACTTATAATGACACGAGGAATCCCAAACCTTGAAAATATGTGGGATTGGACAAAACTACAGACGATGGTATGGTCGTTCGTTTTGGTAGCTATTGCCTTGACCCATTTCGACACATAGTCAACGACCACCAAGATGTACAAGTTACCATAGGAATTGGGAAACGGGCCCATAAAGTCAATATCCCATACATAAAAAAATATCAACAATGAGGATTGGCTGCATGGGCATCTCCTCCCTTTTTGAAATGCCCCCTAACCTTTGGCAATCAACACAATTTTTAGCAAACTCGAATGCATCCTTAAATATAGTTGGCCAATAAAGACCACTATTTAACACTTTATGTCCCGTTGTGACCACTAAAATGGCCACCACATGCAAATGAGTGCACATGTCTCAACACGCTAGGAATGTCTTCGTCGGCAACACACTTCCGAATTCTCTGATCCGCACACTCTCTCCACAAATCTGGTTCCTCTAACCGGTAATACTTGATTTGAGACAAAAAATGTTGTCTCCTCCGTCGATCCCAATGTTCCGGTAAGTCACCTGTAACAAGATAATTAACAATGTTAGCATACCATGGCAACTTAGATAAACTCAAAATATGCTCATCCGGGAACGACTCATTGATCTCTACAGATGTAGGATCCTCCTCAAAAATCACCCGGGATAAGTGGTCGGCCACCACATTCTCACTCCCCTTTTTGTCCCGAATCTCCAGGTCAAATTCCTGCAACAACAATACCCAACGAATTAGTGTAGGCTTAGCATCCTTCTTTTCCATAAGATACCTTACGGCACTATGATCCGAGTAGATAATCACTTTACTACCCCAAATATAAGCTCTAAACTTGTCCAATGCATATACCACCGCAAGTAGCTCTTTTTCGGTTGTCGTGTAATTCAATTGCGCTTCCGAAAGAGTCTTACTTGCGTAGTACACCGCAACGTTTCTTGTCAACCCTTTGACCCAACACGGCCCCAACCGCATAATCGCTAGCATCACACATAATTTCAAATGGAAGTGACCAATTTGGCGATTATAAAATTGGGGCGTCAACTAACTTTTGCTTCAAAATGCTAAAGGCTTCTTTACATTTTTCATTAACTCAAATGGGACGTCTTTTAATAAAAGATTACATAAAGGTTTTGTAATGTCACAAAATCCCTTAATAAACCTCCTATAAAAATCTGCGTGTCCCAAAAATGACTTAAAGCCTTCAACACTCGTGGGGTAGGGTAAAGTAGAAATAACCTTAACTTTTGCCCGGTCTACCTCTATCCCACGACTTGACACCACGTGTCCTAAAACTATCCCCTCTTGAACCATGAAATGGCTCTTCTCCCAACTCAAAACCAAATTAGTTTCGACACATCTTTTTAGTACCTTTTCAAGTTGGTCTAAACAAATCTCAAAAGATGACCAAAAAATGGAGAAATCATCCATGAAGATCTCCAAAGACTCCCCCACCATATCCGAGAAGATACTCATCATGCATCTTTGAAAGGTGGCGGGGGCATTACATAATCCAAACGGCATTTGCCTAACTGCGAATGTGCCGTATGGACACGTAAAAGTGGTCTTTTGTTGATCTTCCGGATGAATAGCAATTTGATTGTATCTGGAATATCCATCCAAGAAACAATAAAATTTTTGTCTGGCTAGTTTCTCCACAATTTGGTCAATGAATGGTAAGGGAAAATGATCTTTAGAAGTGGCGTTGTTCAACTTCCTATAATCTATGCATATACGCCACCGGGTTACCGGCCGGGTAGCTACCTCCTCACCTGCATCATTTTTGACGACTTGAATACTTGCCTTCTTGGGGACGGTTTGTGTAGGACTCACCCATTGGCTATCAGACATGGGGTAAATGATACCCGCATCGAGCCACTTCAATACCTCTTTCTTGACGACTTTCCGCATGTTTGGGTTCAACCTCCTATGTGCCTCGCGGGTAGGAGTGATGGTGTCATCAGTGATGATCTTGTGCATCACTACCGAGGGACTAATACCCTTCAAATCCTCAATGGTCCATCCAATATCCGCCCTATTAGTGACCAAAATCCCCATCAATTTCTGCTCTTGTTCCTCGGTCAAATTCGAAGCAATTATAACCGGAAGTGTGTTGCCATCTCCAACATACGCGTACTTGAGATGTTTGGGCAACACCTTCAACTCAACTTCTGGAGGCTCTACTAACGACCGCTTCAAATTTGTATCAATAGTCTCCGGTAAGCTCTCCACTTGGTGCGTCCATGTCGGTTTTCCCTCTTTAACCGCAAGCACCTCCAAACTCTTCACCTCTATGTCTATGCTCTTGTTCGTCTCCACTTGTGCCCTGTCAAACATAGAACACTCCTCCATTGTGTTCTCCTCATCCACGACTGTGTCGCAGAGAGGTATACACTGGTCAATAACGTATGCCATGTAGCATTTGTCATCAACTGAAGGATTCATCAGTCCAGAAAAACATGTAACCTCAACCTACGATTTCCAAATGTTATGTCAACCGTCCCCTTTTTACAATCAATTTGAGCATTTGTGGTTGCAAGGAATGGTCGACCCAATATCACCGTAGGTTGTTTGGTTGGGTCCATGGCCACATAATCAAGTACCAAAAAGTCCACCGGATAATAAAAGTCCTCGACTTTCACTATCACATCGGAGACAATCCCACGGGGTAATTTAGGAGTCAAGTCGGCTAACACCACGGTGGTATTTGCCGCTTGAAGGGGACCAAAGTCATATTGGTCATATAAACTACCCGGTAGGATGTTCACGCTAGCACCAAGATCAAGGAGCGCCCGGTTAATTTTAAAATCGCCCACTTGGACCGAGATAATGGGTGCGCCCGGATCTTGAAGTTTGGGTGGAAGTGCACCCGAAAGGATTGAACTCACATTTTCTGTCAAGTCTAATTTCTTTGGGAATTTATGAGTCCGTTTTTGGGTACATAATTCTTTTAGGTACTTAGCATAAGACGGAACTTGTTTGATTGCATCCAAAAGAGGTAAATTGATTTTTACTTGTTTGAAAACTTTTAACAACTCTTCTTGTTGTGGACCTCTTTTGTTTACAATCTTTTTAATGGGTCCCTTCAATGCTTTGGGATAAGGGGCGGTATTACCCTCCACACCCTTTTCCTTAGCAATAGGGACGGATGTGGTCACAACGTGTGTTTTGACATCATTTTTAACAACTTTCTCGCTTTGACCCGTTTGACCATCATCACTCTCTTCATCACTCACCTCTTCCACCACCCCTTCAACAAACTGAGATGGTGGAGTTTCGACACCATTATCAACGACTCGACCACTACGTAAAGAAATTTTATTGATTGGTACCTCACGTGTGTTCTTTCCGGAAGAGCCTTGATGTTTTGGATTTACCGTGGTATCGCTTGGAAGCCTTCCTCCGCTACCTCTCATTTGAGCCATCTCCTCCGCTAGTTGGCCCACTTGCTTTGCTAATGCTTCATGTGATTTGTCTCGAATCTCGTTCTCCTTCTTAGAGTCTTGCATCATTGAAAGCATCGCATCCATCTTGGCGTTCAAATCACCACCACCCCCACTTTGATTTCCCGTACCACTTCCACCGCCATTTTGGTTGTTGTAATTCCTTTGTACCCACCTTGATAGTTACTATTGTCCCGACATTGGTACCCTTGATTTTAATTACGTTGATAACCTCCTTGGTTACCCCCTTGACGGTTTTGGAAGGAAGATCCGCGTTGGTTACCCGCATGAAAATTCGGGTTCATTTGGTTTTCGGCGTTCCCGTAACGAAAATTCGGGTGATTTCTCAAACTGGGATGGTAAGTATTTGACCATATCGTTGTTCTTGCGATCACCATACTTTGATTCACTTCTTCAACCTCTTCGGCTTTCCCCATTTGACATTCACTGGTCCTATGGTCAAGTTCCCCACATCCGTCACAACCTGCGAATTGCACCGCATTCACATCCTTTTTCTTCATGCATGCCAACTCCCGTTCTAGAGTAGCGATTCGATCTTTGGAACTAGAATCAAGATCGGGAAGTGACCGGGAGATAGGGTGCTTCTTAGCTCGGTCGGCCGACTCTTTGGATTTTGATCTTTTCGCCATCCCCTCGAGGAATTCCCAATCTTTGTCCTCGTGATTGCTTAGTATCGTCCCATTGCTAGTCGACTCGAGATGGTTCCATGTCTCACACATCTAAACCCCGTACAAAAAAATTCACCAACTCCCACTTCTCAATTTGATGATGCGGACACTTCCGAATTAGTTCTTTGTACCTCATGAATGCTTCGTGTAACGGTTCACTCAAAAGTTGTTTAAAAGACTAGATTTCATCCCGAGCATCATCTGTTTTGGACATTGAGTAGTATTCATCCAAGAACGCTTGTTGTATCTCGACCCATGTACGAATACTATTGGTGGGCAGGGGCAAGAACCATTGCTTTGCCTTGTCTTTTAAGGAGAACTGAAATAATCGAAGGCGAATCTCATCTTGGGAAAAGTTCCCACCCCCAATGGTACTACAAATTGGTAAAAATTCTTGTAAGTGCGTGTACGGCTCATCATTTGATCACCCATTGAAATGCGGAAGAATGTTGATGTAGTTGGGCTTGCAATCGAAGACTAATCTTCCTCGAGGTGGTACGATTGGAGAATCATTCTCCGATATCATTGGTCGAAACCGACCATCAACCCCTTGTGGTGGATGTTGGTTGTTGCGGTTGTCATTTCTTACCGGACCATTCACCTCTTGGTTAACCGGTGGTCCACGATTTACTCGTCGGTGTTGTGGTTGATTAGCCATACCCGCAAATGTGGGAATCCGAATGTTTTTATTGTTTCGATTGTTGTTCGGATTCCTTTGGTTGTTGTTCCGGGGTTGGCGATTGTTTTAATAACCGATATCTTGGTTGTATCCACCATCGTACTCATTCCCATAACCATTCCCATCATCCTACTCATCATTCCCATAGTTGATGTTGGCGTTTTGATACTCCTCTTCACGATCGAAACCCCTGCCATCGTAGAAGTTCCCATCATTGTCATTCTCCCCGAAGCCATCATACCTCTCATCTTCCGATTGCCATGTGTTAACACTAAACCGACCCGGTGACCGGTAACTTGGAACACTAAATCTAGCATCATCTGGAATGTTGTTCCTTAACTCTCCGTAATTCGGTTCATACTGATTCGCATCATTCGGATCTACCCGTTCAAATTTGGGTTGATTGAAGTTCCACTCTGGACCCAAGTTTTGGTTGCGGTTACGGTTGTTAAGGTTGGGTAGAGGATTTTGGTTTTGAGGTTCGTTTTGTCGGAGTGGGTTGGCCGGTGGGCGATTGTTGTTGCCCCCCGAGCGGTTATTACGGTTTTGAAGGTTTGGGTTTTGTTGGTCCATTGGAACGGTTCCAACAGACGGTGTGGATGGTGAAGTTTGGGTGTTTTGGTTAGGAGCAAGTGTTGCCTCTAATCGACTTGCTAAATTCCTTCTTGCCACTCGCTCAATTTCCGGTTCGTAAACTAGTGGTGAAGTTCGCCCGGAATTCCGTGTACGCATGCACTACCTGTAACCTGCACAAGTAACACACCTCGAGTAACACAAAAGCAAATAAACTGAAGGAAACAAGCAATTAAACAGATAGTCACAAAAATCAATAAATCCAAACGCAAAGCGCACTAACTCCCCGACAACGGCGCCAAAATTTGATCAGAGTGTCGCACCCCGGTCAAAGATAATATTTATATGCCCAAATTACCCTTAACAATGCGTTAGTGGTGGTAAGGGGTCGATCCAAGAAGAATATGTGGTTTACGTGTGGACTAATTCGATTATGAAGGTGTCACAATCTTATGAAGCTTGCTAACTTGATTTGTTTAGATATTTGAGAAAGGTGTTGGAACTAACCAACGATGATTGTAATTTTTATCGACTACTACGAATGATTGACTATAATTAACGAAAACACAACTAATGATTCAAACAATATTTGAGAAAAAGGATTCACACCCGGTTTCGGTAATTGCCAACCTAGGGTTTCTACAAGTTTTAGACTCAACTCAATTGCATAACGATTAACGGATTTAGTGTACCATGACTTAGGTGCCAATAACTATCAACGTTCCGAAGAACGGACAAGAATGTACTTTGTAATCACAACAAGTAAAACCTAACCAAGACAACGCCTAAATACACATAACCATTTCGTAAAGTCATAAATTTATCATCGTTCGATAATTTACGAATACGAAACAAATGCAAACAATTTTCAAAGGTTTCAAAAACCAATACAATTTGTCACAGAGTTAAATCAAGAAGAATTCGAAACCCTAAATTAAACAACTACCTACACCGGGGTGAAACCAATGTGATTAGCCGCTCATGGTTGGAGAAACTTGATCACCGGATGATTGGAACTTGAACCCGAACATCTTGAAGCTTCGAGGATGATGATGATGATGATGAGGTTGATGATGATGATGATGATGATTAGGGTTTGCAGTGGATGGTGAAGGTGAATGAATGGATGGATTGGTAGAAAGGATGATGGTATGCTAGGGTTAGAATCGAAGGATTGATGATTTGGGATGATGGAAATGGATTCGGATTGAAGTGGATGCTGATTCTTGGCTCCAAGAGGTGTTCTTAGGTTCAAAATTGCGTAACCCCCATGATAAAGTCAAAAAGTGTGTTTTAACTCGTCCCTCAAACTCAATAAACAAAAATTTTGCGAAACAGATTGGAGGGCCGTCGCCGACGGCTTAGTGCCCCGTCGGCAACGGACCATGCAATCTTCAAATCCTTCCGACGGACTATTCTACTGTCTACGCACAATTCGGACGATGAGATAACACACAGGGCGTCGCCGACGGCCCATATGGGCGTCGGCGACGGTGCCCAGAAATCCAAATTCTCATTTTTTCCGTTTCTTGGTTCCGGTTGCTCAGTTCACGTTCCGATGCTCCGTTACGCTCACGATTAGCTCCTTAAACTCCTTAAGACATGCAAAACACAAATCTTATTAAAAGTTAGGCTATCCAGAATTAAAAGTCACGTAAAAACATAGACTTATGCGTAAACAAACGCCGGCTTTCGACCACGTATCACTCATCTGCGTTGGCGCATGTTTAGTTCTTTCTGGTCAAAGATATGTTGTAAGCTATTATGGTCGGTGAAGACCGTACACTTTGTACCAGAAAGGTAGTGTCGCCATATCTTCAATGCAAAAACAACTGCACCGAGCTCGAGGTTGTGGGTAGTGTAGTTCTTCTCGTGGATTTTGAGTTGTCGATTCGCATACGCGATAAGCTTGTCTCGTTGCATGAGAACACAATTAGACCTAGGTTAGAGGCATCGCAATAAACAACAAAATCGTCGTTTCCGTCAGGGAGTGCGGGAACAGGAGCGTTGCAAAGCATCCGCTTGAGAGTTTTAAAGGCTTCTTCCTGTTTGGAACTCCAAACAAAAGGTTTATCCTTATGAGTCAAAGAGGTAAGAGGTACAATGATTTTTGAAAAGTCGGTGATGAATCGGCAGTAGTAACCTGCCAATCCGAGGAAAGAACGGATTTCGGACGGATTCTTCGGGGTATTCCAACTCTTTACTGCTTCAATCTTGGCGGATCAACGTGGATTCCTTGGTCGTTAACGATATGGCCGAGGAATTGAACTTCCTTGAGCCAAAATTCACACTTGGAGAACTTGGCGTAAAGGCAGTGCCCTTGGAGAAGTTCGAGAACCAAACGGAGATGGCGCGCGTGTTCGGTTCTCGACTTCGAGTAGATGAGGATATCATCGATAAAAACAATGACGAAACGGTCCAAAAAGGCTTTGCACACACGGTTCATCAAGTCCATGAAAACCGCGGGTGCGTTTGTGAGTGAAAAAGGCATGACCACGAATTCATAATGGCCATAACGAGTACGAAAGGCGGTTTTCAGAATGTCTTGATCATGTACACATAGCTGATGATATCCGGTATGGAAATCGATCTTCGAAAAACAAGTAGCACCTTGAAGTTGGTCAAATAAATCATCGATTCGAGGAAGAGGGTAGCGGTTCTTAATCGTAAGCTTGTTAAGTTCCCTATAATCGATGCACATTCGGAACGATCCATCCTTCTTCTTCACAAAAAGAACGGGTGCGCCCCAAGGTGACGTGCTCGGGCGTATAAAGCCTTTATTAAGAAGCTCTTGAAGTTGGCTAGATAGTTCGCACATCTCTGAAGGTGCAAGGCGATAGGGAGCTTTAGCGACAGGTGTAGCACCGGGGATTAGATCAATACGAAACTCGACGTCACGAGTAGGGGGTAAACCATGTATGTCGTCGGGAAAGACCTTAGGAAATCACAAACAACGGGTACGTCTTTTAAGGTTTTCTTTTCTTTCTCCGGGTTCATGATGTGGGCTAGAAAGGCGACGTACTGCTTGCACAAGTATTTGTTCGCTTGGACACATGACATAAGCATCAACTTCTTTGAGGGTTTTTCGCTGTAAACCTGTAGTTGATCTCCATTCGGAAGTGGCAAATGAATCATCTTATCAAAGCAAACGACTTCGGCACGATGTCCGCGAAGGAAATCCATACCTACTATGATATCAAAACTACCTAATTTCATAAGTATGAGATCAATTGGGAAGTTGTGATTGTTGAGTTCGAGAGTACAACCATGTAGGATGAAGTTAACTGTGACGGTTCTTCCGATGGCGATTTCGACATCGAAGGTCCTTGGGAGGTTAGCGCATTTACATTTTAAAAGTTTTTCAAATTCAAAAGATACAAAACAGTTATCAGCTCCGGTATCAAATAAGTAAGAAACATAATACCATTAATAAGGAAAGTACAATTGACAACATTGTTGTCATTCTGAGCCTGGCGTTGATTGATGTTGAAAGCTCTTCCACGCACAACCTGTGGTTGTTGTTGCTACGGTGGCTGTTGCTGAAGCTGCTGCTGCTACTGTGGTTCTTGTTTGACAACACGGTGCGGACAGGCATTGCTGAAATGATTCGGGTCGCCATACGTGTAGAAAGCACGTGCCTGAACTGCTGGTGCTTGCGGTGCCTGGTTGAGGGGAGCAACATTGAGAGGGGCTAGCGGTGCTGCGAGAGCGGGAGGAGCTTGCTGACGTGGACCAGTGTGGCAGTGCGCCGTGAAGTTGCCTATAGATGTTACAGTTGATACAAAAGCGGCAGCTTCCTTCAACCGCGTGATGATATGTGCACTTAGCGCACAGAGGGTGAGGTCCAGCGTACGCACGCTTAGCAGCTGGTGCATTGGGAGTAGCAGCTTGATGAGACTGAGGATTTGGAGCTGGGACACTGCGCAGTTCTTGTTGTTACCCTTTCGCTTGCGGTTCTGGCGATTTGTATCAGAGGCTTGAGATGGTGTGGCATTAGCGTTTGGCTCAGCAGTTGCTTGGTGAAGACTCTTGTTCAAGCCCTTGAAAGCTCCAGCCAAGAGTCGCTCGACAACGAGTTGGTAGGTCTCCTCGATAGTTGCTGGTCGTGCCGCTTGAACAAATCGGCGACATAGTCGGGAAGAGCGCGAATGTACTTCTTGATGGCCTTTTCGGTGGTATCCACTTGGCCTGGACAGATAATGCTGAGTTGTTTAAAGCGGGCGGTGAGTCCTGTGTTGTCACCACCGACTTGTTTGATGTCCCAAAATTCATTTTCTAGCTTCTAGATTTCGTCCGGTGGGCTCCTTGATCATGAGCTCCTTAAGTTCTTCCCACGCGAGAACGTAAGCCTCATCATTCCCGCCTGTTGCGCTCAGCAGTCCACCAGTCAAGTGCCCTTGACTGAAAGACTCCAGTGGCGTTGATGGTGCGGAGGTTTTCAGGACATCTGCTTTGCCTGAAGGTGACTTCGATCGAGTCGAACCAGTGGAACATCTTGATTGGTCCGTCTTCGCCTGTGAATGTTGCAGGACCGCAAACCTTAAACTGCTTGAAACTGAACCGAGATTTCGGGGCATCGCCCTTAGAGTCCACAGACGAATTGCTGCTAACAGCTTGGATCTCGCTGACGATTTGAGGGATCACTTTGGCCACGAGAGAAGCGATGCGCTTGTCAGCGTTACTCCTTTGGGCGGTGTGGCGAGTGTGAGATCCCATGGAAGCCATATGGAGACAAAGATTGGATGAGATTCGATTGTAATGGGTTTTATTTAAAAGTTTTGTGTTTTAAATCATAATATTTATCATTATTAATCATATAAGGCATATAATCACGTAACCATGTATCCACATAAGCACATAAGCACGTAAACACATAATCACGTAAGCATGTATACACGTAGAACGTATGCACATATTTTGCACGTATTCACCTTCATCAAACTTAAGCGTAGCGCGTATGAGATGCGAGTAGTGTAGCGTATATAGGCGAGTAGTATAGCGAGTATGTAGCGCGCGAGGTTAGACGTGTGAATTTTTTGTTCGATTAATTTGGTTATGATTATATTTATCGTTTTGGATTGCAGGAGTTGTGCGAGTTGTGCGTATGTTTATGGAGCGAAAAGCGATAAATCGAGAAATAAAGCGTAAAATTTTAAAATTTCAAGTTAGAACATATAAACACCATAAAAAAGTGTGATGGTGCGAAAATCGGCGATTGTAGGCTTAAAACAATTCGGAGTGTCCTGGGTTTTGAGACGTTGACTATCCAAAGTGATTCGACCATTCCCCTGAGTCTGGACGCACGCTTTGGCCTAATAGGTAAACGCTCTCACCACCCTGCGGCTAACGGCATTACCCTTCCGGTTACTACACGTTCCAAACTAGTGAGATAATCGAGACTTTAGTGAGATTGAAAATCAAGGAGTGGAACTAATTATTAAGATGCGGATTTCATCCTTAACTTAACAACTTCGTTCCTAAATTTTTGTGGCAAGGAATCACCACGAGATAGGGAGGGAGATTTCCGTCGAGATGTGGATATCACCCCTAACTCGACGAAAGAATCTCGTGCGGAGGATATTGCGTGGGATGAGTGATCTTATCGAGAGTTCTTGGTTTTCACAACATGTATTGTGGTAGCTTTAGGAAAAGCATATGTAGTTTAGTTAACAGGGCTAGATCAAAAGCAGAACATGAGTAAATTTGTTCTTTCTTGATTGTGTGTTGCTTATTTCGTACAAAGTATCCACTTCGTGTGAATTACCCAATTCGTATGAAGTGCGCCTTCGCTGTTTGAGGAAGCACACTTCGTACGAAGTGGCAAGTTTGCATGAACTAGTTAATTCGTACGGATTAAGATGGGTTTTGCGCCTTCGGTCTGTTTTGGGCTCCTAAACCATATACTAAGCCGAATCATGCAATTCTACCTAATTTCCTATAGTTATGGATCTGATATCAATTTGTCACACCCCAGCCGATGGCGGAATCATCGGGGCGCGGCACTATGTGAATCAGATTGCTCAAGAGAATCCATAACAACTATTAAATGACAATATTTACAAGGTCTTATTTCCCATACAATTAAACAAATATTCCATAACAGTCGTCACAAATTACATAAACTCTTAAACAATCAAAATCCGACAACCTAGAATTTTATTACGAGTTTCTAAGGATATAGACCTAATCCATTTGCAGCATAGAATCATCAACCTGTCACATATGTTGAAATAAAAGTCAATACAATAAGTAAAGGTGAGTACACAGGTTTAATAGCATAATAGTAGCGATAAAGCGTTTACGCATAACCAACATGTGACACGTAGAGATGCGAATCTAAGTATGCTATCAACAACGATACAAGCTAACCAACACAATTGCGAGGTGGAGTATGCATGATACGTGTTCACAACAGCTGTAACACCTTGTAAAAACCTATCCCGTAAAATTTTGACACGTGTCCCGCTGATCCTCGTATGCCGTGTGCCAGACGAGAGGGACTAAAATCGCCAACATGTTATTTTATAACCTCTGAGTGGTGAATAATTAAAGTTGAGGGGTTAAACGTGTCAACATGCTTAAACTATGCCTCTGAGTGACCTTTTAACGAACCAGGAGCTTAATAGTGTTCAGTTATACGTTCGTGGATACCCGAAACCTAACTTGAGGGGCCAAAGGTGCTGAATATGGAAGTTATTCGAAGTTGTAAGGTAGAGGGACTGAACTTGACAAGAAAGACACATGTTTGGCTGTCTCAGAGCCGGTCGCGGGCAGCGACTGGCCTGGCCTAACTTTCTCGCGCCCCGCGAGAGGGTGCCAGCGACAACCAGCATGTGGAGTCGTGGCAGCCTGCATGTTTTGCACATATACGCGAGTTTAGCCACCCTCTAGCAGCTCAAGACACGTCCCTTAACACTTGTACTCATCCTAAACGATCACCACACATGGAATGATCTGGTTCAAGCTCTTCAAGTATATATAGAGGCCTTGTGTGCCTTGAATCCTTGCTCATTTAAAACACTCATCTCTTATCTCTTGCTCTGGCTTTCTTGGAGATTCCTGACCATAAGGAGACTCCACTTAGTTATATTTTTGTGCTAGGACGTTGAGTAAGTGTCCTTACCTCCTCTTGTTAAGTTTTATTAGGCTTTAAGCCAAAGTCAAAACGATGACGTAAAAACGCTTTGACTTTCGGCTAAGACCATTATGGTCCAGCCATAGTTCGGTACGAACATGGCTACGTGATCGTAATTAGGTAGGTGTTAATCCCTAAAAAGGGCACCTCCTAATTACCAGGTTTGCTTGGTCAATTGAAGGGTCAAAGTTATTAATAAAAAGTCAAACTGGGTCAGATTTGAAATAAATTCATAAATGATAATGTAGGTGTTATAAAATGTGTTTTAACACTTAAACAACTCAGTAATATTATTAGAACATGTGTAAACATGTTGGGCTCGTCAATTCCAGGTTTAAGGTCGGTTCGCAACCGAAAGTCGTGAAGTTTGACTACTACTTTGATTTTCAGTTCTGACCCGATTTAGCAACTCTAGCTACTGAAATTAAGTTGTCTTATGACCATAGTATAACCCTCTGGACTTATATCACATGGTTACATAGTAATCCGAGCTTTTATGCAAGTTTCCGTTAATTTGTCAAACTTTGCTAAAATGCCTTTTTACTTAAAAACAAGATTTTAATTACAAATGAGCATACAAATGAATTATGTACTGATATATAAACATGACTAACTTATTTTGATGCCAATAATCTGGTCATAACCCAAGTTTTGTTTAATTATCGAAAATCATGCCTTTAAAGGACCAAAATGCCCTTTCGGCATCTAAAATGGTTTTTAACGTAATTCTTCAACAAAACTCATTACCTATTGATGTAAGATCATAAATAGGATTACTTGGGATATCGAATAAGATTGTAAACTGAATTTATACACAAGTCCTTGTATAATGCCGATAAATGACGATGTTGCCCTTACGGTGCATAAGTGGTTTTAAAGATACTTTTTATAACAAAACCATTTACGTACTTTTATATTATATTAAATAACTTATTTTGGTTATATAAACCTGATCATAACATCAGTTTTCCTTAATCATCTTGAATATCGTCATTTAGCGACTTTATCGCCATTTAGGCGCATAGTATGGTTTAAAACCATATTAAAGCACCAAGACTTGATACCTATTGATTTCAAAACTCATTTTACATATAATTACAGTAAGTACATCAACTAAATTCAGATTCCCAAGTAAATTATCAAGCTAAGTGTGAAATGACAAAATGCCCTTACAGGGCATAGTTTGGTCTTAAACTCTAAAACACACACATACTCGATATCCTACTGATATAACATCATAAATAAACTATTTTTACAGTAAGATTATGAACCATTACATCAGTTTGCTCATAATTTCTTTTACAAGTCATAAAATGACCAAAACGCCCTTTTGAGGCGTAACTTGATTTTAAAAACCATAATGGGAATACATGTTGATATCTTAGTGATGTTACAACATGATTTAAAGTATAATGGCATATGGAACTTGTATAGGACTCACCCAGTTACCCGGTTTCGCTTATATGCGTACGATTCGGCCTACGTAACTAGTTTACGTAATTTAACCAAAACGGGTTTAACCTTATCATTTTATTATCAAAATCCAGAATGTAATATGTTTACCCATATTAAACAAGCCTCCATGCTTGTCGGGTTTAAACTACATTGCTATTCCAGTCACCGCTTAATCTAGCATCTAGTACCGTTATTATCCTTAAGCTACCCGGTTCGAGTCTACAAAGTAGATAGGACCCGTTAGCATTCTAATTGGTTATAAATACCATCTTTTCCAGACTAATAGCCTCCGGTAGATTGTCATCTAGGCTTACTTTTGAATATTCGGCTGAGTTAATTATCTTATTTGAAGAACTGCTCAGGTAAATACTTTTAATTTATTTTCCTATACGGGACTTGGGACACGGTATAATAATACCGCTTGGTCGGGTATGGGATCATGTTATCGGATTGTGATTTACTAAATCCTTATAACCCGTTTTATTCTGTATTGTTTGATAACTTAAACATTGGGGTTAATTTGACCATGTTTGGGATATCCTTGGCTCATTTAAGTTACTAATGGCCACGACCTTAAGCGCGGGAGTGTCGGCATACACCTGACAGATGCCAATGCTAATGAAATGATTAAATCCCACGGGTGGATAATTTAAAGTGGTGTGTCTGTTAATCAGGCTATTCGGTTTCTGCATCGGACCCCATATGTATTGACAAATATGTAAAACTGTAAACAAGGTCATTTTGAACTATCCCAAGTTATTTATAAAACGTGCCAAGTACACCGAAAATCATTTTAATAAATGTTTACAAAATGAGTCGGTTACTAGTATTTACTAGTGAAAACTGACGTATTTTAAAAGACCAAGTTACAGGTGGCAACGCGGAATAGATTAGGAGCTGCGTAGTAGCTAAATAAGGATCTTGCAAGTCCATAAGCTGCCAAAGTCTGTAGAACAATTTCCTTTGTAAATATTTATTCGATCCGCCTGTAGATTCGTTATTACAAGCCTGTAATTATTATTTTCGAACATTTGGACATTTGGTTTGTAATAGTAATTTAAATCCAAGACTTCCGCTGTGCTGTGTTTGTTTGGTTATGATGTTATCAACTACGTCACGATATTCCCCAACCGGGCCCACCGGGTTACACGTGGAACTCGGGGTGTGACAGGTTGGTATCAGAGCCAATGTTCGAGTGAATTAAACACTAGCCTTTTGTGTTTAATCTCGAAAATACACGAATAGAACATTCCTTAGACTTCCGAGTCTAGGCTTTGACCTAAGAGTATTCATTTCATTATAAGTTATTATTATTGTTTTGCTTTGTTTTAATTTGTTATTGAAGCAAGAATTATGCCGCATAAATTCAGACGAGGAGGAAAAGGCAAAGGACCCATGAGGGGAGGACCCTCAATGACTGGACCATCTTTCACCGGACCATCCTTCAGGCCACCTTA
Organism: Scalesia atractyloides; assembly: GCA_947069175.1. Taxonomy (NCBI): domain Eukaryota; kingdom Viridiplantae; phylum Streptophyta; class Magnoliopsida; order Asterales; family Asteraceae; genus Scalesia; species Scalesia atractyloides. The sequence continues at coordinate 19,163,154 of CAMTDV010000021.1, read as the reverse complement.
TAGACCTTCTCTAGCTAGAGCAGCTAATCTACTAGAGTACAACACTTACGAAGGATCCGGAGATTCTTCATCACCCTTTGAACCTTACCGACATTCAATTTCACATGAATACTCCCCACCTCATTCACATTCTCATCATTCCTACCATTCACACCATTCCCATCAATCTCACCATTCACACTCCCATTCCCAACAAGAATACTTCAACTCCTATTTCGATAACCCAGTCAACCAACCCTCACCCAAAACCCCACCAGTTGACTCACCGACCCATATGGAGGAAGATTCCGACCCGAGGAATTTCCACAAATCGGATCGTACGGTCACCCTATCGAGCTGTCTAGTGGCTCGAACTCCTTGGAAGGATCTCCGTTCCGAGGTCCTGATGATTATGAGCAACGATGGGCACAATACGTATTTGTCAACACGCCTCATACCACAGCACTCCCCATCACCATCCCCCATCACCATATCCTCAAGCCGAGGATGTAGAAATGCAACAGGTGGACCAAACTCAACCACCACCTGAATCATCATCACAACCACGCCGAAAGCATGGGGAACGTATGTCGGTACGTGCTGGTCAAAGGTCGGGTTCGCTACCACCTTTACCACCCTCTTACCCCATCATCCCTGAGGACCCACAATTGGGTGGACCCTCAAACACATCGCCAGTGGCGGAACCGCCGCTGCAACCAGCTGTTGAGCCTCTGCCTCAACCACCTCTACCACCGCCGGATTTTGCCAACCCAATACCTGCATATACAGGACCATCAGGGTTTCACACTGTTGACCCTCCTGGCTTGTATAATTACATCCATCATGGAATGGAGCAGGATCCTTATTATGATGCAGTTATTCATAATAACCTCTACCATTCTTCTTACCCTAGTTACCCACCTCCTTATGCCACTACCGGATATCCGCCTTACGGGTATCCGTATCCAGTTGCGCCTCAGCCGCAACCACCTCCACCTCAGCCTCAACCATAAGCACCACTCGAGGCCATTAATGAGGCCTTAGATCAGGTCAGGGAAATGCGGCAACAAGTTAAGAAATCGGAGAAGAAAACGACCAGATTTATCAAGAAGCTTTATAAAGCCGTAAAGGGGAGGAAGGATGAGTAGAATTTCTATTTCCATTTATGTAAATTAAATTCAAAAAGTCCCTGTGTGGACATTGTTATTTCTTTTAAACTCCTGCTTGGGTATGTTTTTCTTATTATAGTCCCTACGCGGACTAAATTTTGTACTAAGACCTCTTTAGAGGCAATTATGTAATCCCTACCGTTTTAATGAAATTTTCAAAATTTTGATTTGCTTATGCAATCTTGTTACCTCTTTTTGCCGAGCCTCGATTTTAATTCGAATTTTATCGCTCCGCCATAAATTCCAAAAGATCTTTCATGGTCCCTATGGACCTAAGTTATATGTAAAGTGTTCGTTGTAATGCATAAGCCTAAATGATTTAATCATACCATGGCTAACCCATAAGAATCTTAATTCACCATGTAGTACCGAAGCGTTATGGCTCATTCAGACGGTGCTAGCAGCCATCATAATGATGATGATCCGAATAGGACAAATATAGTCATAAATGAGGATGAGTTCCAGGTTCGCATAGATGCAGCCGTGAGCAAGGCTATGGAAAAAGCCTTAGAAAAGTTTAACATGTCGAGTGCTACTCGCTCTAAGACGGTATTAAAGGCTGTCTCAAAACCTCTCACCTCTGAGAAGAAAGATGATTCGGTACATTCCTCAAGCATGAGGAGTGAGGCTAATAAAAAGGAAATCCATGATAAAACCAACACTCCCTCTGGTGGCTGTTCATATAAGTACTTCGTCTCGTGTAAGCCACGAGACTTCAATGGAGAGAAAAGGGCCATTGAGACCCTAAGATGGCTCGATGAGATCGAGACAGTGGTTGATATCAGCGGCTGCGCTGATAAGGACATTGTGAAGTTTGTATCTCAATCTTTTAAGGGTAGCGCTCTGATTTGGTGGAAGGCATTAATGTAATCATCAGGTAAGGTCCACCTGTATAACTTGGGATGGTCCCCATTTGTGGACTTAGTTAAGGACACTTACTGTCCACCACATGAGGTGGAAAAGATTGAGATGGATTTCCTTGCTCTCACAATGAAGAACCTCGATTGTCAGAAGTTTGTTACCGACTTCGACTCATACTCCCGGCTAGTACCTTATCTTGTCACGCCAGAACCTAAGTGCATCGCGCGCTTCATTAATGCTTTAGTTCCATAGATTAGGAGCTTAGTTAAGGTTGTTCAGCCTAGCACTTATAAATCGGCTGTTGAGCTAGCCCTCTTCCTTACTCAAGATTATGTGAGGCGGTTGTCGGCCGGAAAGGAAGCTGAGGGAAAGAGAAAAAGGGAGGATGATAACTCCCAACGGTTTAAGAAGAAAGGAAGGTTTGGATCCCATGGGAATCATAACAGGTCCGGAGATAGACCTATGTGTAAAATCTGCAACAAAAGGCATGGAGGCCAGTGTAGGTATGACCCAAAGGCTAAGCCTTGTGGGATTTGTAAGAAAATAGGACACAAGACCTTGGAGTGCAGGGATATTAAGGATGCCACGTGCTTCAATTGTGGTGAGAAAGGCCACATAAAGACTAACTACTCCAAGAATGCAAAGGATGAAAATGCAAAATCTAGTGGAGCTAAGAAAACCAATGCTCGAGCCTTTCAGATGAGTGCTCGAGAAGCTGTCAATGACAACAACGTTATGACAGGTACTTTCATCATCAACGATACCTTTGCTAGAGTTCTATTTGATTCGGGGCTGATAAGTCGTTTGTTGACCATAAGTTTAGCAAACTATTAAACTTACCCGTAAGAACTCTAGACATAACGTATGTGGTAGAACTTTCCGACGGAACCAATTGAAACCGCTTCATCCATTCTGGATGGATGCTTTATATCCATCAAGAATCATTTGATTCCTATCTCTCTTCTGCCAATGAAATTGGCGGGGTTCGATATAGTCTTAGGCATGGATTGGTTATCCCATAACCAAGCCCGCATTGCCTGTGATAAGAAACTAATCGAAATCAAAACCCCATCCAGTGAGATGCTAACCATCTTTGGAGATATGCACTACGGGTTGTCAGAAAAAGTTGATATGCTTAAGGCCTCCCGATGCATGAAGAGAGGTTGTGTCATCTATATGGCACAAGTAACCGTCGATGAACCTAAGCCAAGGATTGAAGATATACCCGTTATCTCGGACTACCCAGATGTCTTTCCCGAGGAATTACCCGGTCTACCCCTGGATAGACAAGTCGAGTTTAGAATCGACATTCTACCTGGATTTGCACCTATTGCGAGAGCACCTTACCGTTTAGCACCAACAGAAATGAAGGAACTAAGAACCCAGCTCGATGAACTTTTGAAAAAAGGCTTTATACAGCCTAGTTCATCACCGTGGGGAGCTCCGATCTTGTTTGTAAAAAAGAAGGACAGTTCAATGCGTATGTGCATTGACTGCCGTGAGCTTAACAAGATAACGTTCAAGAGTCGTTATCTATTGCCCAGGATCGACGATCTATTCGATCAACTGCAAGGAGCAAGTTATTTCTCCAAGATAGATTTAAGATTGGGATATCATCAGTTGAAGGTTAGGAGTGAAGATGTCCCAAAGACCGCTTTCAGGACAAGATACAACATTATGAGTTTCTAGTGATGTCTTTTGGGCTCACTAATGCACCAGCAGCATTCATGGACCTCATGAATAGAGTCTGCAAGCCTTACTTAGATAAGTTTGTCATAGTCTTCATTGACGACATACTTATCAATTCTCGTAATCAATCCGATCACGAGAAACATCTTAGGTGCATTCTGGAATTACTACAAAAAGAGAAGTTGTATGCTAAATTCTCTAAATGCGAATTCTGGCTTCGCGAGGTCCAATTTCTTGGGCATGTAGTTAGTGAGCGTGGTATTCAGGTGGATCCCGCTAAAATAGAAGCTATTATGAACTGGGAAGCGCCAAAGACCCCTTCTGAGGTCCGCAGTTTCTTAGGATTGGCTGCTATTATAGGAGGTTTATTGAAAACTTCTAAAGGATAGCCACTCCCTTACTACTTTGACCCCAAGAATATCAAGTTCGATTGGGGTCCAAAACAGCAGGAATCTTTCGAGATCTTGAAGCAAAAGCTGAGCAATGCTCCAGTTTTAACCTTGCCAAAAGGCATTGAGGAGTTCGTCGTTTATTGTGATGCATCGCACACTGGCATGGGATGTGTGCTTATGCAAAGGGCAAAGTGATCGCCTACGCATCACGACAACTCAAAGTACATGAAAAGAATTACACCACCCATGACTTGGAACTGAGTGCCGTTGTATTTGCACTTAAACTTTGGAGGCATTATTTATACGGAACCAAGTGTATTATATACACCGATCACAAAAGCCTCCAACATTTGTTCAATCAAAAGGATTTGAATATGCGACAACGCCGTTGGATGGAAACCCTTAATGATCATGATTGTGAAATCCGATACCATCTTGGCAAGGCAAATGTGGTCGCCGATGCGCTTAGTCACAAAGAAAGGATTAAACCTTTAAGGATTAACGCCAAAAACATTGAAGTCAGAAACAGTTTGAACGAAAAGCTACTTGATGCGCAGAAGCAAGCCCTGATGGAGGCTAATATTGCAAATGAGGAATTAGGTGGAACTGTCGAACAGTTAATGCCTGGAAATGATGGAATCCTCAGATTCAATGGACGAATTTGGGTTCCAGTGTTTGGAGGACTTAGAGATTTGACCTCCAAGAAGCGCATAACACTAAGTACTCTATTCACCCGGGAGGTGATAAGATGTACCAGGACTTAAAATATAATTATTGGTGGATGGGTTTGAAGAAATCCATAGCCACCTATGTAGCTAAGTGCTTGTCGTGTTCACAAGTTAAGGCTGAACATTAGAAACCGTCAGGACTTCTACAACAGCTTGAGATTCCCACTTGGAAATGGGAAATGGTAACTATGGATTTGATCACCAAGTTGCCAAAGACCAAGCGTGGTAATGACACGATTTGGGTCATCGTGGACAGGCTGACTAAGTCAGCACATTTCTTGCCAATCAAAGAAACGTTTAGTTCGGACAAGTTGGCCAAGATGTATGTGGACGAGATCGTGTCCCTACATGGAGTGCCGATGTCTATTGTATCCGATAGAGATACAAGATACACCTCTCATTTTTGGAAAAGCTCCCAACAATCTCTTGGCACTCGATTGAACTTCAGTACCGCCTATCACCCGCAGATTGACGGACAGAGTGAGCATACCATTCAAACTTTGAAGACATGCTACGTGCATGTGTGATCAACTTAGGTGGTAGTTGGGACGACACCTACCCTTGATTGAATTCTCCTATAACAACAGTTATCATACAAGCATCAAGGCTGCACCTTTTGAGGCCTTGTATGGGAGAAAATGTCGAACGCCCGTTTGTTGGGCAGAAGTTGGGGAAGCCCAACTAACAGGACCTGAGATAGTCCTAGAAACGACGGATAAAATCTTGCAAATCCCGAACGTCTCAAAGCTGCCCGAGATAGGCAGAAGAGCGACGCGCATAAGAGGCGCAAACCTCTTCAGTTCCAAATTGGGGACAAAGTGTTACTAAAGGTGTCACCTTGGAAAGGCGTCATGCGATTTGGTAAAAAGGGCAAGTTGAGCCCAAGATATATAGGACCGTTCGAGATTATCGAACGAGCCTGGTCCGTAGCTTACAAGCTCAAGTTGCCTGAAAAGCTAAGTGGAATTCATGATGTGTTCCACATTTCAAACTTAAAGAAATGTCTAGCGAATGAGTCGCTAGCAATGCCGCACGAAGATGTGCAAATTGACGAAAACCTACGTTCATTAAGAAACTGATAGCGATCGAAGATCGTCAGGTTAAGAAGCTTCGTAGAAAGCACGTGCCTATTGTAAAGGTCAAGTGGGATGCTCAACGAGGTCCGGGTATACATGGGAAGTCGAGTCCACTATGCGACAAAAGTATCCCTATCTATTTGAATAAATCTCGAGGTTGAGATTTCTTTTAAGGGGGTGAGGATGTAACACCTCGTAAAAACCTGTCCCGTAAAATTTCGACACGTGTCCCGCTGATCCTCGTATGCCGTGTGCCAGACGAGAGGGACTAAAATCGCCAACATGTTATTTTATAACCTCTGAGTGGTGAATAATTAAAGTTGAGGGGTTAAACGTTGTCAACATGCTTAAACTATGCCTCTGAGTGACCTTTTAACGAACCAGGAGCTTAATAGTGTTCAGTTATACGTTCATGAATACCCGAAACCTAACTTGAGGGGCCAAAGGTGCTGAATATGGAAGTTATTCGAAGTTGTAATATTGAGGGACTGAACTTGACAAGAAAGAAACATGTTTGGCTGTCTTGGAGCCGGGTCGCCGGGCCGCGACCGGCTTGGCCTACCTCTCTCGCGCCCCGCGAGAGGTGCCAGCGACAACCAGCATGTGGAGTCGTGGCAGCCTGCATGTTTTGCACATATACGTGAGTTTGCCACCCTCTAGCAGCTCAAGACACGTCCCTTAACACTTGTACTCATCCTAAACTGATCACCAACACATGGAATGATCTAGTTTAAGCTCTTCAAGTATATATAGAGGCCTTGTGTGCCTTGAATCCTTGCTTATTTCAAAAACTCATCTCTTATCTCTTGCTCTGGCTTTCTTGGAGATTCCTGACCATAAAGAGACTCCACTTAGTTCTATTTTCGTGCTAGGACGTTGAGTAAGTGTCCTTAATTCCTCTTGTTAAGTGTTATTAGGCTTTAAGCCAAAGTCAAAGCGTTGACGTAAAAACGCTTTAACTTTCGGCTAAGACCATTACGGTCCAGCCACAGTTCGGTACGAACATGGCTACGTGATCGTAATTAGGTAGGTGTTAATCCCTAAAAAGGGCACCTCCTAATTACCACGTTTGCTTGGTCAATTGACGGGTCAAAGTTATTAATAAAAAGTCAAACTGGGTCAGATTTGAAAATAAATTCATAAATGATAATGTAGGTGTTATAAAATATATTTTAACACTTAAACAACTCGGTAATAATTATTAGAACATGTGTAAACATGTTCGGCTCGTCAATTCCAGGTTTAAGGTCGTTCGTAGCCGAAAGTCGTGAAGTTTGACTTCTACTTTGACTTTCAGTTCTGACCCGATTTAGCAACTCTAGCTACTGAAATTAAGTTGTATTGTGACCATGTTTAGTTGTAGTATAACCCTCTGGAGTAATATCACATGGTTACATAGTAATCCGAGCTTTTATGCAAGTTTCCGTTAATTATGTCAAACTTTGCTAAAATGCCCTTTTACTTAAAACAAATGAATTATGTAATGATGTATAAACATGACTAACTTATTTTGATGCCAATAATCTGGTCATAACCCAAGTTTTGTTTAATTATCGCAAATCATGCTTTTAAACGACCAAAATGCCCTTTCGGCATCTAAAATGGTCTTTAACGTAATTCTTCAACAAAACTCATTACCTACTGATGTAATATCATAAATAGGATTACTTGGGATATCGAATCAGATTGTCAACTGAATTTACACACAAGTCCTTGTATAATGCCGATAAATGGCGATGTTGCCCTTACGGTGCATAAAGTTGTTTTAAAGATTCTTTTTATAACAAAAGCATTTCCCTGCTGTTATAATATATTAAATAACTTATTTTGGTTATATAAACCTGATCATAACATCAGTTTCCTTAATCATCTTGAATATCGTCATTTAGTGACTTTATCGCCATTTAGGCGCATAGTATGGTTTAAAACCATATTAAAGCACCAAGACTTGATACCTATTGATTTCAAAACTCATTTTACATATAATTACAGTAATTACATCAACTAAACTCATATTCCCAAGTAATTATCAAGCTATGTGTGAAATGACCAAAATACCCTTACGGGCATAGTTTGGTCTTAAACTCTAAACACACACATACTCGATATCCTAGTGATATAACATAATAAATAAACTATTTTTATAGTAAGATTATGACCATTACATCAGTTTGCTCATAATTTCTTTTACAAGTCATAAAATGACCAAAACGCCCTTTTGGGCGTAACTTGATTTTAAAACCATAACGGGCATACATGTTGATATCTTACTCATGTTACAACATGTTTAAAGCATAATGGCATATGGAACTTGTATAGGACTCACCCGGTTACCCGGTTTCGCTTATATGCGTACGGTTCGGCCTACGTAACTAGTTTACGTAATTTAACCGAAACGGGTTTAACCTTATCATTTTATTATCAAAATCCATAATGTAATATGTTTACACATATTAAACAAGCCTCCATGCTTGTCGGGCTTAAACTACATTCTATTCCGGTCACCGCTTAATCTAGCGTCTAGTACCGTTATTATCCTTAAGCTACCCGGTTTGGTCTACAAAGTAGATAGGACCCATTAGCATTCTAATTGGTTATAACTACAATATTTTCCAGACTAAAGCCTCTCAGTAGATTGCCATCTAAGCTTACTTTTGAATATTCGGCTGAGTTAATTATCTTATTTGAAGAACTACTCAGGTAAATACTTTTAACTTATTTTCCCTATACGGGCTTGGGACACGGTATAATAATACCGCTTGGTCGGGTATGGGATCATGTTATCGAATTGTGATTTACTAAATCCTTATAACCCATTTTATTCTGTATTGTTTGATAACTTAAACATTGGGGGTTAATTCGACCATGTCTGGGATATCCTTGGCTCATTTAAGTTACTAATGGCCACGACCTTAAGTGCGGGGTGTAGGCATACACCTGACAGATGCCAATGCTAATGAAATGATTAAATCCACTAGTGGATAATTTAAAGTTGCGTGTCGGTTAATCAGGCTATTCGGTTTCTGCACCGGACCCCATATGTATTGACAAACATGTAAAACTATAAACAAGATCATTTTAAACTATCTCAAGTTATTTATAAAATGTGCCAAGTGCACCGAAAATCATTTTAATAAATGTTTACAAAATGAGTCGGTTACTAGTATTTACCAGTGAAAACCTGACGTATTTTCAAAAGACCAAGTTACAGGTGGCAACGCGGAATAGATTGGGAGCTGCGTAGTAGCTAAATAAGGATCATGCAAGTCCATAAGCTGCCAAAGTCTGTAGAACAATTTCCTTTGTAAATATTTATTCGATCCGCCTGTGGATTCGTTATTACAAGCCTGTGATTATTATTTTTGAACATTTGGACATTTGGTTTGTAATAGTAATTTAAATCCAAGACTTCCGTTGTGCTGTGTTTGTTTAGTTATGATGTTATCAACTAAGTCACGATATTCCCTAACCGGGCCCACCGGGTTACACGTGGAAAACGGGGTGTGACAACAGCAAACACGCATGTAAAGTAAATTTGCGAGCCTTAACAACCACTGAACCAACAGGTTCTGAGTCCAAACTATAGTACTATCGTTGCTAAGGGTGGTCTACTAATCCTCATTATTTACACATAGCAAACAAACATTCAACGATTCACGTATGCCATGCGAGAGTGATTAGCGTTAAAATAGTTTAGCGTTGTGTGTAGCGTGTTTTGATATAGAGAACGTATGTACACCCCAAAAGTGTGTTTAAGCGAAAAAAGGTTCAAGTATACTCACAGTTCGTGCTTGGCAAGTAAACACAAGCTGCTGTGGATTGAAGGGCGCGCCTGGATCAGCCTGTAAGCGAGATCAGAAGTGCATCAGTCTTCTGAAGTACTGAAACAGTTAGAGAAAAGTTCGGGGGTATAACAGTGTAGTTCGTACGAAGTAGGCTAGTTCGTACGAATTAGCACTAGTTTGTACCAAGTGAGTAATTCGTACGAATTAGAGGTGTAATTCGTACGAATTAGCCATTTGGTGTGAACTAGGCTGTTTGGTGTTCAAAATCGAGTGTTTTCGTGTCGTTCGTCGGGGAAATGGAGTGTCCATCCTTCCAACCTTGAGCTATGATCAAACCAAAAGCTGGGAAGGTCTTTAGAGCAATTCAGTCACTTGAGAGAACTTGGACTGGTTTCGTACGAACTAGGTCTAATTCGTACAAAACAGTCCAGTTCGCACAAGGTGACTTTTGCGTCTTCGTGCGTCCGTAACTGAGTTTTCGCTTGAAACAGACGTGGTTTCGTGTCCATTTCAGGCTGATTTCGACCCTGCTTCATCCCACTAAGTGTGAATTAAACATATGTTGGTTTAGTCCGTTTGTGTGCAAAAATCGAGTCTAAAACAATTTTTTTTGGATAAATCACTTAGTGAGCTCCAAACATCAAGGTTTCTAACCTGGGAAGCCGAAGCTAACCCAAATACACTCGTTTAAGTGTAAATCCAAGGTAAAATCAGAAGGTTTTATGAAAAGGATGAAGATTTTTTTAAAGAAGAAGTTTTGATGAAATCAGAGACAAACTCGTTTAGAAAACATAGTGGAAATCGTTGTGATTTGTTGAAAATAGATGTTCCTTATTTGAAAACAGAGAAAAAGGGTTCGGAGCGTTTCTATGCGAAGTGGCAGCAAGAGGAGTGTGTGTGGAGAGCATGGTATTTATAGGAGATGGAGATGGTGGGGTATAGGGGTAATTCGTACGAATTAGTCCCTTAATTCTACGAACTAGCCTACGGTAAAGGTTGGTAATTCGTACGAATCAGGGGTGTAATTCGTACGAATTAGCCTTTTTGCTACGAATTGTTTCCAATTTGCTTGTTGGTTGTTCGTTCGGTGATTCAGTTCGTTAGGTTAGTTAGGTTTTGTTCGTTAAGCGTTTTGGTGTGACGTTAAGCGTTGCGTTAATCAATATAATGCGATAAAGCGAGTTGTGCAGTGTGAGAGCGTTGCGAGAGAAAGTACCATTTAGGGAACATAAAGCACACTTAGCATACAACATTGCATAGACCATATAATTAACTGCGTTTGCGATTATCGTGATAAGCGAGGTCGTAGGCACGAGTGGTTACCGAACAAACAAACACTCTCGGCTTATAAAGTAGTATAAGCTACTGTGATTCATGTAGCGTTAGCGTTGCGAGTATAAAGCGTTTTAAGTGTGATGTTATGCAGTGTGATGCAATGTATATAACAAAAACATATTTCCATTATTTATCGAATCTCCGACTATACGGACGATTACAAGAAAAGGAATATATAGTAGTATGGAAACGATCCGAAAAGTCGGGTTGTTACAATTAACATTTAAGAGCATCCTTTATTTATGAATCTTTTGGCAGCGTTGTGGGTTCATCTAAGTTGCACAAGACCTGGTCCTAAAAGAGGAAAGCAGTGAGTTTATATGGATTTACGTAAGTCAATCTCTCACTTTGAAAGGGCCTGATTAGGTTCGTAGTCCTTATCGTTCCTGTTATTGTTTTCCGTTATTATTTATTTTTGTTCAATTTATTCATGGTGATTGAATTCATAATGTTTTTGTATCAAAGATGGGGTGATTATATGTAACAGTTCATGCCTAGGTGTTGGTATATCTATATGTGGTAATTTTTATCAAGTTATGTTATATTTTTCATGAATGAAGTACAACTGAATATTCTGATGATATTGTGCAACACGAGTTTGAGGAGGGTTCACAAGATAAGGAAATTTTACTTCTTTGACAAACAAGATTAGGTAATCTTTATCAATGTTATGTGTTGAATCTGAGAGAATATGATGTGTGTGAACTTGACTAAACATATTTAATAGATATGAAATTTCAAGTGAAAAGAATTATTATAAACACATCATCATCAATACATGGGGATTTGGAAATGATTGCACAAAGATTTCATTAAACAATGTTTACAATACAATCAAAGGTACACAAGGTACTCCCCCTCACCAGGTGCACTATCTCTCACTAAGTTCATTATGCCATGGGCTCTTAATGTTACATATAGTGAATACGAATAACTATATATATAGGAGGAGAGAACTGCTGGTGACGTCACCACGAAAGCGACCCTTAACAACTCATTAAATGATGTAATTGCCAGCAGTTAACTGCTGGTTAGTTACATTGTAACATTGAACTACTATTTCTAATGAGAATAAGAGAAAACATATGGATTCTCTAAAACTATTGGTGTAAACCAGCACTTCTAGGAATGCATAACTTCTAGTCTTTAACTTGTTGACTTGATCTTCTAGTCTTCAGTTTTGACTTTTGTTGACTTCACTGTTGACTTGTTGACCATCACTTTGACATTCCAGCACATGTTCTTCTATTCTCTATTCTTGAAGGTGGCAGTTTTGCACCAGTAGTTTGGGCAGTTGTTTTGGAAAGCCTTCAAGGGGAGAAACTTTTGGACCAATGAATGTACTTCAACTTATTCCATCAGGCAGGGAAGATTGTTCCCTTGGGTTTTATCTTTCATCATCAGTAGATCTTGTAAAACCCCACATTATGTTACTTGGAATGCGGCTGAGTGTGAAATTGAAAGGAGAAAGAAGCTTCCTTATCCATGCGTCTGGAAGTAGGTTATGTCGAAGAGATTAGGCAAAAACACCTTATAGCATCGATCTTGGTCTCTTTCGGTTTTCAGGCCCCTCGCGTGTCACGAGGGTTTTTTTAGATTTCGCGTGCCTCTAAAAACAAAATAGTGGGGCGTGAACTTTGTTGGGCTTTGTATCTTCGCGTGTCATAGACACCTTCACGGTGTTCTTCGCGTAGCGCGAACAACTTAAATCCCAGATTTTTCATTTTCTTTCACCGTCTTTTCTTGTGGGCTAGTTTTTTTTCCGATTTCTGCTCCTTTTCCACATGAACACCTGCAAAAACATCAACAACTAAGTACAAGCTAAAAACAACTAATTAACTAACTAAAAGCAAATACAATTGTAAGGAAAAACATATGTGTTTTGTAACACATTAAAGGTGAGTGTGGGCGGGGTCAGACTAATTAACAATATGTTTAATGCTAATTGGGATCGTTCAGATATAAGGCTTTGGCTGTGATCTGTGGCTATGCAATGTCCCCTTAATGGAGATCTATCCTAATTATTGAGGCTGGAAAGAGTAAAGAACTGCAAGGTTCTAGATTGGTTCAAATAGGATGACGCTAATTTTCTGGGAAGATGAAAATGGAGCAGGGTTCCAAGCAATGAGTTTGATCTGGTTGAATGCGATGATTTCATTGATTTGGTAGACAAAGTTAGTATCTTGCAAAGGAGGGATAGGTGGTTATGGCTTAGAGATTCTCAAGGGGAATATGTAGTGGGCTAAATTAAAAGATTGTTGGATAAAGACTTTGATTATAGAGCAGGTATGTGATGAATTGGTGTAAATGGGTACCAAAGAAATGTAATATGTTGGTTTGGATGGTGGTGCTGGATCACATTCCTACGATTGACGCGTTGTAAAGGAGGAACTATAATTTTGGTGATGTTTCTTGTGGTTTTTGTGTTGCAAAGCTGTAAACGATTGGGCATTTGTTCACCTCATGCCTTGTTGCTACGGTGCTTTGGAAACACATGAGTGTTTAGTGTAAAGTAAAGCAAAATTTTCGGTTCTCGTTCATGGACCTGTTGGAATTGCATGAGCATATTGGCCTGGGGAGACGGTTAGAATGGCCTTCCATGGTATCATTATGGTGGCTTGTTGGTGTATTTAAAAGTTGAGGAACGAAAAAAAAAAGGTTTTCAAACAAAGATGTCAAGCTTGAGATAATTATTCAGGAGATAAAAACTCTTAGTTTCTTTTGATATAAATGTAAACGAAAAAAAAGGTCGATTACATGGGATAAGTGGTGTAAGTTTGACTTTAAGTAAGTAGTTCTAGGTGTTGTGGTGCAGCCCTTATTTTTATTTATTTATTTTTTTGGGTAGCTTTGTGAATAAAGTTATATCTTTTTAAAAAAAAGTAATATTAGAAAAACAACAGTAATAACATTGCTTAATTTACATGAGAGATTTAAGATATATTATAATTTTTTTAAAAGAAAACAAATACACAACTCGTTTTTTTTTTTGGTCAAAAATACGTTAATTACTAGTTTCTAAGGGGGCTTTTTTCAACAGAAAAAAAAAACCGACAGAAATCTGATAAAACCTCATTTCCAGTTTTCCACCCTATATTTTCATGGGAAATAGATGTTTGTTTAATAGAGACATTGGTATAACAAATGATCAACGAAAATACATTGATGCAGTAAAATAAAAATTGTAATTTAGGTTTGAAACTAAACAAATATTTCAAAAATCCAGTTAATTCTTGTGGCTAAAACAAATATCAAAATTGACGAATTTGGATTGGGGAAGATGGTGCAATTTTAATATAAAAGATGTAACAGTGTAGTTTTTGTTGTTTATTTTCATGTCCTTCTCCTTCTGTTTTTGTTCGTGGGTTTTACAACATCGCTGGCCCGTTTTCTATGTATCGTAGAATCTTTTGCCGTTAAAAAAAATAAGATCAACGATACTTATTTCTAGTACCTCAGTGTTAACATACAAGTAACAACTGTAAAGGGTGGCCTTTAGTGCCAAGGCTGTCTGTTATGGAGCACGAGTAGGTGGTGTGTGCAGTCACGTTGGCAAAGAGTGCAAACACCGCCACATGATGGCGTCGTTAGAGGCGTGAGGCAACACCATGGGTGGAACTGTGAGGAGGACCAAAATGTGAATGTTCGACTCTTGGATATCCCTGTACTGTTGATTTGAAATAAGCATTTTACTTAAAAAAATAAATAAACAAACAGATCAAATTTACCTTACCTCGAAACATAATAAATAATTAAATAATAAGCCTCACACCTTGATAAGAAAAAAAGAAATTTACCTTATCTCGAAACATAATAAATAATTAAATAATAAGCCTCACACCCTCGATCAGAAAAAAAAAGAAGAAAAAATATTCACCTCATGTAAAAACTAGCCTCTATCTGATTCAGTGATTATTCGAGAACGAATTTGTAAAACTTGAGGACTATAGCTTTAATTTTAAAAATGTAGGGACTATAGGTGAAATCTAGGCAAACCACAAGAACTATACGGACATTTTTCTCTAATAAAAAAATTCTTTTAATATATTACATAAATTAAGTTTTAAATAAAAAGTGTTGATCACGTGTAGCATAAGATGCCAACCAAAATATATCTATCTAAAACATATATAAGAGCCCGTGGCATCATAGTTTAGTTGTATTTTATGGTGAGATAAGGCTTAAAAATCATTAGGTTCTACGTTGATTTTTACATGGAGTTTTTCCCATATTTGTTGGCTTCCTTCTGAATTGATGTATAAACATTATTGCTTAGTGGAAATGAATATGATCAAGTAGTTTCGCTAGTGGTATTATTGCTTAGTGATTCAAATTTGCCGTTAAAAAAAGAAAAAAACATATATATGAATTTATCACATTGATTAAAAGTATACATTATATAATTCTAGTTAGACAAGGAAAAAACATTGAAATTTCAAATGTAAAATAGACTTAGGTTAAGTGTCCCTTTATTTAATTTGGCCCTTCCATAATGATGTGACATGCACATTTTAAAATTAGAAGCCCAAATATTAGGTGTATAGTAGGGAGATTGTAGCATACATGTATGATATAGGCAATTATGTTATATAATGTACAATTTGGTGAATAACATTGAAGGCAGACCTAAACCACTACACTACATATTTCATCCCCTCATCCCTACATCCATGTTTGGCCATAAATAAAACTTGAAACTTGATACCACACAAAATGTTTACCCTTCAAACCCATTCATCTTTCCCCATGTTGAATCAAGAGGATCAAGAATCTGAACATCTTTATTGTGCAAGTTATTTGGAATCAAGCAAACATGAACAAACTAGCGAAGAATTAGCTGAAGTACTCAAGAAGAACAAAAGGCCATCACAGGATAGGGAAGCCCGGGAGGTGGAGTGGAGGCGGTACCGCGGTGTTAGACGACGGCCATGGGGGAAGTTCACCGCGGAGATAAGGAACCCAGAGAAGAAAAAAGCAAGATTATGGCTTGGTACTTTTGATACACCTGAACAAGCTGCATTTGCTTATGATAGAGCTGCTTTTAAGTTCCATGGTTCTCGAGCTAAGGTTAACTTCCCTCTCTTAATCGGCTGCGACGATCGCGTTTCGATGTCTTCGTCTTCGTCCTCTATCGAAAACGGGCTTAGAAGAAAGAAGAATAATCCCACCGAGGATCAACAAATGGACACACCCGCTACAACTGTGAACAAGAAGGAGAAACAGAATGAAACCATACAAGATCTTCAGTTATTTACGTTAACACCTAATGACTTTTCATTGAACAACCTTGTTGACCCAACACCTAACAACACAACTAGTAACAACGATTCACTCTGGGCAATCTTTATGCAAAACACAGTTCAGTCTCCAACAGCCACTGCTGGTTCTAGAGTTGGAGAAGTGTGTGACCGTGAATATTCAATGTGGGATTTTCAGTTAAACACTGTCCCACCTGAGGAGCTGCGGTTTCCGGTGATGGAAGCGCCACCGGTAACCGCTACTAGAGCGTCTGAGGTGGGGACTGATCATATTCAAGACTCGTTCTGGGATTTTCAGATGGATACATTGACAGATGATGATTTTCTTTTGCTTTAGGGTGTTGAAATTTGGTAGGTTAATTTATTTATTTGAATATGATCAAGAACTGTTTCAGTATTTCATGCATGACATAATATACTACCAGTAATGGATCTCTTGTAATTTACAATTTAGTCGTTTCGGTTTCCAACTGATAATTTTGTTTTGGTGGGATCAGACTTGGTTCATATGGTCAGAAATGGTGTGATTTATTCTAGAAGTCCCCGAAATTCGTGTATGATATTTAAGGACCATCCTACATGTACACTTTTCTTTTATTTGACGTTTTTAGCTGACAATAATTATATACAATATCTTTTTGGTTTTTTTGTTTTGTCTTGTTTTTTTTCCTTCTTTTTACAAAGAAATCAATTCTTATAAGTTATAACCACAACCATTCGATCTTGTTAACTTACAAATAGAGAGAGTTGGATTTAAAGAGATACCACGATTCAAAAAGTTTCAAAATTATGTTATTGAAAAACAAAGAAAAATTTTGATTATTGTTTTCATGAGTGATTTCTAAAAATATCAAATATTTAATGTGATTGAATCATAAGAGTATGATAAAATAAAATATGTTAAATAATAATAAGAAATAGATGCTATTAGAAAAAATCAAAGTTAATACCATCCAATTGAAAGAATTAATGTTTAAAAAATTCATGTAACAAAATTTATAACTATTTCATCAATGTTCACTTTTTAATACATATATTGAAGATTGTATATATTAGAGCATTCACAATGGATTTCTTATATTGTGTAAGTGAGTTAGTTATATTATAAATAATGGTTATGAGTGGTTTTGAGTGGTTGTGAGTAAAGGAGAGAGAGAAATTGTTACTGTTTATCTGTAAATATATAGGAATACTGTTCATCCCTTATAAATTTTTAATATTTTTGAAAGTGTTTGTGAGTGGAGAAGAGGGAAAAATATAATGATAAATGTATAAAAAATATTATTTAATTAAACAGAAGAAGAGAAAATAGTGATTTTTAGTGTAATTATATGAATAAAGAAAAGGAATTTATTGTGAATGCTCTTATCAAATGACATTATATTTTATTCAGTTATTATTCAAATGTGTAATGCGTATATATTTTTCAAACATAACTTTTTCCTTACTAACTAGTCAGTAGCCCCGCGTTGCGGGAGGTGGTGTAAAACCATGCTACCAGCATAGTAGAGAGGGGGTGTAAAACAATGCTAAGTAGCAATTAACGTAATATAAAAATATGAATTCTAATACTAAGTGACTCACGTAACATGACACATAAACGAAGTAAATTTATACGTCACATATTAGAAAATCAAGAGGGTAAAAACCATCACGGATCAAATGCGACCACTCCACCGTACTAAGTAACCACCGAACGACGATCATAAACAAGAAAAAGCCTAAAGAAAAACTAATAAAAAAGACTAAACTCATTTTAACTTTTGTGGAAAAGTTATAAAAATCTAAAGTTTTATAAAAAAATAAAAAACATTAAAGTTCAAAAAAAAACCCCAACAAACCCACAAAAGACAAAATAGACACTATTTATCATATATATTATCAATTAATACATATATATGAATTATATAATATTACGATTATCAACTTGTGTAATACACAAAATTGTAACCTAGTATCTAAATATAATGTATTCACAAGTGTTTGCATTCACTCAAGAATAGATGATATCCAGTTAATACAACATATCTTTACGTTAATTATAAATTTATCATCACGTTCGTATAAATACACTTGCATATATCGCTCATGTTTATTTGTATTCGCCTGTGAATACAATCCGTGTACAATGATTAGAATATGACATGTTTTCCCGTTAATAACAAAAATGTCATCATGTTACAAAAACTTGTCAAGCAATCCAACTATTATGAGTTATTTTCGGTTTTTAAAATCCCTCACCCTAGCCCACTTGGGTAAGTTGGGCCGGTTTCTCCTTAGAGACTCCGGTTCGACTTCCGGCTTGGGCAAAAGGTGCGGGACGTCCCAATGATGGATGTTTCCTACCGAAGCATGGTTTGATCCGGAGGCAACCCGGTTTTACCCACCTGTTACCCTAGCGAGGCTCTCGTATGGGGGCAGTATGGTTTCCTGACGAAGGTCAGTCAGAGCGGCAGCCGGGGCCCGATAGAACATCGCGTCTGCGAATGCTGGGCTGATGGGTAATCATCCTTGATGGGAACCCGGTGACAAATGGTCCATGTACATATTGAAAGTCACCCTTAAAAAAATTCGGTTTTTAAAATAACTCTTAAATATTTAGTTTTAGTTATTTCAACCATATGGCGCTTGTCAAAAACATTTTTATATAAAGTAAAATGCATATAATATAAATTAAGTGAACCAAAACATTGCATATATAGAAAGAAAACAATTCAAAGATACTGACATCGATTTTTTAGTCGTTTAAAATATTGATGAACCAAACACTTAAGAACGTTTAAAATACTGATGATCCAAATACTAATATAAATGACAATTATTTGGATTTGGTAATTCTTTTAATTTTGTTTCTATTAGTTGTTTGTATTTGTTGTCACATCGACTCTATTGTATATGACACAATGTTTTATAACAGTATAAAAACTTTTATTTAAAATTTAACGAGAAACAAGAGATTATTAAGCATACCAAAACAACAAAATCTTCCATCTATAATAATTAAAGAAAAACATCTTTAAAAATAGAGTGTCCTATAATTTAAACATAAATTATGTTATTGTATTAATGAATCGCAGTGATCATAGGCCTAAAATATTAATTTAAAACTGTGTCTAATCTTTTACGTGTTAAACACGTGATTGAGACCTATTCTCGTGTCTCACATTTATCTCACATGTCTCATTTTCGAACTAACCTATTTATGAAACTAACTAAAATGATCAATAACCTATTTTATGAAACTAATTAAAATATGAAACTAATTAAAATGATCACTATTTTATGAAACTAATTAAAATGATCAGGGTTTCATCAACTTATATTATATTTATGCACAAGTTTAATTCATGACAAAATAAACAAAAGTTAACAACTTTCTACGTATAAATTTCAATTGTAATTAAACACATTAAATATAACTACGATGTAGGCCACATATTAGTTTTATCATTCTATGGTGTAAATATGAAGTGCATCAAATGAGTTATAGGAGTCTATGCTACGTTGTGGGGTCGTGGCTAGGAAGGAGTCCCCACCAGATTTATTGCATGTAACCCAAAGCCGCAAGAAAATTAGCCGGTCATTTGCGTTTCAAAATTAGCATACTATAGGTTTCTATAATTATCGTACGGGTTATAGACTAGTGGGTATGGTTAGGCCATCCTTGGGAGGATGGGCTGTCACTTAAGCACCACATAGGATAGATGTAAGGATGGGCCTAAAGGGGATGGACCTAGGGGTGGGGGGATGAACCTCTTTATATGTATGTATATGGTGTGTGAGAGAAGGGGAGGCACAGCATCAACAGCAAGAATTGGCCAGGTGTGCCGGGGATGAGCCTAAGGGGCGGTGTGGGGGTCCGGCGTCGGGCTTGCCGAGCATATGTCGGCCCCCATACCGGGTAGTCTTAAAGTAATTAAAGATACCTATCAAATATCAAGGGAAAACCCTTCCGAGTTGTGAGAACTTAAAGAACTCGACATTTTCGTGCGAGTTTTGACCCAATTTTTTTCACAACCCTAGATAAAAATGTTAGAAAAAACTGACGTAAAAAAACTAATTTTTTTCGAAATGTTGTTTTTCAACCGCTTACAGTAGCTGTAAAAAGGTGATGAAATAAGCATGACATTAATTTTTCAGCATTTACGACAGCCTTTTTTTGTGAAAAGTTAATTTTTTTTAGGATTTTTGGTAAAAAATTTTTTTTTGAAAAAACCTTTCGTAAGGCTGAGTCCTCTAAGTTCTCACAACTCGTATAGGTTTTCATTTTACCCTAACACCCTATACCATAACCTTATTTAACATGGACTAGTGGGATTTTTTGTGGTTGCACGTCTTTGGTCATTATCCGTCTAGTTCATTACATTACTAATACGATGTTGGAATTCAGGCCTCTTGATCGAACACACAAATAAGATTTGAATGAACTCGTTTGACTTTTTTATTATTTAACAATCAAAGCACACAAATTATAATAGACATAACCATCTATTTATATACTAGACTTGTTCTAATTTTAACTCAACTCAAACTCTATTTATATAAATAAGTAAACTCCTAGATAAACCATATTAATTAAAACTAACAGTTATCTCTTAATAAAATATAAAAGACATAATAAATAATTTACCAAAAATTATCTGTAACTCATCTTGATCTATATCTCATTAATTCAGTTTTAACGTTTTAGTTCTCCCTCTTAATCTTAAATTGGATCAATTTCTTCACATTCGCACCATTACCTACAACTTCGATCCCTAGACCAAGTTTGACATCCCTATTCCTAGTCACCTGAACAACCCTGTTCTTGACCACCTATCAAAGAAAATAACAAGTTCCCCACTTTTATCGTTTTCTTCTTCGCTTGCTAGACATGACAAGATTCAAAACACCTGCTTTGACGAATCTTCTTCCGTCCATCTACCCGCAAATCCTATCGGATACTTCTGTAACGCCTCACTTTTTCGCATCCTTATTTAAGAAAAGAAAAAGTGCCTGGATAGTCCCTGTGGTTTGCTCTGATTTCACATTTAGTCTCTACATTTTCAAAATTACAGCTATAGTCCCCAACTTTGACAATTTCGTTCTCAGATAGTCCCTGAAGCGGATGGAGGTTAGTTTTCTCAGTTAAATGGGTGTGAAATTACCTAAATACCCTTCCTGTTAAATTAATAAATAAAAGTTAAAAGAATATAACTCCTCCTTCCCTCTGTCGACAAACACACCTTCACCGTAAACCACCACTACTTCAGACATTAACTCTTTAACATTCTCAAACTTTAGATTTGAACTTAATCACACTTTGAAAAAAACATCCCTTATTTTACCTGTCGAAATGCTATGCACTTCTTGGATAATGTTTCTTCACTCTTTGAAAACTTGAGCTCAGAAACAAATGTTCATCATTACGAGGAGCAGGAAATCTAGAGCCGTAACCGTATTTTTGCCTCTGTAGCATCGGGCCAGGCCGTGGAAGGATGCCAGGTTCCACCTCCGTAAACCACCATAACATCCCACCTGATGCCACCACCACATCCAACCTCCGCCATATCTCCTCTGACAAGATTGGTGAGGTTGCAATAGCAAATTCGATGTTCCCGTTTTTTTCCGGCGAGATGCAGTGGTTGTTGTATTTATTGTTGGTGTTTCATTTTTTCCGGCGGCAACACTTTCGCGGTTCCTTGCTCCGCCACGGATCGTCTTCTCACCCCGGAGATCCCGCTGATTTGGTGACCGCACTTTCTCGTATGAATTTATCGAACGGGATCATGGGCTAAGAGTCAAATCCGAATCAGTTTGACCAAAAGCTGACGAACAGAACGCTTATCTTCTGAACAATATGTCATGAAGTCAAAAAAATAATAAGAATAACATGTACTTTGACGGTGGTGGAAGTTCTTATTTGAACAATGGTTCAAGTGGTTGTTCCATTAACTCACCGCAAATGATGTCCGGTCAACATGGAAATGTGAACCTGCCGCCACTTTTCGAAACCGCTGCCGCCGCATCCGCCATGGCTTATCCTTGAATGGATTCAAGATTCGGTTTGGACTCAAGGAGAGTGTAGAGAATGAGGGAGAGAGCCGAGCAGAGATGAAGAAGAAAGGGGTAGAGGGTGGGGGTGTGAGTTAGAATTTTATATTTTAATAAATAATAAGGGTATTATAGTCATTTCATACCTATTTAACCGAGAAAACTAACCTCCATCCGTTTCAGGGACTATCCGAGAACGAAATTGTCAAAGTTGGGGACTATATCTGTAATTTTGAAAATCTAAGGACTAAAGATGAAATCGGAGTAAACCACAGGGACTATCCGGGCACTTTTCTCTTTAAGAAAATAAATATTTGTATTATAATTCGAGGCGTTAAAACATAATAAATATATATATATATATATATATATATATATATATATATATATATATAAATTATTAATTGTTATTCGTGTAACACCTCGTATCTTCGTATTTCTATTATGTTCGTATTCGTATTCTAGTTTTAGAAACCTTACATTCGTATTTTAATTTCAATCTCACAATTCGAGCCGTTAATCATAATAAAATTCATATTTTATACATATTTTTTATTCACACAACCGATCAGTAAAATACGTATTTATACGCAAACCGACACAATTATACGTTTAAATACTTATACGCACATCCTCAATACTTGAGTTATACTTTTATACTTTTTATATATTTCATTACATAATATATATACTCAAGAAATACCAAAAAATATACCAATCATCTTTCCACCTCATCAATTATCTTCCACCTTCTTTAACCAATTATATTTCACCTTTTTCCACCTCCTTTCTCCACCAATCATCTTTTCAATCCTCTTCCACCTTTTTAACCAATCATATTTCACAATTTTTCACATTCTCTACCTATAAATACCAACCTCCTTCTACCATTTTCTTCATACCATTCTTCTCTCCATCTCTCTAATTCTCTCAATCTCTCTAAATCAAGAATTCTAAGAATTCTAAAAGGACACTAAGTGTTCCAACCATTCTTCTCTCAACCTCTCTACTTCTCTCAAATCTTCCAAGCAAGGAAAAGAACTCTAAAAGTTCTAAAGAAAATACTAAGTGTTTTAAAGGAAGCTTTGAAGTTCCAACCTCCAACTCTTCACGGAATCACCAAAGGAAACTTTGCAAAACTGTGAGCATACTGGACCCCTTTTTACACTTTAACATGTTTTTTGGTGCAACATGTATACAAATCCACTTTACGCAATCGATTATAATTAAACAAACAAACCATCGATCACATTCATTGTTATGCTTAGGTTGTTTATGCTTGTTAGTTTCAACTTATACTTCCATGATATTGTTATGCTAAGGTTGTTATGCATGCTAGTTAAAAAAATTTAATTATATTCTATTTGCTATGCGTAAGTTGTTTATGTTTGCTCGTTCTACTTGAATATAAAATGCCATGTGGATATGAGACAAACTTTTATACATATACGTTGTAACGCTCCGCGTTTCTATACTTTCTATATTTGGAAATCTTGTATCGTACTTCTATTTTTAGTAAGCGTTGTGTCTTGTATCTGTCTTTCGTTGTAAACGTAGAAAACCGAGACTTGAATCGTAATGAGAAACTCGTATTTTAACTATAATCATGTTATCCTTACTTTAAACGTGCAAACGTATTCGTGGTACTCTCAATCGTAAACGTGAGATAACTCGCAAACTTGGTTTGTATTGCGTAAACGAGACTCAAACGTGAAATTTTTAATCGTTAAACTAAATTCGTTACGAAAATATAATTATCTATTCATTTATTAAGTTAATTAATTAAATTTAGTTAATAAAATTAATTGATTTATTTTACAAATATTTAAAATTCTATTTTTTATAAATGTTAATATATATCCTTCTTTAAATAAGTCCAAGGTTTAACGAGTAAATATTGAATTCTTGAACTACAGGGACCATTCCTGCCATTTATGAAACTGTTTAAAAAAATAATAATAATAATAATAATAATCAAACAAAACCGGATCCGCGGGACTCGAACCCGGGACCTCCGGTTCACATACAAGCGCCTTAACCACTCCACCAGCCGCCTCTCATTCAAACAAACCCGGAAACAAAAGCTTCTTATGCTTTGTTTCCGGGCGAGGCTGGTCGCGACCAGCTTTCAAACAGCCCATTTTGGGCGCGGTTTTTTTGTATTTTTTCGAGTTTTAAGCCATTAATTACCCACCTAAACTTCACCTAACTAACCCTAATCCTTCCCCTATAAAACCCACCTCTAATCCAAGTATTTTCACACTTTAATCTCTCTCAAATCACTCTCAAATCACTCTCAAATCACCTCAAGATCCTTGCAACATCAGATTTTCGAGCAGATTGTATACCTCTTACTAAAGTGAGTGTAACTCACTCATTTCTTAATGAAATCACTCCATTCTTTTTCCTACTTGCTTGGATAAACTTTGGGTTGAATTCCTAGGTTTCTCCATGGAGAATTCAGACCTGGAAATGCCCCAAAATGTCCACAAACTTTCTGTTTTGTCTAAACTTTTATCAAACTTGTGTTTTAACTTCAACAAACTTGTGTTCTTGTGCTTACAATCAAGCTTATGATTAGTAAAGCCTAACCAAGCTTGTTAACATGAACTAAGGGCTGTTTTAACACCCTAAACTTTCTGTTTTTAAAGAGCATTGAGCTCACAAGTGATGCAAGTTCTTAAACTTGTTCTTGTGTGTCCACCAAGGAAGCTTGGGCTATCCTAACTTGAGACCACACATCACTTGATGATTTTTCATCAAGATCCCAAGATAGTTTGCTAGACTTAAAGTGTCACAACCCTACAAAGCCGTTGACGATTGTCCTCGTGTGCTCGTCGGGTTGTTGAATACTTGGCTACTTGGTATCTAGATGACACCTTATCATTCTTGTATAGTATATAGTTCTTGTACCCTCCTTGTTACCAATGGTAACTTGTGTAGTGGTGAACATAATCCGAGGTTCAAAGTGGATGGTTTAACCTCCCACCTCATGCTTGACATACATGACACTAGAGGTTACAAAGTGGATGGTCATCCTCCCACCTCCTACATGATTATAATGCTATATATATATAACTATATTATAATTCTAAAACCGAAACCTTGATAATGAACTTATAATCACCTATCAAGTTATTAAGTTTAACACTAAAGTATGTAATTCCTTGTCACGATTCTAATAGGCCCCGAACCTATGAAATCACACCCAAACTCGTAAGAGTTACTATAGTGTCAAGAACGAGTGTTACATCTTAGTGAATACTTTCGTATCATAATACTTTATCAAACATATTTTTTTTTATCATGCTCGAATACTCCTAATCTCCCGTTGAAACTCTATACTCATACGCCTCATTTCCTCTTGTAGGATAATTCGGCGTCATCCTCGAACCAACGTCTTCACGGATTGTCAAGTGTAGAAAAGACTTAGCAAAACCGTGAGTACACTCGACCCACATTTGTTTTTATCACTTTTTGGGTGTAACATGTTTCCATATACAAAAATCACAAACACTTAAACTTTATGAAACGCACAAACAATCCTATACACATGACTACTTGAATCGTATACTTGTTGCTTGTCTAGGGATAAACGTTGTGCTATGCTTTAGTCATTAACTATTTTTAGCCTTTGTTTGACATGCTTAGCGCTATAGGAATTCACGCATCCACCTCCATCGCTTTACACGTGAGGTCATGTTAAAACATCGTGATTGCGTTACGGGTTTGATTATTAGCATTGCATGCCTTGATTTGCTCTTGTATAGATTTGGTTGCCATGAGGATTGTTAAAACTTTATTCGTATACGTATGCTATGCTTAAACTTGTGTACTCGCCTTTGCTTTTGCATTGACTTTATTTTAAAACATGTTACAGGTTGAAGGAGATGACGCTATGAAAACAATATAGCAAGGACTAGATACACACAAATTAGACGTTAGGTTTAATGTCGACGTATCAATTTTCTTATGACTTTGCAAATGTTAGATTGTTCTTTGTTTTGTTACATTGATGTATTTGACAATCCTTATGGAATGAAATATGGTTTAATTAATTATTGTCACTTAATAATGTTGTGAGCAATGAGCAATCTCGTTTTCGTCTCATCCCGATGTTTCCGCCATCGGTTGGGGTGTTACAGATTGGTATCAGAGCCATAACTATAGGGAATTAGATAGAATTGCCATGTTCGACCTAGTCTATAGTTCTAAGTACCCGTTGTGACCATTCTTGATTATGCTTAAAACTTTATGCTTCCTACTTTGCTTCTCTCTTTCCTTTTGGTCTTAATACATATACATGGTGTCTTCCTAAGACACTTTTACACAATACACGTTTGGACGCTTGAAGACACTCGTAATATAAACGAGACGACTTCACTAAAATAGGTGTGAAAACCGCAATTTGGTGAACGACTCTCAATCCGCTATACTTATTCTTTTTTTGCACGCAATTATGCCATCGAGTTAGGAGTGAAATCCAAACCTTGATGGAAAATTTTCAACTCAAAACTCTAGTGGACCCTTATCAACGAATCGGAATTTGCTCTTCGTTTGGTAAGTACCAACCACACTTAGGGTACAAAATCGTCAAGTTAGGGGTGAAACCCGCACCTTGTCGATTAAGTCCCATTCCTTGATTTTCGCTCTCGCCAAAGTCTCGATTTTCTGATCGGTTAGAGACGTGTAGTAACTGGAAGGGTAAAATGTCGTTAGTCGCTTCTCGATGAGAGCATTTTACCTATAGGCCAAAGCACGTTTCTCTAATTCGAGAAGATCTTCGATTCACTTTGGAATTGTCGACGATTCTCTACCCGAATCATTCCCATGTTTTACGAGCCTATTCTTTTTATGTGACTCAAATTTTATGTGTTTTGATACTTGTTACCTCGTTCATTTCAAACCGTTACACACTCGCCCGTTTATCGCAATAAAAAACAATACTAATCCCCGTGAACAAACTAAATCTATACTCTTTATTTGTATTCATACGTGAGTATACATGTATACTTGTTGAACTCATGCAAACTATGTGAACCATACTTAATGAACACATGCTTCTTATGTGAAACTTATGTGAACTTTATTCATACTCATGCATGCAAAACCTATTTTCTTTGTTACAATCAAGTCTCATGCTTTTGTCTTGTTTACAACCTCTAGATGCCTCCTTTCCGTAACACGTTAAACCGCCTCAAGAAGTCCAAGAAGACGGATTCCCAGAAGGAATCCAACAACGAGGACTCAATGTCGAAGCAAGAACTGATTGGACTCGTTTCGGAGCAAATGGCCGGGCAATTGGCTAAGATCATACCCGACATTGTCAGCCAAATCCACACCATACACGCCGAAGCCACACCTAAATCATCCGCTGATTCCAAACCTGATACCCCCAAACCATCTTACCAATTCAAGCATTTCATGGCTTGTAAACCAGTGGAATTCACTGGCATGGACGGTGTTACCGCCATGATCAATTGGTTTGATTCAATGGAGCTTATCTTCCTTCAGGGCGGCTGCCCTGAGGAACTCCGAACCCTTAATGTCACCGGGGTCTTCCGCAAGAGAGCCCTCGAGTGGTGGACCACCGAACGAAACACGCGTGGAAACGAAGCAGCCCATGCGATGACTTGGGAAGAGCTTAAGGAGCTCATGAAGGAGCAATTCTGTCCTCCCCATGAGACCCAGAAACTTGAAAACGAGTTCTGGAATCTCACACAACAGGGGAGCGACGCCGAAGGATTGATTGCGCGCTTTAAACAGTTAAGTATCATTTGCCCTGGGCAAGCCGATACTGTTCCCAAGTCAATCGCCAAGCTCATCCGTTGCCTCTCACCGGTAATCATGAACCATGTAGCCGCAGCCAACCCGAAAACCCTTGAGGAAGCCTATGCCATAACCCTCCAACTCAACCATAACTGCATCCTTCAGGGGGCCTACGACAAGGTCCCTACGAAGCATGCGCACCAAGCCATAGCCAACACCACCGAATCACCTACCCCTCCAGCCAAGAAGCCCCACTACAAGAACAAGAAGCGGAAGGCTTCTTCTCAAAACAATGCTGTCGTCACTCCGCCTACCCAAAACACCCACCAACCTGGACAAGGTTACATTGGCTCTCACCCCAAGTGTACCACTTGCAACTACCATCACCCTGTTGGCACCTCATGCCGAAAATGTGCCAACTGTAATAGGTTGGGACACCTCTCCAACTACTGTCGCCTAACCCAGAACCAGCAAACCCAAGCCCTTTCACCTAATTCTAACCCAAACCGCCAAACCCAAGCTACACCAGGTCGAACCTGCTACAAATGTGGCGATCCTAACCATTTCGCCAACATTTGCCCGAAACGCACCAACAACCAACAGCAACAACAAACCGAACCTGCGAAAGGACGAGCTTTCGTTCTCACCTCAGCTCAAGCCCAAAGTTCAAATGACGTCATCACTGGTACGTTCCTTGTGAACCATATCTATGCTACTTGTCTGTTTGATACTGGTGCGGATAGAAGTTTTGTATCCGTTGAATTTGAACCCTTGCTTAAGTGCGAACGAACTAAAATGCCTAATCCTTTTGCTGTCGAAGTCGCTAATGGTAAGACCATATCCGTTGACTCTGTTCTTTCTGGTTGCTCCCTAATCTTAAACGATCATAAGTTTTCCATCGACCTCATACCTATGCAAATGGGTAGCTTTGACGTCATAGTAGGCATGGACTGGCTTAAGCGAGTTCATGCTGAAGTCGTTTGTTCTGAGAAATTCATTCGTCTCCCCCTACCTCAAGGTGACTCTTTACACGTCTATGGTGAGAAACCTTCTAAGGGTCTCAAGCTTATGTCATGCATCAAAGCGAACAAGTACTTGCGTAAGGAGTACTTTGCCTTTCTCGCCCACGTCGTGGAAAAGAAAGACAAAGGCCCTAGCATAAGTGATGTTCCTGTCGTTTGTGAGTTCCCTTCTGTTTTCCCCGAGGATCTCCCTGGTCCTCCGCCTCCTCGAGCTGTCGATTTTCGTATTGACCTCATTCCTGGCGCAACTCCTGTTGCGAAGGCTCCCTATCGTTTAGCACCCTCGGAGATGCAAGAGCTATCAAGCCAACTCCAAGAGCTTCTTGATAAAGGCTTTATACGCCCTAGTACTTCCCCTTGGGGCGCTCCCGTGTTGTTCGTCAAGAAGAAAGATGGGTCTTTTCGGATGTGCATTGATTATCGTGAACTCAATAAACTTACAGTCAAAAACCGATACCCACTTCCTCGTATTGACGATCTCTTCGATCAATTGCAAGGCGCGAAGTGCTTTTCAAAGGTTGATCTCCATTCTGGCTATCATCAACTTCGGGTTTTGGAGGAAGATGTACCCAAAACCGCATTTCGTACACGTTATGGACACTACGAGTTCGTGGTCATGCCTTTTGGTTTGACCAACGCTCCTGCAGTGTTTATGGATCTTATGAACCGTGTGTGTAAGCCTTTTCTCGATCATTTCGTCATTGTGTTCATCGACGATATCCTAATCTACTCTAAGACGAAAGAAGAACATGGACGACATTTGCGTCTTATCCTTCAGCTTTTGCAAACTGAACGTCTGTATGCCAAATTCTCCAAGTGTGAATTTTGGCTAAAAGAGGTTCAATTCTTAGGTCACACCGTCAATGAACTTGGTATTTATGTTGACCCTGCAAAGATAGAAGCTGTGAAGAATTGGATTGCACCTAAGTCGCCCTCTGAAATTCGTTCGTTTCTTGGCCTAGCTGGGTATTATCGTCGTTTCATCTCGAACTTCTCGAAGATTGCCGTTCCTTTGACTTCGTTGACTCAAAAAGATAAACCTTTTGTTTGGGGTCCCGAACAAGAAGAATCTTTCCAAACACTCAAGGACATGCTTTGTAATGCTCCTATTCTCACTCTCCCCGATGGGAATGACGATTTCGTCGTGTATTGCGATGCCTCTAACCAGGGTCTTGGTTGCGTTCTCATGCAACGGGACAAAGTAATCGCTTACGCGTCGAGACAACTCAAAATTCATGAGAAAAACTATACTACTCACGACCTTGAACTTGGTGCAGTTGTTTTTGCGTTAAAGATTTGGCGACACTACCTTTATGGTACAAAGTGTACGGTCTTTACCGACCACAAGAGCCTCCAACACATCTTTGATCAAAAGGAACTCAACATGCGTCAACGTCGTTGGGTAGAATTGTTAAACGACTACGACTGCGATATCCGCTACCACCCTGGTAAGGCGAATGTCGTGGCCGATGCACTTAGTCGTAAGACTCATGTTAAGAGTGCTCGTTGCTACCAAAGCGTGGGAAAACTCAATGAGTTAATTCGACAAGCACAATTTGCCGTTATTAACGAGGGTAACCTCGATAACGAGTTGAATTGTGGAATCGAAAACCCACTCGAAGCTAAGCCTGATGGTATTCTTTACTACCATAGTCGCATTTGGATTCCCGATCGTCTCAATCTTCGGACTACTTTGATGGACGAAGCTCACAAATCCCGATACTCCGTTCATCCTGGAGCTGATAAGATGTATCATGACTTGCGCGCATCCTATTGGTGGCCTGGAATGAAACGTGATATCGCTCTCTACGTCTCCAAATGCCTTACGTGTTCCAAGGTCAAGGCAGAACATCAACGTCCCTCCGGTTTGCTCGAACAACCAGAAATTCCGGTCTGGAAATGGGAAAGCATAGCCATGGATTTCATCACGAAATTGCCTCGTACCTCGTCTGGTCACGACAGTATTTGGGTTATCATCGATCGTTTGACCAAATCCGCACACTTCCTCGCCATTCGTGAAGATTACAAGGTCGAGAAATTGGCTCGTATCTATACGAGTGAAATAATTAGTCGTCACGGTACTCCTCTTGATATTATTTCTGATCGTGATGCTCGTTTCACTTCTCGCCTTTGGCAAACTTTCCAATCCGCCCTTGGCACTCATTTGAATCTTAGCACCGCTTTTCATCCTCAATCTGACGGTCAGACCGAGCGTACTATCCAAACTTTAGAGGATATGCTTCGATCATGCGTAATCGATTTTGGCGGCAACTGGGATTCACACTTACCCTTGGTAGAATTCTCATACAACAACAGCTATCACGCAAGTATTCAAATGGCTCCATTTGAAGCACTGTATGGTCGCAAATGCCGTTCGCCTATTTGTTGGCACGAGATCGGAGACGTACAACTCACCGGTCCCGAACTTATACAAGAGACGACGGACAAGATCCTATAGATTCGTGACAACTTGCTCAAAGCTCGAAGCCGACAAAAGAGCTATGCTGATAAAAGACGCAAACCTTTGGAATTCAACATAGGTGACCACGTACTTCTCAAGGTTGCACCTTGGAAAGGTGTTGTTCGTTTTGGTAAGAAAGGCAAACTCGCTCCTCGCTATGTGGGTCCTTTCAAGATTCTCGAAAGGATAGGCAAGGTAGCGTATCGACTGGATCTACCTCAAACGCTCAGCAATGTTCATCCTGTGTTTCATGTTTCGAATTTGAAGAAGTGTCTAGCCGAAGAAGGACTTCAAGTTCCACTCGAAGATCTTCAGATCAACGATACTTTGCACTTTGTGGAGAAACCGGTCGAAATCATGGACCGAGGAACCAAGCAACTGAGGCGCAGTCGTATTCCCATTGTCAAGGTTCGATGGGAAGGTAAACGTGGCGCCGAATTCACTTGGGAACTTGAAAGTGATATGAAGACTAAGTATCCATATCTCTTCGTTACATCTTCCTAAATTTCGGGACGAAATTTCCTAAAGGAGGGGAGACTGTAACGCTCCGCGTTTCTATACTTTCTATATTTGGAAATCTTGTATCGTACTTCTATTTTTAGTAAGCGTTGTGTCTTGTATCTGTCTTTCGTTGTAAACGTAGAAAACCGAGACTTGAATCGTAATGAGAAACTCGTATTTTAACTATAATCATGTTATCCTTACTTTAAACGTGCAAACGTATTCGTGGTACTCTCAATCGTAAACGTGAGATAACTCGCAAACTTGGTTTGTATTGCGTAAACGAGACTCAAACGTGAAATTTTTAATCGTTAAACTAAATTCGTTACGAAAATATAATTATCTATTCATTTATTAAGTTAATTAATTAAATTAATTAATTAAATTTAGTTAATAAAATTAATTGATTTATTTTACAAATATTTAAAATTCTATTTTTTATAAATGTTAATATATATCCTTCTTTAAATAAGTCCAAGGTTTAACGAGTAAATATTGAATTCTTGAACTACAGGGACCATTCCTGCCATTTATGAAACTGTTTAAAAAAATAATAATAATAATAATAATAATCAAACAAAACCGGATCCGCGGGACTCGAACCCGGGACCTCCGGTTCACATACAAGCGCCTTAACCACTCCACCAGCCGCCTCTCATTCAAACAAACCCGGAAACAAAAGCTTCTTATGCTTTGTTTCCGGGCGAGGCTGGTCGCGACCAGCTTTCAAACAGCCCATTTTGGGCGCGGTTTTTTTGTATTTTTTCGAGTTTTAAGCCATTAATTACCCACCTAAACTTCACCTAACTAACCCTAATCCTTCCCCTATAAAACCCACCTCTAATCCAAGTATTTTCACACTTTAATCTCTCTCAAATCACTCTCAAATCACTCTCAAATCACCTCAAGATCCTTGCAACATCAGATTTTCGAGCAGATTGTATACCTCTTACTAAAGTGAGTGTAACTCACTCATTTCTTAATGAAATCACTCCATTCTTTTTCCTACTTGCTTGGATAAACTTTGGGTTGAATTCCTAGGTTTCTCCATGGAGAATTCAGACCTGGAAATGCCCCAAAATGTCCACAAACTTTCTGTTTTGTCTAAACTTTTATCAAACTTGTGTTTTAACTT
This sequence comes from Scalesia atractyloides, assembly GCA_947069175.1. Lineage (NCBI taxonomy): Eukaryota > Viridiplantae > Streptophyta > Magnoliopsida > Asterales > Asteraceae > Scalesia > Scalesia atractyloides. The sequence goes on along the minus strand of CAMTDV010000021.1, from coordinate 19,129,961 downwards.
CAACAAACTTGTGTTCTTGTGCTTACAATCAAGCTTATGATTAGTAAAGCCTAACCAAGCTTGTTAACATGAACTAAGGGCTGTTTTAACACCCTAAACTTTCTGTTTTTAAAGAGCATTGAGCTCACAAGTGATGCAAGTTCTTAAACTTGTTCTTGTGTGTCCACCAAGGAAGCTTGGGCTATCCTAACTTGAGACCACACATCACTTGATGATTTTTCATCAAGATCCCAAGATAGTTTGCTAGACTTAAAGTGTCACAACCCTACAAAGCCGTTGACGATTGTCCTCGTGTGCTCGTCGGGTTGTTGAATACTTGGCTACTTGGTATCTAGATGACACCTTATCATTCTTGTATAGTATATAGTTCTTGTACCCTCCTTGTTACCAATGGTAACTTGTGTAGTGGTGAACATAATCCGAGGTTCAAAGTGGATGGTTTAACCTCCCACCTCATGCTTGACATACATGACACTAGAGGTTACAAAGTGGATGGTCATCCTCCCACCTCCTACATGATTATAATGCTATATATATATAACTATATTATAATTCTAAAACCGAAACCTTGATAATGAACTTATAATCACCTATCAAGTTATTAAGTTTAACACTAAAGTATGTAATTCCTTGTCACGATTCTAATAGGCCCCGAACCTATGAAATCACACCCAAACTCGTAAGAGTTACTATAGTGTCAAGAACGAGTGTTACATCTTAGTGAATACTTTCGTATCATAATACTTTATCAAACATATTTTTTTTTTATCATGCTCGAATACTCCTAATCTCCCGTTGAAACTCTATACTCATACGCCTCATTTCCTCTTGTAGGATAATTCGGCGTCATCCTCGAACCAACGTCTTCACGGATTGTCAAGTGTAGAAAAGACTTAGCAAAACCGTGAGTACACTCGACCCACATTTGTTTTTATCACTTTTTGGGTGTAACATGTTTCCATATACAAAAATCACAAACACTTAAACTTTATGAAACGCACAAACAATCCTATACACATGACTACTTGAATCGTATACTTGTTGCTTGTCTAGGGATAAACGTTGTGCTATGCTTTAGTCATTAACTATTTTTAGCCTTTGTTTGACATGCTTAGCGCTATAGGAATTCACGCATCCACCTCCATCGCTTTACACGTGAGGTCATGTTAAAACATCGTGATTGCGTTACGGGTTTGATTATTAGCATTGCATGCCTTGATTTGCTCTTGTATAGATTTGGTTGCCATGAGGATTGTTAAAACTTTATTCGTATACGTATGCTATGCTTAAACTTGTGTACTCGCCTTTGCTTTTGCATTGACTTTATTTTAAAACATGTTACAGGTTGAAGGAGATGACGCTATGAAAACAATATAACAAGGACTAGATACACACAAATTAGACGTTAGGTTTAATGTCGACGTATCAATTTTCTTATGACTTTGCAAATGTTAGATTGTTCTTTGTTTTGTTACATTGATGTATTTGACAATCCTTATGGAATGAAATATGGTTTAATTAATTATTGTCACTTAATAATGTTGTGAGCAATGAGCAATCTCGTTTTCGTCTCATCCCGATGTTTCCGCCATCGGTTGGGGTGTTACATACGTATATTCAAACTTGTATGCTCGCCAGTGCTTTTATACCGATCCATGCTTTTATTACATGTTGCAGGATTGTGACCGATGAATCTAGTAGGATTGCCTAGAAACGCATTTAAATTTTAATGTTCGTTGTATTGTAAATTATTTTCAATCCTGTTGTATCTCGATTGCAATACTTGTACAAAAATCATTTTAATAAAATGAAATTTATTTATTTGAATATTTATTGTACATTATTTATTTTAAACTTGTGATGTTCCTAGTTCAAGCAACGTAAAATGTAAATATTAAATACTTGTCACTATTAGCGTTATGAAGTCTCTTGCAATCTAGTTTTCGTCTCATCCCGATGTTTCCGCCATTGGTTGGGGTGTGACAGATTGGTATCAGAGCTATAACTATAGGGAATTAGGTAGAATTGCCATGTTCGACCTAGTCTATAGTTTAAGCACCAAACTTTGACCATTCTTGATTCTTGCTAAAACGTTAATTCTTCCTACTTTGCTTCTACCTCTTCTTTTGTCTTAATAATACAAAGTGTTTTTCCTAGGGCATTATACGCAACACATATTTGAAGACACTCGTATACCACAATCGAAATGGCTCATCAAAATAGGGGTGATTCCCGCCTTTGGTGATGAATTTCAATCCACCTTACATGATATTTTGCGCGAATTTCACCATCAAGTCAGGAGTGATATCCATATCTTGATGAGAAATTCCATATCATAATCTAATGAATCCTTATTGATAACTCAAGATTATATCTTGTTTCATTCAATAAACCACATTTTGGGGACGAAATTTTCAAGTTAGGTTTGACATCCACACCTTGACTACTGGTCTCATTCTTCGATTTTCAATCTCGCCAAAGTTTCGTATTTTCGATCAACATAGGGACATGTACTAACTGGAAGGGTAAAATACTGTTAATCGCCTGTCGACGAGAGTATTTTACCTATTAGGCCAAAGCATGTCTCCCAAATTCGAAAGGACTTACGATTCACTTTGGAGTAGTCGAAGTTTCTTAACCCGAAACGCTCCAATACTTATCAAACCTCTCTTTTATATTATCTTGGTTTTATGCGAGATGATACTTATTCCCTCATTCATTTCAAAGTCAACGTTTTACTAGAATCAATTTTACGCGTAACGAACCTTTTCTTTTCCAAATTCCAAAATTTATTACGCGATAAATCAACACACGCATACTGATATGTTATACTTGATTCAGAATTACTGGGACAGCCTTATGTGATAAACTGGTCATTAACTTCAGATGAAGCCACAACTTAACGTATGTAGTACTTGTGAAGCACTATAGGAGTAGCGCACCGCCACATGGATTTGTGGTAATGTTAAGTCATTCATTCATACTAGCGGGAGCGATGGGTTGACAATTTGTCCTTAACTTCGTAAGAAGCCACACCTTAAGATGTATAGTGCTCGTGTAGCACTATAGGAGTAGCGCACCGCCACATGGATTTGTGGTCATGTTAAGTCATACATTCATACTAGCGGGAGCGATGGGTTGACAACTTGTCATTAACTTCGTAAGAAGCCACACCTTAACATGTATAGTGCTTGTGTAGCACTATAGGAGTAGCGCACCACCACATGGATTTGTGGTCATGTTAAGTCATACATTCATACTAGCGGGAGCGATGGTTTGACCTGTGTGTTCACATTCCAGTAATCTTGTTAACTAGATATATATCATGTGTTGTTCAAAGGTTTTACTCATAACATACTCATACTTATACTCTATACACTCTCATACTTTAATAACAATCATGCTTATATACTTAAGATTCGATACGTTGCCATTCTCACTTGTAATACATTAATAAACCCTAGATCCTGACACGGAACGTAACATGGCATCGATTAGCGAAACGGGTGTAATATGGTATGAACATGGTGGATACGCCGCTGGTACTTCCTATATATAAGTGTTACTACCATATTACCAAGGTTTCGTAAAACGTGCCATGAGAAATTTGGTGTTTCCTTGGACCTTATCAAATACAAACGTCGATCACTCGCGAGCTATCCTTGGTTATACCCAAACATACTTCGAAATGCTAACTCTTTAAAGTCTTCCTTTTGAATAAATATCGTGATGAAATTTCCTAAAGTAGGGGAGACTGTAACGCCTCTATTTTTCGCATCCTTATTTTAGAAAATAAATATTTGTATAATAATTCGAGGCGTTAAAACATATTAAAAATATATGTGTATATATATATACATATATATATATGTATATATATATATATATATTAATCGTTATTCGTGTAACGCCTTGTATCTTCGTATTTCTATTTTAAAAATGTTAATATTCGTATTCTAATTTTAGAAACCTTACCTTCGTATTTTAATTTCAATCTCACAATTCGAGGCGTTAATCATAATAGAATTCATATTTTATACATATTTTTTATTCACACAACCGATCATTTAAATACGTATTTATATGCAAACCGACATAATTATACGTATAAATACTTATACGCACATTCTCAATACTTGAATTATACTTTTATACTTTTTATATACTCCATTACATAATATATATACTCAAGAAATACCAAGAAATATACCAATCATATTTCCACCTCACCAATTATCTTCCACCTTCTTTAACCAATCATATTTCACCCTTTCCCACCTCCTTTCTCCACCAATCATCTTTTCAATCCTCCTCCACCTTCTTTAACCAATCATATTTCACCCTTTTCCACCTTCTCTACCTATAAATACCAACCTCCTTCTACCATTTTCTTCACACCATTATTCTTTCCATCTCTCTAATTCTCTCAATCTCTCTAAATCAAGAATTCTAAGAATTCTAAAAGGACACTAAGTGTTCCAACCATTCTTCTCTCAACCTCTCTACTTCTCTCAAATCTTCTAAGTAAGGAAGCGAACTCTAAGAGTTCCAAAAGAAAAGAATAAGTGTTTTACAGGAAGCTTTGAAGCTCCAACCTCCAACTCTTCACGGAATCACCAAAGGAAACTTTGCAAAACTGTGAGCATACTCGACCTCTTTTTACACTTTAACGTATTTTTGGGTGCAACACGTATACAAAATCCACTTTACGCAATCGATTATAATTAAACACACAAACCATCGAACATGTTCATTGTTATGCTTAGGTTGTTTATGCTTGTTAGTTTCAACTTGTACTTCCATAATATTGTTATGCTAAGGTTGTTATGCGTGCTAGTTAAAAAATTTTAGTTATATACTATTTGCTATGCGTAAGTTGTTTATGGATGCTCGTTCTACTTGAATATAAAATTCCATGTGGATTTGAGACAAACTTTTATACATATACTTATATTCAAACTTGTATGCTCGCCAGTTCTTTTGTACTGATCCATGCTTTTGTTACATGTTGCAGGATTATGACTGATGATCTAGTAGGATTGCCTAGAAACGAATTTAAATTTTAATGTTTGTTGTATTGTAAATTATTTTCAGTCTTTTTGTATCTTGATTCCAATACTTGTACAAAATCATTTTAATAAAATGAAATTTATTTATTTGAATATTTTAGTATCAGAGCCATAACTATAGGGAACTAGATAGAATTGCCATATTGGACCTAGTCTATAGTTTAAGCATCAAACTTTGACCATTCTTGATTCTTGCTAAAACGTTATTCTTCCTACTTTGCTTCTACCTCTTCTTTTGTCTTAGTAATACAAAGTGTTTTTCCTAAGGCATTATACGCAACACATATTTGAAGACATACATATACATTTGACCCTCCAATCGTCACCTAACAACTAATGCATTCCCAATTTGCCCTTCACTTTAACAATCTGACCTTTGAATTAAATCCTAGTACATCGTGAATTATCATTCTTGTAACTTGTTCCCCATGCAAACACGTAACGCATTAATAAAAAAAACCTCCTACTTTACCGATCATGTCGCGTTATTCCATCGACAAGCAGTTGAGATTCCACATCAATCAAGTAATAAAAAACTGTCAATTTCGTTATGGTTTCATAGCCTAGTGGCATCTTTCGGGTGAGATAATACTTTGGGACCAATAGGTCCTGGGTTCATTCCTACAAGGTGGTTTTCTCATATTTATTGCTTTTCTCCTGAATTGGTGTATAGGCATTGTGTCTGTTGGTCCCAGATGGACAAAAACTTCTTTTAACGTAATATGGCAAGTGATTTCAACAAATATGAAAATAGTTTACGGAAATAGAAATCGAACTTTCAAGAAACAGCAACTACAAAATTTTCAAGTTTATATCACTTTGAAACAAAATGGTTTACAAGGTGATTGTGAGGTTATTGATTAGTACAAATGAATACTTGTGTATTTTGTGGTGAAAGGGCAATGGAGTGTTGTAGTATGTATTAAATGCTATGCTTGACTCATCGTCCTTTGTTGTATTACTTTCTATATATAGAGAGTCTTGGTATGAATAAACATTAGTTTATTCATACACTTGTCCTGCATAAAGTTGCCTTTTGACATATTCATTGAATCTTCTAGAGTCAACTTGTTTCTTCAAATATGGCAAGGCTTCGTTTTGCAGACAAGTGAACATCAGTAATTCTGATGCCCGCCTCATAAGAAAATCCGAACCAATCAACAGAAATTCAGATGATCAGACTTTACCAGAAATTGATGATATTCATTAGAAATATCATCAGATCTATCAGAATGGCCTCATTTGATAGTCTTTTCTTGTTCTTGACCTGTTTCTAATAATGTTGAAGGTACGTTGTTCTTTCTTTTGTCCAGTCTCGTGTCTTCTTTGTTGTTTTGACCTTTATGACTTCATCTTCATCCATTGATCAGTTTAGATCACATTTTTCTTCAATACTTACATAAAAGTTTCCTAACAGTTTCCCCCTAAGTATTGTAAGAAAAATGACAGCTTAGAACAAAGAACAAATTCAAACAAGATCATTCAAAACATCAACATTAAAGTATCAAACATAGTTCAACCATTGTAAAACAAAAGTTAAGATTGTTCTCAGATCTTTTCCAATCCACTTTTGTAAAGATCTCCTTTCTTCAGCTGTTTCTTGTAACGAATCAACATGTGGCAGACCTGTACATGTCCTTGTACCATCCTCTGGCAGTGATCCATTCATTGATGATGTCTTCTATTTCCTTCCTTAGTTTTTCTTTGTTTTTCCCTTAGCCTTGAGTTGCTCTTGTTTCTTGTTCATGCAGTCTTTGATGTAGTTCAGTGTTTGGTTTGAGTACCTGTGTATCTCATTCACTCTGAACAGAGCCTTGTTATCATCAAGGTCCCTAAAAGCAACCGACAGTTCAGGTTTTTCAAAGATTACTCATGTTCTGACTTCAGACATGAGTTAAGGCATTCTTGTTGTGGTTAAAGGATATACAAAGATCAAAGTCAGCTAGATCTGTTCTTGAGTACATCTTCTGTCAATCTTCTGTTAAGCTGTAAATAGCCCTTCTGTTGATCTCTGTGTCACTTTTTTCTTTATCAAAGTGTTGCTTCAAATTTGCTAAATCAATGGGATGAAGCTCTCCTCCAAGATCGGCTTCTGTCACATATGTTGCTCTGCCATCCTTTCTAATAAAACTATACTTGTTTTGTTTATGAGTTTCCCATTATCTACCCTTCACAGTGTTGAGTAGTTACCTTGTGGACTTTTGTCATTGGGTTCATTAGAACAGGGAGAAGACTGTCTTTTCCTCTTATCAGCTTTTTTGCTTTAAGTCCTGAGCTTACTGGACTAAGAGGCCTGTTCAACTTGTCTTCTTCACTTTCCATTAGTAACTCCTCAGATGATATTCAGTGAACATCATACTTTCTTGATCAATTTCTATCACCAGAACCTCCTTTTCATTTCCATGCACATCCATTCTGATTTCAAGCCTAGGTTTCTTTGATGATGTTGAAGAATCTTCCCATTTTCTCATTTCTGATATGATCATTTGTTCACTGATTACCGTTTCTCTTGAAGAAGTTATCTTTGGTTAATTCTATTGTTTACTTCTTTCTTGACCACTGCTTGGCTTTAGCATAAGTGCATGAGTGACTGCAAATCTTTTCTGTAGATCTGGCTTTGGGACTATAGGAGGAGGCCCCATTGGTGTGGGTTTCGAGGAACCGTGGGTATCTTTTGCTCTGGTTGAGTGATTTGAGTGGCTTGTTGTTCTTTTTAGTGAGATGTTTCTGTTGGAATGGGAGTTCTGAGTTCATGTACATCAACTTTTTCCAATCTGGCAATGTTCAGTTGCAACCTTTTCACAAGTGTTTCCACATTTCCTAACATTTGTGAAGTTCTTCTCTCTGCTTCATGTACCCTTTTGAACTCTTCTGTGTTTTGAATTTGGTGTGTTGCCCATTCCCTCACCATCTTATCAAGTGCATTTGCTAGGCTGTTGTTACTGGCCCTTAAGCTTGTAAAATTTCTTCTAGAATCTGGCCAGCATTTGTGGTGTCTCTTGTTTCTACAGCCTCAGTGACTCTTGATTTGATGTCCTTCATTTCTTGAAACATCTTTTCAAAGTTTGCTGCTAGCTTGCTGTTGTCTGATGCTTTTTGAATCCTTTGTAGATACTTCATGCCTTTTGCATTTTCTTCTGATTGTTTTCTGATGAGCTCAACAAATTCTGACAGAGTTTTCATATCAGATCTTTGACATTTAATTTCTTCTATCAGCATGTCCAGTTTATGTTGAACTGGTGACTTATCTTTGTAGACTTTGGCAACATCATCCAATGCTCGATGCAATTGTTCTGTTGTTATAATTGGTTCAGTGGGTAATAAGGGATCAACAAATGCTCCTTTTTTTAACTCCAGCTGAAGACACACTTGCTGCTGTTGTAAAGCATGAGGTTGGTCAAAAGTCCAATCCTACACATCTTTACCAGATTGTTGAAACTCATTCACATTATGGATTTCTTCACTTCCTTGAATCATATCTGTGAATGATTCTCCGTGAATTGTTGAGAAGCTCATGTTTTTCTCACCCAGGTTTCCTTTTGTGACAGCCCAACGGATGGCGGAAACATCAGGATGAGACGAAAGCAAGATTGCAAGAGACTTCATAACACTAATTGTGATAAGTATTTAATAATTACTTTTTACTTTTCTTGAACTAGGAACACCATAAGTTTAAAATGAATAATGTACAATAAGTATTCAAATAAATAAATTTCATTTCATTACAATGATTTTTGTACAAGTATTGGAAACGAGATACAACAAGATTGAAAATAAATTACAATACAACAAACATTAAAATTTAAATGCGTTTCTAGGCAATCCTACTAGATTCATCTGTCACAATCATGCAACATGTAATAAAAGCATGGATCAGTACAAAAGCACTGGCGAGCATACAAGTTTGAATTAAGTTTATGTATAAAAGTTTGTCTCAAATCTACATGGCATTTTATATTCAAGTTGAAACAAGCATACATAAATAACTTACGCATGGCAAATAGTATATAATCAAAATCTTTAACTAGCATGCATAACAACCTAAGCATAACAATATCATGAGAATACAAGTTGAAACTAACAAGCATAAACTACCTAAGCATAACAATGAACGTGTTCGATGGCTTGAGTATTTAATTATAATCGATTGAGTAAAGTGGAATTTGTATACATGTTGCACCAAAAAATGCGTTAAAGCGTAAAAAGGTTCGACACGGTTTTGCAAAGCTTCCTTTGGTGATTCTGTGAAGAGTTGGAGGTTGGAGCTTCAAGCTTTCTTTAAAACACTTAGTGTTTTCTTTTAGAACTCTTAGAGTTCTCTTCATTGCTTGGAATATTTGAGATAAGTAGAGAGGTTGAGAGAAGAATGGTTGGAACACTTAGTGTCCTTTAGAATTCTTAGAATTCTTGATTTAGAGAGATTGAGAGAATTAGAGAGATGAAGAGAAGAATGGTGTGAAGAAAATGGTAGAAGGAGGTTGGTATTTATAGGTAGAGAAGGTGGAAAAGGGTGAAATATGATTGGTTAAAGAAGGTGGAGGAGGATTGAAAAGATGATTGGTGGAGAAAGGAGGTGGGAACGGGTGAAATATGATTGGTTAAAGAAGGTGGAAGATAATTGGTGAGGTGGAAAGTTGATTGGTATATTTCTTTGTATTTCTTGAGTATATATATTATGTGATGGAGTATATAAAAAGTATAAAAGTATAATTCAAGTATTGAGAATGTGCGTATAAGTATTTATATGTATCATTGTGTCTGTTTGTGTGTATAAATACGTACTTAAATGATCGGTTGTGTGAATAAAAAAATGTGTATAAAATATGAATTTTATTATGATTAACACCTCGAATTGTGAGATTGAAATTAAAATACGAAATTATGGTTTCTAAAATTAGAATACAAAAACGAATATTTTTAAAATAGAAATACGAAGATACGAAACGTTACACAGTGATCAGCATGCTGATCTCTACCTGCTGTCGTCTCAATCTCCTCCTCATTAACTGACTTGGAAATTGGACCTATGGAGTCACTAGCATCTTCATTTACTGTTCTTAGTAGTCTAGGTTGTATAACATAATTTCCTTGAAATGATTCATCAGAATCAGAGGAATTTTCAATAGCAAATGTACCAAAATTAAATTGAGCACCTGTTTCAGCTATGTGTGAGGCTTCAGCATAGAGATGTTCTGTTTCAACATTATGCTCCATCTGATCAACTTTCATAGGTTCTGATGATAATCTGATGTTTTGTTGTTGATCTTCTTCAGCTTCCTCAGTAGTTGGTCAACAAATGCTTCGTCAATATGATCTGGTGAAGAACTGCTATCATACACTTCTGTGGGATCTGTTCCTGCTCTATTTCTGATTGCTTTGTGTTGTATCAGATAGGGTGAGTCTTTTCCAATCAACCTGATCATGTTTGCAGGTAGTTCTGGTACATCACTATCTGACTTCCATGCTTGTGTTGCACACCAGAGTTTCATGATGGCAGCTTTCCACATGTTTTCTGATATAGGAAGTTCGACTCCCCTTTCAGCAAAGGTCTCAACAATTACAATTGACCAGAATCTTGGGTAAGGTAGGTGAGAATCGATTCTTCCAGAATTAGTTAACCTTGATTTCTTCACTAGATTGAAAATTTCCGTTCCATAATCAATGTTGTCCCCAGTGATGAGCCCATACATGATTGTCAGAACATGAATGTTAATCTGGTCAGTGCCCAAATTTTTTACGTTAAGCATCTTGTTAGTGTTTCCATCATTACTTTCCAGAAGGAAGGTAACTTATCCTCTTGAAATCAACAATTATTGTGATCTTTCCTGAATATCCCATTAGAACATCGAGTTGTCCCAACATATCTTCTTTGCTTGGTGGTTGGATGTAATTTTCCATGATTGGCAACTCCAACCATTCTCTGATTCTCTGTGGAGTGATTGTGGCACTGATGTTTCCCCAAAGATGAGCAGATACTCCATTTATACCTATTTTCGAGCGTGTTGACAAGTTGTTGCATAATACTCTCTGGTACTTCTCTTCCTTGGTTAAGACTTGTGCAATGGGACTTTTTAGCAGAAATTCAACCAAGACTTAACATTTTTCATCATATATATCGTGCTTGACGTGCATTGACAAGTTGTTTTCTTTCATAGGTAGAGAGTCTTCACTTCTGATAAATAAAACAGAGTGTTCAACTGGAGGGATATTGAGATTGACGAGGTTTTGAGCGGCCATTGTGATAGTGAGTGGAATTTTGCTTTTCAAACGAAGTTGCAGGGTGTTTTAGGGTTCGTATTTTTTGGAGGTTGAAGGTAGGTTTCTCTGTTGTATATATATAGGGATTAGAAGGATTGTGGGAGGTTAGTATTTAAGTTAGTTAATGATAAGTTAATGGTGTTTTAACTTTATCCAAACCGTTTTCAAAGAGCTTTTGGTATATCCCCAAATTTTTACATATCTCCAATTTACTTTAATATGTCTTTAAAATAAATTGAAGATCAAATTTTGGTTGGTGAATACTAACGACCAAGTTGCACCTTTTTCTCCTTGTGGGACCCTTTTCAGAGAAAGGTCCAATGATATTCCCTTCTAGAATCTGTCAATTCTTCCCCCTTTTTGAGAGCAAAATTCAATCTGATGACATCATCAGAAATGTTCATCATTTTCTAATGAATTGAGTGGTAAAGCTTTGTTTGTCTTCATCACCAGATTGTCATCAGAAATGTGAGTTCCCCCTTGATAGTTTATTGGGTTTTTTGTTTTTTGTTTTCTTTTGGGATGAGAGGGAGTGAGTAGAGTATTTAGAGAGCATTTACATTGATCTTCTTCCTCAAGCTTCCTTTCTTTTGAGCTTTTGGTTTAAAAGAGATTTTAACTTACTTTAAAGTTATCATAAAAATGGTGAGTTTTGACTCTTTGACCAATATATCAATATTAACAAAAAGTGGTGTGTCTAAAGTATAATGGTTTTTATAAACTGTACCCATTTTGCCAAGATGATCTCATCAGATAATTTCACATTATTTCATATCTTCATTAGAAATGATGCAATTTCATCAGATACTACATTATGTTCTTTGTCACTTATCAGATCTGATTTTGTGCCTCTTGATATCCTTCCCCCCTGATTAGTTGCTTCAATTGTAGTGCAAGAATCTGAATTCTGATGTTCTGGGACATTTTCTAATATATGTTCAGAATTTATGACATATCCTCCACTGGTCCTGCAGGGTTAGTACATAATTGGAGTTTTGATTTTCCTGTGTTCAGGTGATCATGTTCCAGAAGCTCTTCAATTAGGGTGTTAAGAAGATTATCAGAATTTTCAATTTATTAGAAAAGTTTATTTTTTTTATAAACTCACCAGAAACTTCTGTTTCTGATGAAATCAAATGATACATATAAACTTTCTCTGATTGTCCTAGTGTTCAAGATAAAAACACACCAAGGAAAATTCATTTTTCTGCTTTTCTATTTAAATTTCCCAAGACTTTCAAAATCATTGAAAACAAAACATCTACAACCAAATGTATGTAAAAATTTTACATTTGGAAATTCTTCCATTTATAATGTTGTAAGGTGTTTTCTGAAGTCTTTTGTTTATTATGGATCTGTTTTGTGTAAAACATGCATTAGCAATTGCTTCTACCCAAAGGTGAGTGGGCAGTTTTGCATAGGCCAGCATGGTTATGGCTGCTTCAACCAAGGTTCGGTTTCTCCTTTCCGCAACCCTATTTTGCTGTGGAGTTCTTGGAGCAGAAAAGTCATGAGAGATTCCTTTACTTACAAGAAAGGTCTCAAGTTTTGAATTTTTAAATTGTGTTCCATTATCAGTTCTGATCATTCTTACAGATAATTTCAAAACATTTTCAATTTTTCTGATAAAGTTTATGATTAGATATGGAGTTTCACTTTTCTTTCTAAACATTCTACCCAAGTGTATCTGGAATAGTCATCCACAATGACTAAGATATATTTCTTACCATAATAACTTTCAGTACTGACTGGTGCACATAGATCCATGTCCAAAAGTTCTAAGTTTTGAGATATTGATGATTCAGAAATTGTTTTGTGTGAGCTTCTTTTTTATATTCCCATTTCAAAAGCTTCACATATTTTATCCTTCTTTAAGGATATAAAATTTAATCCTTTTACCAGACCTTTGTTTGTCAATTTGTTTAAATTTTTTAAATTTAAGTGGGCTAATCTTTTATGCCATAACCAACTATTACCCTTGTTATGTTTTGAAAATAAGCACAATTGTGGATGCTTAGTTTCTTCTTTAAAATCAAAGTAATAAATAGATTTTCTAATTCTTTTTCCACTTAAATATATCTTGTTGTCATCCAGACCAATTAGCAAACATTTTTTCTGGTAAGAAGGTTACTTGAAATCCCTTGTCATAAAATTGACCACAACTCAATAGATTATACTTTAAGCCCTCTACATAGGCTACTTTCTCAATGGTCAATGAACCATATTTTATACATCCATACCCCAATGTTCTTCCTTTTACTCCATTTCCAAAGTTAACTAATTTACCCAGCTTAGGAACAAAATTGCTGAGTAAGCTCCTATCCCTAGTCATGTGCTTGGAGCTTCCAGAGTCGTAGTACCACATCTGCTGCACATGATGATCTTGAAATGGAAGAGTTAGAGAGTTTTTGGTACCCAGACTTGCTTGGGTACTTTTTCTGATGAAATTTTAATTAAAATTTCTTCTTTAGATGATGAATTTTCACCAGAATATCTGTTACATGCTGGGCCATTAACAGATTGTTTGGTTTTTGCTTAGAGATGGTGTTGAACTAGCTTCAGTATATCAACACACATACAGTTTCCCTTATCTGAAATTTTTGATTTCTCTGTATGTGATGGAAGGTTTGCAGATTTTTGAAAATTTTGCATGAATCCTTTTTGAATTTTCTAGCGGTGTTTAATTAGATTCATGCAATTTTCCTTTGATGTTAGTTCTTGATGTTACAAAAGAGTTATCAAAACTTATGGATTTGCAAGAATCTGTATCAAAATCAGATGTTAACTTATCAGAAATCTGACCTGATTCTTTAACAAAGGTGGCAGGGTTTCTAATGTTTGTCTTTACATACCCGAGTCCTTCACCTCTGTTCTTTGGTATGGCTTCAATAAAGTTAAAAATCTTTTGCTTGTTGAAAACCTTTTACATTTATTTCTTTGTCATGAATTTTCCTATATAGATCTTTTCTTTCCTTCTCACAAAATTCAAATTTTGAATTATTGTTTAAGCTTTCTTCGGTTAGTAATTGGTTTTCAAGTATAACTTTATTCAACATCTTTTGCAAATCATCAGACCTTTTATTTTCTGATGTTTTTTTTTTTTTGCAAATTTAGAAAGTCTGACATAAGCTTGTTTAATATTTTTTGTAGATCAAAATTATATGAGCTTACCTTTGTTTTAATCTTTCAGTTTCTGCATCAGAAAGCTTGGCCATTAGACAAAAATTTGCCATTTCTTCTTCTCTTCTTCTTCGTCAGAAGAGTCATCGGTTAACCAAGTATCTGTCCCTGCTATTAAACTTACTTGTTGTTGCTTTTTGGCTTCCTCCAGCTTTTTCTCATAGTAGGCAACATCTTTCAGCTTTTTATGTTTGCATTCTGACGCATAGTGACCCTTTTGCTTGCACTTATAGCATACAACTTCTGCTTTTCCTTTATCTTTTGATTTTCCTTCCATCCTCCCTTTGTCACTTTTCTGGTACTTATGGCTTCCTCCTTTCAACCTCCGCTCAAAGGTTTTGGTGAGCAGTGCAATTAACTCAACAAATGCTGAAAAGTCTGATGAAGTATCCGAATTTTCTATGTTTTGACAATAAGTGGTTTGTGGATCAGGAATAGGCGTTCTTTGTGAGTTTGAGATGAGAGCAATGGATCCACCTCTTTGGCTTGAGTTTTCATATATTTCATCTTCTCTAGGGACAAGAATTTTATATAAGTCATGGAGACTGATATTTCCCAGCTCTAAGGTGGAGGCTAAAGTCATTGTTAGACTTCTACATTCTCTTGGTAGAGCATCTAGGAATTTCATATTCCTTTCATCGTTTGACTTCTCAGTACCAAACTTCTTTAGTTCATTTAAAAGTTTTGCAAATCTATTATATGTTTCACAAAGACTTTCATTTGGTAAACTTTTAAATCTCTCATAAGAAGAGACACAATTTGTTCTTTTATTTCTCTTCATTCTTTCTCCCCCTTCACAAAGATTTTCTAACTGATCCCATATTTCTTTAGCAGATGCACATGCATCTACTTGAGAGAATATGTCATTTGGAAGTGCCATAATCAAAAGTGATTTGACCCTTTCATCAACTTCCACCTTTTTCTTATCATCATCACCCTAAAAGTTTTCAGCTTTTGGAGCCCATGAGGATGGTACTTCAGGTGTTAGATCAGTTGCTGGGGTACCTGGTATTTCAACCATGGGTATATGTGGGCCACTCATAATGGATTGAAACAGAGCTCAGTCATGTCCATTTAGGAAATTAATCATCCTGATTTTCCACTGAGGTACTCCTCTCTGACCAAGGTCGGAGGCTTTGACATAGACCCAATGTTGAAAGAATTTGTAACATCCGTCAAAAACGGATTTACCAAACCCGCTCCGTTTAGCAACCGAACAGTCAGTCAAAATTTTCGTTGCGAATTAAATGCCCAAAATATTTTTAAACGATCCGTAATCAATTATTATACGGGGGTATATATTTAGTTTTTGAAAAACTGTTGAAAATTGAAAAATAAAAATGAATTGTTACAGCCGGGTTTCGAACCCGGGTCTGTACCGAGTCACCTAGTGACTTAACATCTCACACACAAACCACTGCGCCAACTGATTTGTTTGATAAATAATGAAATAATTTAGTTCATAAAGTGACTTTACAAATTCAAAAATCGGCGCCCAACGATTCAGTCGTCGGAATCCCGGAATATCCGCGAGCCTTAACTACGATTTACGTTATAACGTAAACCTTTAATCAAATGTCGGTTATAACCGATGTTTGAAGTCCGCGACACTTTTCAAAACCGCCGGAAAACTTAAATTGATGAATACAGTTCAAAATCAGACCAAATACATTTCGATTATTCCCTATAAATTCAACCACAATCGTCTGCAAACTTTTTCGCTAAAAATCACATCTTTTCACGGCGTAATTTCTCTCGCCGGAATAAGCCTGTTCGTCGCCGGAAAACCGGTTTCCCCATTGCCGAGCTTTTCTGAACCTCTGAAGCTTATACCGGTGATACCCTTACCTTTTCCAAACTTTTCGGAGACTAGCTGGTACAAGGAACACGTCGCCGGAGTTGAATTCAGTCGCCGGAGTTTCTGCCGGAAAACAGAGAGTTCAGTCGGTATATTCTCCGCTCAGTTTCTTTTCCTTTTCACTTCTATCTCACCAGTAATTAACCTAAAACACTATTGAAACTTGAATAAAAACTCGAACCAGTCAGACCCGATTTCTGGTTCAACTTTGTCGAAGAAGACGACGCACTTCCATATCATATAAGTATATTATAAATCATGATTTTAATCGGGTTAGACACACAGTCCAGCGGTGGACTGTGTGCACATAAGACGTTAATTATGCAAAGGTCTCGAGTTCGATTCCCGTCTCACACGCTGCCTTAATAAAATCTATTTTTTTTAATACTGAACCGGAGTCGCCTTAGTTATATGTTAAGTATATTAATAACCGGAATAATAACCAAGTTATACACACAGTCCAGCGGTGGACTGTGTGTTTGTTTATATCACAGGTCACGAGTTCGAGTCCGGTCCTCAGCACCGACTCGGACAATTATCTTTTCTTTTAAATAAGGCAGAAAAGGAAATATCTATTTTGTATTTAAGTATAATAAAAACCGAATATTATAACATGTTGAACACACAGTCCAGCGGTGGACTGTGTGTTAGATTAACCCACAGGTCCCGGGTTCGAGACCTGTGGTGTGCATGACCGTTTCGCCTTAAACTGTTTTTAAAATAAATGATTTTCTATTAATTCTAATTAATGTATATATGAAATTAAAATCGGATATATAACGGGTTAGACACGTAGCTCAGTTGGTAGAGCTGCGTGCACGCGTACGGGAGGTCTCGGGTTCGAGCCTCACCGAGCGCACAACAATATTCCGCAAACCGGTCAACGACCAGTCAAAGTCAACTGGTCAAGGTCAACTGTAGCAGAAAAAAATAAATATTTTTATTATTTTTATTTAATTATTTTAATTAAAAATCAATTATAAATACTTAAAAATAACATTTTTAAGATTAGAAAATAGCTTCAAACTCACAAAAATACACCCAACAATCCTACTAAAATAGTTTAATAAAATCCGTTTACTCACCAAACTATAATGCGATTTATCTAGGTTAAATCTCACTCGTGGTTAAAACCACTTCGCGTGCATTCATCATCATCAACCGAACGCACCCACTGTGAGTGAATCTTACAATTCCCCTTTTTAAATTACACGTTTTGGGGTGTGTCATGTGTTATGAATTAATTAATTTATTTATTTAAACTTGTGCCATACCACATCATGACTTAATCTTAGATTGATTTATTGTTGTGATTTATTTATATTCCGTTTATCAAATTACATGAAACTCATACATTAAGCCCATCAGTTCCTCGTGGGAAACGAGTAGAACATCGCGTGCTTCAATTCAAATTCATTATTGTTCATATTGAGTTTATATTGTTTGTAGTTGTGTTATTCATAATTATCATGTTTATGCAATTCATTCATTAGGCCCCTCAGTTCCTCGTGAGAGACGAGTTGAGCATCGCGTGCCTTTAATTGTTCCATTATTGTTCATGAGTGTTTTCATTTAACATCTTATGATTATTGATCAAGTTACATCTAATTTTATTCATGTTTGGTTGTGCACATATTTCATAATCAATTTAAATAAATTGTTCAAATGTTTTCCATAGGATTCACTCGCCAACATTATGTTGATCCAAAAACCTTTTTACACATGATACAGGTGAACAGGTTGAAGCAAGGATAACATAGGATATGCCTTAGAAGAGAACAAAGGAGTTAGATTGTTAGTTAGATCATGTTGTATCACTATTGTAAACTTTCATTTAATTTGTATTAATGAATATGAAACATTTAATAAATGTCATGAGCTTTGATGATAACCCAATCATGCCCCGATCACCTTATCCGCTGCGGGTTGGGGTGTGACAGATTGGTATCAGAGCCATGACTATAGGGATATAGGATAGGTTATTAGACCCTTAGAGCCTATACTATAGTCTGCCTAAATTTTAAATTGATTAGGTGGTTACATACAAACTTGTGATATTTATTTGTTTCATATTTGTTTACATTTCAGTCAAACATACATGCTCATATACATGTTCATTATACATATATACATATTCATTATACATATATCGATGTTCATGTATTCAATTTATTTTCATATTCTCATTATCCAAAGATTTTATGCAATTTTCAATTCTCATCAAAGTAAGTTCTGCGACGGGCATGTAGTAACTGGAAGGGTACAAGTACCGGTAGTCGGAACGTCCTGTCTAGGCTGGCATTCGTATAAATCCAATATAACGGACCAGTTTGCCTACCTGGGGACCAACGATGAGAGTACGAAGGACCTATTAGGCCAAAGCATGCCACACCAAACGTCGTTCGAACTACCCTACTTTGAGGTGTCACCGTGTCTACACCTGGACACATTCCGAACATCACACGTTGTATACATATTTCTCGATTTTCACCGGGTTTTGTGTACGCAACCAGGCAGAAACCGTGCGAACCATATGAAAAACCGGTAATTCATGGGGGCCCACATGATTACATAAGGTAAAGTATGGCGGCATGACGGGCCTAACAGCGAGCAAAGCCAA